>CM077018.1:3333271-3933271 GCA_039090855.1 Macrothele yani
TTTTTGCGGAGGATTTAGTTAGGTTTTGTTGTCATTGTTTCATCCAGGGTATCTGTAATTATTTTATTTTTCATTGATTTATATTATCAATTAATTTATTATGGTCCTGCTTTTATTATTTTCATAGTCCATGAGATTCTGAGTTTCTAGGAAAGTTACTTCAGTTATAAAAGAGTCATTATGTTTCAGCTGTTAAGTTATATATATTACATTTTTAGTCTTTGTCTTATTTTTTTATTTATTGAAATTTCATAACATCTTTAATAGCCAATCAATTTAATTAGTATACTGCTCTGTTTGTATATTAGGTTTGTTAACAGTAATGTTATTGTATAAAGGTATAATGTTGCTACATATTGTTCTTGCATTATGCTGTTTATTTATATTCAATACAGTGTGAATAACTAGTTTGCACAAGTGAATAATTTCTTTTTATTCATACTTGTAATTGGTGAAATGCCATGATTGTAATGCCGTAATATGTTTGGTGTAATGCCATTGTTGCTCATGAACACCAGTTGCAAACTTAGTTAATTAAAAATTAGTATAATATATGCTAGTGTATAATTATTTCCTACTGAGCATAAGTTGATTATTCCGTATAGAATCGTATGGTGTTTAGCAGTGATATTATTGTTTATTGTAATGTTTACATGTTGTTGTTCCTGCATTATGCTGCTTGTTTATATCTATCACATGATGAAAAACTGGTTTTTACGCAGTGAATAATTTCTTTTATTAACACTTGTAATACGATTTGTAATATCATTTAACTGATATAATTGTTGATAGTTTGATTGAGTTGCTGAATAAAAAGATGTTAAGCTGATTATTATTGTTATGTTATTCTTTACATCTGTGAGTAACTTCTATGTGTTATCTGAGTGACTAGCGTATTCTTCACACTTGTGAATAGTTGTAAGGTTACAATATTATGGTGATTTTTAAAATTGAATGTGAAAGCGTTGTTTTACTTTATTTGCTAATGTTGCTGTGCATGTATTGTCTTAACATATTATGTGGTATATGTGCTTAAAAATTTGGTATTGTAAAGATGTTCGTTGTGTTCTTCACAGTGTGAATAATCTGAAGTGTTTTACACAGAGAGAATATTTTCTTTTATTCACTGTTGTAAATGGATCGCGCAAAATCATTTAAAGTAATTAATGTTAAATTTGGATATGTTAAAATAAAGTTAAAAAGAATGTTGAGTCCAACTGGTGTTGTGTTTGGTAAGATTGAGTATCTCTTTTGAACAAATGAAATGAGCCCTAAAAAAGGCCTTTTATTTTTTCTGATTTTTTTCACATGTAGCTGCTCTTATTTTCCTCATGTCACGATGGAATAGACTGAATAGGAATTATTATTGCTTCCGGTATCTTACGCATAATATAACAACTCCTTTGCAATGCAATTGGAAGTGCTTGATGTGTTATAGTACACTTAGAGGCAGCCCTTACAAGCAGAAAAGAAATGTAGAATTTTAGGAAAATGCAGAAGAGAATAGTAAAATAACTACTTCTGCTTCGGCTCGTACTCTCTAGAAGGCAGCCCTACGCAAGTAGTATAGATAATGAACTTACACTGCTGGCCACCCAAAATGCAACACCAAGAAAGAAGCATCCGATTTGCCTGAAATTTGCAGCATCGCGTCGCTCCGCGAGAGGACATGCAAACGATTAGCATTGCAGGGCATATGCAGATCATGTGTGCCCGTCATGCCACCTAGAAGCACTATAAGAACAGGGCACATAAGGCGGGGTGTAAGTGCAGTGGACCTGTGCGTGGAAAGCTCCTTGATGCCTCGTTGCAGAATACGGCAGTCATTCCAGTACGTTCTCGGAATTCGACAGAAGACGAATAGTGGCTTATCGAGACAGCGGTTTATCGTACCGAGATATCGGCGCCCGTGTGGTACGACATCCAGCCACAGTGAGGCGAGTATGGATTTGGTGGGTGAAGGAGGGACGGACGGACCGACGTCAGCGATTGCTGCGCAACCGCGGCATACCACCGAACGAGAGTGACCGGCATGTTGTGCGGTGGGCATTGACGAATCGCACCCTCGCCACATCACGAATGTTAGCGCAGGAATTAGGGTGTGTTGCGCAAAACGCCTGTGTCAGCACGTACCGCTCGACGTCGTCTACCCGTAGCAGGAGCGGGGACTTGTCGCACGGTGCCCATTGCTTCGATTACCATTGACGTTACACCATCGTCAAGTGCGGCGGCAGTGGGCCGTGGAACGCCGCACCTGGACTACGGAATAGCACGACACTGTCTTCTCCGACGAATCCCGCTTCCTGTCTGCAGCACCACGATGGGTCGGATCTGCGTGTGGCGGCACCGCGGAGAGAGACTATTTGACGCCTGCATTATGCATCGTCATACCGGTATGTCGCGACTGCAGTATTGATATTATCCATCGCCATACCGGTATACGACTGCAGTATTGAGAGGCATGGGAACAGGGTCCTAAATCGAAGGGTTTTCTTCATGCCCTCCCTACTCGTTGAGGGGTTCTGCCGACCTGAATGCGCTTTCGCCGCTCTGCACATCTTATAAGAATTGAACGACTAAGACACGGAGAAGAAAAAACAGCTTCTAACGGTACGTTTTGAACCCGAGATCACTGGAGTCGTCATCATGGTCGTCTTGCCTGGTGCACCATCCCTAGCAGGGAAATCAAAGAAGTGCTGTCCAGCTTCCCTGGGTTTTGGCCAAACACACTGTGTCAGCAGGAATAAGGATGATATCCCATACACCCGCTCCAGGTCAGAAGGTCTATAGCGAAAATAAAAGGGAAAAGACAGGGACATGCAAGATAATTGGATTGTTCCTGGGCAGTAAACTCTGGGGATTTGTGTTTTAAAAAGGACACTAGCTCAAAGGGTAATGTTTTAGTTCATATATTTTTTGTGTTAATACATAAGTTCCCAAGCCAGTACTTGAGCTTTGAGCTGAGCATAAGAAAAACATTTTCTGCCTCTGGTTGTGGCTGTGGTGTCAAGTTCTGGTTCAAAATTTTATTAGTCTCTCAGGTATGAGTTCATAAGAAAAAAAGTTCTTCCCGAGAGCCCAAATCAGGAAGGGCTCAAATTTTCGGCTATGACAGTATTTTGTGAAAGCTTAACTTTGTACAAATTCTGTGCTAAAGTAAATAGTTTTGCTTGGCATTTTTTTAAATATAATTTGCGGTTACTTTAAAATTATTTTTGCAGTGGTGCAGTACATGCTAAACGTGTATATATATTTCTATGATTTTTTGAGGCTAGCTGAGTATGGGAAAGTTGTCAATATCATTGTGTCATGTGTTGTATTTGTGGTCAAGTAATGGTGAGCATGGGAAACTCCTGTCATTGTTTTATTTATTTCTTGAGCTAAGCTATAAAAGGATGTAATGTTGTTGTTGTTTTTGTTGTGTAAAAAGAATATCTAATATCATATAATGGTGTTATAAGCTATTTTGAAGAACAACCTCTCAAACCAGTAAAATTAAAAGTAGTCAAAGGAAATTCTAACCTTTCTCTTGTGCTTGGTAGCATTTAATAATACATAAATTGCATTTGTATTTATAAACATACAGGGCCATGTCTAGTTAAATTTTTGTCCTTAGAGGTAAGGTTATGGTGATTTTTGAGTTTTGCAAATAATTTTGTGAAAATATGTAACATTTTGTAGTAATTGTAGCTAGAGAAGCCATATCAGCAAATGTAGTTTGAGAATTCGATTTGCATAAGGAGGAGGATGTCAAAGATGGTATGCAAGCAAGGTGACAAGGGATTTGCCTGGAAAGTGATTCCTTTTCATTACCTGTGGCTGGTACAGTGATATTTCTTCGCAATGGGTTTGATTTCTGGGAAATAGAGAGTGCTTCGGGAGGTGATAATGATTTCTGGAAAACAGAGAGAGTGCTTTCAAGTGGTGATAATGATTTCTGGAAATAGGGAGTGCTTCGAGAGCTGATAATGATTTCTGGAAATAGAGATATGATGTGTTTTTTGGAAAGAGAGATTTATGTGGATTTTTTCTAGAGATAATGTGAGTTCAGTCAGATAAGTTTTTCTCTGGGGAGTTGTGTGCCTGGAGTAAGAAAATGTGGGGGCAAGAGAGCTCTTGCAGGAGGTTTTTCCTTGCGTGGACATACTTCTGGTATTGAAAGAGTGCTTATGAGGAAGAATTGGGGGATGCGTCTTCGGCCCCTGGAGTAAAATCGTCGGCCAGTAAGAAGCAGCTCCTGTCAAGTTGTTATAGGCGTTCGGAGTGTTGTCCCCAAAGACAGTGAGCGAGGAAAAGAAATTACAAGGCGGGGTAATAAGTCACACATATTGACTTACCATTTCGGAATTTGCATAGGCTTGAATTGGCTTCACCTACCCAATTTCTCTTCGCCTTTAGCCTGATTGATATTTTCTTCGGGATGTAAATTTTGTTTTCGAAGAAAGTGAGGTTGATAAACTGAGTTGTTTTACCTAGCCGTTACCTCAGTGGTTTACTATATGGGGTTGTTAAAATTAGTAAAAGCTTGCATGGTATAGTTTTGAGAATTAATTTTAAAATTGTGATGGAACAGTAATTTAAAATTGTGATGAACAGTAGAGAGCGTGAAAGTTAAGTATGGATCTAAGTCCAGGAGTGTTGAGAGTTAGTGTTTGCCTTTTATTTACATGGTAGGATATTGAGTACTCCAGAGCAAGTTGGTGTTAATGAAGTATTTTGATTTTTCCAGATGATGGTGTGAATTTTAAGTTTATTTGTCAGCATTGTGGTGTAATCATAACTTTTGAGATAATTAAGTAAGGTATTTAGGTGCA
Organism: Macrothele yani; assembly: GCA_039090855.1. Taxonomy (NCBI): domain Eukaryota; kingdom Metazoa; phylum Arthropoda; class Arachnida; order Araneae; family Macrothelidae; genus Macrothele; species Macrothele yani. Next base: position 3,338,086 of record CM077018.1, read on the forward strand.
GTATGTTCAATAAAGTGTTTACAGTGATTTTGTATCAAGTAATGCTAGAATGTTCAGTATATTTAATCGTAAGGTACAATATTCCTGGGGAGTGTAGAAATCCATTTTTTAATATAACTTTTATTTGTGGGGAATTTGGTCAGTGGTTGTAACTGTCTCAGAAATTAACATGAGTTAAGAAAACATGTTTAAGAGAGTTGTTTGAAAGAGGCTAATCAAAACTATAGTACATATTCTTATATTATAACACTGAGGGGAGAGGAGAGAAGACACTTGCACCTTAGCAATACACGATACAAGCTAAAGAGTGATATGTGCTGCATTAAGGTTGCATATGGTAATCTAAAATTTGGGTATAACTTCTTGTTAAGCAAGATCATTTTTGTAAAATAAAATCTCACACTTATTTAGTAAACATTCCTATTTTTATTTGTGGATGAAGTTCTGTTCCTTGTGAAGCGATTAATCTAAAGGTGTCATCTGAATGAACATTCAGATTAGGCCAGGGGCCAAAGTTAGTAATTTTGGAGATCTGCTAAACTGTATCAGCAAAATTTTGCAGGCATTGTGTCGAATTGGTGAGTCTCCTGATTCCTTAAAACATTTTGTTTTGTTTTTTTGTTATTGTGGTTAGGTTTGTACAATAAATACAGAAGCCAAGTTGCCTTTCAAAAAACCCAAACCTTGTGCAGTGAAGAATTAGATGATTCAGTTGAATTTCCTGTCAGAGTCATATGCTCGTCCACAGGCACTTCTCTGGAGTTTTTGTTTTTATTTAATTAATGCATTTTGTCCTAACCACTAAAACTTGATCATCACCGCCTGCAAAAGTTATTACACGTGTACATTGTACACCATCCATTTTTTAGTGTCTCACAAATTTGGTACACATATAAACAATAATTACTTATTTTAACAATTGCAGGTGTCACTGCTCATCGTAAAAATTCAAAACAACGCAAACTTTGAAAAACAACTTTTGGAATGTCCTAATACCAGTGTTCCATTGTAGCATTTTATTTTCATTTATCATGGCCTTAATTGATTGAATTTACTTCTTTTTGTTTCGAAATGCATTCACCCGTCTCCCAAATTTTTATTTTTACCTAAAGTCAATATTTACCTTAATTCTTAACATTTGCTAAATTCTAACTATTAATGGTTACACACATGAGCAAAACCTATTCATAACAGTTTGAAATGTGGTCAGGAAGGAAGAAACAAGATGATGGATGTGAAGACGTGAACTTTAGGCGTGCTCAAACACACTTGGATCTGTTTTCCTTCTGTTCGACAGGCTATTTTTTATTGCTCAAACATTGCCAGTAACAACCTGCCCAGTGGAGAGGTCCTTCAGCACTATGAGAGCTCAAACACACTGATCTGTGAGAATTCAAACACACTGACGTGCTCAAACACACTGGATCTGTTTCCTTCTGTTCGACAGGCTATTTTTATTGCTCAAACATTACCAGTAAAAAAACGTGCCCAGTGGAGAGGTCCTTCAGCACTATGAGAACGGTTAAAAACCTGGCTAAGGTCAAAAATGGCAGATGGGCGTTTATCTGACTGTGCACTGATGAGTATTCATCAATAAAAGGTTTTTTGGAGAATAAACATGAACTCATTCAAAATGTGATTGATAGATTTGGACAAAACCAAGACGTTTGCAGGTTTTATTTCATAGTATCTCTTCTAAAAGTGCAAGAAACAGAAAATTGAAGGGGGTATAAAAATAAGCAGATAAACAAGTCTATAAAAAAAAGGGGTTAATACCCATACTCAATACAAAGGACGATGGAACAGTGCAATCTGTTTTATGTAACCCCAAGTTAATAATGTTTCCCTACAAAAAGAATGTATTAAGTTGATTATTAAATTCAGCCAAAGAAGCCTACAGTAAGGTTAAACTTTTGACTCAGATATGAATAATCAGTGGCCAGTAATTGGTAAATAACATAATTATTATCATTGTCCGTATTTCAATACTAAATACTGACTATAGAAAGAAAGATGTGTCCTAATTCCCAAACTTTTCGGGTGGCTAACAGTGCTCCAAACCCACTCTCCCTAGCTTTAGGGGCTCGTTGTACTCGCCTGACCCAACCCCTACTATGCCATATAAAGACGCAGGGGTACTATAAATTTAAGCAATAATTATGATAGTGGGAGTATACCCCGTTTTCCCCCTCCCCCGGAAAGGTTGCAGCGGGACGCCCATGCTCATGGGAGATATCGCTGCGGGAAAATGTTTCTGGCTCTTTATATGCTTTTTTTTATCACCAAAATGGCGGTAAAACAAGTTCCCAAAGTTTGGCCAAATATTTTAAAAAAACTACATGACAAAATCATTTTGTACAATTTCGCATTTTCAATACATGAAAAAAGAATCTTTTCTTTTTAAAAACGTTTTAGTAAATCCGAATGTTATTTTGTTTTGCATATTCATACCCCTATTACTACTTCTCTTTATTAGCATAGCTCTTTTCAAAGCAAATTTGGTTTTACAAGTTGATTTCTCCAACGGTATTTGAGTAAAATATTCTCTAATCTTTGCTTGTTTTTAAAAATCTGTCAAAAGTCAGAGAAAAAACATAACTATGAACGTTATTAAGTTTTTGCACCATCCATTTCATGGCTGAACTACAGCAACAAAAAAACGTCCGCACCATGCCAAAAGTTATAGCTTGCCTAAGTGCACGCTTTATTCAGAGAGCATCGATTGCGAAATAAATTTTTCATCCAAACCGAAACTTAAACAACATATCCTTCTCTAAATGAGATCAAGGATCAACTTCCACCAGTAAGGAACACAACAACGTTGACCGAAACTGCAAACAGATACCCTTCTCTGATGGGTATGAAGGGTTCAACTTTTTGGCTGCACCAAGAACTCAGTAACGCTGTCTCGATATCTTCCTCAAACTTGTGATATACCGATTACATATACGTAAACGAATCAAAGAACTGTGAGTTTGGTGGATAATCTGAAATTACAAAATTTATGTACACATCCAAAAAAAGCGTATAAATGAATTAATTAGCTATTATCGAATTAAAAAACTTAGAAACTACAGTAAAATATCGGGACTAATGCAGAATTACGTATAAATGTCAAAAAATATAACTGGTGTATACGCATAGCCGAAGTTTCCACCGAATATCTTTTTATTTCTACAAAGCAATGCTTAAATTTAAAAATTTTGTTTAAACTAGTAAACCACTAGATCAAAAAACGTTGCGCAGAAATTCAAATTGCTTGAATTTCAGTCTGTGACGTATACCTGTAACATAACCCTCCTTTCGAGTTGCTTCTAAACTAAAACATTTTTTCACACTGAAGAGTTCGTTACTTCTCTAAACAGCTTGTACATTTTAGCGACACTAACAGTGAGTCACAGCAAAATTTATAGAGACAACCTTGATTGTAAATAATGAAACCAATGAGGGGGGGCGGGGTGTGAGAGAGAGAAAGACTGCAAGTTGTTGTGGGGAACTGATATGAAGAAAGAGATTTAAACGAATACGTATTATTGCTGTATGTTGATCTAAGAGCTATTTTGTGTCAAATGATGAACCACAATGTGACGATATTTTATACAGATGACCTTTCGAACTTTCATTGAGTGGAAAATTAAGGGGAAAGAAGATTTTAAACATAAATCCTTTTTCTGGATTCTTTCAACTTGGCCGTTTGGCTACTGGGTTATTACAAAAAAGTGTGTTTTATATGCAACAAACTTGGAATATTAATCAAATTAGTTAATTAATCAACTACTGCTTCCGAAAATAAAAAAATTCTACAAGTAATTTATTAAAGCAGTCATGGGGGTATCCACAACTGGGGATAGCTGTTATACAATCCCAAAAATGTAAAAATCTGTAATTCAAAAAAAAAAAGATAGAAAAGCAGGTGCGAATAACTTCATTAAAACAAAAATTTGAAATTAAGAACTGTAATTTGCTTACATACGCTCTGCGGTCATCAAATTTACCATTGAGGAATCATATAAAATGATTTCTTATATTTCAAAAATGGAGCACGTTTCTCACACTTATAAAAACTAGTAGAAAACGTGTGTGAATATTTCGGATTTGTGGAATGGTACAAGAAATGTCGATCTGGTACTCGAAACTAAGACGGATGAAAAGTACAACATCCGGTAAAGTACAAAAACGCCCATTTTTTTCGAGCTGAAAAAAAAATAAAATACGACTTTTTGTATATTGGACTGCAAAGTACATGTTTAGCGGTACACCAAGTAAAAGTACTACTACTGTTCTGTTCAGGAAAATAATTTTAAATTTCACGGTAGAACATAATAAAAAATGTTAGTGGTGTCTATTTTCATTTTCGGAGAAACCTTTCTACGATGGCTTTCTAGAAAAACAAAGGCTAGCCTGGCATGGGAGCTAGAGATACCGTAAGAGCAGTTTCAGTATCGCTCCTAAGACAATGGATGTCCATCACGACTGAGACGTGCTGATCTAAGGCCGTCTAGAAAACACAAAGTCATAACGTTACAGATATGAAAAAAACTAAATGCCAGTGACTAAACAGTAGCCCACAACCGCGTATGGGAACGGTGCATCGAGTAGGGTTTAGCAAAAGCAAAGCTTACATGCAGGGACAGTTGTGACAGCAGATGGCGGTTGCATTAACCTTTACAGACTGTGAAAAGTGCCTCGACGTCGGAATCGTGCACAATACGAGCAGTTGAGCAAGTTTGAGAGAGTAAGCATAATTGGGCTGAGAGAGGTAGGTTGGTCAAGCCTTTGTATCGTCACGTATGTGGGACGGAGTGACCCAGCAATCGAACGATTCTGGGATCAATCTGTCGAGGACGGCACCACCCAGTAGCACGCGGGCAGTGGACTGCCGAGGGTACCGACAGAACGCGAGAAACGAGCGAATGTGAGAGCAGCCTGAACAAAGCCGAATCAGTCGCTCCAACCATCCGTGGCCATGTTGCGTCGTCTACAGGTACGGAAGTAGTCATCTACACCGTAGTCAGATGACTTGCGGCAAGAGAACTACATTCGAGGAGGCCACTCCGCCGCCTACTGCTGATCAGCGAGCATTGCCGCCACTGGTTAGAGTGGTGTCGGTCCGGTCAACATAAGATACTGTCCAGTGGCGACGTGTGGTCTTCAGTGATGAGTCACAGTTTGCACTTGGTGCCAATGTCCAACGTATACATATGTGGAGACCAGCCGGCCAGAGCACGGATCCGGCCTTTACAGTGAAACTGCACTCGACTCGCACACTGCGAGTGACTGTCTGGGGAGCAATTTACTACGATAGCCTCTGACGTTTTGGAGCCTGTGGTCCTCCCTTACCTGCATGACCTGCCAGCGGCCACTTTTCAACAGGACAATGCGCTCCCGCACGTGGAAAGCATCTTGCAACAATTCTTCACGGCACACCAGGTGTCACTGCTGCCGTGGGCCGCCTGTTCTCCCGATATGTCGCCATCGAACACGTCTGATCCCTGATCGGAAACCGAGAGGCCCGGCAAGCACCACCCGTGGCTACGCCTGATGAACTGTGGCAACGTGTGGAAGCAGCCTGGACCAACATACCCCAAGCCCACATCCAAAGCCTATTTCGTTCGATGCCGCGGCGTGTAGCGGCCGTTATTGCCAGTCATGGGGGCCACACCAACTATTGATGTCAGCGTGTTCCGCAAGTCCCACGGGCCTGTAAGCTCAATCGTTTAATCTTTGTATCTGTTGTTAGGTGTCCAGTAAATCTGGCTTTGCTATCTCGTGTCCAACTTGGTGTTTCATTTTGTGTGGCCAGCAGTGTATATACGTCATCAATTTACACGGTCGGTTTAACGTTTAACGCAGTATCGAGAGCATGGCCTCCCATAGCTTAGTTTTTAGGAGGGGTAAACAGAAATTGTAACTTCGAATAGTATACACAAACACCATATTCAAGTTTCCTTTGTTCCGTTTTGTTATCTAACTGGTTTTACCACACTCTCAACACATAAATTTTATTGGAAACCAGAAGACCCAAAAACTACATAAAAAGAACGGATAAATGAAATTTGACAGCTGGTTAGGACAACAAGAAGATTTATTTATCGTTCGTTTGATCCTTTTGGCCTGATATGTGATATGCGCCACGAAACCTCAGATCACACAATTGGTCACCAAGAACGAGAAAATTAACTCAAGACACATTTCTCGCAAAGATTTCGAGAGATCTCAGTGAATAGCTGATGCAGAAGGTGATATATTTTCCATTTTTTCGCTTTCCTGCTTTTACAAACTGTACGTATATGTACGCTGTTCTCCAACATGCAGCAGGAAATTTCATCATTACTTTCCATATTATAAGTTCTCCCTACTGAAAATTCCCAACTTTTTTCCTATTTTTACGGCATTCACACGCATCCAGAAGTTCTACAAATAAATAAGAATTCAGTATTATTGCGAAAATCTCCAGAAAGGGAATTTTCTGATTTCCAGGGGAAGAAACCGGACTATGGTGTTATCGCGAAAATAAAAGAACAGGAAGGGCATGGTTCCAGGGCAGGGCAAATGCCCACTCTTGCCCCCTGCAAGGGAACCCATGATCGAGAGTGTTACATTTTAACTTAGCACACGTAGGTAAATGGTAATAATAGCCTAGAAGATAAGCACAATGAGTTTGAGAAATTATTCACCTGAAGAAGTTAAATCGTAATAAAATTAATATCACGGTCCTCGTGTGAATCCGTAAAACTCAGTATGTTGGAATGACCATAGAAATAAAACACTTAGATGGTGCAGTGCAGTGTTCAGGAAGTACAGATAGTTTATGAAATCCTCCACACATTCATCTTGTGAACCTATGGAACTTCTGAAGTTAAAAAGAAGAGAAACAGAGTCCAAAAAAGCGAAGAAAAAGTTCTGAAAGTGGCAGCATTACAGGGCGCCGTAAAAACAACTAACGGAGCACAGCAGGAGAAAACACAATTAGCCCGCAGTTCTGTGCAATTAGGATAAAACCGATTGAAACATTACCCATGTCTGTATGTGAAAATTAAATCATTTGCTCAGGGCCTACTTGGCTATCTGTGTTATGCAGTTTGGTCTGTTTTCGATCATTCCTACATGGTATGGCATTTTCTCTGTCATGTAGTGTATTAAGCTTGAAAAATGGTAAATGTAGTTAAAATTGACATCATTTGTGTAGACTTTCCGGAAATCGCTTTATTAAGGTGTGTTTGCCAGCAATCTCCTTAATCCCATTCTGTGCTATTATTTCGTCAGAAATGATGCCTAATTTTGCTGTTGCACTGTGACCAGGGCCGGCTGGACCATAGGGGCAACCGGGGCGGTTGCCCCGAGCCTCGCGCCTTTAAAGGACCCCGCAGTTTAAGAAAAAAAATAGTTAGAATTATTTACAATTATTATTTTTTTGTGTGTAATTGTTCGGGTGCGAGGCCCTTAAAAAGGTGTTTCTTTTTTTTTTAAGTTTGCTTGTTTGTTTCCAATCTCTCGGTTTTCGAATAGGCACGCCGTACAAATACGGAGATACGTACAAAATACGGAGATCTGTAGATTTCAAGTGATTATTGTAACGACCTTGATATTTTCCGAATTCATGAAATCGCAAATTTAATTTCACCATTTTGTAGTCCTTGCTTTTATATATTTAACAAATTACGTGCAAACCAGATACTTAAATTTAAATAAAATAAAAAAGAAGAATATCAAAGTTTGTTTCGGGCTACACATGGAGGCCATTTATTCAGTGACTTTAAAAACTTTATTAGAAATTAAAAAAATCCCATATGAGCGCGTATAAAAATTTAAAAAGTCACTAATTTGTCAGTTATTCCATTTTGCATTAAAAATCAAGCACTAAAAAGTGTATCAGGAGAAAAAACTATTTATACGAATTTATTATTTATTATTTCTACACTAAAATATTCGCAATCCAAAAATTTTTGCTACGCACGTAGCTTTTTGTCCTTTTCTGAAGCAGTTTTTATACAATAAGTGAAATACAACCTCAACCCCATCTCCTCGGAAAGAAAATCGTAGATTTTAGCAGTTTTTACTCTCTCTCTCTGAACTTTCAATGCATATTCTGGTCTTTTTCTTGAGCCTAAAGCAAATGCTTCTTGAGCTTAAAGCAAAATGCTCCAAATGCTCAAATCATTTTGTCTTTACGATAGTTTTCGTTTCGAAGTACTACAGAGGTGAAGCACATGTCAAAAAGGAAAAGTTACAGAGATAAATTCCGTCGGTGTACCTTAATCGGTAAAGCATTCATCTCCAAAGCAGAGGGATGCGAATTCGTCGCCGTCATAGGCAAATTTGTATGTTTCACATCCTGTGTATTCTTTACGGCCATCTTCACGTAACGACTTTATTAAAATATGGGATTTATTTCTTAGTGCAAGCAATGAAATTTTTCTTTCGGGGCCTTGCAATGGAATTTCGCTCCGGGCTCCGCTAAGAGCTCCATCCGGCCCCGACTGTGACCCTACATTTATGCCCTGCAGCGGCGAAGCTGTGCATCAGAAAGAAACCAGAATGCAAGGATCATCATACTCACATTTCAAGCCTTCCAATGGAAAAATAATTTTTGAAATCCGACTAATAGTTCGAGAGACATGGTGTCCACAGACGGACGAACGGACAAACCGATAACATAAGCACGGTCTTTTTCACAAAAGACGTGCTGAAAGTAATATATACACACATATCCTTAAAACAGTACTGCTGTGCTTAATCATTTCTCAAAAAATACTGCTATATTGGGTTAAAATTGATTTTCCGAAGTAACTAAACTTTTTCTGGCCTTCACTGCATTACTAGTAGCCTATAATAGACATTGCGATCCGCACTCTTAGATTTACCTGTCATCGGTAGCGTGCTGTCACCTATCGGCCGCTGGGAAAGATACATCGCGTGAGTGTGTAATAATACCGTTTCGTGATTTTTTGGGGGTTGACCTTAAAAAACTTTAATGAATGCTAATTGTGTTCCTACTACAAAACATTTATTATGACGGAAAAGTTTTGATTCCTCATGAATGAGAAAGTGTCTATTCGGCAGAATAAATCAACTGATTACGTGAATTTAAAACCAATTGACTGCATGCCAAGGAAGAACTCTCTGATGATGCCAATCAACACCTTAAAGCAGTGTTCCGAGGATATACCAATCCTTTGTTGAAACAATACACTTGAATAATCGCGATACAAGCGGAATATGAACACCATGGAACCGCTTTCCAAGTATACGGAAACACATCTCATCCTTCCTTGAAACATGTTTCTTCGGACACCGGAAAATTGTCCAAAACGACAAGATAATCCCCTCTGAGAGTCATTGGGAGACTCTCTGAACATATTGATAGCAATCCTTGTACTTCACGTTACGAAGTAAACGTAGCCTCATTCCTATAAATTTCATCAAAAAAAGCTCTTCAATTCCACATCTTAGAGGACACTAAAAAGGTGCCCGAAACAAAAATAAGAACTTACTGGCTTCCGCTACAAAACACACGTTCAAGAAACCGGAACTAGGGATGGGCAAAAAACTTTTTGATGTTTCAGAAGCCGATACATCCAAAAAAGAAAAAAACATCGACGTTTTGTGACCGATGTTTAAAACTGGTAAAGAATATATTTTCTACGAAAAGTAAATTAATTAATTTCCTTTTGTTACATTCTTACGAAGGAGAAAGAAATAGCATCCCTTTATTGGCTGTTTTAAATGATGATTCATTGGCGAAAATCGAGTTTTTTTCCTCGATTGTGCGGGAGCCAATGCATGGAAAAAACATCGAAGTTTCCACCTACACATCGAAAAACATCGAGCGTTTTAAGAAATATTATTAGTTACTCTGGGTTGGATTGGTAAGCAATCACCATTATATTGAACAGAGATTTTATCCACCGTTGTGCTCATTCACTGCTGCAGATGAAAAAGAGTGAAATTTTTGGCTTATTAGCAAAACATCGAGGTTCACACCAACACATCGAAGAAACATCGACGCTTCCACCGATACATCGAGCGTTTTGACAAATATTATGTTACTAGATGTTGAATTGGTGAGTATCAATGTTACATTGCACAGAGAGATTTTACAAATCGATTTCCCATTTACTGCTGCAGATGGGAAAATGCGAATTCTTCAGTTTATTAGCAAAACATCGAAACATCGGCTATCGTCTCCAGCCAGACTTGGAGTCAGCTCAGTCACCTCATCTCATTAGCCCGCGCGGAGGTAACGGGAACGGACTGGACAACGAATTGGCGTGTTCGTTTGAAATGCATGTGGAACGTATAATAGCAGATATTAATAGTTCCGATACGTATGAATATCGCGGCGCTTCAACATTAAATTTTCTACCATCTTTTATAGATAGGGGATGTGATATACACTTGCGATAAAAAAAGTTTGAAGTACAATAATTTTAATAGGAGTTACCACGACTTCAACACATGTTCATTCATATGTATTTAGTCCTAGCAACTTCCAAAGCCAATACCTGGGTTTACCATTTAAGCCACGATTATGACATACTTTATTAATATGCAATAAAATAAATGCTTTTAATGTTCCTTCAGAGCTGCGTAAGATCGGTTCAAAAACTCTTTCTCAGTAAAAATGGCAAAGAAAAAGTTCGAAAGTAATAACATTGTCTTGATTCTTCTGGATTGTTTTCCTGCTTGTGAAAAGAACTCTTTAAGTCTGGATTCAGTACACATCACAAGAATTTAGAGAAGTGCTCAAATCCCTGAGCACCTGCATTGTAAATATTGCTGCATGTTAAACTACAATTTATAAATAAATACATCGCTCTTTCCACGTTCCAGAAGCACATAGCAACCGAAAAATTGCTTTTCAGCCGCCGCCGTGGAAATGAATCATGGAACTCTCGATATCTAGCCGAGCGCGTTAACTTTACATTCCACGGCGACGGCTGAAAAACAATTTTTCGGTTGCTATGTGTTTCTGGAACGTGGAAAGAGCGATGTATTTAATTATTTACTGACGCCACGTATTTGGAGTATTTTCACTACAAGTTATGACGGGGTAATAGAACTTGCAAAATCTTGTATCCATGATTGGGGGCTGCATTCCAGATTTTTATCACCCACTTAATGGTACAAGGTGTACCTCACAAGCAGTCACTACTGATGAAAACTCAAGAACTTTCATTATTCTTTAGATTGCTTTATATAACTAAGGTCACCAATGCACATCGGCCTGCATATGGAGTGATAGTGTAATCATATGTAAGTTGTTCAATTATTTTATATTTGAAACAGCTTTTTAGAGAGAATTCAGTCTTATCTAGCTACATACCCTTGAACAATAATACATAAATTCATTCCAAAGGTAACGTTTTATTTTACAGCTCATTCTTCTGTGTAGTTCCAGTGCCCAAGGGGAGGTTTCGGATGTTATATCCACCCACCCCCAAATTTGGATCCTTTCGATATTTCATAAACACGATTTTTAAAGGCAAAGTTTTGTTAGTACGTATTTAAAATTGTTTTCATGTCTCATGGCGACAATTGGACGTGTTTTCTCCATGAAGACGACGAAGCGGCAAGGAGCCAATCACTAGAATGTACAGTGCAATGAAAAGCCAATACACGGGTATACTTAAAGTTTGAGTGGCGACGAGGCAACGCCAAATTTTAGTTCCATGACTCATTTCAGATAACTCTAAAGCACGCTGAAAAGCAAGGAGTTTTGATTAAAATACCAAGAATCACATCCTAAGAAAACCAACGCTGTAACATAAACACAGAAAACCTTGAAGACAATTACAGGATATCAATTTATGTATCATTTTTAGGCATGTTTGTTAGTGCTTTGGGAAATAGATTTCTCGAACACAAATCGGTCTTATCAGGATTGCAGTCATTTTTCCAAATTGTTTTCTGCACAGATAAATAGCAAATTATAAGTAAGTGGTCATCCATTATGTAGTGAGAAGAATATAGGTAAACGAATATTAATGATAATTTCCAACAATATTTATTTGAATATTTTGGCGCAGATGTTGCACACATTTTTAAGATGCACTCATAACCCATTTAGTTGTAAAAAAAAATATTAATTTCCTAAATCCCGCCTCCCCCGAAAAAAATTCTGGGCGTGCCACTCTGTAGTTCCATCACTACATGTGGTAAGTAAATATATCGGTCATCCGGATGTTAATTCTTAATTCCAATGTTACATTTCTATATTCTTATTTTTTATTTTCAAAAAGTCGAGTATATCGCCTGTCTATGCTCTACAGTTTTCCCACAAGTATGGGATAAGTAGTTTTTACTTGTTTCTATATAACATAACTAGAGTAACTGGAACAGTGGTAATATCTCCAGCTCTGGCCAGCTCTACGGGATTTACAAGTCAGCGCTAATGTGCTGCCATCTATCAATCGCTGTGAAATAGGAAGCTCATGAGAATCTCGTGTCGTAACTATTTTGTCTGGCCAATTACTTTTTGGAAATACGTGAAAGATATTTCGGTCTTCCTGTGCTAAATGATCTTCAGAAGCAACTAGCTGTTTTTTTTCGTTTTTTTTTTTTTTTGGTTGGAGGTTTAACGACCACTGTGAGCAACTCAATGGGCTATAAGCAGTCGCCGGTCCCTAATTTAGGGTCACTGGTTCCAGGGAAGGGAGAGAGCCAGTGCCGTAAGACAAACACAACATCCATGCCTGACCGGGATTCGAACCCGCACCCCTTACGGCCTAATGATCACAGGACAGCGCCTTAGAACACTGCGCCACCGGGGCGACGCAAACTAGCTGTGTAACAAGTAGCGTTAGAAAAGCAGTAAGTGCTGTAGAGACATCCGCGTAACTACATGACAGATCGTTAAATTCATTATTAACAATTCTGCGAGCACTCTTTTAGAATCTATTGGTTTAATTTCGGTAAATGTGTAGATTAGCGTCCTAAATTATTTCGTCGGAAAAATGTAAGTACCTCGAAAAAGTGCGACGTACATATTTTAGAGTATGGAAATTAATGGAAAATGGTGCAGAATAGTAATATTTTAAATGTGTGTTAAAGATTTTTATCGTAACATTGACCTGAGAGTCCGACACTGTGAAGAGAAGCTGCGGTAGGCCTAACGCATCGATCCGGCGAAGATATGGAGGTTTGGTCCGCTAAAATAAAGGTTCGTTGCTGTGCCGAAATGACGGGCGGAAGAGTACAAGAGAAAGAGGTTATGTTGTTGGCAGGAAAGCGATAAATGTTGCAGTGATACGCTGCTATTTTGTTGTATCCTGTACGTTGTTGGCAGGAAAAACCGGATAAAACCTCTTCGATTTTAAAATGATACGTATGAGTAATATAGAAAGTGACCTCCGAACAAGTTATTAACACGAGAACTAAAAGTGCGGTAACAGAGCAAATCAGCTACGAATGAAAGCCGTTCAAAACAGAACCGCAAGTTATAGTTCCCCAGTTTTCTGTACAACATAGAAAAGCATATTAGTACTTTCCATTTCGAAAAGAGAATCATATGCGGAAGAACGAAAAATTTCTCAACATCTGCTTTAAAAACAATGACAAAACATGAGCGAACTATATTCTGTAGCGTATGAGTACAACATGGTTCGCTCTCCATGTTGTACTCATACGCTACAGAATATAGTTCGCTCATGTTTTGTCATTGTTTTTAAAGCAGATGTTGAGAAAATTTTCGTTCTTCCGCATATGATTCTCTGATTCGGAATAGAAAGTACTAATATGCTTTTCTATGTTGCACAGAAAATTGGAGAACTATAACTTTCGGTTCTGCTTTTGAACGTCTTCGAAAACCTCGAAAAAGTGCGACGTACAGATTTTAGAGTATGAAAATTAATGCCAAATGGTGCAGAAATTTCATATTTTAAATGTGTTTTAAAGATTTTTTATCGTAACATTGACCTGTGAGTCCCACACTGTGAAGAGAAGCTGCGGTAGGTCTAACGCATCGCTCCGGCGAAGATGTGAAGGTTTGGTCTGTTAAAAGTAAAGGTTCGTTGCTGTGCCGAAATGACGGGCGGAAGAGTACAAGAGAAAGAGGTTAAGTTGCTGGCAGGAAAGCGATAAATGTTGTAGTGATACGCTGCTATTTTGTTGTATCCTGTACGTTGTTGGCAGATTGATTAAAATGTTTTACTGTATTTTAAATTTCTTTTTGTTGACCTGAAATTTGATTGCACATGGGAAAATAAATTTATAAACTGCATAAGCACACACGTGCGCAGATTGTTCTTTGCACGCACATCTGCAAGGCAGTGTCTGAATTGCAGTATATTCTTGCTGTTGTAACTACAACGTGTTACAGTAGTTGAAATATTTATCAGCTGTTATTGCATATTCATATTCTAAGAAGTCATTTTATAAAAGTACTGCAAATTTAATTTAGTTTAGGCAAATTACTATAACCACTGGCAGGCCCTGATTTACGGAAGGGCACACGGGGCACGTGCCCAGGGCCCCCGGTTTTGGGGGCCCCCAAATTTGAATTAAATGTGTACTTAGTTAATGGGAATTTTGTGTGTGTATATTCAAAATTTATTATTTTTACTTTTGCATGCTCATGAGTCATGTGTTTATAGATGTGGTACTTACACACAGTGAGTTTGAGTTTCGAATTTCACGTAAACACGTGGCCATTAATGAGTTTCAGTGGTTTAATAACCTTCGGGTGGCCATTGAGAAGGAGGATCGCTTCCATTGATTCATGTGCCTTTTCTTGCTTTTCCGAACGCACCTAAACTCAACTGATCTTTGAACTTCCTGCACATGGCTTGTCGTTGTCGTAACTGTAACCACGAATGCTTGGTTGTATTTTGCGTTGCGTTTCATGTAGTCTGATGGAATGTTGAATATTTGTTAATTTTATATATAATCAAATTTAGTTAGTTGTAACAATATGTTTAAGTTGAATTATTTAACAGTTAAATTATATCAAAACGTACATATTTATCAGGCAGTGCTAAACGGAAAGCCAAACAATTGAAACTGAAGGATGATGACCTGCAGCATGATAGCATTGAACGTTTTGTTATTAAAAAGTAGGATATTTCACTTGGTCCCAAACGTTCTGCAAATTCATCTAATTGTACTACTGGTGAGTCTCTTGAGCGTAATTTGTCTTTGGAAGCCAGTAATCTGACTTCAGAATCATCTAATATCACAGATGCTCCTAATTTGGGAAATCTTTTGAATTCATCTAATGAAGAGAGCACAAGTTACACAATGAATGCAGTGGATCCTGCCTTATGGGGAGAAATTACAGAAGAAATGCGCGAATGTTTTTGAGCAATCCACCAGTCCAAGATTTGAAGTTGCTGGCATTCACAGGGAAGGATATATGTGGTAAAAAATGTTTTCTAACAGAAGGTAATTTTTTTCAGAATAAAAACAAATAATGAGAAGGTAAAACGCGACTGGCTTCTTTTATTCCCATCAACTTGTTTACTATTCTGCTGGATATGCAAATTGTATGCTAGGAGCACTACAGCATTAGGATCCACAGGTTTTTCTGACTGGAAGCATGCAAGTGAACATCTTACAGAGCATGAAAATTCACACATACACAGGCAAGCAGTATGTGACTATTCATCACGCATGAATGCTTCTGCACGCATTGACTGTCAGATAGTTATGCTGTATCGGAATGAATCCAAGTACTGGCAAGATGTTTTGCATAGAGTTGTTGCAACAGTTAAGTATCTCTCAGTTCGTGGGTTGCCAATGTATGGTGATGATGAAACAATTGAATCAATTCAGAATGGAAATTTCCTGGGCTGCTTAGAATTAATTGCAGAATTTGATCCATTTTTAGCTCAACACTTGGAAAAATGTGGGAATCCAGGAAGTGGTAACACCAGTTACTTATCTTCAACATGTGTGGATGAATTTGTTGAATTATTGACTGTACGTATTTTTAATGCCATCACTGATGAAATAAAAATGTCAAAATATTTTTTCTGTCATAGTTGACTCTACTCCAGACGTTACACACATAGATCAACTGACTTTTATCATAAGGTATGTCAACAAAGATTGTGAAGCAAAAGAACGGTTTTCGACATTTATTCCATTCCATGGACATACTGCAGAAAACATTACAAATACCATGATATCTTTTCTACAGGAGGCTGGCTTGGATATTATGAATGTCAGAGGCCAAAGCTATGACTATGCCAGCAACATGTCTGGGAAGTATTCTGGTGTTCAAACACGCATTAAGGAAATCAATCCACTAGCGGAATATGTGCCATGTTCTACTCACACTTTAAATTTAGTTGGTGTGAATAGCATAGGTAGTTGTGGTACAGTTCTCACTTTTTTCAGATTTTTGCAAAAACTCTATACTTTTTTTTCTGCATCAACTCACCGTTGGAAGATGCTTCAGGAGAAAGTCCAGGAAGCACATGGAAATTCATCACTCACACTGAAGAGTCGGTCAGTTACCAGATGGTGTGCAGTTGCTGCAGCTACACGATCAGTGAGGAAAAATTATCGTGAAATAGAGAAAGTTTTAGTATTTCTGTCAGAAAATGTAGATGATTCTCCACAGACAAGAGATGAAGCAAAATCACTGCTGAAGAAAATGAGAACAATGGAAATATCGATCAGCACAGTAGTTTGGGACACAATACTTCAGAGATTAAACTGTGCAAATCCAACTTGCCAGAATCCAAAAGGAAATATTTCTGAAGTACCTAAAATTTTCCAGTCATTAAATGAATTCATTCAGTTCGTGAGGGAAAATTTTGAAGTCTATGAAGAGGAAGCTAAAACATTAGTGTCTGAAAATGTGCAATACCATGGTCATGATTCCTGAAGAAAGAAGGTGCCCAAGAATAAACACCTAGATGAATGTAACATTGAACATATAAAACTCAGTGCAAGGGATATATTTAGCACTCAAGTTTATTATGTGCTTTGTGATGCTTTAGTCACTCAGCTTTCAAGCAGAAAAAGTGCTTATGATATTATAATGAGAAAATTTGAATTTTTTACAAAAAAATCAAGATCTAAAATTTTTGAAGGGGCAAAAGCATTGCAGGAATACTATAACAATGACCTTGACGACCAGTTTGCAGATGAGTTTTTGCAATTCTCCTCAATAATGGGGGAGCATGCAAACATTCCCCAGATGCTGCAAAACTTGAAGGTAAACAATTTAGAAGCCACATTTCCGAACACTGAGACTGCACTTAGAATGTTCATGACATTACCGATTTCAAATTGTACAAGTGAGAGATCATTTTCTTTGCTGAAAAGACTTAAAAATCCCTTACGATCAACCATGCGACAAACGAAACTGGCATCATTAGCTCTGCTGTCTTTGGAGAGTGATGTGACACAGTCTTTAAATTATGATTCTCTGATACATGATTTTGCATCTAGGAAATGTAGAAGAAAAATATTCAACCAACTATTTCGTCCTGATATAGGAGGTAAATTTTCAATTGTTTTTATTCATTCCTAAAAATAAAGAATAGTAACCGAGTTATTAGAAATAAAAAGATCTGGTGCCCAAACACAGCACTTTGTCATCGTATTGTCAGTTTTGTTTGACCTTGGACAATTTATACATTCATGTCATTATGTGCTCATTAGATTTTGGTAAAAATTGGGTAAATGTGTAGTTTAGCGTGGTAAATTATTTGTTCGGAAAAGTTGTAAAATTTCTAAAAAGTGTGACGTACAAATTCTAAAGTATGCAATTTAAGGGGAAATGGTGAAAATTTTTTATCGTTAGAATGAATATTAAAGATGTTTACCGAAAAACTTGAACTCCAAGTATGACGAGTCAGCAGACACTGCGGGTGGCCTTAAACAACGCTGAGGCGTTGACATGAAGCTGTGATCCGTTGAAAGGAAGGATCGCTGCAGCCAGGACATTCACGGGCGGAATAGTACAACAGGAACCAGGTACGCTATTGTCAGGAAAGAGTGCAGTGCTACGCTACAGAAAATAGTTAATTTCGGTGTCAGTTCTTGACATCGCAATCAGACAGTTTCTTGTTTTTTTTTCACATGGGATTCTTTGATGCTGAATGTATGAACTCATTTCTCCGTGGAAGCTTTATTTTTTTTATTTAGTAATCAAACTTTCACTTTGAGACTTGCCATCTAACTTCCGTTAGAGAGAATGCGACACCTACTCTAACGTGTTTCTAGAAACAAGAAAGGCATGTGCATACTTACTATTTCGTATCACGGAATTACATGCCAAAGAACGAAGACAGTCTCTGCATGTTTTTTTAAAAAGTGAGACAGAAATTGCAAACTACATTCTTTAGCGTAGCAGTATATTCTGTTACTCTTTCCTGACAAGAGCGTACCTGATTCCTGTTGTACTCTTCTGCCCATGAATTCCCAGCCGCAGCAAACCTTCCTTTCAACGGAGCAACGCTTCAGGTCGTCGCCGCAGCGTGTTTACTCATCCTACTTGGACTACTTGGAGGTAGGTTTTTCAGTAAACATCTTTAATATGCTTTTTTTTTAATTTTACAACTTTTCTGACCAAATAATTTAGGACGCCGAAGTACAACACATTTACCAAAAATTGAACCGGACTAGGTGTTCCCCTCAGCTTTTTAGATTATTATTATTATGTTTTTTGTTTTGTTATTATTTTTTTTTCTTTGTGTAACTCTGACTTCCACATCAACACAAAATTTTATGTTTTGCAGTTTTCTGATATATTGATCATGATGCGCTGATTTGATCTTGGAAGAAACCGGGAAGCTGGAAGTAGGAGTTCCCATAGCACTTTTTCAATTGTTTATGCAGTTTCACATCTCTATTTATGAGGAAGTCCAGTGGAGGTCACCATGGATTTTTTCTTGTTTTAGTTCACATTTTTTGTTGGATGCATTGTTCTTATGTTCTAGATGCAAGAATCAGTACATTGCAAGACCACAATATTCACTAAAATTAAGATGTCCATCCATTTTGTCATAGATATATTGTTATAGTTAGAGTCTATGGGGGTCATTAACACCACAAACTACTGATCAACCAGTTGTCCCCGCACAGCCACAGTTGTATAAAAATAAAATGTATCTGCGTACACAGCTATTGAAACAGAAAACTCGCTGCAAACCATGATAACAATAGAATAAGATAATTTAAAGGAAAATTAATAAAACAAATAATTATTAGAACATTACAGATTCCAATGAGGACAAAATAGTACATTCTACTTGAATGTGCAGCAATGTGTGTAAAATTGACTTTTATGGCAAAATATTGAAATATTGGACTACGAACCTCATAAAAACAAGAGATTAATTAAAGAAAGTTTTTATATCCAGAAAAACAGTTCTATCAATGAACCTTCAAAAATTATAACTATGATTTTCAACAAGTTAATTCAAAAATACTGGACTTACAAAATGCATAAGGAAATATTTGTATTTAATTGGCAACGGAAAGAGGAACCTGGCAATAAAATTTAAAGTCTGTGTAAACAAAACTTTCAATACAGTTCGTATACATTGAGAACAGGCCTTGATAAAATCTAGAGGCCAGAAATGTCTGTAAAAACAAAAGAACTCAGAAGATGTGAAAAATAATTAAGTTCTTCAGTTAAACTAGAATTAAGTATATTAATCTGAGTAAAGCGTTGAGTAAGTGTTTTAATTGGTGTATATAGGCCTAACATTTTTATTTTTTTAATCTACATGCAAAAACTATCTGCAAACCTTCTAATGATTTGGAAACTATCAGCGTACGCATGTACGTCTACATTCTGCTACTCTGTACACAGTGACCATTATTTGGTCGATAGAGAATAAGGAGGGGGGCCCGGAAATGTTTTGTGCCCTGGGCCTCGCATGTAGTAAATCGGGCGCTGACCACTGGCATAACGCAGTTAGTTAAGTCGCTGTGCATTGTGTAGGAGGCGGACGTTTCTGACGGGTGTTCCAATCCCGGTCCTGCCGGCCATCAAGTCTGCGGTTTTTCCTGGGTATTCCGCTGATTCCTCGTTGGGGACGCGAATGCGTGGATGGTTCCCTCTCAAGTCGGCCTTGTACACACTTTAACCTTGGTCTTCGTTTCCTACGATGCCTGGGTTTACCAGATGAGTGTCGATGCACCGGTAGTAAAACACTGAAAGACAATTTTAATCTTCTTCCCCTGGCTACATACTGATACAGGACTCTGCCCCATGGTTGTTGATGACGATAAGTTACTTTGAAGAAACGTAAGCTTCGTCAGTGTAAAACAATCTACCACGTATCAATGCTTGTTGGCTAAGTAAAATGAATTTAATTGATGAATTTTATTTTTAGGATAAGAAGACGACTACTACTTTTGTTTTATGTTGAAAATTTGCAAATCACGTTTGTTAATCATTTCTTTTTCGAACAGCCTTCCACCAGCCATTTAAAGGTGTTTAAATCGTAAAGCAAGTGTGGTACAATTTAGGGAAAATCCCTGTGTCGCTTTCCTTTTTAGGATAGCAGCAGTGACGTATGTTGGGTCCGAGATCTGGGCTATCTCACCCGAATACCCCCCCCCCTCCGCAGCACTGTTTTTTTTTAAATTGTGAAGTTTAATTTTTAATTGTTAAGCAATAGAAGTACCTTATTTTAGGCACATGCTATTGCTAACATGATACCACATAATTATGAGAATTAGGATTTGTATACTTTATTTGTACACGAACTCCATTCTTCTTTCCTTTTGTGCGAACTTGTGAGTGTTACGTTTTCATAAAACGTTCCTTCTGAGTAGTTTTCCATATTTAAAAGGAATGTTTTTCTCTACTGACAAATCAGCGAAATTGCTCGAATGTACATGTCTTTGTGTGGCTCTAATAACTTGATTCTTGTTAATGCAGAAAAACTCTTTCTGCAGTTGCAGTTTTTAATGGAAACTTTAATATTAGGTCTGCTAATTTGTACACCTCACTAAACACTATGTCCAATTTATTCAACTTTATGTAACAACTGATGTCTCTTACTGATTTCTTTTTGTATTCATCAAGGGAGTAAAACACCTTCAGTTCATTTTTCAGTCGAGCTGTATCAAAATTTGAAGCATAGAGTTCTTTAAATTCTGACAGTAGATGCACAGGGAAGCTTTGACAATATTTATCAAAACAGTTCGAATCCAACAAAGCCACGAATTTAAGATATAATATCACTGATTTTAATTCATTGACACTTCACACAAACTGAAACAACTCTCGCAAAACACGTGCTTCTACAGGCGGAAGCATGCGGTGACTGGGCAAGTCTAAGTCTTCTCTTTTCTGAGTGAACCGTTGCGCAAAGCAATGGTCCATTCTCCTTCATACGCTCATTAATGTTGTAATGGAAACACTAGCAGGCGATCGTATCGAAGTCTTCGAATCAGAACAACGAAGACTCTGGAAGAGCTGCTTGCTTTATGCTGTTAGCTTCGCTCGCCAGACTGAGTCAAAGAAACGAATGCTCACGTGTTTTTTCCGCAGCAAAAGCATCGACATATGTTAATACCGTTGATAATTGACTTTTATTGGTGTATATTTAATTGACTTTTATTTGTGCATTCGCTGGGCTTCGCAGCTAGCCTCGAATATACGCTACTGGATGGCAGGTAGTAACGCAATTTATAGAGTATACAATATAAACGATTAAATAATTACAGAGATTATTACCTCTTTGTATATTTCTGGTAACGGAGAAGCGTAAAAATTCATGATGAAGAGGTGATAAAAAATACAAATTTGATGTCCAGAATAAGAAAGTTCATGAATCAATGTTCTCCGTGCATTTTCTTATTCATGAAAGTATGTCAGGGATTAAAATTTTGAAAGCTAATTACAGGTAAACACTGGGATCTGCAGTGAATAATTACGTTGAACAACCGTCGAAAAATGTTCTGCAGAAGACTAGTACATTTGGTGAGAGCACACATATTACGTTGCATCCAGATGAATGTTTTTTTCTGTGCCGCCATTCCTTTGTTGCTTTCCACCTCTTCTTTATGTTTCTTTCGTAAATCATATATCCTTTGCTTTCTCCACTATGATACTAGCCTCACAGCCGAATATTATGGTGTTCTGATTTCACGTAGCCAATGGCTTTTATGATGGCGTTACGTTTTACTAGAGGGCCTTTGTTCTTCCAAGACTGACTGGATCACCTACCAGGCTGTTAAATTAAGCAAAAGCGGCTAGGACAGAAGTTAGGAGTAGGGACGCAGTGCCATCTATTGACGTGTGATCAGAAATACCCACGTTGTTTCTGTATCGTTATTTACGTCGTTCGAACAGATGGATATCATTTACATTCTTCACTCGTATCATTTGGGTAAGGGGGAAATATATCCTTGTTTAATATGTCATAGAATTATTACATAATAATTTGCTGAATAAAACACGCGAACTGGCAACTTTTTCTATAAAACTCATCATCAGAGTGAGCTATGTCTAACATGGCTACTGACGAAGTAATACGTGACAAAATCAGTCATTAAAGTCATTCCTGACAGTATTTACAAAATGAATTAATAAGCGTATTATCCAAGTATGTTACACTCGTTATTTTCTTTTTTGCAATAGTACAGTAATCTGAGGAATCATTTCTTCTTTTAAGAACACGTCTGTTAATTTTTGTCGGAGGCACTTTCAATACGATGTGGATTACTTCAAAATGTAGGGTGTCAATATAATGACTATGCACTGAATGTACGAATTGCAGTAATGTAATACTAAGAAAATTTTGAATGGAATAACAATAGAAGGGACCCACGCCACGTGGAAGTGCTGTGTGTCTGGTAACCTACATGTCTTCCCACCCAGAGGCGCGCAGGCGTCATTCCCGAGCACTTGGTCGACGGAGGCAGACGTGTCGGTTGATCACTCGTCTCGGCGCAAGGAAAATGGTGTTGAGGGTTAAACAGAGAGTGTTTTTGGTGGAACATGATTTTCGCCATGACGACAAGAACACGGACGAAGTGCAAATTAGAATTCGCTAGGAAATTTTGTTATGCAGACGTCCTTCACCGTAGTGCGGTGTGTCAGCTCATAGCGAAGTTTCAAGACACTGGCAGTGTTCTGGATGCCCCCACCCCGAAATGCCACCCACGGCGGACGAGACCGTACAGGATATCCAGGACAGGACACAAAGGAGTTCACACAAGTCCTTAGGGCGGCTGTCACAAAAAGCTAACGTGCCAAAGAGTACAAGCCCACGATATTCTGAAAAGGAAGTTTCATTTACACCCGTACAAAGAATTTGTTGTGCATCAGCTGAAAGAAACAGACCACGAGGCCCGTGTTCGTACTGCAGGTGTTTCCAAGAGTTCCTGTCGGAAGAAAGTGAGGACATTCTGGACGCGACTTTCTTTACAAACGAGGCTTGGTTCCACCTGTTCGGTTACACCAACTGCCAAGACACTTGTCGGTGGGGTACTAAAAATCCCCACGAATTTAACGAAGTGCCTCTCCACAAAGTCGGTGTTTGGTTTGCCGTGACTCGTACGCACATTATTGGGCCCATTTTCTTTAGTGAAACGATTAACGCGGAACGATACCGTACCCAGATTATCGAATCATTCATATCCGAACTCACAGAACGGGAAATCAACGAAGGATGGTTCCGGTAAGACAGTGCAAATGCTCACATCACTGGTTCATCAGTACAGCTTCTCGAGGAATTATCCGGAAATCGAATCACCCCACGGGGACTGTGACATGCGGGGGTAACCCGATCTGACACCGCCTGATCTTTTTCTGTGGGGAGCACTGAAAGGGACGGTGTATGTAGGTGTTTCTCATACACTTCAAGAGCTACAGGCTACAATAAAGACCCACACCAACAAATAACACCACATACCCAAGAAATGCCTTCACCATCACGCTGGAGCGTGTGCAGGCATATGTGGACGTCGGTGGGGACACATTTCCAACACCTCCTGTAAGAGCCAGTTTGACAGGATGTTACTTTCAGTTCAAAGTTATTTTTCGGATAGCCTGTACATATATGGTACAACATCTCCCTTCAGTCGCTTGTTCCACACGTTAGGTATGTAATTATCAGATTGAAAATGCTTACCACAAACAACAGCCGATGGTAACTTCTCATTTTGTTGAAAATCCTCCCGAAATGTTTTCAACCACAGTGGTGATCTGAAGGGAACTCATGAAATAGCATTCCCTCATTTTTCTCTTTTGAAGACGTATGCGTCGGCAAACAGCAGTACATCACACTGAAAACTGAATTATACTTCGTTGTAAAAACAGTAGATCGTTTTGAAACTGCAGTGGGATTTTTTAACAAACACAATCTAGTCATTTAAAAACGCAGGAACTGCATTTGTCATACCTTGGGACGCAGTGCCATTTACAGGCAGAAATGATTTTTAACGCCCACTGACCAATCACTAAAAATCTATTGTCTTCAAAGTTAATGCTATAGCCCGTTCTTCATCCAGTTCAGCCTTGGTTCTTCATAGCAAGTCAACCCATTCCTTTATTGTTCCCTTGATTTTACATATGCGATCTAACGGAAAGTTATATTTCAATGTCCATTGATTTAAAAAACTGTGCAATTAGTAAAGTTTCAGTCTCAGTAAAAATATCAGAAAAACATTTTCGTCTCAGTAAAAATATCAGAAAAATATTTTCATCTCAGTAAAATATTCAGTAATATGAAATTAAGGTCTCAAACTTTGAAAGGAAATAAGTTTTGTCCGGTACATCACAATCTGTTCCAGTGATTTATGATAAGGAAAATGTTTGCATCTATATTTTCGGGTTTCACTAACGCTTAACATCAAAACTTAGTTTTTGAATCTGTTGTGAGAAGCATTTGTATATTACAAACTCTTAGACAACAAAAATTGCTAGTCCACAAGCAAGTACCTGCATTACGCCAAAAACCATCCCTTCCGACTCCAAAGTTCGGCAGATCGTTTAATTAAACTTAATTAATATTCTCTTGTGATCAGCGGCGTAGCTACTGTTAAGCCGTTAAGCGATGCTTAAAGGAACGCGACGTTAGGAGGCTCGAAGAGGATTCAGACGCACGCGCACGTTATGTATGCAAAGACACAGAAAAAGTCCACATAGGGAATGAGTGCACGAAATCCCAAAGCATGCGGGAGTGACATAGAGAGACTGGCTCAAGACAGAACATGAGGGGAAAACGGGGAGACCTTTACCCAGCAATGGATTGATAATAGTTGACAATGATGATATATGTATACGTTTTTTAGTCAAACATTGTTTTACGGGATATACAGAATATATATATATATACATATAGTTATGAAATAAATGAAATAAAATCATATTCGTATGAACAATATCCATTTCAGTGCTGCGCTTTGTAGCTGTCTACACTAGAAGAAGATAATATAATAATAAATAACACCCTAATTAGACTGACAACCCCGACCTCTACTTTCCCAAAATTCAAGGCAAAACTTAAAATTTCAAAAATGACTAAACTCCCTACTTTTCAAACCTGAAATGCAAAAGAACAAATAAAAACATCAATCACATGCATAAACTAAAACACTCAAGCAACCCAGACCAATCTTCAGGGAAAAGTATCTGTGTCCCTTGAAAAAATATAAGAGTTCAAGTTTCATGAGTGTGCTTTTTTTATTTCTCATTTGCCAAATTATACTTTCAAAATGTAGTAACACAAAAATAAATTTTGTTGCACACTGCTTTCCCTACCTGAACTCACAAATGCAAAACCAATAACAGACCAAATACCTGAATTCCCTAAAGATATGAAATAGCAAGTACAAAATAATAATCAGATCCATCCTCCCAAGTGATTTATAAACAAACAGATGGTTTAGGGTTAAACCTTTTTAATGGTACTTCCGTAAATTCTGTAATATAAGATCAATCTGTTGATGCGTTCTGAAAAAAAATCGATCATAAATTAATCTTTGGCTGTAAAGAATGTATAGTGTTAAATTTCTCCGGGACTACTCGGAGTAAGCATATTTTTATTGCGGTCCTAAGAATGGTTATTTCAAAGCTTAGAAAGTAGTTATAATACAAAAACGAATTTTGAAATTAGTTTCATGATTTTGAAAAGACAGCAGATTATCACATTTTTTTTACAAAACTTCAAAGGATATTGATTTTTTAATAATACTGGAAATAGAAATTTTAAATGCTTCGTAATAGATTTTTTAAATGCTTCGTAATAGATTTTTTATTATTGCAGATACGTATAATTCTGAGGAACTGTGAAATAATAATATTGCGATGTATCGATCTTGGAATTCTGGAAGTCCATGAACTTAAAAACGTAGGTCCAAAATCATAATCCCTTCTTTTATCGTAAACACCAACATTTAACTGCCCTTTGTCACTTGTGATCTACAAATCCAAAGAGGTGACGGAAAGCATATTATTACTTTTCTCCAACTGAAGATCAAGTGGGTAGAATTGTTTCATCTCCCAATCTCTCCCACTTGCATTAAAGCAAATCAAGTCATCAAAAAAAATCTGAAATTATGAATCTCTTCAATATTGAAATTCTGTTCATAGGTATTTATCACAAAGAGATTGAAGACACAAAAAAGAGGTATACCTATGGGAACTAGTTATTCAAGCCTATTAGCAAATTTATACCTCCACTATTATGAACAGAATTTCAGAATTTTTGCACGGCTGCATCAGAGGTTATACGACACTGGTTCTTTCCAGGGGCCTGCCAGGTGTCAAGAACGATGGGTACGCACTCCTGCCATCGAAGAGAATGTGTTAAGTCATGCAGCAGACACTCCAAGTGCCAGCACACGAGCAACTGTATGGAGGGTTTTGCACGAAGACCAATTGCATCCATATCATGTACAGCGCGTTCAGACACTAAGCCCTCACAGGATTACCCTTAGCGCATTGCATTTGCGTAACGGTACTGCAGAACTGCCTCCAATAGAGTGCGGCAGAACCTCAATTTCCTGCTTCTGTGCTGTTCACAGACGAAGCTTGCTTTACATGGGAAGGTTGCTTCCATGCACATAACGTGCATGTATGGGCGGTGGAGAACCCCAATGCTGTACGACCACGTGCAGCATAAACCGTTTGCTGTTAAGGTTTGGGCCGGCATTGTCGGGGACCACTTAATTGGCCCATACCTCATACCTCCTCGTCTGGACGAAAGGAGCTACCGGATATTTCTGCAGGACGTCGTGCCAGAGCTATTGAACGAACATCAGGTCCCTCAGTCGCTGCGCCGTGCAATATGGTTCCAGCACGATGGGGCCCGCGCCCGTTTCAGCGATGACGTTCGTCACCACTTAAATATGACATTTGGACATCAGTGGATCGGGCGTGGTGGTCCCGTTCATTGGCTTGCAAGATCTCCGGACTTAACATGCCTTGATTACTTCATCTGGGGTTACATCAAAGGACTGGTGTACGACACCCTCGTTGAAAGTGATGAGGACCTTTTAGCACGCATCTCTGTAGCTGCTTCGGAAGTCCGGAATTCTCTAAAATGCACGCAATTTCATGCGCCGACGATGTCAAGCGTGTGTTACAGCTCATGGTCGCAACTTTGAACACATTCTGTAACCTCAATGCATTTCGTAAATGTCTTGTGAGTAATAAAAAGCATTTTGTTCTCTTACGTGCTGCTCTTTCATTTCTCGTCCTGTTTGTACACTAGCACATGAAGATGGCGTTTCTGGCCCTGCATTGCTATGTGATTCCGATTTGTCTATGTGCAACCTACCCCTCCCAGAAGTTTGTACACGCTTAGCTAAATCACCCTGTGTATATATTTTTAAACTTCAAGGTACTGATGTCATCTGAACCTGATACGACAAGCGGCGCCAAAATGCTGGGTATAATCTATTCGGTAGAGTAGTTAAGTGGTAAAACAAAGTAAAATGAAAAAATTGGAAGCCAAAGGCGTTAGAATAGCATGAACTGACAAACGTAATGGTAGCGGTTCTGAAACGACGGAGATCAATTGAGCGCGCAGCGCCATCTATGAATGGGAGGGAGTTGGCAGGACTGAAGTACTCTCGCAAACACGCAAACACAATAGTTTCTCCTACAATGTCGGTTTCCTATGTATGCCGGAAGTAGCTTGCATGCTCTCTTCCAGTCTATTCTCCTCCAATGTCTTTGTGCCGCCCCGGTGGCGCAGTGGTCTAAGGCGTTGGACTATGATCATTCGTCCAAAGGGGTCCGGGTTCGAATCCCGGTTTGGCATGGATGTTGTGTTTGTCTTACGGCACTGGCTCTCTCCCTTCCCTGGAACCAGTGACCCTAAATTAGGGACGGGCGACTGCTTATAGCCCATTGAGTTGCTCACGGTCGTCGTTAAACCTCCAATAAAAAAATGTCTTTGCTGGAAGCAGATTAACACTAGATTACTTAGCATTCGCAAAGAGAAGCGTATCCATCTTCTTAAAGATTACTGTAAATAATATTTACTGATTTTATGCAGTTATTCATAAGTCAAAATAAGTGCACAGAAATGGAGAAATAATTGAATAGCAATTCCCATGGCTCACTTAAAAAGCAATTGTTAACCTCAAAGCATCGGCGCCGACTTCCCAAAACGTAATAGGTGCTATAGTTGACAAACTGAAATCTAAGTAGGGCGTATCTTGAGTGTATCCAATTTCAAGCCTTTAAAATAAAGAACTTAGAGTACGTTTCAAGCTCCCTCGAGCTCGAAACATTCTCCAAATTCTTAATGAAGCTCTGATTAAAAAAGCTGTTTTAGCTCTCTATTTTCCCTACTTATTTTTACCAGTTTTTTTAAATCATTTTTTTTTCAAACCTTAGCGTGAAATGGGTAAAGAAGGTATTCTTAAGAATTGTCACGAATTTAAATTTCGTCAAGTTGTCGCTAGAGGAAAGAAAAATGCTCAAGGCGAATAAAAGTTGTCACACAACTTATGTTTTGCTGTGTTTTTTTTTTAAGTTCCTTGATTTTTGAAGAATTTTATGATTTGTGGTAGAACAGTAGCACTGACCTTTTCGATCTCTTCATCCTGACGTCGATTGAAGAACAATCGGATAGCAAATCATCTCATAAAGAATACCCTTCAAATACAGACCCCTTTAAATTCCTGCATGGCAGTTTGTGTTATAGTGGAATTCATTCATCTCATTTTGCAGACTGCTTGAGATGCAAAATCGGACATCGATCCGAACATCGAAAATGTATATTCAGAGAACCTCCTCGTTACCTCCATTTAACATTAACACGCATGTTTTCACCAGCATCAGGGCCGCGGGTGGCATAGTGGGCAACGTTCGTGACTGCCGCGGAAAGGACCTCAGGTTCGATCCACTAAATATCCGCCGTGCGTCAGATGGGCACGTTAAGCCGTCGGACCCTGGGTACTGGCCCCCTAGTAATAAATAAGGGCGTCTTCCTCACCCTTTCTACTTCGCTTCTGTGTTACTTGTGACGTACCTGCCAGCAGGACGCACACGACATAAAGGCAGATAGCAATCAGAATGAACGTCTGCGTAGCTCAGTTGGTAGAGCGACTTGTTCCGGAATAAGCGGACTCGGGTTCGATTCCCGGCGTAGACCAAAATGACGGAGAAATTTACTTCGTTATATACTTTCCCATCGGGCACTCTAGCCCAAATCTCCTAGCTTCCTATTTCTAAAGGTTGTTTAAGACCCGGGGTCAGGCACTCCCTTCCTAAAATCCTCTACATGTGATCATCATCACCAGCATGAATCATCAGTATTTTTAAGAGACAGCGTCGGAAGCGGATGCGTCCTCTTCAACTGACAAATGGTCTTCACTCCTTTGAAAGTTGAATTGCCCCAAACCTTTTGGCTGGATCAATGCTAAAGTCACCTTGTTTTTTATTTTAATCATTTTGGGGTTTAACACCATCATAAGCAATCAACGGCCCCTAATTTAATGTCTCTAATAGTAGACAAGGAGGAGGGATAGGCGTAAGGTAAGCACATCACCCATACCTTATTAGGTGCTCAAACCGGGTACAGATTGGACGATTACACAGAAACCAGCACCTCTGCCCAATCCGCCATCGAGAGCACCGGAGTGTTTCCCAACTACCTCCCAAGCTGGCATTTAATTTTTTGTTAGATTGCTTTTGACAATGCAGTTGTGTACCTTATCAGTTTGTATCTATGGCCAAAAAAGTAAGGCTTTAACATTACGAGAAACGTAAAATATATAGCTACGGTGTTTCCTACGTAGTGTAACTTTGAAGTAAAGCAAAACTGTTTTAAGGACACCTACTTTCCACAGACAAATATTAATAGCCGCCCCGGTGGCGCAGTGATCTAAGGCGTTGGCCTCTGATCATTCGTCCGAAAGGGGTCCGGGTTCGAATCCCGGTGAGGCATGGATGTTGTGTTTCTCTTACGGCATTGGCTCTCTCCCTTCCCTGGAACCAGTGACCTTAAATTAATGACGGGCGACTGCTTATAGCCCATTGAGTTGCTCACGGTGGTCGTTAAACCTCCAATAAAAAAAAACAAATGCTAATGTGATGAGAATGTACTTAAAAGAGAAGTTTTACTGTATTTGAAATTCTTTTTGTAACTTTAAAATTCATTACTTATCGGAAAATAAATTTGGAAATTGCATAAGTGCAGATTTTTCTTTGCACTCACATCTGCATGACAGAGTCTTAAATACAGTATATTCTTTCTGTGGTAACTACAATGTGTTACAATAACTAATATTATTATCCGCTGCCATTAGGTACTCATCTTCAAAGAAGTAATTTCATAAAAGTACTGCAAGTAGGAATTCGAAGAGTTAGCTCTCTATACCTCTCTATCTCTCTCTCTCTCAAAAAAAAAAAAATAAATAAATAAAAGGAAGAAAGAAAAAAAGTCATCTAGTTTATGGATATTTTAGATCTGGCTGCTGGTGACTAAATGGGTTCGCCTCACCTATTGGTGCATTTCAGTGGGGGCCTTGGGCCTCGAACACTCATGCTGTCGGTGACTATGACAGGAAGTTGGCTTTTTGATCACTGAGTTTCAAACACACTTCCTTGAAGCTAACGTGACTTCTCCACATATGTAACAGAAGTCCACATACTTTCGGAACATATTTATCCCGCCTGAAACGAAAGCGAAAAGAAGCTCGCGAAGTCTCATGCAAAACGACAGCTAAAAGAAATCACGGAGCGTCTAGCCTGTCTCACACAATTGCGTTGAAACATTGCAGGACAGAAGAATCAGCGACGCAGGTAGTTGATCACGTGATACCAAAAGCGTCGTGACCTTGGAAAGCGGTTTCTAACAGCTGAGCTCCAAGAGCCATAAACACCTGCGCAGGTCTAAAACTCTACCACGGTATTCTTCGGTAACTTAAAAACAAGCGCCAGTTCGCAATTTATAATGTCATTCTCGTGTTTAGTACCCGGAAATTAATTAAGGTTAGAATTACTTCGGCAAACAGCGTCATCACTGGTTTATTCCCATGGAAACATACTAATTCTTCACCCAGCTACCTCCAACCTAGAAAATATATTTAACTATAAAGTAAATATCATTGAAGAAGGTAATAAAATAGCCTTACTGTATCTGCCCATCAGGATCGAAATCTCAATGAAAATAAATTGGTTAGCCTCCGATGCATTGATTTTGAAACAAAGGCTTCCGCGCATAGTTACAGAACTCTCAGTGAATGGAAAGTTCGGAGTTAATTACTTTTTGTTAAATTACGTTGACGAAACATAAGTTTTGTCAGTGAAAAAAAAAATTAAACCATGAAGTCATGGTTCGCATTCTTAAACAGAGGTGCTGCAATTTAATTAATGAATTATATTTTTAGGATAAGGAAACGATTACTAGTTTTATTTCTTGTTAAAAATTTACAAATCACATTTCTTAATAATTTCTCCTACAAATAGCTTACCACCAGTTTTAAACGGGTTTAAATCTTAAAGCAAGTGTAAACCATTTTAGAAAAGTTCCCCTGTTCTTGTTTTTTTTAACTCCAATTTCCCTTTTATGATGGCAGGTGGCAACACATTTTACAGGATATACAATTTAACGATAAAAGATTCATACAGATTACCTCTTTGTAAATTTCTGTTAACAGAGGAGCTTGAAAATTCATCATGAAGAATTCATAAAAGCTAAAAATTTGTTTTAAGAATAAGAAATTTAACGAAACAACGTTCTCCGTGCTTTTTTTATTTATGAAAGAATGTCGGAGCTAAAAATTTTGTGTGCTAATTACAGGTAAACATTACGATCTTCAGGGAATAATTCCTGAGAAAAACCCGTTTAAAAAATATTATGTACAAGACCAGTAGATTTCGTGGGAGGTCTGACATTACGTAGTATACAGACGATTTTTTCCTGTGTCACCATTTTTTCGTTGATCTCCACTTTTTTTACGTTTCTTTCGGAGATGATATTCCCATCGTTCTTTTTTTTTTTTTCTTTTTTTTTTTTTTTTGAGATTTAACGACCACCGTGAGCAACTCAATGGGCTATAAGCAGTCGCCCGTCCCTAATTTAGGGTCACTGGTTCCAGGGAAGGGAGAGAGCCAGTGCCGTAAGACAAACACAACATCCATGCCTGACCGGGATTCGAACCCGGACCCCTTACTGACGAATGATCAGAGGCCAGCGCCTTAGACCACTGCTCCACCGGGCGGCCCATCGTTCTGATTACTGATACTTGTCTCATAGCCGGATACTACGGTGCTCTGATTTCATGTAGGCCATCCAATGGCTTTTATGATGGTGTTACGTTATACTGCAGTGCCATCGTCTTTCATAGCAAGTGTAATTATTCTTTTTTTGCTCCCGTGATTAAAAAATATGCTTTCTAACGGAAAATTATTTGATACATGTCAGTGCGTTTTTGTCCGCTAATTAAAAAACTGCGCAATTAGAAGTGATTTCGTCTCAGCAAAATATCCTGATGTCTTTTGTTCAGTAATATCAAATTAAGGTCTCAAACTTTGAAAGAAGCGGACTTTTTTCAGTACACCATGACCTGTTCGAGTGTCTTACGGCAAGGAGAAATGTTTGCATTTATATTTTGGAATTTCAGTTACACTTTGATACAAACCTTAGTTTTTGGGTGTGCTGTAACGAGCATTTTCACATTGGTACAGCAAAAATTGCTGCCCCATAAGCATTTCGCAGAACATTCTCCTCCCAAACTCGAAGCTCGGCAAACCATTTTATTATACTTAATTTATATTTTCTTCTGATCAGTGACCTAACTACTATTAAGCAAGATTAAGTACCTGAGGCGTTATGGGTCTCAAAGGGGATTAAGCAGTATTTTTCATATATGTATATCTTACGTGTTTTTATCAATTCTTTTCAGAACTACTAATATCTCACATTTCATGTTTATTTTATACGTGACATATTCAATTTTAGTATAACTTTTACATTATGTAATCGTTTTTACCACTTTTTGACGTTCATTCGTTTCTGTATCTCTTAACCGCACTTTTCCCGAAGCGGAGTTGCACTGTGAGTAACGCGTCCAGCGTACTAGTACATAGGGATGCAAGATACGGCTTTCAGAACTACGTATTTGACGGTGAGGTCGGTGGAAGATGAACACAAATCGGTATTTTTGAAAACCGATAGTTTAACTATTGAGAACCATGCATGGGTTTTAGTCAAAAACACTTTTAAAGGTCGCCAAGTCAGTTTTTGCCTAAGACAGCGAAGCTAAGACCGAGTCTGGTATCTTCGATCGTTTGTAATCACGAGAATGCTGATAGACGGCGACACTTCAGCCCTAAGGCGAGAATGAGCGCTGCCTAATAGCAAAAGACGAAGGCAATTGGCTGCTCAAAGATGTGATGTCATGGACTCATTCTACGGAGTACGTATTATATTGGCTCACAAAAGGAATGACTTTTCTGGACGATGTGGGAGGAAATCAAAGGCACAATGCTGATTTCACAGAGCGCAAAACAACTTCTTCCGTAGAAAGAGTGATAACATCACAAATCATACGTGCTAAATATTGTCCTTAGCTGTGCCGAATAACTGATGCAAGATCAGAAAACTATCGTAAAAATAGATAACAGTCATACGATTGTTCTCCAAGAACACCTGATATGACAGGCGGAGTCACAAATGTGGCGTATAATCTATCAGTTAGCCTAGTTAAGCAGTGAAGTGAACTAAAATGAAAACTGGAAGCACTGGATTACTCGGAATTCCCAAAAATATGGGTATCTGTCTTATGAAATACAATAGTACTATAAATCATATTTACTGATTTTATGCAGTTATTAAGGCTAAACTTCCACGTTCGGCCCCGCTAGTCCAGAAAGCAATAATAGCCCGAATTTTTTTG
This sequence comes from Macrothele yani, assembly GCA_039090855.1. Taxonomy (NCBI): domain Eukaryota; kingdom Metazoa; phylum Arthropoda; class Arachnida; order Araneae; family Macrothelidae; genus Macrothele; species Macrothele yani. The sequence goes on from CM077018.1 coordinate 3,372,364, forward strand.
CCCGGATTTTTCAAAAAGCTCATGTAGTTAGTTCACTGGAGGGTTCGCATATTTTTCTCTAAGCGTTTAGGAAATGCTCTACTAAACTGTTTCTCTAACAATTGTAACAATTGCCCTAGTTGAAATTTAAAATTTTTGCATTACATTAATTTTTACATTAACTGATGTCTTGCTCTGAAATGAACTTACAGAAAACAAAATTGATGTAAAACGCTCTTACAAAAACGGAAAATCTGGAAGTTGATGGGGAAATTATAGAAATAAATAACGCATACAGGGTGTTCGTAAACTGTTTTGACAAAAGAAGAGGGGTGATAGTACCCATCAAGACGAACAATATTTACAATGGAACCTAGGGTCACATTCCACTCTGAGTGTCAGAAAAGAGTAAAGTTAGATGTCCAAGTTGAACTTTCAACAGTGCAAAGAAAGAGAATTAACGACATCATAAGTTGCACAATCCCATTTATGGAGATCAGGGACACACTCAAAGTAGATGCTCAAAGTGGCGGCCACGGGTGCCGTGGCACAATTCACACCGGCGAATGAAAGACTGACGCAGCCTTTTGAAGACTCCTGGTGTCGTGCTTATCCTGTCTGCTGCAACAACAATTCTCGCGACTAGATCTTCCACGGAGTCCACAGGCGTCTCGTACACCAATGATTTCATGTGCCCCAGAAGAAGAAGTCCAGTGAGTTTAAGTCCGGTGAGCGTGGAGGCCATGCCACAGGTCCGCCACGTCCAATCCATCGGGCGGGATATGTGGCATTAAGGAAGTGTCTACTGCACCTTGATATGCCAATCAGGTGCAACTGTCGATTCTGCGTCTTTTCTCTGGCAATTTGCATACGGTAAATGCTTGGCAATGATGTTCTGGCGATGTGCTACTTCTCCGGCACGAAAGAAATGACGTCTGAGGTGTCGGACGTATTTCGAAGTTACTCTTTTCTGACACTCAGAGTGGAATGCGACCCTAGGTTCCTTGTAAATATTGTTCGTCTTGATGAGTACTATCACCCCGCTTCTTTTGTCAAAACAGTTTACGAACACTGTATATTAACCATAGACAACAGATATCAAGTGAAAGCTACCTAGATGAAGAAATAAGTAGGCATATAAAACTTGGTTGGAGAGCTTTTAGAAGGAAGAGTGCGACTTTTCAAGAGCAATTTACCATTGTGTCTTAAAAGAAAAGTGTTTAATCAATGCATACTTACTATATAATGACTTAGCTTTTATAATGGTAGTTGTTATGTAGTAGTTATAATGAACAAGCTTAACTGCTAGTAATGTTGTAGTAGTAATTAAGATGAATAAAGTCTTATGCTGGTTGTTAATAGTAACACTTAATGAAAGAGACCTAACAGCCGACAGAGGTCTGACAAAACTATGAACTGAGAAAACGTACTTACTAGGAAAACCTTTTATTAGGGAAACTCCTGGTATTATCCACACACTCTTCACAGGTCACACAACTACTCGATATCTGGCTCTCACATATAACGAAGTTCCTCTCACATAAACGAAGCTCTCTTTACACCATACGAAGATCTCTTTACTCATAAAACAAAGCTCTCCCTACGCACATAAACAAACGCTCTCTAAGTATCGTTGAACGCGCCTATTTATACTGCCTACCACCACGTCATGACTTACACTCGTTGCCACATATCATTCAGTGGGAGAAATAACATCTCGTTAAGTAAGAAGATAATTTACATAAGAAAATAAAATAACCAGAGATAGTAAAATCAAAGGGAAACTGAATCTAGAGTATACGTTACATCATCTCCCCCTAAATTTTTTTTTGTTGTTGTCCGAAAAACCTATCAAATTTTGAGTGTAAGTCTTACACTTGCTGATTGACGTTTATCGTCCTCTTTTTTGTTTGTTTTGGTGGCAGCAGTATGTACAATAACAAACTTGGCATGACAAAATCAAGAAATATGTGACCGCAGCAATTGCCTGTGAAGCAGGAAACACTTTATATACTTGAACAGAACAAACCTGCATCGGCATACCTTACTTTTATTCTTTCTAGCAGGAATCACTTTTTTAATTTCAAATTACGTCTTCCTATTAGCGTTGATTACAAACCAACTGTATCAGCAGCGAAGATTGCCTGTAGCTGCCTAACAGTAACAATTTTTACTATTTTACCCCTAAGCACATAGATATATATATATAAAATTTCGATTAGTACATGGACATAGAAGAAATATAAAAAACACACACATATATACACAAAAAGAATGCTGAGGCCCATAAGAAAAAAAAGAAATTCTGACACGCCAACTGGTCGTGCAGGAAAAACTACATAAGGAGAAAATAACCTGTCCACGAGAACTTACTTATCTCGAGGACTCATAAAAAACTCTAGTACGATAACGTTTTCCAGGCCTAATCGGACTGGTAAATTCAGGTGGCGTAGATCTTTTTAAAGATTTGAATGGATCTGGAACATCTGTAGTCTGTCGGTCAAGAAATCCCGGCGGCTGACAGGAACGGTTAGGAACGGCTGAAGTCCGTCGGTCAGGAACGGCTGAAGTCTGTCGGTCAGCAAATCCCTGCGGCGGACAGAAACGGTCAGGAACGGATGAAGTCCGTCGGTCAGAAACGGCTGAAGTCTGTCGGTCAGGAAATCCCTGTGGCTAGCAGGAACGGTCAGGAAATCCCTGTGGCTGACAGGAACGGCTGAAGTCCGTCGATCAGAAACGGTTGAAGTCTGTCGGTCAGGAAATCCGTGAGGCTGACAGGAACGGTCAGGAACAGCTGAAGTCCGTCGGTCTGGAACGGCTGAAGTCTGTCGGTCAGGAAATCCGTGAGGCTGACAGGAACGGTCAGGAACAGCTGAAGTCCGTCGGTCTGGAACGGCTGAAGTCTGTCGGTCAGGAAATCCCTGCGGCGGACAGGAACGGTCAGGAACGGCTGAAGTCTGTCGGTCCAGAAATCCCTGCGGCTGACAGGAACGGGCTCCCCAGGCTTTTGATATGTAGTCCCTTTGTGCTGGGGCCCGTGTTGTCCTTCCAGCATTCTTTTGAAGGGACGTGGCTCCGGCCACATCGTTTGTTTTCGCTTTCTACCTCTGGGCATGAGAGTAGAAGCAGACATCGGCCCTGTTTGCCCTGAACGTAAGTTCCAGGGGCGAAACCCGGGTGGATGCAAAGATCTCTGCCTTCGTCGCTGTTGCGGCGAAGCAGATTGGGGAGACAAGTTACGTTTTCGACCAGCTTTTGGTGTTGCTGGACGGTTTGTAATTTGTGTCTGACGTTTAGGAATCGTCAAACTATGGTCTATATCTGATAAATCAGAAATACTTGATGACTCTGCGTCGCCGCTGTAAGTTAGTGGTCGTGCAGGGCGATGTTTATTTCTGGCTATAGGAATACTCTCTGACGAGGTATTCAAAGAAGTAGGAGCTTGTGTTGGTGCAGAGTTATTAGGGAATGGTGCAGCAATAGTCTTGGCAATGGTTGGAGGGAAAGGAACGATACTAGAATTTGAAGAATTTGATTCGAGCCTTCGTCTTCTGGTTGAATCAGGTTGCGTTTTTGGAACCCCGTCTTGTGGAGGGGAGGGTGAAGAAAAAATCACTGGAGATTCTTCAAAAATGTTTGTCGGTTCGTCCAAAATTTCTGTAGGTTGATCGTGAGATATAGACTCTTGAGTCTGTGGAACAGAAGGTTGAGTAGGGTTGATGATAAAATCTATATTTCGTTCATGATATTTGCGACACTGAGCAACGTGTACGTATTGAAATTGATTGTCTGGTTTTTCAAGAATAATGTTATTTTCAAACACATTTGCCACCCGATGTGGACCTTCGTAGCTGGGTGCAAATTTCTTTACTAAAGTATGAGAAACAGAAGACAGGAAGTGCGTTTCCACGAGAGTGAGATCGCCAACGACAAGATCTGGTTCCCTAAGCCTAGTATTTTAATATCTTGCTTGAGCCGCTTATGCTCCTATCATTGCAACACGAGCATTTTCTGCCATGATTCGTACTGATTGCGGAGTTGGTCGCTGGTTTAGTTCGTCGATAATCCCCGTTAAATTTTCAAAAGGGGTCTTAATTTTTCGACCTAAAAAAAGTTCAGCAGGAGTAAATTTAGTAGATTCGTGAACAGACGAGCGGAGGGCGAACGAAAAAAGCTCAAGATGTTCATCTTACCGCTCGTAATGATCCATGACAAATGTAGCAATCATTTTAACTAGAGTGCGGTTTACTCGTTCCGCGGGATTACTCTGGGGATGATATGGGGAAATGAATTTATGCTTAATGTGTAGTCTCGCACATTCTTTCAAAAATGTCAGAAATAAATTGGGGACCATTATCCGAAACTACTTTATTAGGTGCACCATATCTAGAGAATACTTCATTAATTGATACATTACAAATAACTTCCGCCGTAGCTGCTTTAATGGGAAAAACTTCAACCCATTTAGAAAAATTATCAGTTAATACTAAAACGTAACGAGCTTTGTTTTTAACAGATAAAGGATAAGGTCCCAATAAATCTATTGAAATAATATCAAAAACATGAGAACTTGAACTAGATTTCAAGTGACCGGCTGGTCTTATATTACGGTAATTATTAATCTGATACAAGTGACATGATTGAACGTATGCGAGCACACTTTGGTACATGCCAGGCCAATAGGCAACATCCCGCAATTTACAACGGGTCTTGCGAATACCTAAATGGCCTGCAATAGGTTTGTCATGAAATTTGTTTAAAAGGGCCATTCTAAGGGTTCGCGGAATACATGGGCGAAACTCTGCCCTAGTAGTCCTAGATTTCGTATAGTAAAGAAGACCCTCTATGACTTCAAAATGCTGTGACCTACCAGCCAGAGAAGGATCACTGTGTAGTGGTGAACCCGCAAGCAAAAAATTATAGATATCCCCAAAATCAGGATCATTTACTAATTCTGCCATTATCTGCTCTCTGGATGTTTTATCAGTTATTAGAAGTAAAGGCTGACATCCAGGAGTAGGTTCTGTGGGAACCCCACTAATCGGGACGCGAGACAATGCGTCCGGTAATTGATTCTTATGACCTGGTTGGTAGGAAATTTTGATATTGCTCTCTTGTAACTTAAGAGCCCACTTCATAAGTCTTTGAGAGAGGTGCTTAGCAGAATTCAAATACTGAAGGGCAGAATGATCCGTAATTATGTTAACTGTCAATTCGTTAAGATAACATTGAAATTCGCCAAGAGCATACACTACAGCAAGACATTCACGTTCCGTAGCTGAATAATTGCGTTCAGCTTTGGCTAAAGTACGAGACGCAAAAGCTATTGGATGCCCAGCTTGTGACAAAACGCAACCAAGACCAACTCCGGATGCGTCAGTATAAATATCAAATTCCTTAGTATGATCCAGGAAAGCCAACACAGGAGGCTGAGTCAACGCAGACTTCAGTGCTTGAAATGCAGCGTTAGCCTCAGGTGTCCAAACAAACTTCTTGTATTTACGTTTCAAAGCATACAATGGCTCACAGATTGTAACATAAGCGGAGACGAACTGCTGATACCATCCGGACATTCCCAGAAAGCGTGATAGTTCTTTTGCTGTTTTAGGCCGAGGAAAGTCAACAATAGGCCTAATTTTTTCATTATCCGTAAATAAGCCGTGGGGAGTGATTTTCAACCCAGATATACAATCTCGTCCCTCGCTATCTGGCATTTACTAGGTTGTAACGTCAAGCCAGCATTGTATATGAGTTGGAACACCTGTTTGAGCAGAGAAAGGTGCTCATCAAAAGTCTCGGATGTAATAATAATGTCATCCAGATATACATGCACATGGGGACCTAGAAAAGGTCTGAGAACCGTATCCATAAGCTTTTGGAAAGTAGCAGTTGCTGAAGCTAGTCCAAAGGGCATACGCATGTATTCATAAGCCCCAAAAGGAGTCACAAAGCCTGTTTTATCGACGGAGTCTGGATGTACCGCCACCTGCCAATATCCACTCGCCAAATCCAAGGTTGACATCCATTTAGTTGACGACAGGTTATGCAAAATATGCGACATGACAGGTAGTGGATAATTTATCGCTTTCGTGACTTGGTTGAGCTTGCGGAAATCTGTCACGAAACGAAATTCATTGGGTTGTTTCTTGGGAACCAAAAAAGCATGTGCGGCCCAAGCGTTTGTTGATTCATTTATTATGCCCTGTTTAATCATCTCGGAAATTTGACGTTGCATTTCCCGTTTTTTATGGGGAGCACAAGGGTAAGGTTTCGTCGCTATCGGTTTCGAACCATCAGTGTCAATGACGTGATAAACCTCCTGTGTGAAACCAGGTTGATCGGAAAATAAGCCAGGGCTTTCCTGCAAAAGTAGAGAAAGCTGGTTTCGTTGCCTCTCATTCAGTTGGTTACTCAGTAACAAATTCGTTATGTCTATAGGATTCGTAGGAATCACTTCGACAGGTTCCGGAAAGGAAATAACATGTTGTACGAAATTCAGAGTAACTTGAAAAGTATTGATAAAATCCATGCCCATTAGACATTTAACAGGTAGTTCGTCTATGAGTAGGAAAGAATGCGTAAACCGAGACTTTCCCAGCTATAGAGATAATGTGACAGTTCCTGTGATACTGAATATTTCGTTATTTGCACCTCGCAAATACTGCGTCGCAGGCTGAACGTGTATTGCAGGAAAATTTTCAGTGCAAAACTTCGTATTTAGGGCTGATATTTCAGAACCAGTGTCGAACTTTGTCTCGACAATAATATCTTCAATTGTCAAGAACACATCAGGCAACTGAGGAGTTTGGACAGTCACTAATACTGTTTTAGGGTCAGAATGCTTGGTATCAGGAAGCAGTACCGACCCTTGGTCTACTTCCTTTGGAAGTTTAAAGGATTCCTGGTTGTATTATCATGCGGTCTGAAACCGCGGTCCTGCCGGGTATCGGGAAAATTTTCACGATGAGGAAAACTGCGTGAAAATTGTTGCGGGAACTCCGCATGTCTGTTGAATTTTTAATTTCTATTACTTCTTCCCTTAGCACGGGCAGAAAAATCATCATTGCCCTGAGCATGAAAACGTTCCGAATGCTGCGGATTGGAACGGGGTCGAGCATACTGTGCATTTGTACGGTACCGAGAAAATTGATTAGAAACTCGCGGTTGGTGTACCACTCTTCTATGCGGTGGAACGTATGATGCTTGGACTGGCACCTGTGTACGCTCGCGTTGAAAGTCATTAGGCCTATTATGCTGCTGAAGATTTTCGTAATAAGCCTCGCGGGGTGCCCGAGCATGGTGAGTTGGACCCTGTTTGCCGTGTCGCTCTTCATACGTTCGTACGAGGCGAAGGCATTCATGAATTGTAGCAGGGTGTCGGACCTCAAGAAAATCCTGTAGAAATGGATCGAGCTGTTGCAATAGGGTGTCCAACATGTCGACATGACTGGCATATGGATCCCATAAGTTATACAAGCGTGTTGTTTCTAAAGCAAATGCAACAGGGCTATCGTTGGGTCCTTGCTGACGAGAAAAACGTTGTTGTTTTTTTTTTTTTTGATTGGAGGTTTAACGACCACCGTGAGCAACTCAATGGGCTATAAGCAGTCGCCCGTCCCTAATTTAGGGTCACTGGTTCCAGGGAAGGGAGAGAGCCAGTGCCGTAAGACAAACACAACATCCATGCCTGACCGGGATTCGAACCCGGATCCCTTACGGACGAATGATCAGAGGCCAACGCCTTAGACCACTGCGCCACCGGGGCGGAAAAAAAAACAAAAAAAAAACGTTGTTGTGCAAGGCTAGCTCGGCTGAGGCCGAAAGGAAAGACTTCCAAAAATTCTGCTCGGAAATTTTAATAATGAGAATCCGGGTTCGAACACTCTCCACTGCCGATACCAGGTCTTAGCGGTATCCTTCAAGCAAGTGCCTGCTATTTGCACTTTGCAGCCTTGAGGAATATTGTATAGATCAAAATGATCCTCCAGGTCCTTAAGAAATTTTAAGGACCCCTCCAACCCATTGAAATGAATTGCTCCTGCATGCGGCACGAAATGGGCAAGCTCTCTGAGAGGATTGAAATCCCTCAGGTACGACCCGCGACTCAGAGTAATAGGAAGCTGGTGAATTACGAAATTGTGAAGAATGCCTGGGCACTTGGAAATCATTATCAGTAAAGTGAGCCCCACAGGCTTCTTGCAGATGGTCGAAATTAATCCCATCACCACCGAAACTTGCCTTAGGGTGAAATATTGAAGTTGTCTCAGGTAAAGAAGACATGGGTAATAATTGTCAAGACCTCGTGTTCAGAAAAAGTTCGGGCGCCAATTATAATGAATAAGCTTTTATAATGGTAGTTGTTATGTAGTAGTTATAATGAACAAGCTTAACTGCTAGTAATGTTGTAGTAGTAATTAAGATGAATAAAGTCTTATGCTGGTTGTTAATAGTAACACTTAATGAAAGAGACCTAACAGCCAGACAGAGGTCTGACAAAACTATGAACTGAGAAAAACGTACTTACTAAGAAAACCTTTTATTAGGGAAACTCCTGGTATTATCTACACACTCTTCACAGGTCACACAACTACTCGATATCTGGCTCTCACATATAACGAAGTTCCTCTCACATAAACGAAGCTCTCTTTACACCAAACGAAGATCTCTTTACACATAAAACAAAGCTCTCCCTACGCACATAAACAAACGCTCTCTAGGTATCGTTGATCGCGCCTATTTATACTGCCTACAACCACGTCATGACTTACACTCGTTGCCACATATCATTCAGTGGGAGAAATAACATCTCGTTAAGTAAGAAGATAATTTACATAAGAAAATAAAAAAACCAGAGATAGTAAAATCAAAAGGAAACTGAATCTAGTGTATACGTTACAACTGTTCTTACTATGCCGCCCGGTGGCGCAGTGGCTTAAGTACTGGCATCTGACTATTCGTTTGAGATGAGTCTTGGTTCAAATCCCGTGCTGCATGGATGTTGTGTTTGCCTTAGGGTACTGGCTCGCTCCCTACCCTGAACCAATGACCCTAAATTAGGAACAGACAACTCCTTACATCCCATTGAATTCCCGACAGTGAACCTCAAACAACAACAACAAAAAAGTTCTTTCTAATGGATCACAAGCATAGACTTGATCGAAAGATGATATTCACAGGCTGAAAATAACTCAGAGAAGCACGGAGAGAGGTGCATGTTTGATAAAACCAGTAAAGATAAGAAGAGCAATACATGAATTTGTGAAACGACAAGAGTTGATGATCGAAGTGAAGACCTTCAATTGGCAACTCACTGGAAATATTGAATTGAAAAGAAAGTAATGCCCGCAAATGTGAGGTAACAGAAAAGTGCTAAGTACTGTATATACAAGTACAAATCAGTCCAACATGTAGTCGCCATCGTTGCCACGACCTGCTCCCACACTCTGGGCAAATGTTGGATACTGTGCCTGTAGCAGTGTAGCGGCACGGGCGCAAAGAAGTGAGTAAATAGGAGTTCGATATCATCCCGGTCGGTGAACTGCTGTCCGCCCAGGAAATGTAGCTACGACCGGAAAAGGTGGTATCGCAGCTCTCAGCCCAGGTCGCCCGTGCTGCGTGAGATCTCGCTCCATCCTGCTGTAGGAGAACTTCCTTGCGGTTTAGCAGTGCTGGTCTTTTCGACGTGAGCGATACGTGCAGATCGTGAAGCTGACGGCAGCTCACATCGGCGGTTATAGTGGTGTTGTTCAGCAGCAACAGCTCAAAAACCACGACACTCCGCATATTCGGCCAAATAGACAGCAGGACCTTACGTGAGTGTAAGCCGGCTTTGGGGGTCGGCATGGGTTTTTGTTGTGGGTCCAGCCACAATATCCGGTCGCTGACATTGTCATACAGACCCCATTTCTCGTTATCTGTCACAATGCGGTTGAAGAACTGTTCAACTTGGTCACGTGCAAGCAAGGAAACCCATGCACTCATGCGCTTTGCTTTCTGCTCAACTGTGAGTTGATGGGGTACCCACAGTCCCCTCTCGTACACCTTCCAAAGTTGACGCAAGTGCGTGTTTATGCTCGTGTGGGTAGTCCCCAAATGTTTGCCCAACTACTGCATGGCCACACGTGGGTCGATCTCCACTAAAGTCTTCAGCATGCCCATATCCACTGTTGCCGGTCTTCCGACTTTAAGGCGGTCTGCCAGGTCAAAATTTTCCTCTCGAATCCATTCGAACCAACGACAGCACTGACGATATGACATGATATTGCGGTACGCACTGGCGATGTTCCTTACAGCACTTGCGGGGGAGCTACGGCGACGAAACTCATGCCTCATACAGCATTCAATGGCGGATGTGCTCCTTTTCTACTTCCATGTTGGCTGGCGCTTACACTCTTCGTCTTCTGATAGCTAACTGCCACTGACTTCATCCACCTATCTTGTGATGTCATGCAGGTGTGCTGTGCAATCTCAGCAGCCAATATGCGCTGTAGTCTGGCTTCGACTTTTTGTTAAATTGCTGTATTAAAAATAATTATATCTTATTCTGCAATAAGTTCTACAAGCAAGTTAATGGTATCCCTATGGGTTGCTCACATTCTACTAGTGTTTGCAATCTGTTCCTGTTTTTCAAAGAATTTCTGTTCATTAAGGACAACCCTGCAAAAAGTGACAGCTGCCTATACACTTGCAGATATATTGATGACCTCCTCTGCTTAAATAGTTCTGGAGTTCTTGAAGCTGATTTTCCTCCAATCTATCCAAGCAGCCATAAGTTAATTAAAACTAATTCTAGTGACCAAAAACCAGATTTTTTGGATTTGTCTATTAAACTTAATGTAGGGGACCCTGTTATTAGTTTGTTTGATAAGAGAAATAACTTCAATATTCAAATTTTTAAATTCATAAATTGGTCAAGCAATATCTCCAGCAGGGTTATCGAGAATGTCTTTATCTCGCAGGTCCTAAGGTTGTCTAGAATTTGCTTCTTGAAGGAGATTTTATTCAAAATGCTCATTTACTAATCAGTCAGTTTATTGACAACCAGGTTCCCAGAGCTTTCCTGAAAGCCACAATAAAGAAAATTGTTCTAAAGTATAGTGTCAGGATTGCAGACCTACTCTAATTTAGCAACCAAGTGACTGAAGGAATCATTTAAATGAAAGCTATAACCTAGAAGTTTAGTTGATGGTGTGGTTACTATCTCTTTATTAGGATTCCAACAAGCTCTCACCACCCTCTTTCCTTTTAGTTAAAAAAAAGTTTAAAACTGACAAAAAATTCCCACAAAAAAGTTTTAAAATGGATAAAAATACAAAACAAAAGTATAAATATGAAAAACAACGAAAAAATAGTATATTTGAATTAATTAAAATGTGGGAAGGGTTTTAGTTTTTTTGGGTAATTTAATACTCTTGAAGCTAGTTGGAAACAGCTTATACTGTTCACGAGTGGAATTCTAGAGTATTCTGTCTAGTTAATTGTAACTATAAAACATTTTGGAATTAATTACCTCTACTACAACAACTGAAAATTCAGGGAAGATGGTTTCCCTCTTGAATGCAAATGGCGCTGGTAAGGCTGCTTCTCCAGTAGCGTCAGGTTCGACCTCCATTCAGGTTACTTGGAGTTGTTCTTCACTTGGTAAGTGTTTTTTTTTTTTTTTTTGTTTTTTTTACGTAATTTGCATTGTTTTATTTTTTAAAACGTTTTGGGAGTAAAAGTACATTTTCGCATCCCATGTTCATTAGAATTTGTTCACTAGTTCTCTCCTGTGTTTTAAGGATAGCGTTTTTTATTAACGTGCCCTGTTGTGCATGCCTCGTTTCATGCATCCTTAGGCTTATTTGTGTGGCTCAGATCAGCCTTTATTCTTTCCTCTCTACGACTAAAATACTTTTTCGGCAGTTTCTTGTAAATAAGCAACTAATTTCAAGTTTTCTTCCACCTTTAAGATTCGAGTATATGCTTGTAAATATTTACAGTTTAAGGTTTTGGTTGTAACAGTATGTTTCATTTGTAATTAGTGGTTTTACTTCTCAGATCGTTATTGTTCGCTAATCTGATCGGTATGAGTGTGAGGTCGGGCTTCGACGATGCTAGTCTGCTGAGGGGAGGGATAAAGGTTTCTAAAAAACTATTGCTTTATAATTTTATTGGTAGTTTTCTCATTTTTCAATTTTATTTTTTGTTTGAATTTTTTATTTTTGGGGTTGGTTTAGTTGTTCAGGGGATCGGAGACATTTAATAGAAAGGGTTAATATATTTTTTTAATTCTAATTCGTTATTATTTTTTATATTTATTTCAAGTCATTGTAATATTTTTTTGGTATTTAATTATTGTTTCCGGTAGGCTCGTTGCCGTAATGTAGTAGACTAAACCGTGCAGAAACCCACACTTTCTAGGTCTCTATAGAGGTAGGAAAGGTGTGTCCGTGCCTGGCCCTTAAAACAAAGGCACGGACAACAGTTTACCATAGTTCTATATCCCTCTCTTTTTTCACCCTGTGGTCATATTATTCTTATATATATATATATATATATGAATATTGAAGTGCATGAATACTCTTCAGTAACTTCTTGCGTAAATTTATTATATTATCTAATTGTTTGCTGTCTGGGTCCCAAGGGGCTCTTTCCACAAGGGTATAATGCCTTCAAAAACCTTCCACCATGTTGCCATGGAAGGTAGAAAAACAGAGTTCGAAATCTTCATTTAAAATATGGAACATTTTAAGTAGAAATAGATAAAAAGAGGCAAGTTTCCTCAATGTAAAATTCTTTTGAATACATCTCGACTGATCTGTTAAAGGTTTCAAATGACTAAAAGAGAGCCGCGTTCTAAAACCTAAACAAATTCCCTGGGAAATCCGTAGAAAGGATGCATTTAACATTTCGCAAGTCTAGCCGTCAGGTATTTCCCCGTTTTGTTGGGCATTGTTAGCTCACACGCACTATCTTTAATTCTGTAATTTCTCATTCTATGCCATACTGAACACACAGTAAGTAGCAAAGGTAAAGCATTCAAAATGTTTTTCAGAATTGGCAGATGAGACAACTGACATTAGTCAAATAAAACAGTTTTCACTGTGCGTCAGGTGTTTTGATGAAGAAGAACTGAAATTAAGAGAAGATTGTCTAGCTTTTATACCAGTGAAAAATTTAAGAGGCTGTTCTCTTGCAACAACAATAATTGAAAATTTAGTGAATTTGGGTTTTGATTTGAACGATATGAGAGGGCAGGGGCATGATGGGGCTGCAGCAATGCGAGGACAGTTTCGTGGAGTGCAAGCCTGTATTAGAAAAAAATATCCCAAAGCAATATATATTCATTGCATGTCCCATTCCTTGAACTTATGTTTGTCGGATGCTAGCAAAAAGCCTAGCAATAAGGAACTGTATGGGGGTTATATCAGAAACATTTCGTTTTTCCACGCTTCTGCTAAACGTACCAGTGTTTTGAAAGAAAGTATACAGCGACTGCTACCTAATTGCAAGAAAGTTAAGATGAAAAGTCTATGTGAAACTCGATAGATCCAAAGGCATGATGCCGTTCTTATGTTTAAAGAAGGTCTGCATCCTATTATACCATCCTTAGAAGCGATTGAGCAAGAAGAGTCAGCAGAATAATCTGTCAAAGCACACATTTTGCTCAAATCTATATGTCAGTTTTCATTTCTAGTGGCAACGTTTGTCCTTAGTAAAATATTGTCCATCACATACAACCTATCTGAAAACTCCCCAAAACAAGCAAATCGACTTAGCCGATGCATTAAGAAAAATATATCAGAAGTTACAACACTGCTAAACAGCATGAGAACTGAAGCAGAAAAATCCTTCAGCTTAATTTATGATGCTGTAAAAACATTGGCTGTAGGCCTCAAAGTAGCAGAAGAAGTTCCACGTAGATGCAGTATACAAAAAAATAGATGCAATGTCCCATATTCAACTCCAGAAGAATATCTCCGCAGAAGTATATTTATACCCTTTGTCGATGATATAATTGAATAATTAAATGAAAGGGTTCAATCACAAAAAGGAACACTAACTTCATTGCAAAACTTTCTACTAGTTTTTGTGTGAAGAATGATTATTCCCAAATATTATCTGCAGTGAAAATGCATGAATCTGATTTCAGATATTCTGATGTAAGCGAAAGCGAGTATCAATTATGGTGTCAAAAATGGGAAAGGGAAAAAGTAGACGTGCGCCCCAAAAACGCAGTTGAAAGTTTGGCATCATGCAATAAGAACTTATTTCCCAACATTTATAATTTGCTTCACATCTTGGCAATTCTTCCTGTAATAACAGCATCAGTGGAAAGAAGCTTTTCCAGTCTACGTCGATTGAAATCTTATTTGAGAAACAGTACATCAGAGTCAAGATTGAATGGGCTAGCTTTATTATCTATTCATAGAGACATTCAGTTCAAGATGAAGAAGTCATTGAGAAATTCGGAAATGTGCCTAGAAGAATAAATCTCAGTTTTTAAAAATTAGGTGAGTCCAATCAATTTCATTATTTCTCAAGGAGAAATTCGTTTCTATCACTCTTTTTTTTTAATATGTACTCATCAGCTAAATTTAAAACTAAAAAAAAAAAACCTTTTTTTTTATTATTAACATGTTTTTTTTTCATTTGTTTATGAACTACCATTTTATCCTGGTGGATTTCAGAAATTTCCAATTTTTTCGCCCCCCCGAAACAAAATTCTGCATACGGCCCTGGTTGCAGTACATACAGAAATTAATAAAAATTGGGGAAGGTCAACTATACACTGAAGAGTAATTGAATTAGAGACAGCTAGCGTTATGCAAATGTGGCGCTGTGGGCGGCCCTGTAATCGGAAACGACATGACGTATGCAGCGATCCGACAATATAAGGAGTGATGCGACGGAAATCAGTAAGAGTCGTACGCAGTATGTGTAAGACGAAGGACCTAAGCGCATTCGATCGTGGGCAAATTGTCGGGGCCCGAGGACTGGGTCACTCCATCTCGGAAGTCGTGCAGGCACTGGGATTTTCACGAGCCACTGAGTCACGGGTTCACCGTGAGTACATCGAATCAGGTAAAACCATCCCTGCAAGGGCCAACTGCCGTGGACAACAGCGTGTGGATGAGCGGGGTCATCGTCGGCTATTTTGCATTGTAACAGCGGATAGACGGGCCACAGTGCAAGAAATCACTTGGCAATTTTACGCTGGTGCACAAAAACGTGTAAGCATCCACACCATCCAGAACCATCTCCTCGCAATGGGGTACAGAAGCCATCGTCCCACGAGGGTACCGTGGCTGACCGCACATCACAGGGTGCAAAGATTAGCATGGGCGCGGGAACATCGCCACTGGACCCTAGACATGTGGGGAAATGTTGCCTGGACTGATGAGTCGAGATTCACTTTGGTACATGCGGATGGCAGGATACGAGTACGGCGCAAACCATACATGAAGCGATGGATCCTTTTTGCCAGCAGGATACTCTTCAAACTGGTGGGGGTGGCATTCTTGTCTGGGGACTGTTTACGTAGACTAAAATGAGACCCCTGGTACGTGTGACATCGTCCCTCACAGGTCAACGTTACTGGGATATCCTGGACGACCATTTGCTCCAGTTTATGCGTCTTCAACATCCCACTGGAGACCTCATCCTGCAACAAGACAATGCACCGAGCCATCGCTCCCGAATTGTATCCGAATGGTTGGATGAACACTCCACCGACGTGACCTCGCTTCCTTGGCCAGCTAGGTCACCTGACCTCAATCCCATCGAGCACATCTGGGATGCAATCGAGAGAGATGTTCGAGGCTCTGACCCCCACCATCAAATCTTCGTGAACTGTGGGAGCTAATTCAGGGGTCGTGGATCCGTATGGCTTCCCAACGCTTCCGGTGTCTTGTCGAGTCCATACCGAGACGAATCGCCGCCGTCATGCTATGGGGGTGTTTCTCCTGGTATGGCACGGGACCCTTGGACGCAATTCCTTGTAGGCCCAACGTCGAGACCTACTGCACCATTTTGGATGAACATGCGCTTCCTACGTTGTGGCGGTTTTACGGGGTGGACCCATGTTACTTTCAGGATGACAATGCCACCTGTCATGTTGCGAGGTCCACCATGGCTTGGTATGGTGACAATGGGGTTAATCGAATGGACTGGCATGCGCAGAGCCCGGACATTAACCCTATCGAGCACCTCTGGGTCTAGTTGAAGCGTCGACTTAAGGGGTGCCCCCACCGTCCGAAATCGGTGAAGGAACTGACCTGTCTTCTCCAAGCCGAGTGGGAGAAAATACCGCTAGCCGTCGTACAACGCCTGGTTGAGAGTATGCCCCGGAGGGTCGTGAAGGTAAATAAACATCGTTTTCCTTTGCTATCACAGATATCCAATTACTTGTTGGTAGATAGTGTATTTAAAAATAAAGAAGCGCACTTTAGTCCCAGTTCAAATTTGGTTTGATTACATTTTGAACATTTTCCGTTTGCGACATTAAAAAGAACTTTTTGCCGCTAATTTTTTAACACAAATTTTACATTGTGTGCATGGAGTAACTGCTCACAATCATTAGTCAAAAGGAATTAAATAATTTGAAGCAAATGATCAATATTTTCACAATGTCTTTAGTTAGCTATGGACGATGCCCGTCGCTTAGCGTGACATCACAAGCAAGTTCTTAATCCGGTGGCCAGGCCCGTAAACATAGAGAGCAGGAGGAGTCCCGGGGGCCCCTAACATCTCCTTGCCCGGGCCCCGTAAACCTCTGGATCTGGCTCTGTCGAAAACTATAAGAAAAATCGAATAGGAGAGTCATTTGGTGACCCTCGGGTCATCTTGAAGTCGGAAGCAATCCCTGCTACAATGAAAGATGATCATGTCCTCGTCTTTATTTCATCCCCCCCCCCAAAGAAAAAAACCTTTCTCAAATCCACATTTTACAGCAAAAGAACACATGCAAACTGTGAGATAAAACGTTAAAATAATTTCCGTAAAAAGCACACGCACTGCAAACACACCAGAGCTAACACGCAACCGTGAGCTTTGACCTGCCATCTATCGGCTGAACTGAAACTATCGCACAGAGCGCCCCAGGATTGGAAGTACAGACCATTTTTTTTACGAGAAAATTGTTCGGTAAGTATGTAGTTTAACGTCCTAAATTCCTTCGTCGAAAAAGTTGAAGGATTTTGAAAAAGTAAGAAATACAGGCAAATGGTGAAACAATTTTACCATTATGGTGCATTTTAAAGATTTTTACCGTAATATTTACGTGCATGTACGAAGCTGTGAACAGAAGCTGCGGCAGGTCTAACAGAACACCACGGTGACGACAGCACGCTTTGCTCCTCTTAAACGATGGTCTCGTTCCTGCGGCCATTTTGCTGGTGGAATCATACAAGAGGAACGATGAAAGTTCTTACCAGGAAAGCTTTCGAATTTGCAGTGAGGCGCTACAGAGAATAGATCATTCTTGTCTGATTTTGTAACATCACCATCTGATAATTTGTTGGTTTTATTTCGCGTATGATTCTTTGATGCGCAATGTATGAACTTCCTTATTCGACAGTTTTTTTTTTTTTTTTTTTTTTTGTAATCCAATGTGCATGAATTGCGAAGAATGCTGTGAAAAGAAGGAGCAAAACTTTGATTTTCCGATGCCATGTAAGTTCCTATGACGAGAACGCGGCCTCTACTTTAACGCTTTTGTAGAAGGAAGGCATCTGCATACTTTCTATTTCTTACCAGGGAATGATATGCGTAAGACCGAAGCAATTGTCACCATGTGTTTTGAAAAAGGGCGACAGAAATGAAGAACTACTTTCTCTAGCGTAGCACTGCAAATTGGAACGCTTTGCTCACAAGAACGTTCCCCGTTTCTATTGTGCTGTTCCGCCAGAAAAATGGCCGCCGAAACAAGACCTTCGTGTGGTCGCAAAGGCGTTGTGTTTTGCCTGTCGGGGAGGTGTTCACGTCGTCGTACTTCGAGGTCAGTTTTACGGTAAAAATCTTTAAATTCCATTTCACAGATGAAATTTTTTCACCATTTGCCACGAAATTGCATAATCTGTTCGTCTCACTTTTTCGAAATCCTTCAACTTTTCCGACGAAATAATTTAGGACGCGATACTACACATTTACGAATTGTTCTGCACTTTGCAAAATTAGTATTGTGTGATATCGCGGAGCAAAAGCCATCGCTTAGACCACTGCGCCACCGGGGTGGTCCCGTGTATTCAGCAGATCACAATGAAACATTCCCAATGCATTGATCATATGGCCGTATTTGAGAGTACTACGCCAATTGGTGGGAATCTGTAGCTCTATCCATACTGGAGACGCTCACTCCAATTGGTGAATTCCAAACCTGCCGCCAGACGCTAAGGAGTTTAGCGGCAGTCCTCGGGGATCCTGGGACTGCCGTCAGTCACTAGTTCATTTCAACAATGCAGTTCAGCTACATAAAATGCACCACGCCTATCGATAAAATTGCATCCCTGCTTTCGAAAGTATTCGCAAGTTACTTCGGGTTGCTTCGGATCAAGCGTCTCTGAATCTCTGAGCGGCTAATCACAGGATTGCGTGAAACCCGTATAAGATAGACGTGGTGTATCCTTGACCGTATTAACACACGGGTAGCAAGACTTCTTTTTATACCTCGCTTCCGTGTGACTTTACTATTGGACACTCTAGCCTAAAACTCCTAGCTTTCTATTTCTAAGTTTTTTAAGACCTGGGGTCAGACACTCCTTTCCTAAAACCCTGTACCTAAATCTCTCTCTCTCTCTCTCTCTCTCTACTGCCGTGAAAAAGTCTCTGGATTGACCTGAGGCAGGTACAAACCAATAAATATCCGCCGTGCGTAGGTTGGGCACGCTAAGTCATCGGACTTCGGTACAGGCGTTACTGGCAGCCCGGTTATAAATAAAGGCGTCTTCCTTTCCCTTTCCACCTCGCTTCCGTGTGACCTTTTTGTCGGGCACTCTAGGGTTGTTTAAGACATCGAGTCAGACACTCCCTTCCTAAAATCCTCTGCGTAAAATCTCTAAAAATCTGTTTTTTACGGGGATTTATAACAGTGTTAGGACTGGTGAGAAATGAAAGCGATGTCCGTGTGCTTGTTTAAATACATAATTAGTTTCTGCCACACAGCGCGAAGAAAAGTAGAATTTTTTGCTGTATATGTTCAAGTATGTGTCTGATGCTGACCTTGGCTACGTATAATGGACGCTCCTTATCTTCTGATACAAGGCTTCTTGAATTGGAAGAGGAACTACAAAGGATCAAATGGGACATCGTCGGGCTAAGTGAGGTAAGGAGAAAAGGAGAAGATCTCATTGAACTGAAAAGTGGACATCCATTCTACTATCGTGGGACTGATACTGGCAGAAATAGTGGTGTTTGTTTTATAATAAACAAGAAACTGAAGCATAAAGTTGTAGAAGTTGAAAGTTCCTCTGACAGAGCTGCACGACTCGTTATCCAACTCTCGGGAAGATACCAGGCTCAGATTATTCAAACTTATGCACCCACCACAAGTCATCCTAAAGAAGAAATTGAAGAATTTTATGAGGAAATTCGTCATCTAAATAATAAAGGTAAGCAGCACTTAAAGATAATTATGGGAGATTTCAATGCAAAAATAGGGCAACAGCAATAGAATGAAACTTCAGTAGGTAAAATCAGTCACGGCAACAGAAACCAGCGTGGAAATACTATCCTAGAGTTTGCAGAGGCAGAAGGGTTTTTCATCTTGAACTCCTTTTTCAAGAAAAAGCCACACAGGAAATGGACATGGAGACATCCAAATGGGACAACAAGTGAAATTGATTTCATTATGTGTAACAAAAAATTCGTCCTAGAAGACTGCAGTGTGCTAAACAAGTTCAACACAGGTAGTAACCATAGATTGGTGAGATGTAAGATGCACCTCAACACTAAACTCGAACGTAGCAAGCTCATATGACAAACAAAATGTATTGACATAACCAACCTTAAAAAACACCATAATACCTTCAAGTTGGAACTGAAGAACAGATTCTCTGCTTTAGAAGGCCTAACATCGGAAGAAGTGGATATTTCTGAAGTTAACAGAAAAGTAACCAAAGCTCTTAAGGAAACAGCAACAAAATTAGCTGGGTTTAAAAACAAGTTGCATGTGAACAAATTATCAGGAAAAACCAAAATGTTAATGCAAAAAAAGAGAGATGAGGACAACTAAAGAAGATGTTACTTCCAAAGGGGAATATATAGAGCTATGCAAGACAGTACGAAAAAGTATCACTAAAGACGTAAGGAAATTCAACTGTGAACTAGTAAGGAAAGCAATTGAAAACAACCAAAGCCTAAAGATAGCAAAGGGACATCTCAGTAAGTGAAGAAAACAGATTATGGCACTGAGAATAGAAGATGGTTCTGTAACAAGAAATAGAGGCGAAATTTTGACAAGAGTGAAAGATTTCTACTCCAAATTATATGAAAGGGATGATACATGTACTATAGACATCATGAAAGGTACCAGTACCAGAGTTCTCCCAGTCCTCCCACCAGAAGTAGCACATGCAATCAAGAACATGAAGCGGGGAAAAGCTCCAGGAGAAGATGGAATTACTGTAGACATAATACAAGAAGCAAGTGGAGAAATCGAAACAGTACTCGCCCAAATTTTCACTCGATGCCTTAATGAAGGGAAGATTCCTGAGGATTGGAGCAATGCTACAAGGATCTTGCTACATTAAAAAGGTGCCATTGAGGATCTCGGAACTACATACCTATCAGCCTCCTATCAGTGGTTTACAAAATCTTCACTAAAGATCTTTCACACCGCTTGAAGGTGACACTGGACATCGCTCAAATAAGAGAACAAGCTGGATTCAGGAGTGGCTACAGCACAATAGATCATATCCACGTACTGAGAGAACTAATTGAAAGAGCGAGGGAATATGAACTTCCATTGTGCATGGCTTTTATCCATTATGAAAAAGCCTTTGATTCGGTGAAACCATCACCAGTTACAATGGCTCTGAAATCCTGCGGTATTGAAGATGTGTACAATAATATTATTAATAACATCTATGAAAATGCAAGTGCAAAGATTCGGCTGTTTGAAAATACAACACACATAAGAATTGTAATGGGAGTGAGACAAAGTGACACCATATCTCCGAAGCTGTTTAATGCCACATTGGAAAATGTCTTTCAATCACTGAACTGGGAAAACAAAGGAATAAAGATTAATGGAGATTATCTAACCCACCTTCGTTTTGCTGATGACATAGTCATTTTTGCAACTACCCCATCAGAGCTGCAGAGTATGATCCAGGAACTTGCTGACAAGAGTAAAGAAGTGGAATTAAAAATGAACTTTCGGAAGACAAAAGTGATGTTCAATGCTTTTACAAGAAATGAAGATTTATCGATTGATGGAGAAAAGCTGGAGATAACAGACACGTACGTTTATCTTGGACAGCAGATATCAGGTGAGGGTCACATTGATGAAGAAATTAATCTGCGTACAAACTTGCCTGGAGAGCTTTTGGAAGAAACAGCATGATTTTCAAGAGCAATATGCCATTATGTCTTAAAAGAAAAGTGTTTGATCAATGCATCCTTCCAGTGCTTATGTATGGTGCGGAGACGTGGACCTTAACTAAAAGAGACATACAAAGGCTGCAGACAACTCAAAAAAGCATGGAGAGGCGCATGCTTGGTGTAACCAGGAGAGATAAAAGGAGGAACTCGTGTATCCGAAAAATGACAAGAGTGGAAGACATCATGATCAGAGTTAAATCCCTGAAATTGCAATGGGCTGGACATGCTGCCAGAAAGACAGACCATCGATGGACAGCCGAAATTTTAGATTGGATTCCAAGGGGCAGGAAAAGACCCAGAAGAAGACCACATGGAAGATGGGTGGATGAAATTCGAAAGTATGCGGGAGTGACATGGAGGAGACTGGCACAAGGCAGACCGTTATGGAGGAAACTTGGGGAGACCTTCGTCCAGCAGTGGATTGATAATGGGTGACAATGATGATGATGATGATGTGTTGGACAGCCGTTGTGTTGCACATAGTCAAGGTATTGACAAGTTCTACACAGAAACTATAACTAATGAGAAGACATTCCAAAACGCAGTGACTAATAAGGCACGAATATAGATTTTTAATGCAAGGGAACATGTATAAATCCTGAATCCATAATACAGTTTTTGAAAGAGAAGAACAATAAGGATAAGTGAAGGGCACCGCCGAGAAAAACAATAAGGATAAGTGTATTTCGTTGGTATCAGAAGAGAAAAACAATAAGGATAAAATTGAATTCGTAATGCGTCAAAATTGACACAAATTCTTAACAAGTGTATCAAATGCTGAATATTAAAATACATTCTGCAGTCTTGGTTACCATCGGTAGAAAGCGCGAACAGCGGATTAGTTGATCTTTCATTTTACAACAACACTAAGACTTCCGGTGAAAAGAGATTTCTTACAACAACGTCGTAATTACAAAAAAAAAAAAAATAAATAAAGAAGCACACTACAGATAAGGAACTACAGTCTGACTATGTAAAGAAACTCTCAATGAAGTTTGAAAAGAACTTCGTACACGCAGAACATGAAGTAGATAAGGTGTGTTAAGTGATTCCATGTTTTGGATTCAATTTCTGTCGACGACCTTTAGTTTAGCGGTACAGCAGAATCTTTTGCCTCTTCCTCTGAAATCATTCGCTTACCTAATTTTTCTTTTACACTCTTATTAATGATTTGATTTTGCTTCTAGCGGCGTCTTTGGCACACACATTCTGTTTTGAACAGTTTTGCTGCTGGCGCCCACTCAATAGGGCGCATATTGACCAGTTTTATCTTTACAAATGCACAGTCGCTGATTTTTATAGTTTTTTCACCTCTTTCCTTGTGCAAAAGATATCGGGCTCAGATCTGAACAGAATGCTGTGAATTTAGTTTACAATCAGACAGTCTCTCGGTTTCGGAGTGATGAAATTTGGCATTAGCGAAACCACCAACATGTGACAATATACGTTAATAAAAAGCCAGTTTGCGCCATCATAAACAATTAGTACGAAACAGAGTTTTGACGGTAAGTTAAATAGTAACATTTCGCGTCGGGCTGTGATGTGGGACAGGATCAGCATAATAAATAATTGGTCAAAGAAGTTGGAGTTAGAAACTTGACGCAGAATAAAAATTCTCCGTCTAAAGTAGTAGCTTCAGCAAGTAAAAGAAGAGAAAATGGGCAATTTCGACTTGAGCGGAGCTAAATCCTGAATCTGATTAACAAGCAAAAACGTGAGTACTGTTACTTTGCTGTTCCTAGTCGAAAACGATGAACGTCGGACGCACTTGTGTTTAAGTGAAGAGAAATTCTAAGAAAAAATTCAGAAAGATGTTCTTTTTTATTCTTCCTTTTTAAACATCAACTATTCTTCACGTGCTTTTTTTGGAGGTTTAACGACCACCGTGAGCAACTCAGTGGGCTATAAGCAGTCGCCCGTCCCTAATTTAAGGCCGCTGGTTCCAAGGAAGAGAGAGAGCCAGTACGGTAAGACAAACACAACATCCATGCCTCACCGGGATTCTAACCCGGACCCATCTCGGACGAATGATCAGAAGCCATCGATTAGACCACTCCGTCACCGGTGCGGTCATATTGGTGTTTCAAGTGCAATTCTTTAATCGTTCGGCCATATTTTATAATTATAAATAGTGTTCCGATACCAACAGTAAAGTCTTAAAGTAGTATTGAATTCATACTGTTAATTTTAGCTTTGAGCGGGCTATTGATGCATCATGTATTTTGATTTTCAAGAAACAAATGCGTGACGAGTTTCATCTGTGAACTACGATGTGAAGCAGGATGGAGTGAAAAATTTTTTTTCTTGGAAATTCATATCAGCTGGGGTTGGAAAATTTGAAGGAGCCCAAAATGTGCATCGCTTGAAGATTTGAAGCCTCTAGTATTCCATCTTCTTGTGCCCCACGGAGGGGTAAGGTGAAATTTGCAAAAACTGTCGTTTTTGTGTTATTTATAAGAATTTTTTATTTGCATCATAGGAAAAAATATTGACTAGCCTATGGGTTGTAGAACGCGAATAATGATTCATAATTGATGCATAAAAAATTCAGAATATTCGGTATTCATCTTCAGGTGCCCCAAGAAGCTTAAAATTCCACCAATATATACTTCGCTTGTGACATTTCAAGGATTTCCCCCTCCTGTCTTGTATTAGTCGTATGAGGTGAAAATGTAGGACAGTAGAGTTACAAGCTGCAAGCAGAACTGCTGTCAAATCTCATAACAGCCAGGAATTAACAGATAGTGACGACAGCGGTGAAAATTTTTACGATCTATCCATTGATACAAATGTCACGGCAGTGGCTACAAGTGAAGCATCCTCTTCAAGAGAAAACATCTAGATGCGTTAAAGTTTGTCTATGGTTGCAAGAGAATGCGACAGATATGGATTATCCTACAGGAGTGCTGTTGTCATTACATCTGCAATTTCTCAAGGCGTTGGCATAGTGACTGCAATTGTTACCTCTTCCGTGGTCGAAAGAAGTACAATTCGGAGAGAACGTGAAAACTTAAGGAAAAAATGACAAGCCACTAAGCCAAATGAAATAACAGCACTGTTTTTTGATGTTAGAAAAGACAAAACACAGACACGAGTTCAGAAAGGTACTAAGCTACAACCAAGGGTTACTATACAAGAACACATTACCCTTGTGGAAGAACCTGATTCCAAATACACTGGCGGAAAGTGAAAAAAGAACACCAAGAAGGAGACTTCTGATACCAACGAAATTTATACAGCATAATAACGGAATACAGAGGATAACGTGATCAAATCATTATAGCAAAATACAGCTGTATTTGCTGGTAAACTGAAAAATAAAATTTCCATGTAACATGGTTAGTACGAGGTTGAACCACCATGAACTGCGTCACACTGTGCAATTCTGGCATGGAGTCTGTCGTACAGATGTTGTATGTAAGTTTGGGGTATTGAGTTCCAAGTATCCTCAACCTAGACGCGTAAATCGGGGATGGTCGTGGCTGGCTGTGGAGACCGGATAAGTTGTTGTCCCATAAAATCTCACACGTGCTCAATGGGGAACAAATCCGGTGAACGTGCAGGCCATGGAAGTTGTCTCACATCCTGAAGTGCATGTTGCGTTGCACGTGCCGTGTGTGGGCGTGCGTTATCTTGCTGGAAAACACCACGATGTACCGACTTTACAAATAACACAACAACGAACTGAATGATGTTGTTGATGTAGGAGGTGCTGTTTAACGTACCCGGTACAAACACTAGTTGTGTACGGGAGTGATAGCTGATCGCTGTCCACACCAGACGACCAGGTGTAGGCCCTATGTGTCGCTGGCGGATGCAAGAAGGGTGGAAACGCTCCCCTGTGCGTCTGCAAACACGCATACGGCCATCGGAGGCTCCCAAGCAGAATCTGCTTCCATCGCTGAACGCACAGATCGCCATTGCGTTCTCCAGTGCAGACGTTGGCGACACCACTGCAGCCGTTCCTGACGGTGGGCTGGAGTCAGAGATACACATGCCAGACGCACACGTGCAGGTAGTCCTGCATCCAGTAGACGGTTGCGAATTTTTCGCACAGTCACCTCAGGTGCAACGGCAGCTCGGATTTGCGTCGCAGTTGTAGTTCTGCTTGACAACGCCGCTCTTCTTTTGCGTCGATCGGTCCGCTCATCAGTTCATCTGTGACTCCTGGTCCCACGTCTTCTCGTGTGGGAATGTTCCTCGGACCATCTAAGCCACCATCGTACCACCACCGATACTTCACGTCCAATTCGCTCCGGAATACGACGATACGATAACCCGGCCTCGCGGAGTCCAACTAGACGACCTCACTCAGTATCCGATAACTGCTGAAATCGTACACGTCTTCCATGTCCAGGCCTTGCAGCTTCTTCAGGGTCATCGCACGTGTCAGTACACCGACGACGGATTACATTCTCTTCGCCGTACTCCTTAAATACCACCGACGATAATTTGCATATTATGCCGTGCTGTGGCATCAGCGCTCACCGGTTGGTCCCGAAATTAACATCACACCTACGTAAGCTCGACCCCATTAATATATGTAAATTTCATGATCGTCCTCCAATTCCTTCTTGGTGTTCTTTTTTCACTTTCCGCCAGTGTATATAGGCCACATCGCTTACCACAGGAGAAGCAGTAACAATCAAAATATGCATCATGAATTTCTTTGAGAAGGGGGAAATTAACATGAATGGTTTATTTGCAATTGGATGCGACAGTACCAATGTCAACTTTGTTTCAAATAGAGGAGTGATTAGATTGAGTTAGATCTTCAAAAACCGCTCCAGTGGCTGATCTGTCTATTACCTACAAATGAGCTACCACTTAGACATCTGATGGAGAAGCTCGATTGTGGTACTCGTAGCCCATGATCTATTCTGGGCCTATAGATATACACTGAAACGCAATTTAATTAGAGATACCTGTCTAGTAACGTGTAGCACCACCTTTCGCCCTGATGACGGCGACGATTCATCTCGGCATGGACCAGACAAGACACCGGAAGCGTCAGGAAGCCATACGGATCCACTAACCCTGAACAAGCTCCTACAGTTCACGAAGATTTGATGGAGGGGGAGACAGAGCCCCGAACATCTGTCTTGATGGCATTTCAGATGTGCTCGATGGGATTGAGGTCAGGTGACCTAGCTGGCCAAGGAAGCGAGGTCACGTCGGTGGAGGGTTCATCCAACCATTCGGATACAATTCGGGAGTGATGGCATGGTGCATTGTCTAGTTGCAGGATGAGGTCACCAGTGGGATGTTGAAGCCGCACAAACGGGATCAAATGGTCGTCCAGGATATCCCGGTAACGTTGACCTGTGAGGGACAATGTCACACGTACCAGGGGTCCGATTTCAGTCCACGTAAACAGTTCCCAGACGAGAATGCAACCCCACCAGCTTGAAGAGTGTCCAGCTGGCAAGAAGGATCCATCGCTTCATGTGGTCCTGCCATCTGCATGGACCAACGTGAATCTCGACTCATCAGTCCAGGCAACATTTTCCCACGTGTCTAGGGTCCAGTGGCGATGTTCCCGCGCCCATACTAATCTTTGCACCCTTTGATATGCGGTCAGCAGCAGTACCCTCGTGAGACGATGGCTTCTGTACCCCATAGCGAGGAGATGGCTCTGGATGGTATGGCTGCTTACACGTTTTTGTGCACCTGCGTTAAATTGCCGAGTGATTTCTTGCACTGTGGCCCGTCTATCCGCTGTTACAATGCGAGCTAGCCGACGATGACCCCGCTCATCCACACGCTGTTGTCCACGGCAGTTGGCCCTTGCAGGGATGGTCTTACCGGATTTGATGTACTCACGGTGCACCCGTGACACAGTGGCTCGTGAAGCTCCCAGTGACTTCCGAGATGGAGTGACCCATTCGTCGGTCCCCTACAATTTGCCCACGATCAAATGCGCTTAGATCATTCGTATACTGCGTCCGACTCTTACTGATTCCCGTCGCATCACTCTTTATATTGTCGGATCGCTGCATACGTCATGTCGGTTCTGTTTACAGGGCCGCACACAGCGCCATATTTGCATAACGCCAGCTGCCCCTAATTCAATTGCTCTTCAGTGTAGATAGCTATTATGAATTATGAAGAATTAAGTGTGACTTCATTTAACCCCATTGTAGTTGAGAACTTTCCTACTGTCAGCCAAGATTGTCTTAGCACAGATCAAAAATACTTATATCGCATACATTAAGGAATTTCATCTGCCAATTACTCTGAAGGTCTTGCTTTTGAAAAACCAGGTCCAGGAACACATTCTCCTTGGATAACAACAGCAGCGATAATTCTTCGTCGCTGCATCGCCACCGAAGATCCTTCAGCGAAACTTGTTTCCATTTCTACTTACATCATGAAGGTTTATGTTCCAATATGGTTCACCATTAAGATGAAGCCTTCTTGCGCCAATGGAGCCCGACACATCTGGACAATGATAGAACCATCACGTTATCTACCAGAAAATCTTAGGAGTACTGTTGATGAGGTAATCCAAAGGAATGGTTTTTTCCTACATCCTAAAAACACACCCCTTTCCATGTTGACTAACGAAAGGTAAGCCACGCGGGAGTTAGCATTCAGAAGAAACATTGCAGCAAGGCACCAGGAAGGTACGTTTAGATAATTCCACGTACCTAAGGTGAATTTTCACGCAAAACAATACATTGACCTTATAGATTGGTATGTAACAAATGAACGATGTCATCCGCCTCTAATTCAACAGATACCTGATGAAGTAATACAGAATATTCTGACGAACACAGGTACAGTTCTGATAGCCCTGAGGTCACACAATTTTATGACTGGTTGGAGAGAACCAAGCTGATTTCCTGTCACTCCCAAGGAACTGAAATATGTGTTCATCTAGTCACTAAAGCTTCAGCAGCTGTTTGTGGGGCAGAGCAAGGACATGGATTCATTCACGCAAGGACTCAATCACGCAGCATTTAGGAAAAAGTCTGAATTCCAAGTGTAACCAGCACTGTATTTTGTGCTAGTATTTTTACTAGTGTTCTTTTAATATAGGCTTTGATCTAAGTTGAAGTTCAATACAATTTTTCGGATGTTTAATTACAACATTCGTATAAGGTATATTTTACCTGTGCTATTACTAATAACTTTGTCTCTTGTAATTAGTACATACCTACATTGCAATAAAGGACTTTATGCTTTCTCAGCTTACTCTCAGTGCAAATGTTTATAAGTTTTACACAATATAATATTTATGGTTTTTCATCCTAGTTCACAACTGTAACCAAACAATTCCGCTACAATCTTACTTTTTGTTGAAATTTAAGCTTCTTGGGGCACCTGAAGATCAATGCAGAAAATTCTGAATTTTTTTATATATCAGTTATGAATCATTATTTGCGTTTTCTATCTCCAGGCTAGTTCATATTTTTTGAAATAATGCAAATAAAAAAAATTGTAAATTACCCCAAAACGACATTTTTTGCAAGTTTCACCCCCGTGGGGTACCTGAAGATGGAGTGCTAGAGGCTTCAAATCTTGGCGTGATACACATTTTGGGTGCTTTCAAATGTTTTAATCCCAGCTGATTTGAATTTCCAAAAAAAAAAATTAAAACATAATTTGACTCCTCTCTAATGTGAAGCCTTCGCCGATCGTAATTTTAAATTTCTAGTATTGCGGTTAATTATGTCACAGAGGTCTATCATATCTGAGATTGAATTCAAAGTTATTTTTCAACTCGCCCATCCGCCTTCCCTACCAGGTATGGGTAACTGATATTCCAGTTCTTCCCAGAACAACCGCATGTAGGCTCAGACATGTTCAGTGACACATTAGCCTGCATGCTCTCATAAGCCGTACGCTGTGAGACTCCTGTTGTCTATTTATTCTTTCATTTACCATTGCTTTAAACCAAGGCTGAACTATATGAAGAACAAACAGGCTATAATATTAACGTTGAAGACAATACACTTTTGGTGATTGGCCAGTGGGCGTTAGGGACGATTTCAGCCGTTAGATGGCACTACGTCAAAAGGTATAAACAACTCAGTTTCAATGTTATTTGAATTGCTGGATTGTGTATGCTCGTCGTTTTTTCTTCTGTTTCTTTAAAAAAAACCCTTACAGTTTTAAAAGTAAACTGTTCTTTTCACAACAAAATCTAACCCATTTTCAAAATGGTTTACTGTTGCGTGCCGATGTGCACATATTCTGAGAAGAAAAACGTGGGATTTTCATTCCACGAGTTCCCCTCAGATCAGAACCTAAAGCAACTGTGGCTGAAAGCAATATCTCGTCAGGATTTTGCTCCAAATGACAAGTCACCTTCCACTGTTGTTTGTGGTAAGCATTTTCATTCTGATAATTATGTACCCAAATCAATTTTAGAAAAAAAAACTCAGCTATATAAATTCATATTAAGTAAAATAGTTGGTAAATGTGTAGATAGGCGTTTTAAATTATTTCGTTGGAAAAATATTAGTACCTGGGAAAAGTGGGGCGTACAGATTTTAGATTATGGAAATCAATGGCATATGTTGCAGAAATTTCCTGTTTCAAATGTCTTTTAAAGATTTTATCGTAATATTTGCGTTAGGCCTACGGCAGCGTCTCTTCACAGCATCGAACTTACAAGTAAATGTTACGATCAAAATGTTTAAAAGACATTTAAAATACGAAATTTCTGCTCCAATTGCCATTAATTTCCATACTGTAAAATCTGTACGTCGCACTTTTTCTACGTACTAACATTTTTCCGACGAAATAATTTAAGACGCTAATCTACACATTTACCAAAATATCAGCCCTAGATCGTTGAAGAATAAAGGAGGAATGAGATTTACACATCAATTACACCAGTTCCGACAGAAAAATTATCTTGCCCAAGTACTACGAATTCAGAATGTAAATATCCATCTGTTCACGTGAAAGTGAATATAAATAAAATCTCAAATGTAAATAATGGTACGGAATCAGTTTGTTTATGCGAACTACGTCAATAGATGGCGCTGCATCGCAACTCATCTTTTCTGTCCTCGCTGTTTTTGTTTAATGTTACAGCCTGGTAGGATCCAGTTCAGCCTTGCTTTAAACAAAATGAACAGAAATATGTAGAATCAGAACGGCTCTTACCAAGGGGATTGTGGGTTCCATCCCCAATCAAAATTTAAAGGCCAAATTTTTCATTCGTCTATTGATATATTTTTAATGCTGAAAACCTAAGATTTCCACAAATTTAACCGTTCTGTGAGTCTGCTTTGACTTCCACCATTCTTTCTCTCTCTCATTCGCTCGCAGCGTCATTTCATCATCGCTTCCGGAAATCGAGTGCGCCGTGTCCTCTTTCCTCGTGATTTGCTAAAAGGAACCACGACGAGTAATCCCCATCTTTGAGCGACGTTGTTTTCAATCCATCAATCAAGTCACCTCAGCGCTCGAGAAGTTTTAATGAGCGCGCATGCGCAGAATGCCTCAGTGGGATAATTCAACGAGAATCGATTCCTCCTTGGGGTAATCTCGAACGGCTCTCGACCTTCAGAGTGTTGGGGAAACATCTGCGTAGGAGCCGCCCTCTCGATCTTCAGAGGTTTGGATACAACTGTCGCTTATTTCTCCCTGCGACCAATTCAGTAGTGAGAAGGATGCAGTCGCCGTAACTATCCTGTGATTTATTTGTAGCTCATTAAAGTTGTAAAGCACGAGCTCTGAAAATAACCGTGTCGTGTTTAGTGAAGCGTAAAAACGATCGTCACACACACACACACACACACACACACACACACACACACACACACACAAAAATCTAATGAATGACTATAGTTCATGTCTAAGTTTACGGGTTTCTAAGCGGTGGAACGGTTGAGTTGTATTTGCAAAGTGTTCGATTTTATACATCCCAGAAGAACGTTTCTTATTGAAATATCGCAGAATACAAAACAGCTATCTTCGGTTCTCGAATTCGGGGAGCCTTCGCCGTTTCCTCCGGTACTCATTCTAGAAAACACGAAATTGAAAGCGTCATCAAGTTGGCCACTGATGCAGGATATTCATTGAATCATATACGTATTGAATCAGATCCAAAAATCCAGGGACAAACAATCTAATCTTCCTGTGCCGCAGCTACGTTATTTAGGCTCAATTCCCTATATACCAAGTGTGTCTTACAAATTCAAAACCGCCCTCAAGAAGATGAACTACAGCATCGGCATAAGGTATCCTGCATCTTTATATACTATGCTAAAGAGGAATAGTGAAAAACCACCTCTCTCCTGCGAAGCAGGTGTTTATGAGATCCCCCTACAATAATCGGACGGCTCTAAACGTTACTACATTGGAATGACCAAGCGTTCGTTTGGAATCTGAGTCAACGAGCATAAAAGAGACAGCAAATACGGTAAAGTAGCCACGTCACTATCCAGAGATGTCGAATTCAAGTCTGCTACTCCTGTATGGGATGATATAAAGAAATTAGCTCGCTACTCTACCCCTAAATGTACAGCCATCTGGGAAACCTTGGAGATCATTACCAACAGCGATACTTGCAATGATTGCCTCTCACTCGAGTTGCCACGAATTTGGGACCAATTCTTCAAGTAACGCCTTTTCCCTACCAGCATACCGCGCGGGCAACCAACGTGATGCCTCGTATCTTTAAATGAATATAACGTCGCATCTATTTAATGTCAAGCCAAGTTCCCGCGTTTAATTTCACTTTGCAGTTTCTGTCTAACTTCCTTGAAAAAGCCATCTGGTTGATGTGCGAAAGCTTGGAAACGCTTATGTGTTTATTTCCTACGCCAATAAATCAGATCACTAGTATTGTGTTACTATCTGACAGGGTGTTGTTTCCCAAAAGATTTCGTTATGACTAGTAACAATTTTCTTACATGAAATGGCCGTACTTGTTTTGTATCACCGACGTGAGATATTTGCACACAAATCCCTGAAGCTTTTAGTTATCTTGAGGAAGAATATTATTTTTTAAATGAATGCGTTCTGTACGTCGTGGTTAATCATAGCACTTAATTTTTCTTCCCTAGTTAGGCATTTTATATGTTTGAAAGGTTCTCGGGAGTAAAGTTTTCGGCATAGTCAGAATGTCAGAGTACTGTATCAGTGGCTCTCACAACAATTACTCCGCTTTGCTGCAAATCTCGTAAAACACCGGATGCTGATAGATAGCGTCGCAAAAGCTGGTTATAATGAAAAGGTTACAATAGATCTTCAGTTGTAGCATAGGCGCCAACTTGAAAAATTATTGAGTGTTCCGGAAATTTTTAATCGAATTGCCCATGCATTTTTCAAGATATTTAACTCTAATTTAAATTTCATTCAGTCAGATTATCTGGCAGAATAAGACGCCTGAAATGCTAAAATGAAAGAAATTATTGTTAATTACAGAATTTTTTTCTCTCTAGTAAATTATTTATTTCATTTATTTTGCTTTTGTAGGCGCGACATTATTATACACAACACACAGATACTGTGTGAATTACCAACTAAATTGTCTCTAAAAGTAACAAAAACATGTAAAATTTATTTTAAGTTGTTTTTCTACCAATTTTAAAAATGCTAACAATTTTTTTCTTCAAATGATTTCTGAGTTAAAATAACAGGTTAGAAGGGAGAGGACATGGCAACAGCCGCACGCCCAGCGTTTACCGTCAGCTCTACTTCATATCAGCTGCGTATGCCCAGTATGCCCAACTGGGGCTGCTTCTGTACTTTTCTATGGGGGAATCGTTGACTTTGAAGAGATTTTAGAAGCACGTGTGCAGCATGTAGTCAGGAAAAAATGAGACCGAAATATGCATGCACATAACTAAAAATTTGGAACAAGATACAGAAATACAGTTTAGTATTTCCTAAAAATATTAAACAAAATTTTGCTTCGTGGACCGAAAGTGCATATTTCGTATTAACCAATCACAGCCTTGCTAAAGCTGTAAGAGCCTTGTTGACCTTCAGGGATTGCTGCAGAGAGTAAGAGACGGCCGCTATCAACCTGTGCTCCAGCAGAGGTCTTCAAGAAGTGACGGCACGTCACTGAACCTTCCCCACCCGGAGGGCGCAAAAAACCAGATGATCAGATTTGGCTTCACCAGCGGTTGCTAATGCCATCTTCCCTCTCTCCTAATCTCCTTGGTTCCCGACTGCCCGAAGATAGGGTAGGTCAACTGACTGTACAACATATTTACGCCTTTATCACTATGGCTTCGAATAGGTTCTCGTCTCCGAATGTAGAGCTAGGCTTGTATTTCGTGGGAACCCAGGCAAACCAAATAATTTTCTTTTATAAAGGTGGCAGTTTTAATTGGTTTTAAACAACGGTACTTCAGGTATTATATGTCGCGTCAAATTTAATGAGCACGAACAAACACTAATTATTTTTTGAGGCACAATAAACAGTCTGAGGGGTAAATTTCTATATATACTTTCTGTATATAGTAAACGGGGAATTATAATAAAAAACTTGAAGAACTGATAACAAAAACAAAATTTATGTATACACTGAGTGGCCACTTTATTATGACCACCTGAAAGTTTTAAGCAAATGAGCTATGGCTGCACGCTGTTGCCGCCAGAGGGCGAGGCTAGTATAAAAAGGGAAAGCTTAGTGCTTGCGACAGTAGTAGAAGTGATTTTTGGGTGACGAGATGGGTAAAAAATGCGATTTGACGGACTTTCAACGTCGGATGATGGCAGGAGCTCGGAGCCATGGAGCGAGTATCACCGAAACCGCCGCATTCGTGAAATGTTCCAGAGCAGCTGTTGTTAAAGTGTTTAAAGACTGGACTGTCAGCCAAAAAACTGGGTCTCTACGTGCAACGTGTTTTCGTCATCGACTAGTGACTGCTCGGGCGGAGCGGAGAGTGTCCAGACTGGTAACAGACAACAGAAGGGCAACAGTGCAGAAAATTACAGACCATCTTAATCAAGGATCCCCTCAAATGATCTCTGCACGCACTGTTCACCGTACACTGCATCGGATGGGATATGGCAGCCGAAGGCCTGTTGGAACACCTTTGCTGTCTGCAGTTAACAAGAGAAAACGTCTCCAGTTTGCACAGGGGCACAAGGGTTGGACAGTCGATACTTGGAAACAAATTATGTGATCCGATGAATATTGTTTTCAGTTGCACCATGCCGATGGCCGAGTGAGAATTTGGCGGAAAGAGCACGAAAGCATGCACCCCAAATGCATTGCTACAACCCTTCAAGCTGGTGTAGGCAACGTTATGGTTTGGGGAATACTTTCCTGGCATGCTATGGGCCCCTTAATTCGTGTTGATCAATGTCTGACTGGCACATCATATCTAAACATCGTTGCGGACCAAGTGCGTCCGGTCATGTGGATGATTTATCACAATGGCGATGGCTACTTTCAACAAGATAAGGCGTCCTGCCATAGTGCTCGTATTGTACAGGATTGGTATCAGGAACATGTCGGTGAATTTACTTTGCTTAGGTGGCCCCCACAATCCACATTGAGAATTTGTGGGATGAAGTTGAACGAGCCATCAGACAGCTGGATCCACAAACCTGCAATCTCACACTCCTGGAAAGGGCTATTGATCAAGCATGGTCTCAGATTCCACAAACCACATATCAACATCTCGTGGAGTCCATGCCACGAAACATCGACGCAGTATTAAAGGCAAAAGGTGGCACAATGAAGTTATGAGGGGGTGGTCATAATAAAGTGACCACTCAGTGTATATGTGTACGTGCATTTTTTTCCACGAAATACCCACAAAAATATTAGGGGTTCGAGGAACCCACTACAAAATCATTGGGGTTCAAAAAGTGCCTCGAACCCACGAGATCGGCACCCATGAGTTGTAGTATGTAGTAAAGCTTACCACGTATGGCTTCAGGATAAGAATATTGTTCCCTAAAAGGTCTGATCTTACAGTGAGAAAAATAAACTTGCGCGGGAGCCACGAAGCAGGTCGTTTTACACCACAAAGCACATAGGTAATCAAGTAGGCTTGAAGGGCGTGTTGAAACCTTGCTAAGGAATTTCCAATCATCGCTCAGCTCTCGGTCACGTGGCGAAACGTCAGTCACTTTGGTGGAAGGGATGGTGCAAATTTCAAACGACATACTGAAATGTTCTTGTGTTCACAATTGCGCTCAAATCACTGTGCAAGAACCTTCCTTTAATTAGTTTTCTTTCATTTGCAACACTATCTTACGATTCGAATCCATGTTTTCGAAGCTAGGGTTATACAACTTGTTTTGGATCGCTTAGAGTTTGATTTTCATGAAAACGGATATATTTTTTTCTCCTTTACTTGAAATTTGGCTTCATAACGGAAAACAAATGCTATGAAAAAGGTGCTTTTAAGAAACTCAAGCTTAAAATCTTTAAGGTTTAGATGCTGTTTGAATTGAAATTGTGTACGAAACTGTTTTAAGCAGGAGCGTAGTTTAGCTCCACCGAAACAGACAATGACGTCATTGCACGCTTCAGCGATCATTTCGCTTGCGAAGGAGGTGAGCTGAACAGATTTTTGTCCATATTAACATTTTACAGCTGCTAGCTGCTACATGTTTTATAGGAGTGAGAAAATATCTCACACAGTTCCACAGAAATTTCAGCAAAATTTGAGCTTTATACAGATTTAACGCTATGCGTACGCAAAAGGTGGCCGTGGTGCAACGACGGGAAGGAAGATGGACGGGTCCGCACCCCCCCCCCTTAAAAATAACAGCTATGACTCGAAGATATTGTGCTATTACAAAATTAATACATAGTTAATTCATGCATACTACAATTTATTGCATGCACACGCAGGATATATTCTTTAAATAAAAAAAAAATAGTTAAAGCATGTGTATTCTTTCAGTCGTTCTTGAGAGGAGCTCCTCCTGAAAAAACATGAGCTTCAGCCAGGATCTGAGTGTTTGTTCTACGTCTACGGGGAGGTGTGGGAGTAGGCTAGTCACTTTCTTGGTATCAGATCAGATCAGATCATATGTAGAGGATTTTAGGAAGGGAGTGTCTGACCCCAATCTTAAACAACCTTTAGAAATAGGAAGCTAGGAGATTTGGGCTAGAGTGCCCGACAGGAAAGTGACACGGAAGCGAGTTAGAAAGAGGCAGGAAGACGCCCTTATTTATTAATAGGGAGCCAGCAGTACCCAGGGCACGACGGCTTAACGCGTCCATCCGACGCACGGCGGATATTTGGTGGTTCGATCGTTCGTACCTGCCTGGGATCGAACCAGAGGTCTTCTCCGTGGCAGTCACGAACGTTGACCACCAGGACATCCGCGGCCCTTTCTTGGTATCTTAGTTATGCTGTTGCTTTAATAGGTCGGGGGTAGTAGGCGGTAGGGGATGTGTAACACTGTTGATGCATCTGCTCAGTAAAAAAGCCCGTGACCTTTCTGAAGGCTGCGGTGACCACTGATCCTTCACCCTTAGGACAGAGTTATTTCAGGTTTCTAATGGCTATCCAGAATTTTCCTTGTTTTCATATCAAACTGCTCCCTAGATATTCGTCGAAAACATAGAATAGACAGACAGACACACAAAGTGCAAACATGGTGTGACTGTTATGTGCAGTCCGTAAAAACCATCCACAAAATTTCAAATATATCTCCAACGGTTAGCAAGATATTTGCCAAAAACTCTGGCGGACGTACAGACAGACGGACAAAAAACTGCTAGCGTGGTGTTAGGTGTAAGAGTTGCTTTCTGACCTTAAAGTCATCTTGTAAATTTCAAGTCACCGACCAAGGAGGTTCAACGAAGTATTAGGTTATGTCCAATCCATGGTAATATTTCTGATGTCAGTATTTATCTATATGAGGTCGGCACACACCCACACGCACGCACACGCATACTCACGAACGCGCGCGCGCACACACACACACACACATACAACACACACACACACACACACACATTTTTTCTTCCAGAAGACGTCTTCTGAACCCCACCTTGTCAAAATCCTGGTTACGCCACTGAAACGTGGAACCAATTCACTTAACTTTAACAAATATGTTTTTATAGATTTCAGCAAGCCTACTGTGTTTCTTTCTTCCTTTATTTGCAAATTATTTGACTGAATTGTTTGCGAATTTTTTTCGGATTTTTTTCTAAGTTGATTTACGGGTTTTAATTTGTAACTCGAAAAAAGAAACTTAAGGAGAGACTGCAAAATCCGTGTTATCTATGAAAATGTTGCACATTCTTGAAGTTTGCTAAAATCTAAAACATTTGAATTGGGAACGTGTTAAAAAATTTTTCTCTCCTTTTCACAGCTGGGAGATACTGATAAAAAATTAAGAGGTGCTGTTGACCACATCATCCTTCCTGCAGCTTCGTGCTATGCAGTTACGTCTCCAAACAAAAAACCTTACACACTCATGGTCCTGTATTTTTCATTTCTGTTACCTCTGCGAACGGACGGAAAGGTCATAAAATTTCCCTTGGCAATATCTTCACAACATGATTTCTAATTAGCAGTAGAGCTGGTGTCATAATCATTTTATATTTCTTTCTGAGAAAAAAACAACATTTTATATTTCTCTCTGAGAGGGGGGATACAATTTCTTAACGTTCGAAAATGACACTCCTCGAGAAATTCTCTTCCAGCATATTGATTAACGTTTCAGGCAGTTGTCACGCAACGGGTAATTAGAGAAATGCATTTGATAAAATCTGAAGGCCTCGCGACATTTTCCTTGAGTACTTCTTTAACGGTTGATTGCTCTTTTTTTGTGTATCCGCATATCTTGGGAATGCGTATTCTTTTTATTTTATTTTTTTTTATTGGAGGTTTAACGACCACCGTGAGCAACTCAATGGGCTATAAGCAGTCGCCCGTCCCTAATTTAGGGTCACTGGTTCCAGGGAAGGGAGAGAGCCAGTCCCGTAAGACAAACACAACATCCATGCCTCACCGGGATTCAAACCCGGACCCCGTTCGGACGAATGATCAGAGGCATCGCTTAGACCATTGGAATGCGTGTTCCTGGGCTCTTTGTCCTAGAGTGTATTTGCGTATTCTTGGAGTGCGTATGTCTGTGCCAAGGAGGTTGTATTACTGGAGACACCACTCCTATAAACGTAGCATTGGCCGCCATAAGTCACCGTCCATGCTGCAAATGACGTCATGAGCAGGCACGACGCAGCCGCAGAAAAAAAGCTGCTTTGAAACCAATGGAACAAAAGCTTCTAAGCGGATAAACAGATAAAATGAGTAATGCAATGAACTTTATCAATGATACACAAGCTTACTGTGTTATCAACGGTATAATTTTTGTTCGTTTTTGCCTGCTTGTGACGTCACACCACAGATTAGCTGTGACCTATGGCGGCAGAGCCAGTATTGTCTCCAGTAATATAACCTCCTTCGTCAGGGCTCCTTGTTGTGGAGTTAGACAAAAGAACACGTACTATAGATTCTAGGTTGCTTTTTGTTTTCTTGACTGTTGTGTGCCTCATTGCTGGCGTGCTCGTCTGTTTCTTTTCTACTGGCCCTGTAGAAGCTGACCCTGTTCGATTTACTGGCCCTGTAGAAGCGACGTATCTGAAAGAGCAGATACCGATCCAGTGATGCTGAAGTGGATTTTTGATCTTACCTGCCTGTCTGTGCTATTGCTTTGTGTGACAGTTGGTTTTCATCTGCCTGCCGGAGAGCGTCCATGCAGAGGAGTGCGATGTGTGAATAAACAAAGACATCGCTCTTTCCGCGTTTATCAACACACAGCAACCGAAAAATTGTTATCCGATCCATTGCTGGGATCGTACCCCAAATCTTTCGATATCTAGCTGAGTGCGTTCGCCTTACGCTACAATAACCAACAATCAACGGCGCTATGTGCGTTTATCTGTCAGCTTCTGACATCACATATCCGTAGGATGGGCTCAGTAACTGAGACGTCTCCATATGGTGGGCATTAACGGCACAAGCTATATATTAATTATAGCAAAAAAATCTAAAGTGCGAGAACAATAGTGAAAACCCCCTAAATACATGGCGTCAGTGAATAAACAAATGCATCGCTCTTTCCACGTTTATTAGCACACAGCAACCGATAAATTGTTATCCGGACATTGCTGAGATCGTACCCCAGATCTCTCGATATCTAGTCGAGTGCGTTCGTCTTACGCTACAATGGCCAACAATCGATGCCTTTGTTTATTAACTGACGCCACGTTTTTAGAGGATTTTCACTATTGTTCTCGCCCTTTGGATTTATTTGCAATGATTAATATACAGCTTTTGCCGTTAACGCCCACCAGATGGAGACGTCTCAGTTGCTGAGCCCATCCAACGGATTTGTTATGTCAGAAGCTGAGAGAAAAACACACACAGCGCCGTTGATTGTTAGCAATTGTAGCATAAGGCGAACGCACTCAGAAACCTCTGTTGAATTTCCGGAAGCCTTTAATTGGTTGTTAATATTTTGTGAAAACGACGTGAGAAAATTATCCCATATTTTGTTAATTTTAATGGATGGGTCCTTGGTGCAAGCTTGATAATTGGTTGAAATTTCGATAGATTCACGGATAAGAGTTCGTTTCCAACCTGTGCAATGTGAAATGACTTTTGCTTCTTCCCAAACAGGTGCAAATCCTTCATTAATAAATGCTTTAACTAGATCTGTAGCTTTAGAGAATATTTAGCATTTCGTTTATGCTCTTTAATGCGAGTTGATAAAGCTCTTTTGGTCATTCCTATGTATTTTTAATTAGTGCAACCACCTGGTGAGTAAAGAGGTATAAAGTAAACTCCACTTTTGTTCTCAGATTTTGGTGGGTCTTTATTGCTCCTCAGTTGTTGTGCGATTGAAGATCCTTGTCTGATGCCTATTTTGATATTTTTTTAGCTTTTCTTTTAATGCAGTTGGAAATACCTGGTATATACTGAATAGAACTTGTATTTATTTTTCATAGCGGCAGAACAGGGTCGAGAGCTTTTTGAGAGGCGACAATGCTTGGATTTGTAACCATTGCATAAAGCAATTTCTTCTAATTTTTGAATTTCAAGCTGTTTCAGATTAGAATTGCTTGTGATAGTTAAAAGTTAAAACCGTTATTAATGAAGGATTTAAACCTGTTTGAGTAGAAACAAAAGTCATTTCACATTACACAGGTTGGAAACGAACGCTTATCCGTGAATCTATCGAAATTTCAACCAATTATTAAGCTTGCAACAAGAACCCATCCATCAAAATTAACAAAATATGGGATAATTTTCTTAATCGTTTTCACAAAATTTTAAAGACCAATTAAAGGCTTCCGAAAATTCAACAGCTTTCAGCCGGGAGATGGCAGTACAAGACCACAACCCTGTGATAAGAGATTCAAAAAGCTGGTCAAGATCGGTAAAACGTACGCGATTTGATGGTTGGCGAGAGCCCTAGTGGCTGAAACCATGGTCCCATTATAGTTTCCTCTACTGGCATTTTATAGGTTTAATCTTTGATTCAAAAACGATCTATGTATAATGAAATGCCATTTACATGTTTTTGCTCTGATTTGTTATGTAATTAACACAACGGGCTTTTCAGCAAAGCAGGTACATTTCAATGCAATTTCGTAAAAAGGCATTTTTCCAAGATCCCATTTATTGGAAAAGATTAGCACAGGATTCCTCTGACAGAATTATGGCTATCCTATGGCACTCTGTTGTTGCTTATAATGATAATCCAAAACCACACCCAAAGGAGAGAAAGAGCTCGTTTTTTTTTTTTTTTTTGGCAA
Organism: Macrothele yani; assembly: GCA_039090855.1. Taxonomy (NCBI): domain Eukaryota; kingdom Metazoa; phylum Arthropoda; class Arachnida; order Araneae; family Macrothelidae; genus Macrothele; species Macrothele yani. Next base: position 3,413,639 of record CM077018.1, read on the forward strand.
TAAGCCAAAATGTTAGATTCCAAGAAACCTGTAGTATTTAAGCACATACAAATAAAAACTGAATGCACAAAGAATTTACCTTCAGTGTAGAGTGTGTACTTGAAGCATTCATGATTTTTTGTTGTTGTTGTTGGAGGTTTAACGACCACCGTGAGCAACTCAATGGGCTATAAGCAGTCGCCCATCACTAATTTTGGGTCACTGGTTCCAGGGAGGGAGAGAGCCAGTGCCGTAAGACAAAAACAACATCCATGCCTCACCGGAATTCGAACCCAGACCCCTTTCGGACGAATGATCGGAGGCCATCGCTTAGACCACTGTGCCACCAGGGCGGCGCATTCATGATTAGAAATCTCCGTAAACGCGCATCATTTAGCTAATTCCTATTGCAGTTTTCATTTGACTTACTCTTTGCGATGAAGTTTATTTCAATTCAAAACATTTTTATTTTATACAGGAGAATATTTCAACGTTTATTATCAACTGTCACTAATTCCTTTAAAAAAAAGAATATTATAAGTAATTATTGAGTTTACGACAGAGTAGAGCAGAAGGTATCGTTTTCTTTTTGAAGTATTAAACACGCTCAACCACGAAAGTGGTTGAGCAAATATTGTCTGATGGAGTTATTCACGTACAAGTGTAGCAACGACGACCACATTGACTTCGCTCAGTGTGAAAAGTTGTTCCAAAGAATATCTAACTGATAAGTTAAGGCTCGGCGAGACGTAACTAGCGCCGACATATCCTAAATACAAGATGCAATGCCCAGAAACCAACATATAGGATGGTGCAGGAGCAGACTGCGCATGCGTATTTCTCTTGACTTCAATTCTGGCAAAGAACAGTCAGCCGAGGCCGAGCTACTCACAGCACGTGATTGTTACCTTCTCGGTAGCATAATCACTTCGCAAATCGGATATGTTAGTTTTCTTGCGCCAATCGGGTTAGTTAAGGCTTTTGTTTGCTCTTCAGTTTTTTTAGAAATGCCAAATACTAGGGATTATCTGCATTTTGTACGGATTCTTATGCGTAACTTTAATATTTGCTAAAATTTAATTTAGATAGTATTATTAATTGCTATTGCATATTTGTTTCGCCAAACTAAGGGACGGGCGTGATATCAGAAAACAACAATGGCAACAAAAATAAATAAATAAATAAACTGCTCTTAGCAAATAGTCATCAGATCTAAGGAAACCCTCGTGGATCAAAGAAAAGCTCCACTGCCGTAGCCCCCCTCCCCTAACCATCTAATGCCTTTTGCTCCTGAATGTTTGCTTTCCGGCAGAGCACATAAGCTCCCAGGATGTGAGGGCGCTGTTATCGCCAGTTTTACGTTATCTCAACGGTTGTTGACGTTCTACAAGCGAAAATATAATTTTCTTGTTCAGTGCATAGTATATGGAAGGAATAAGAACTGGTTTGTTTAAATAGCAGGAACAGAAAAGACATTTTTCATAGATTGGGGTTCACTTTCAGATATTTGAGATGGCCGGTGATCATAAAATAAGTATTCGTGGGTGTCTAGAAAAGCGAGAAATAGAGATATCGCAACGAAACTCGGGAGCATGAGCAAACAATTTGCTGCGAAAATAGTCTACAATTGCGCCGCTATGGAACAATGGCAGTGCAAATGAAAGAAAAGAAGAGACACGTACGTGAATTTACTATTTATTGACAACAAAATGTTTTTTTTTTTTTTTTTTGATTGGAGGTTTAACGACCACCGTGAGCAACTCAATGGGCTATAAGCAGTCGCCCGTCCCTAATTTAAGGTCACTGGTTCCAGGGAAGGAGAGAGCCAGTGCCGTAAGACAAACACAACATCCATGCCTCACCGGGATTCGAACCCGGACCCCGTTCGGACGAATGATCAGAGGCCAACGCCTTAGACCACTGCGCCACCGGGGCGGCAACAAAATGTTTCAGGACAAAATCTACTCACTATGCTTACCAACAGAAGAGATGACATGCTGCAAACGAAGAATGACGTCTGTCACGTCTACTAGCATCATGTCGATGTTGGCCGCCCCGGTGGCGCAGTGGTCTAAGCGATGGCCTCTGATCATTCGTCCGAAACGGGTCCGGGTTCGAATCCCGGTGAGGCATGGACGTTGTGTTTGTCTTACGGCACTGGCTCTTTCCCTTCCCTGGAACCAGTGACCCTAAATTAGGGACGGGCGACTGCTTATAGCCCATTGAGTTGCTCACGGTGGTCGTTAAACCTCCAATCAAAAAAGAAGCTAAGTGGCTCTAATTCTCAATTTTTTTAGAGGGAGGAATTTCCTCCTCGCAGACAATATTGTGCGTCGCCTCTAAGTGGAAAGGCACTCAAGTAACATCTAAGGACATTATATATGTCTGAAGGAAATGGATTCTGGAGAGAAAAGGCTTTTTATTTTTTTCAGACTTCTCCGTATATAATGGATACCCAAGAAGGAAATATTTGTCCTTCAGTTTTGTTTGTGGCTTATTTATTAATATTGTAACATTACGATATTATTTCTTAAAGGGCGCTGTATAAATGCCTGCCGAAGTAGGGGTAGCCATTATCCCTTAATATTATCAATACTTTCCATATTTCCCAAACTACTGCGCATAAATTCATAGCAGGCAGTAGCCTTTACACATCTCTGTTTTCGAAATTCGTTCCGTATAAGTTCAGGACGGGGAACAGTTTTTTTTTTGCTGATCATTATTGTTTTTCAAATCCCTCATATTATCCGTGTAATTGTATCCAGGGTTAGTTCCAGTTCTTCTTCTTCTTATGCTTGTTAGTAGTAAACGATTTATTATTTATACTGGTAGTTCGGTAGAGAGTATTTTCCATATTTCTGAAATTTCTTCGTACAAACGCTTGGTGTCAAAAGCCTATTTCCCACATTACTATCATTTTCATGTATGGTTGTGTTTCACACCGAATTGACGTATTCCCGTGAAAACACTGTTTTAATGTGATACACAACGCAATATTCGTCAGATACTTGCTGGCAATCGATGTAAACTTTTGTTATCTGTTAGGAAATGCGCCTTGTTAAATATTTAAGGGCATTCCAAAAAAAAATCCCTTTTAAGTGGCCAATTGACAAAATATTTGAAATCGCATCTCGGCGGCCTACGAATATTGTGAAGATAATTTCTCCTTAAGAGTATCAGATCTGGCGCCACCTATCGGCGCTCTAAGAACGTTGAAACCATGAATAAAAGTAGGAAATGTGTATTTGCACTCCAAGAAAAGCAAATGTTTGGAGCATTCATCCTCCAAGTGTGAAAAAAAAAATACTCGAACGTTTCTCTGTTTAATGTTAAGTATCAGAAGGCGAAGCCTAAGCTATCGGACAGCTTATGGGAATGTAGGCTACACACACTATCCCAAGGCTTGAAAAGGCCTTAGTGGGCCTCTAGACTAAGATGCATGAGTGTGCCCCAAGGCTATGACATCTGAGGGGGCGCCCAAAGTCTTACTTATGACAGGGAATCATTATGAAGACCGTTAAAGTACGAAACTGTAGCAATATGTTTGTTATAATTAATACGTAGTGCATTCTTCAAACTAATAAATTATCTGTAGAGTTTTCATAATAAGACACTGTATTTTCCATGGTTCTCATAAGAACATGAGTTAAAATATTAAGATCCCTAAATTTTATGTCTTGGACTTTCTAATGATTTATTGTTTTATACTTTTCTTGGTGCATTATTTTTGCTAGGCAATGTGAAGCCACAGGGGATTTGAACCATTAACTGTTCCAAGTGCAATTGGGAGATGTGAGTAGATAGTTATGAAAAAGCTAGTACTGTCTCACCGACCCCGCTGTACACAGCGACATGAAACCTATACCCTTGGTGAGTCAATGCCTTGAAATCTGTTTGTCTTCCAGCCTCTGTTTCAGAACAAGTGGAAATCATACGAGACAAAAGCAACATTATTTTAAAAATCTCTTGCTACCTATCTACCTATTATTTGCTCAGGCATGCCTCCTGGGCCATTGGCAATAGTGGGCCTTATGACTATAGCCCCAATAGACACCCCCTTAATCCGGCACTGCACTGGCTAAAGAACTGAAGAACAATTTCTTCGACGCAAACTTTCCAGTTTGAAAGCTTAATATTTCCTTTGTGTTTGTATCTGAAGACGTTGCACTATCCTCGATCTCTTTACGTTTGTACGGAGATTATCGTCATAAGAGTCGAAACGTATGTAAAATTTTGAGGCTGAACCCATTTTGTCAGCATGTGATTTTCATAAGCTTCCATCAAAATCCCCATTTTGTCTTCTAAAGACAAGGCATTACAAGATCGTGAAGCCATGGCTCCAATCCGAGAAACTGGATGCAAACGAAGGTCTCAAGGAAAGAGTTCGATATGAAAACGTGAAGATAGAGCAGGTGTCTACTGCAGGTTCCAATAGAATTGATCAATGATAGCTCATGAGAAGCGCACGTACTCCGCAGAGTCATTCATGGACCTGGTAGACGACAGAAAATATGGAGTGCGAAAGGAAGAGGGGGATTTAAAAAAGGAGAGACCAGATTTCGCGGCAAAGGGGGAAGTCGGGAGGATGTTTTGGCAAACGGAATTTACGTGGTTTAAATTTCTGATTCATGACACCACAGCACCACAATTTAACGTACAAACGTGAAGAAATCAAATTCGATCGATGTGTAGTTGATAAATTCAAACAAACATTAAGGGCAGTTTAGAATTTTCGGACAGGCGAAATTTTCCGTATAAACGAAGAAAACCTACACGTGAGAAACGTATGTATTGGGTTCCACTGTACATGGTTCAAAGGAAAGTCAATATTCAGGGCAATAACTGCGGAAGTAAGGGTCCCAGTGGTACACAAGTTAGGTCTATGTATAGGAAAGGGACGATGGCCGATCGAATGAAAGCAACTGAAGCGCCCCTAGCGGCATAGGTAAGAAGTGAAGAAACCTAACTCGCGAACAACGCGAGATAGAAACAAAATTCCAATTCCAAAGTTGTAGCGCATCGTCTGATTAGTAGGAAACGACATATGGTGCGCACGAATTATGTACATGGACGGGTCAAAATGCTGATAAAGTGCACGCGGTCGCTGGATGGTTATGCAATGCAAAATACCGGCCAACGATGGAGAACGATTCAAATGTGTATGTAAATATTGATAGTATTGTAGAAGGTCGGTCAATGAGATAAAATACCGAGGCTGGGGATTTGAACATCAGTCAACGTACACGTTGCAAACACTGATTGATGGCTACTCGAACGCTGAGTACTGTGAAATGGTCGTGCTTTATGGTCAATGTCATCGCAATGCCCATGAAGTTGCAAAGCGGTATGCCAAGCATTTTCCAACTGTTCAACATCCAACTGCAGCGACTATTAAACACTGTGTTCGCCGCCTCCGAGAGACCGAAAGCTTACAGGCACGTCCGCGATCGAGCAGACCTACGGGTTCGGGTGTTACAGTGCATTCTGAGGCTGTCCTGGGATATCTCCTTGCCAATCCTAACATTAGTACCACAGCAGTTGCCGAAGCATGCGGATTAACAGCACAACGTGTTTAGCAAATCCTGAACGAGCATCGAGCTCACCCGCACCACGTTCAGCTAGTGCACGGTTTGATGGATGGAGAACAGGGAAAGGCGTTTCGATTTCTGCAACTTTGTACATAACACGTTGGAGGTTAATCCAAACTACTTGGCGGATATCTTATGGACAGATGAGCCCAGTTTTACACGGGACGGAATAGTCAATCGGCATTACACGCATTACTGGGCTATGAGCAACCCATCTATGGGACGAGCTGCTCAACATCAACGACGTTGAGCAACTAACGTTTGGTGCGGTGTTTGGCGAAACACACTAGTTGGACCCATTTTCTATGATGGAACATTAACAGGTCAGAGGTACCTGCAGCTCTTACGAGGCCAGATATCTGACTTTATGGATGATCTTCCTCAGAGATCTGCTGAGCATGTGGCACCAACATGATGGTGCACCACCTCACATGGCAGCCAACTTACGGAGTTTCCTGGCTGAAACATTCATACACCAGATAATTGGTTATGGTGGTACGGTGGAATGGCCTCTGCGGTCACCGGACTTAACACCTTCGGACTTCTTCCTGTGGGGTTTCTTGAAGGAACAGGAGTATGCTACAGAACCCCCACGTTTAGGGATATACTTCACCAATTTCCCTTTCCCCACGTGGTCAATTTTAAGCCCGACCGCGCACACAGCCTGCGTATTCATGCGTTTTTTACGGCAGACCTTTCCACAGTGATGAATTTCCGGTTATGGTGACTTTCCTTGGCTGCCCCGGTTCGGTGATCTAAAATGTCGCAATTTTTTCTTCTGGGGGTACCTCAAGCAAGAAGTCTTCCAAGCACGCTGTACCAACATGATGCAATTAAAGGGCCGTGTCCGAGCTGACGTCACCAATATCTATGGCGATATGTTACGACTAGTATTGGACTCCTTCCAACGCCGCTCAAAAGAATGTGTGGTGAAGTGGGGACGCCATTCGACAGCGTTCGTATTTAAACATTGAATGATCAATGACATTCTTTTAACTACTATTTGACATAGAGAGTAATAAATAAAAAAACATTTGTTCGCTTGCGGTGCGATTTTATTACTACGCTATCAACGCTGTCGCACCCTGTACTGTTGCATCAAGATATTCCCGGACACAGCTCGTTATTTGATTAGGATTTCTCTCTCACCTTTGGAGCCGAACGCTGTATATTATTATTTGATTCTAACTGGATACAACGGGTGAGTCAGAAGTTTTGAAATATTCGGATCGCTTTATGTCTTCATATGTACCTTAACGACGAAAGATGATTAGCATTCAAAGTATAGGCCATCGCGTTGCGCTGTCTTTAACCATCTGTCTGCCAGTTCTTTGATTTCGTGGCTGTACCCGTTCTCGTCCTTTGAGGCGCAGAAGTCCTTCACCCCAGCTGCCACCTCCTCCTGGTTGTTCAAGTGCCTCCCGCGGAGGAAGTGCTCCATGGACAAGAGCGGGCAATAATCCGTCGGAGCAAGGCCTGGAATATATGTTGGGTGTGGTATAAGTTCGATACTCTCAAGTTCCTAGAGTTTTAAACGGGTCATTCCCGCGGTATGAGGCCGAGCGTTGTACTGCTGTGGGAGAACGCGCTTTCTGTTCATAAGTGCTGGGCACTTCTCCTCCAAAACGTCATACATCCCATCCAGCTGTTTAGAGTAGAAATTGGCGTTGACCGTCCGACGGTCTGAAACAAATTTGTAAGGGATTATTCCTTTCGAAATTCCACCAGACGCAGAGCTGCACCTTGTGCTCAAAGCACGCACTTTTGGCAGCAGGTTCAGGAAGATGGTCAGGGCTCAACCACTACCGTTGTGTATCAGGATTACGGAAATGCACCCAGTTTTCATAGCACGTAAAAAATTATCTTGATAAAACGTACATCGCATGGGTTTTCTAAGAATTGCGTTTGCACTTCCACTTGCCGATTTGCTTCAGCTGGCGTCAGTTCGTGAAGGACAAAGCGGCAGCTCCTGTAATCCTCGCCGAGTTCCTGAAAGTGACGAAGCACGGGGTCTGTGATATGCTCAGCTCATTTGATAATTTCTAAGTGCTAGTTGTCGGATTTGCCTCTACGGCCTGGGGCACGGCCTACCTGACCTTGACTGATCGTCGAGATTTCTTTCACCTGAGCGAAATTCCTTGAACCACTTGAGGCGATATTGTGACACACGGAACTTTCTCCTTTTGCTTCACAAATGTTTCATGTTGCTAGAACACATTTGTGGCCGAGCACATGGATTATGCAAATATTGCAAAACTTTCGACTGACCCTCGGTAAGTAAGGTCTTCTACAGGAATTACAAATGAAGTTTTTAGTCACTCAAGTTTTAGTTAGACTGTTCTTCTCATTCTGCTAATAACTGTACCCGTACACGGACCCTCTGTACAAAATGCTAAAACGTCCCTCACGATTTTTAAATTGAAATTCATTGCATAAATCCAATTTTCCATGGCGTCAGATGATACCAAAGCGAAAAATCCACATGTCTTGAATGCTTCATCGCAAGGCAACTACTTTAAAAATAACCGAAGTCTCGATGCAATCAAGGATCAATGCGCCGTTCCATTTGCCACGCTATGACACAGTTTCAACGGACAGAGAAATGCCTGGGCCTCAAAAAGAAACGAGTTCGTGTCCCATCTGGCCGACTGGTCTGAGGCTAGGGCTTATTGCCTTCAGGCGGAGATGGACATTTTGTTCAATTCCTTGTTGAGGCAGGGGTGGTGCGCTTGTCCTGATATGTTCTTTCCCGTGTACCAGTCGCCTTATATCTGGCGCTAAAGCATTCCCACACCCCTATGACTTGCTCACGGTGGATGTTAGACCCCGAAACAATAAATAGGTCTGTTTATCAAACCACGTCCGCTCAGTTAGGTAAGCAGGACCCTGCTTTTAATTGAACAAGTCCCTTTTTAGGCTTCGTATTTTAAGCTTATTGGAGGTCTCGATGTACTTAGGTACATGTCTCTCACGATAGACTTGGCCTATCAATTACAAACTTGGCATGCATTTTCCTAAAAATATTGTATAACACCTTAACTACAATTATCGCAATCGGCCAATTAATTAATTTTTAACAAATTAAGCCACTTTTGTGTTTAAGGAGACCAGCCCCTTTTTAGGCTTCGCATGTTAACTTTATGGGAGGTCTCGATGAACTTAGGTACATGTTTCTCACGATAGATTTGGCCTATCAATTGCAAACTTGGCTCGCATTTTCCTAAGGATATTATATAACACCCGAACTAGAATTAACGCAATCGATCAATTACTTAACTTTATATCAATTAATCAAATTTGCTGTCGATTTTGCTGACGTTTTCATTAGAAATTGTATTTGTTATTTTAATTGAGTACATTGTTTAATTATGATTCTAGTTCAGGTGGTTGTTGATATATACAATAAGGTATAACAAGAATTTCAAGCTGTTATATTCAGTGGTTTATGAGACAAATGTGAATGTACAAAACCACAACTTTTCAGAGGAGGCAAAAAACGAAGAAGACCTGTGACTAGAAATTTCCCGCGTGATACTCTTTTTCCTCTGCTTTGCTAAACTTCAGCTTTCTACTCGCCGTCTTCCTTTGCTTTACCGCACCTTCTAGAATCTGTTTTTCTTTCTTCTCACTGTCTTTTATTCGCAAAACGTTGATTGCCTTGAGCCCGTTGGTGGTGTTTGCGGAGCAGGTCATGCCGAGCTGCTGTAAAACATTCAGCTTACCTACTACTACTTCTTTGAAGGAAATGAAGGCCTCATGAACGCCAATTTGCAGGATTTCTCTGCCGACAAATATCCTTTTCGGTAGTCGACTCCACATGACGTTGTTGAAGCTGTCGTTGGGGTTTTGCGTCCTGCCATGGGGACACTTGCTAAGGAGAGTCCTGTTTGCAAGGTTCCGAAACACTGGCTTTATTACCGCCATCACAGCTCCCGGCAAACTGTGCTTGTGCTGATATGAAGCCCTTGACTCTTCCGAACGATTATATGTAATTGCACCAACTGCTCTCTCCTGAATGGCAGAGTTCATGCTGCGGTTGGTCGACCGAAGATAGTCGATGAATGTATATGACCCAAACGGCTTTTTGCATGGCATCAATGTTGTCCACGTTCCTTTTAATTGTATTGCCATAGTACGACTGCAACTCATCGATTGCATTTTCTGTGAGGCGCCCTTTCCCAGGAATTCCTTTTCCGTCATCCAATGTCGTGCCTTTTAGGTCTCTACACAGCCGTAGTAGTCTAGTACCCATTTTCTTGTGAACATGTCCCACACATTCAAGCTTGATTACTTCAATGTTGTCACGGTAAGGCTTTGCAGCAGCCACAGCCTGGTACGTCTTGGAGTCTCAGTCCCCGAGGTATTGTACATAACGTACTCCTCTTTCTTTCAGCCACAGAGCTCCCGAAAATTTCCCCAGCGCCCACACTCTCTATCCCGCCTGACACTCGTACGTAATTTACATTACACTTGTGTGGGATACCGTGCCTTTGTGTGTCCCCTTTATAAATGTTGCAGTATTTTGACATGCAAGCTTCATCTAAGACTTTACCTGTTTCAATACCTGCAACACTCATAACACTATTTAGCGAAGTGTGGCCGCGTTTTTGCCAGCTCTCGTCGAATGCAGATGCAATATTCTGGTTTCCCTCGTTTTCGCTTATTGCTTCCTGTGCAGCCATTTTCATCGATTCTTGAGCTACAAGTTTTACAGCAGGACTAACTACCCTCTGAACCGAAATATATGTATTTTGTCACAGGGGGAGGAAAATCCAACAAGACGCACAATGTTGAACCCGTAGCTTTTCCTTGTCCGATACTTCTCAGGGCATACACGAAGCCGCAGTTGATTTCTGGCTTTCCACAAGGTAGATTTGCGCTATTCGAAAACGTCTTTTGCTGCATACAGTTCTCGCACAGCAATTCGGATTTCGTTACTAGTCCTTTTCTTGCTCCAACTTCCGTCAACCGTTTGTCACCATTGCAACCTTTACACGCAGTGAACTTCGTCACCACGTCAAACAGGATTCGTAAATTCATAATTGCATGTCCAGTAATATCATTCTCACAGTCAACTACTTCCTCCAATTTAATTTTCCTTGACGATGCAGATCTTCTCTCTGCATGACAGGGATTGCAATTCCGAGCAGAATCATCCGTCTGGCAGGGCGTTGTGGTGACTGAGGTGTGACCGTTTCCGTGAAACTTCCTTTTTTGGCACTTCTGCTGGGCATATTCGCACCTTTTCCAGACTCTAAACAAACGCCAGAGTTCAGATTCTCTTCCAGAATAAAAAAAGTCCAAATTACGTGCCTGAACAATCACTGAACACAAAAACACGTAAACAAGTTACCAACTCTCCAACACACACCAAAAACGCATTCACAAACACCTACACCACAGCAAACGTTCTCTGTGACCTGCTCTAAACATTGACAAACAGTGTTGCCACAAAAATCACAACAAAAACAGCTGTTGAGAACCCAGGATGACGACAAATAATAATCGACCGTCTCACGCTTGCTCAGATGCGGCTGGGCACGCTTACTTTTGCAACTTGTACGCCTAACTTCGAACATTTTTTTCGCCCACAAAGTATTTTCTGTTTATTACGTGTCATATACCATTCGATTCAGCAAAATCTGTAGAAAAAATTGAAATAAAAAAAAATTGCATATTTTTTTTAAGATGTGGTCCCCTTAATATTTCATGAAGTCTACTGTAAGGATTCCGTATTACATTTAATTTTTCGAGAAACATAGCGGTGGCATACTGTGAAACCTAATTTGAGAAATGTCTCATTCAATCTCTTTTATTTTCGTTTCCATGTTTATAAAAGTAATTTTTCCAACATTTCTGAAGGCGCATCAAACCTTTACTCATTACATATGCAGTCGTATAGTTAAAAGAAATAAAACAAAGTTGGATAAAGATCTTAAATTGTATATTTGGAAGATTTTGTAAAATTAATCATCTAGAAAACTGCCACAAATTGAATTGCTTAAAGATATGTAGTAATATTTCTGTTTGGAAAGTAGGGGGTTAAGTGATTTGGTTGTGAAATCCAATGTTAGTACTAAAAGTTGCATTGCATGGCCATAAGTGATCGTCAGAGCAGAAAACCCGGAAAAGTTTATTAAATGCCTTACGTCATCTCGAATAAAGCAATGGAATGAAAAAAGCAATGGAATTATTCCGCTCCTACGTCATAACATTTGACCCCATTTATCCCATTTTCAATAGGGTTCGTCCCCAGGTGGTCCCCTACCACATACTAAAATTTCATCGAAATCGAACCATTTTTACGCCAGTTATCGTGAGGAAAACGGACGGACTGACGGACGGACAAACCTGGAGCATATACGCTTCTTCAACCTACGGTTGGAAATAGTAAACAATTGAAATTTTCATCATAACGTATATTTCTAAGTACGCACAGATAGATAATAAACATTCAACTGTGAAGTAGGTACTTAACTACTTTAGCCTGATTAAAGGCGACTTCCTAATTAGTCATGTTACTGCAACTAAATTACACACAGCTTGTGCAATATAAATAACTTCTTTTGCCGATATAAAACTGAAAGCTTGAGTTTTCGTAATATTGACAAAGCAGAAGTACATAGAAAATTATTTTTAATGTGCTAAAAAAATAGTTTAAATAGTCTTATTAAGAAAATAGCAACGTAAAACGCATGTTAATGGCGTACGTTACGCGTGCTTTCCATAAACAATATAAGGTATATACACAGTCGAGCCACATTTCTGTTACCACATCTTACTTTTTGATGTCAACAGCGAGTAGCGAATGAAAGAAGTCACGTATCATAAGCTGCCTTAGAGTTATAAAATGTGTTCTGTATGCAATCTGAAAACATATCACTCGTTGCTGTTATGGATAAAAGGAGCAATTTACCATATCTGCAAAAACGGATGATCGTCGGCTTTCAGTTCAAAAGCGGCAGTGTTTCTGAAACAGAGCAATTTGTGAACTGTTCGCGTGTTGCTGTGGTTAAAGTGTATCTTGATTGGAGAAAATGGCACCACTGCGAATAAGCGACGAGAAAATGCGGATCACTACGCGCCGTTGGTATGAGAGGTGAACGTCGGCTTCGAAGGTGCGTGAGGGCCGATCTATACGCTACAGTGGAGCAACTCATGGGCCGAATGAACCAGGGGCTCTCGAAAGTGTGTCTAAAATGACAGTTCAGCGACCGCTGCTGCATATGGGTATCCGATGCAGACGGATGATAACTGCACCTATGCTAACGAAGATACATCGGCAGAAAACGCTTACACTTCTACGGCAATATAGGAATTAGACCTTCCCTGATTCGTAAAGGATTGGCTTCTCCGATGAGTCATGTTTTTTGCTTTATCGAACGGATGGACGTCGGGTATAAGGCGAGAAACACCGGAGAAAAACACTCTTCAACCATTTTTGGTTGAAGGCACTATGGAACGAAATCCTTCTGAATTCATCCTTGCACACAACGTACACCTATACATGCTGATGGTCTTTACTGTGGCGGTTGGGAACTTCCAGCACGACAATGCGATGTGTCACGCAGCTAGAAAAGGTCGACAGTAGTTGGAAGTACACGATGAAGACTTCAAAGTACTTCCCTGGCATCCTAATTCCCCAGACTTAAACCAAATTAAGCATCTGTGTGACCACCTCGATCGTGTTGTTCGCTCTAATAATTCTCCACCACGCACTCTGCGGCAGCTGTCAGATGCACAGCCGTCAGCATTGCTTCACATCCTTGTGAACACCTTCCAGCACCTAATTAAGTCATTCCCAGCCCGTCTAGCCGCTGCCCGCGTTGCACACGGCGGTTGCTCAAGATATTAGCTGCTGATCACAAAAGAAAACGAGTGTTAGCCAGAGTTCAGGTATGTCATGAGTGGTTACAAATAATTGCCAAACATCCAAACTTTTTGAAGGCAGTTATAGCTGCCGATATAACATGTGTCCACTATTTTGGCCCCTTCACGAAGCGCGTAACGAGTGTCTGAAAACACACAGGCTCGCCTCCTCCGAAAACAGTCCGCGAAACCAAATCAGCAGGGAAGGTGATGATGATAATTTTCTTTGCTCATAAAGGTGTAGTCTACCAGCATGCCGTTCCTTCAGAAATTGATGTCAATGCTGAGTATTACATTTCAGTATTGAAGCGTCTGCGACGACACATATCGATTAAGCATCCGGAACTTGTGGGGTAGTGGACCCTACACCATGATAATGCCAGCCCACATGTCGGTGCTTTTGTTCAACAGTATCATACGAAATGCAGTACTGAAATCAAGCCACAGCCTGTCTACAATCCTGACCTCGTCCCGTGCGATTTCTGGTTATTTCCAACAATGAAGGAAAAGTTACGTGGGGCAACATGCAATATCAATGATGAGGTTATTCAAGCTGAACGTTTTGGGGTGCTGTAAAGCAGCTTCCACAAAAATGCCTTTGCTACATGCTTTGAATAGTGGACTAAACGATGAGACTGTTGCAAATCATCCAAGGGAAGATAGTTTGAGAAAAAATAACACATATTTTACGGTACCTACATTTCTTCATTTTGTGTGATTTCACCCTCAGTTCTTATGGAACGACCGTTGTAGTTAAAAACGTTTCTGCTACTGCGATGTATGATATCCAGATCAACGAAAGTTAAGAGTTCTATAGCCGAACGAGCCCTAACCCTGTTGTGCTCTACATTAATGTAAATGTAATTTTGGCGCGCAGTTGAAGTGCAATTTAAGCAAACAAGTTCAAGTTCGTGTGATGTTTAGGTATAATTAATTCTCAGTAAATCAAACTGGTTTAACATTTAACTTATTAGATCTGTTAAATAGGGCTGACAAAAAGGGAAAAAGGGCTTTTTGGAGGAGATAAACACATTAAATGTGCAGAATAAATGATACAATCGTCTCTATACCTGCTCTGATGCTTCTGCCATGCCAGAGAGTGATTTGTAGCATTCCGTTTAGTAATTTCAACAAAGTGTTTGTTTAGCTCTGAAAAAGACACCATTTTCCATTCCATCCATGTCTGCCGCAGTGTTGGAATCGAAGAAAAATGCACGATTCCAACACTGCGGTAGGCTTGCACCAATCCACGATTGCAAATCTTGGTGTCTGAAGGCAAATTGCTTCGAAGAGCTCGTTTTCATTTGCTAGAAAATGGGAGCATGAGCTTAGCATGTGATCAAAATAAGAACTGGTTAACGATACCAAGGTTACACCTTTTGTTTCAGATATATTTTATGTGCATTTTGTAGAAGATTTCTTTCCTTATGCTGTTTGGGTGCGATTCTCCTGAGGACGTCTCCTGGGCTGTAGAAATAGACAAGCATTTAACGCGAAAAATATTGGGATTTGCTATTATTTCGGAGTTGCTTCCACGTGCGTCGTGCTCATACCATTTCTTAAGTTTCCGTGAAAGAAATTACAGATTATGCAAATTGTATCAGGTAACCAGAAAATAATTTGCAGTTTTCAGGGACTGAGACAAAGTGTGATACACACGCAGTAGAAAAGCAATTTGTTGATCAACTTACTACCATCGGCATGAACAACGTTTAGCCGACGTGTTATCAACTTATACTTAACACTGCGATAAAATGCCGGGTCATGGGAAGAGAAAACGTTTTCGAGGGCACTGTGCAACTCATCAAAGCTGGAGAAGTCCTGTCCACGCAAATGATTGTCGACTGAAAGCAACAAGCGATAAACTAAAGTAGAGACATTTCGTTAGTTAGTTGGATGACATAGAAGCTCTCCTCTAAGTTCTTTAACAGTGTTTAAGGTCAGTAAAACTGAGTGAGAAAGAACGTTATCTTGAAATAGATACGCTCGTTCCCACAAGCACCCTTTTGGAAGTGCCCTTTCCTTGGTGCTTCCTTCTTTTGCATGTCCACATACACACGTTTTAATTTTTCACAGTGCACTGCAGCAGTGATCATTTTTCCGCGTTGCAAGAGTTCATAACAAACAACACTACGTGCTGTCCACAGTAAACTCAGCATTACTTAGGTGTAGTGCTGGCGTGGGTGATTTGTTGGATTCCAACAAATCGCATACAATGTGTGACGAATTTAGTCACCGGTGGACATCCAATATCTGGAACGTTTTGGGGGGCTCTACTGGACGAACGTCTCATGGTTTTTTGGTACCGTATCTAAAATGGTTCCTTGTCATAGCGTAACAGCAACGCAAGACAAGCTGAAAATCGTTGCTCTTAGTTTGCTGCAGACAATTCGTGGGGGAAACACTTTGAAAATTTGTGTTTATAAATTTACCAAGTTCATGTATATATCTTCGGACGGTTCCATCACTAACACCAAATGACTATGCTAGTTCCTGTCGTGTTTGGCAAATGTTCTGCTTAGTAGCAACTTTCAGGGCTTCTGTGTCTATGCTGACAAGACGATCATTCCGGGGCTTCTGTGTCTATGCTGACAAGACGATCATTCCGGGGCTTCTGTGTCTATGCTGACAAGACGATCATTCCGGGGCTTCTCTTGAAGGGATTACTCTCCGTCTTTAAACGGTCGAAACCAATTCCGAGTTGTGACCTCCTTCAAAGCATCTATTCCAAATGCTAAGCAAATGGGACGAGTTGTTGCGGCAGCAGCTAAACAAAGTTTAATTTCGTAGAACAGCTACGAATAATCTAGACCCTTATCGCCTATGTAATGGCACGTATTCCATTTCCAAACTGCTTACTCACCTGATTCATATCCGGCAGAGCATTATGGAATTTCACCTGACCATATACCGCTGAATGAACTCCACCTCTCTCCAAATTCAATCATTACAAGGTGTTCCTTTTTTTCCCAGTAGAAATGGAAAGGACTTTTATGGTTACCTGGCGAAATACATTCACTGACTCGCCCACCAAGGCGATGCACTGCTGATATATTAGTTAAGTGAAAGAGCTACTTAAAGCCATATCAAAGAAATTTCACTTGTAATCTGACGACGGAAAACAAATGATTATTTAATTATATTAAAGTTTACGAATACAATACTGCAAGCTGATGCTGTGTCTAACTCATAAAAATACATTTTCTCCATGAGCTGAACTTTACCTGAAAGTATTAAATGACATATTTGTTGCTTTTCACAGAGTAAAAATTTGAGAACTTTTGCATAACGTTTTTCAGAAATTATTCATAGTTGCTACCATCGAACGTGGGATAGCACATCTAAATCTAGAAAGTTCTACTAAATGTATTTTATCCTGAAAATATTAATGGGATGGTAACATTCATTACTCTCATATCCGTAGAATGCTTGTTCGCAAGTCCATTTTTATGTTTATCGAATATACTGTGCAATTTAGGAACAATAAATTTCGTCTGAAGCGTAAACTTCGGTCGTACTGTTCATGGAAAATTATTTTACATTTTTCCAATTCAGAAGTGAACGAAGCTATAGCATGCAGACGAAATGATCGAAATCTTTCATAGATGCAGCGCGGTACCGTTACTCGAGCCTTGCCTAAATTCGAAACTACAAAGGGAAACAGGCGAGCACAAATCGTAGCCCAGTTTTATGAATGAGAAGATACTTTTTTGCTGAAATAACTTAAATACTTAAATTAAAAAAATATCAGATAATAGTAGCATATTTAAAATATATCATCAAACAGCAATTAATTTTAGTGTGTACCAGAACAGAAATCTGCTCGTAATGTTGCAGAATGTGATATTGGAGCCCGTTTTTACATCAGAACGTTTTACAGTTTTTATAATAGGATATCATGAAAAGCATTATGATGGGAATGGGTTTACACAGTTTGAGAAGTGTAATATGCACACCAATAAAAGGAAGATTTTGAAATGGGGAAGCAGTCATCATTATATTCAACTCAGAGTTCATCTTCAATGTATTAATTACATTTACACTCATTTGTTGTACCATACATTCTTGTTAATTGGGACGTATTGGAGCTACGACACTTTGTCTTAGTTAAACGGGTGCTCCAATTATGCGTAGCTTCATCCCAAAGAGCAAATTAGGGATGTTCTTGAGAATTCGTCCCAAATAAAATAAACGGATTCTGTGATTAATTAATGGCCCAATTAACCGGGATATACTGTCCTAAAATTCCTCGCATGAAACGACAAAAATATTTTTTGGCATTGAAAATTATATGGTCACTGACGTTCTTCCTCGAGTCTAGTATTTCTTAAGCAATATTTTTGCTTCATCTGCAGCAAGCAAGCGATGTTGGAAATTGTGCGTGTTACAAACATAATAGTTTGAAAAGGAAACTGCATCAGTTATTTTCAGGAGGAAATTCCGTCCATGTCATTGGAAATCTCTCTCTCTCTCTCTCTCTCTCTCTCTCTCTCTCTCTCTGTCTTGTTGAACACAATTTCTTCGAAATCGAAATCGTTTGCTTCAGTGCTCGGTGAAGGAACAGTTTGAGGCAGATTGTTAAAAACTGAAAAGAAATCTCAAAGTATCTTCCATTTTCCGGGATAATGCTCAATGGCAATACAGCATTTCCACAGGCAGTGTAAGTACTTTGGAAAAACGGAATCCAGCATTATAAAGTAGAACAAAATTTACCGATTATGTAATGTTGCACTAAAGATAAAATTATACGATATATTACTTCATGTGTATATAAGCTGAAGTAAATTATGCTGGGCATAAGGTTGACGTCATTAGTAAAATTGCAACACTTTTAATAAATATGGAAAATCAAATTGTTGGACTAGTTGCAAAATAAATACGGTGTTTTGGGGAGGAGCATGCTATGTTTGTAGGGATACGGTCGTCTAATATTGTTAAAATGTCGGGTTTCCACTAAAGATTATCTGATCATTGTTGTCGATCAAATCCCTCCTGGAAATATACTTTGAATCCATCAGGTAAGAGAAGTTTCGTGGAAGACAATGCTATTGTCTATCGCGCAAGATGAGTTCAGTAGTGATTTAGGGAGCATGACAGCGACATCAACCGTTTTCGCTGTTCAGGACAAATGTATGGGACATGTTAGAAAACAAATCGGGTTCAAAGTCTTATTACCGCATATATGAGCCAGTTGAACAACAGCCTGGTGAAAATATGGCATGCTGTAGGTGTACGGTAACTCCCATACTTTGTAGAATCTATGCCAAACAGCATATATGCTGTACTTTCATCTAAAGTAGGTCAAGCGTGCTATTGGAAACATTTTTCTAAATCATTGTTCGGTATAAGTAAAACGTTATTACTTCCAGAGTTCCCGGACTGACTCCGTAAGTTCACAGATCGTTATAATTACAAAACTGAAGCACATCTTCCTACAGAAAAGGATCCGCCTTCGAAAACACACTTTTGCTAGCTGCTGTAGAGCTCGTCGAAGCACTTCTGGAACCAATTATTTGTTCTTCAGTACAGCTAGCTCTGTGTTTTTACTTTTGCGCTCGAAAACCGGCGACCCTGGAGTCGACGTTTCAGAGCAGGAAATAGATGGAAGTCGCAGAGGGCGAGGTTAGTGACTACGGCAGTTGAGTGGAGGACAGGAATTCTTGATTTGAAGAGAAGCGCACGAACGAAGTGCTACCTGTGTGGCGATGCAATGTCGTGCAACAGCAATCACGGCTGATTGCCATACCGTTGAGGACACTTCTTGCGGATCGACCCAGGTAAACGCCGTATGATATTTAGATACAATTCCTTGTTGATAGTGTGTCCTTCAGGGAAAAATTCAAGACGGAAAATACCCTGGATGTCCACGAAAATCTCTAGCATGCTCTTGCCTTGGCTGCAACCTTAGAGAAATTTCTGCTTGCTTGGAGTCGATAGCATGTTCCACGTAATTCCCATTTACTCTGCGAGTCGAAAGGGAAGCACCATTTTTCATGCCCCGTTATGGTTCTTTTACGAAATTGTGTGTCTTAGTCTGAGGTGGTTAGGAGATCGCCCTTTAACTCCATCCGTACGGCCAGCTGATCATCAGCTAACATGCGTGAGATGATGTGTTGACCCATCCGGTGATGTGGCCGCAACATTCGAAATGCTTTCACCAGTGAAAGGTGTCGCTCTACACCCGCTTCATTCGTTGGCTTCGACCTCCTCCCTGTTTTTCTGAAGCATCGACACCAATCGAAATAGTTGCGTCCGCGACAGGAAGTTCTTCCCAAAAATTTGCTTCAACGTTTCTGAAGTTTCTGGGGAATTTACTCTAAACGAACGCAAAGTTTCATGTTTACGCGCTGCTCAGAGAAAGACATTTCCCATCAATCGCCGAACACTTTTTACTTACGTTTTTCAAAATACCCGGGATTACGCTGCGAGTTGTGACGTATTACAGAGGTGAAAACATGTGACAAGACGACAATTCTGCAGCGGACATAGTGTCCGTGTAGCTCAGTTGGGAGAGCGATTAACTCCGGAGTGCGGAGACACGGAGAAACTTGTGTTTTCACCTTTCCGCCCGTTTGTGGAAAATGGATTCACCGGCCGTTGGGACCTTCGAAAATGTGTGATGTTTGTTCCACACAGTGTTTGAAATTAATGAAAAAAATCCGTCTTCGCTTCAAAGACAAAAAGAAATTAAGCGGGAGATGATGTGACGTACTACAGAGGGGAAAACGTGTCAAGACGTCAAATCTACAGCGATACATTCTGTACCCGTAGCTCAGTTTGGAGAACGACTTATTCCGGATTGAGGGGACAGGGATTCGATGCCCATCGCGGACAAACTTGTGTTGTCATAGAGTGCGATACGTAGCCAGAGGAAACCAACTTCCTAGTAAAGGCGGGTATTGTCTTCAGGTAATATGATCGCTGTGGGTATACGATTCACGTACTTTGCCAAACAGGCTCAGTTCGGGAACGTTTGTATCCTACTCCATATTGAACTAAAGCAGTAGTAAAATTGAGGGATAAAAGTCAACATCTTGGCATGCATTTTATGGTAATTTTGGGGAAATGCAGAAAATTCGATAACCATTGGAGTTGACATACCACAATTAAATGAACCAGTTTCAATAACAACTCTGCCGAATGAACGTTCATTTCTTTTCAATACAGATAAACGGAACAGTATGGGCTGAAATATTATTGCATGCTGGTCAGTTGACTGTTCTTGTTTCAGTCACAACATGAATTGCTTTTCAAGAAAGCCAAAGGGTTGAATTTAGCAGAGTGGTTTCAAAGAAGCGAGCAAAGCGGTCCAAGTGAGACAACGAATGTCAATGTTTGAGCAAATATTCTCATAACGGAAAGAGAGAAAGGAAGACATTAAGTAAATAAATGAAGGGATAAGAACTACTACTTCTTTCAAATATTATATCATCACCTGTTAGTAATCTTCGAAGGAAGATCATTAGTGGATGAATGGAGGAAGATTTATTTTCATGCTGATTGGAATGTAGCCAAATTGATATTTATATGATTTAAGAGGCATGCGAAAAACTCGTAAAGAAGAAAACAAATTCATCTCAACTTGCAGACCTTTGCTGTACAGCACATCTGACAGGAATCAGTTTGTGTCTATGGAACAATTCGAATTCTTGTGAAAATAACTAGGGCAGCATGTCCCCAAAGAACGTAAGTTCATGTACAAATTTTGCGAATTCTAAAACAAGAATATCTGCCTAAATAGTACCAGAGCTTTACGTTTTGAAGAAAATAAGGCAGCTACCTGCCCGTGCTTTTCATAAAAGAACATAGCACTTATATTACCAAACTTGAACGTAATATGTTGTTGAAGCAACTGGCCATTTCTGGTTCCTAGCGGAAGAGAGTCACTGAGTTTAGCTTTAGAGTTTCATCGTCTGCTGCAAAAGCATTGGTAGTGCCCGAATTAAAGGAAATGTATTTGCATATTTGTCCTTGATAAGCCTAGCGAAAGGCGAACATTAGAAGACAAGTCACTTACTGAACCGAAAAAATAACAAATAAACAGATAATGTAAATTATTTTCTCTGTAAATTACTGAAAGTTATAAAGTCAAGTCAGAAACATAACATTTCAAACAGGTATATCGGGAATGAATGTGTTTTAAATTTGTAAATTGCTAAATAATAAATGTTAGGAAGGCTCTCAAGACATGAGTTACACGACGCAGTGAGACCACTCCCGGGAGAATGCTCTATATGAATAGGTAAACAGAAAATGGCAACACATGTGATAACGCGTAATATTTACATGCGACATCAAAGAGCCTGCTGGGCATTCAAAATATTTTTTATTTAGAAGATGTTACAGATATTAAATTAATAACTAAGGACTATTCTTCAGTTATGTAGAAAATAGTTAAAGTGTGCTAGAAATCCAATTCAGTGACGTAGGAATACGTTAGCAATCATTTTCAATTATTGGCACAGCAACTAGATGGCTTTTCAAGGAAGATGAACAGATATTGCCGTCTATCTTCGTTGAAAAAGGCATCTGGTTTATGTGCGAAAGCTTGGAAACGATCGTTTATAGCTTCCTACGCCGGTTAATTGGATTTCTAGCGTTGTGTTTCTATTTTGTTACACATATTGTTAAATCAGTTCACCATCCAGATGAACCAAGTACTACTTACGTTCCACGACGTTTGATAAAGAGCTACTCAACAGGTCAGCATGAATTTGATCCACGTGTAGTGTTATTCAGCCTTTAAATACTGCCAAATATGAAACATAGCCATCATAAATCTGACTTCTGAGGTGTCCACACAAACAAAATCATCAATGTAGTTCAGGTGAACTATGTTTTCGAGCAGTGGTGTATGAGCGAATGATCACTCTGCTTTGACAAACGTTTGAGGTAACAACGTCCATACCAACATTGCGATATGAGAATATGCTCCATCTAACATTAAAATGGTAGCTTACACATTGTTTTTGCTGAATTTACGGAATAGTGTACATTAGAGTTACCGACGTTGGATAGTGTTAGTTTTATGCTAGACACGACGAAATGGCCCGTCTCCTATAATTCAGAAAAAATGGGGAAATATCATAGTAGTTTAAATATCGAAATGCTTCCTTAAACCATCAACAGTTTCGTATGAAATCAGGTATAGGACAAAAATTCCCCGAGATTAGTGTTTTTGTGTGGTGTGAAGATCGAAACTAAGTTTTCTTGCACCAACATAATCTCTGGAAAGTGACGACTTTGCGATTCCAGGTGCTGGGAATACAGTTAAATAAGCTGTAGATTTTACAATGTTTCATACTACGATATAGCATTTGCGATTCTTCTCGACTTTCGCTCCACATAAGAAAAATTTTAATTCGTAATTCAACGGTCCTGCTGTTCCGGAGGTAGAAAGCCTTTTGTTTAAGAAATTCGTTATAGGTTCGTCAGTGTTCGAAATCTGGATAAGTTATCTGTAGCATGTTTGTCTTCCGGATTTGGATTTTTCTTCCTTGGAAGCAGCACCCTTATATTAGGGACGGGCCATTATATTAGCCTATTTGTCGTTGTTAAACAAACAAACAAAACATTACAACAGTGCTTGCTTATGCTCTTTTGTCACCCAGTTAAGTTAAACATCAACCCAGCCTGTTTTACGGAAATTAAAAAGGATATATCATATATTTTCGCGCTTTCTTTGAGCCAGTGTGAAACGTTAATAAACTTGAATAAGAATTGAAGCTCGTCAGGTATGTGCTTTCTACACATATATGTGCTCACCCAAAGCAGCACTCATGGAAATTTGCGAAGTAAAAGGTATGTAAATCCTTAATCAGTTATACTACTTTCTGCGTTTGAAACTGGATACCATTCTTTTACTACATAAAAAATTGCGTCATAGACCCCACGAATTACGATCCTTTCAATAGATCAAGATCTCATGAAATTTGAGATGAAAAAGATAATAGTAATATTTTTTTCGAATTGTATGCTTTTCTAAAGGCGAAGTGTAAGGAAATTATTTTTGAAGGAACCACCAAATTGTTTACTTACAGATATATTTATATAATTACCTTTACAAATGTTAAACTGCAAACTTATGTATTATCATGGAATTCTGCTGTGAGATCAAATAATTCTTTCAAAACACGTAACTCAACAAATGTTGTACACGATATTGATAAATTTACCCGTGTATAATTTTTCAATTACGGCATTTAAGAGAAAAGGTAACATATGCCATAAATATTTTTATTTCATTACTTGTTTAAAAAACATAAATCAACTTGCAATAAAGTCAGATTTCTTTTCTGTGGAAAAAAATATTTTTCCATAATATTGAAAAAAAGAGAAATAACGCCAGGAGAAACACAGGGACGACTATTGAAAATGAAACATCACAATGGACCTAATACATTGGAGTAGGATTCATAGGTTAATTTGCATCTGATGCAATAGGTAATTGAGCAGAAGTATATACCTGTAGGTTATATGGAACACACAATATTCAGTAATGTGTACACCCAAAACATGCAATCATAAACCCGCGCACGGAGTGCCATCGACTAAAGAAAGTTAAGGATGTCTCATCGCGCAAGTACATCACATGCTGTCAGGATTCGTACCCAAATTTCTTTTTATTTACCTTATGAAATATAAGATAATGCCCTGGTCGCGAAAACGGGGCACATATCCTGCTACCAGAAGCCGAAAGACATTTCGCACCACGTGTGTCCGCAGTTGTGCGTTTGAAAGATGGCACCGGGAACTGTATGCAGATGTGGCGGCACTTTAGATTCCACAACTACCCCAATGTTCAGTTGGCTAGACATGCTTCCTCTAATGTGTATTGGGCGGAAACCAGAGTGTTACCCAAAAGTAGCCCACACCAGTCGGAGTTGTGTCGCTCCGATATGACGTTGCATAATGCATGCTTCCAACACACTTACACCACGCATCCCCGTACAAGGATACGTCCAGCATGTGTTATTAGTTTGAAGCGCGACTCTTCAGATAATACTTTGCACTGTCCTTCATCACGAAGGTCTTTTGTAATTCATGCCCACATAATAATCACTGGTGTCTGTATTTAAGTTCAAGGTAAGTAAAATCAACAGATGGCGAGCGAGGGGAGCTTGCTTCATAAAAAGGCATCGGACAGAGCTTGCAGACAACCTATGATGTGACACGGACTTCCAGTGTTTTGTTAAACTTCGCCTCGTAGCTTTTCGTGCCATCAAGGTTATAGAGTTAAGATGATTACCTTCTCGGAGGTTCAGCTATTCAGCCCCAGAACTCTTACGTCAGTGCATAATAGCTTCTTCCGTACAATGAAGCTATATTCCTATAACTGTGGAAGCTTGGCGTCTAACCCAAACGGCGATGAGGAATAGAGAATGTTAATCTTTCTGCCTGCACCACATCCGACCCTCTCAAAGTGCCTCAGCTGTACGCTCGGGTCTCGTCTGCTGCGGTTGGGCATGGTAATTTACTACCACTAACTTACTGCTCCAATTCCTTCTAATAGACTAAACCGAAAACTTGGCCTCGGCTTCGTGCTTTTATATCATATCCGTACAGATACTAGGCGTGGCTAGCACAAAGCGTTCTTATGTTGGACGTCTTAACAACTTTCACCTTCGTACAGTACCTACAACCCTTCGGGATTCAATCCGATTGCCCACGTTGTCTCTTGTGTGTTGCATTTGTAATAATTAGTAATATACAGGGTGATTCACCTAAGCTTGTGCAAACTTCTGGGAGAATTAGTTTGCACAAAGGCAAATCGGAATTACCTAGCAATGCAGGGCCGGAAACCCAATCTTCATGTGCTAGTGTACATAGAAGACGAGAAATGAAAGAGCAGCACGTAAGAGATTAAAACGCTTTTTATTACTCATATGGCATTTGCGAAATGCATTGATGTTACAGAAGATAATAAAAGTGTTGGCCATGAGCTGTAACACACGCTTGACATCGACGGCGCATGGAATCACGTGCATTTTGGAATATTCCTGGCAGGTCCCGGACTTCCGAAGCAGCTACAGAGATGCGTGCTACAAGGTCCTCATCACTTTCTGCGAGGGTGTCGTACACCTGTTTTTTGATGTAATCCCAGAAGAAGTAATCAAGGCATGTTAAGTACGGCGATCTTGCAGACCAATGAACGGGATCACCACGCCCGATCTACTGATGTCGAAATGTCATGTTTAAGTGATAACATACGTCTTTTCTGAAATGGGTGGGGGCTACATCGTGCTGGAACCACATTGCACGATGCAGCGACTGAGGGACCTGTTGTTGGTTCAATAGCTCTGGTAAGACATCCTCCAGAAATACCCGGTACATTCTTCAGTCCAGACGAGGAGGCATGAGGTATGGGCCAATTAAGTGGTGCCCGACAATGCCGGCCCAAACATTAACAGCAAAACAGTTTTGTGCTGCACGTGGTCGTGGTCGTATGGGCCAATTAAGTGGTCCACGACATTGCCGGGCCAATTAAATGGTCCACGACATTGCCGGGCCAATTAAGTGGTCCACGACAATGCCGGCCCAAACATTATCAGCAAACCAGTTTTGTGATGCACGTGGTCGTACAGCATGGGTGCTCTCCACAGCCATACACTCGTTATGTGCACTGAAGCAACCTTCCCGTGTAAATGATTGTATCCTGAAAGAACCTATGATCTGTCTTGCGGCCGAACAACGCCGTCTACCACATTAAGACGGCGTTTCCGGCCCTGCATTGTTACGTTATTCCGATTGGTCTTTGAGCAACCTATCCCCCCCCCCGAATTTTTTACACGTTTGCTGAATAAACCTGTATATAACATGAGAGGCACTATTTGCTTTAATTTTCGCAAATATATGTCTTGGAAATAATGTGCTGCAGTCCTAGCAGAATACGTTTAAGAAGTGCAACATGGTTGATTTCTGCCCAAGAGTACAAGGAATTAAAAACATTTCTAGTTTAATTTTCATACAAATTAGTATACTAAAACTGATTAGAGAAACTCCTAGAAAATGTTTGGCAACAGGTACACAACATTTACACAAATCAAGGGCAAGTTTCCAACAATTGGCGCGAGCGTCTCAAATATGAGTGGAGCAACAGATTCATCTTCTTCATAGATAAAATTTAGATACAAAATAAAGGTTTGTAGAAATTAATGTTTATATAGAAATATGTGAATTCTCACCTGCGCTGCGTGAAGTTTCGAAAAAATTTTGAATAAACCATTTCAACTAGCGTTTTGAACACATGCATTTAGTGCCGTAAGAAGCTCAATTTAACTGTTGCGGGGTTAAGCAAGAACTCTTCGTGAATATCATTTAAATATCATCAATAGTGTTTTTTATAAAATCAGAATTTTTCTCGGGACAGGAGCAATATTCTTCCCAGAAATGCAAATTTTGACTAGAAAAAATTTCTTTTCTCAAAAAATCCTGTTTACAATACTATTTTGACAATATTCTGCTAAACACATTCGTTTCTGAAGTCATAACAATTTTTAAGAAGCATTTATGAGAAGCTCAAGAGACACACCTGTGAATTACTACACTGCACATCTAAGGGGTTTGAGGAGAAATCTAATTGAAAAATAACATATCGAAATATTTTACACTAATTTCATCCAGTACAGATTGACATGGTGAACACATTTAGAGAAATCGTTGGCGCAGATGTGTAATTAAAGCAGATTTTAGCTGGGGTGCTCCAATGAGATATTATCGGAAAAAAACTCTCCTAATCCACCAAACGCGAGATTTTCGAAAAATTGCTAATAGCTTATGATTTTCATCAAATCATCTGAATGAAACACTTCTCCAGGTTATTCAATGAAATTCGAATTTATTGCAGATTATTCTAGTGTATTTCCAATGTATTTCTGAGGAATATGTCTTACAGAGCTATAGAACAATGGAGAGAATAAGCTGGCTCGATAGAAAGACTAATGAGGAGGTCCTGGAGAGAGTGGGAGAACCCAAGAATCTGATCAACATGTTAAAAAGAAGAAGAAGAATGTTATGGATGGGACACACATCGCGCCATAGAGGTCAGATTCTGAAGTTTTTGGAAGGTACAATTCAAGGCAAGAGAGGAAGAGAACGACCAAGAAATGGCTTTGCTGCACACTTACTCCAAGTCACCAAAACTAGGACATAAGAGCGGCGGAGAATAAAGAGGAATGGAGAGACAGAGTACATCTAGTGAACCACCAGTCGGTGGACTGAGTAACCAAGAAGAAGAAGAAGAAGTTTCTATTTGTTCAGGTATCAAACACAAATGAACATGAAAAAATTGCATTAAATGTGTAATTGCGTTAAATGAGAAACTAAGCAAACTCAATGATTAAATTGAATCATGGTATTGCTGAAGTGAGGAGTTTTTCCTTAGAACACAATTCATAAAAATTTGAGGAATTGAAGCACAATTGGGCTGTTGGAGAAAATTTTAAATCATTTGAAAGGGAAATGACCAGAAATTTCCTTTTAACAGGTGATTTATTAAAATAACACCCGGTCATTCAGTAGATACGACGGGCTCTTTTGAAACAAGAAACATTGCCGCTGCATAAATCGCATTGTGGTATTTGAGCGGACCCCGCCAATCGGCGTGAATCTATAGGTCCACCCATATTTCAGACTTTGCGCCAAATGTTGGAACCCATGAATACCAAACCTGCCGCAAGACTATTAAATGATGATACTAGCCGGTGGTTTGAGTGAATCTTAAGCACGCAGCCAGACTCTAATGTCTTCCTGTACATGTCACTTCTTAGTAGAGCAGGATAATTGTAGACAGAAGCGATCATCGATCGACAGCATGTTGGCTACTTTTGCCTAGGTGAAATCCCGCTTTCTGTGATGAAGAAAGATTTCTGTGATGAAGAAAGATTATAGAAATGTAAGCAACCGTGTTGCTTACATTTCTATATTTTCAAAAGATAAAATATGACACACTCGAAAGCATGTCTTTAGATCATCCACTTCATCTAAAAGTTTCCTAAGTGGGCAAAAGTCACGATAAAATATTTTTCGTGTGGCAATTTTAAAGTTTTTTAATTATAATACCCTGTTTTGCACTGTATGATATTTTCTTCATATGTCTTTGCACGAAAGCCAAAAAAAGTGATTTTGGAATTCTACTAGGCAAACAAATTTTTCTGAAAAACCATAAGTGGCTGGCCAAATCGCGGAAATAATCTGTGCGACAGTGAATAAATAAATTTTAATTGTGCTATGGCTGACTCAGTTACTTAATTTTTATGTAATTTTTCCTGAGCCGAACTTCTTTGATTTAACCACCATGTGAATATTTCTGTTCGGGAAAGCAGAAAATATTGGGCACCATTTGGTTCAGATATATTGACCACTTAAAGAAATAAGCAATTAAACGTTTCGTTTATTTGGGATAAACGTAATGTGAATAATATTTTAATTTGCTCTGTTTTCTAAACACATATCTAATCCCTTCCCAGATTTGAGGGCCACAAGTGACGAAACGATATCAACTCGCTTAGCTAAATTTGCTGTATTTTAAACGCTAAAGATCTCGTCGGCTCTGCCAGAAATATTTTCTTAAATTTTCGAATTTCTTGGTTTTCATAATTTCAGCGTAGCTAATTATACATTTTCATAAAATTTCTTAGAGTGTCGTATAATCAACTCACAACCCTGTTTCTAAATTCCTTTGTCATTGTAAACAACCTTTTTAGTTGAGGCTATTTCATGAAACGCGTACCCTGTGTGCAATTTAATGAAACCACATTTTATGGCAAGGTAGGTGCTAATCATAATCTAACAGAGGGCATTTCCGTGAAGAAATATCCTTATGAAGGGCGCTAAATGTATTCCACTTAATTTCGGTAGGGAAATTCAGTTACAATTGTAAAATATATTGCAATATATTGCAATATATTTTACAATTGTAACTGAAACAGAATTGAAACGCGTACCCTGTGTGCAATTTAATGAAACCATATTTTATGACAAGTTAGGTGCTAATCATAATCTACCAGAGGGCATTTCCGTGAAGAAATATCCTTATGAAGGGCGCTAAATGTATTCCACTTAATTTCGGTAGGGAAATTCAGTTACAAATTGTAAAATATATTGCAATATAAAACCAATATGTGGTAGACTGAGTGTCATTCATTCAAAATTGGATGCTGTGTATGACAAAGGATCATATGAAATTACTCATTTTCTAAAGACAGCTGCATTTTCAGCTAACGAAACTGAGAGATTACCAAAACCTGGAAAAATAACACATCCAAACAAAAATTTAATTAAAAACTATCATCAATAAATATTGCAAAATGCGTGTAGTTCATTAGTTGTGATTTTGTAAACTCCGGAAAAAATGGATAGGACAAATCATTGGAGGAGTGTAATGAAGCAAAACATTATTTTTGTACAATCTAAGTTAGTGTTTTTTTAATCGCTGGTTCAATTTTGAATCTTTCTCCACAGAGGAAATTGTGTTGAAATATTTTCCACTGATAAAAAACATTATAACATCTTAATAAATAAAAAAATTTAGAAATTAAATAAATAAATTCAACATATGCAGAAAAATAAATATTAAAATCATGTTAAAATGCATAGCGAAATTAGTTTAATAAATTCAATACATTCAAAATGTAAATTCAAAATACGTATTTATTAATTAATGTTAATAAATAATTGTGAATCTGAGTCATAGATTCATACTGATAAAAATCGTATTTCATAATAAATGTTGAAATATTATTAAGTTGGACGTCTAGGAAGGAAAATCACTAAACATCCAACCTAATATGGGGTGATGCCATATCTATGAATCTCACTCTGCCTTTATTGTGAATTTTTCCACCAGTTGTGAAGATGATAACTGCCACAACTCATGCTGTGGCATAAGCCAAAATTTACTTAATTTAAGTTCTTTATCGCATCAGATATCCATCAGTAGAATAAAAATAAAGTTGTCAGTATATTATGAGGAAAATTAAGGATATATAAATTGTTTTGAAAATTATTCAATGTTTGTTCCTTTAGTTTTAAAGCTTTTGTTCTTCACCAAGGCATTTACTCTTCAGGCCTATGTATAATTACATGTTATGAGTGCATTTGCGTTGGTTATTTCTGAAAAAATATATTATTACGTCCCAAAGTCTGATTAAAGTTCCACCACGTGTCCCAACGATGAGCAAGAAATTTATGGCTCGAGATGTCGAATCATTGTTTCTTAAATAACCAAGGCATCGTGGCTTCATGAATACAATTACAAACTCGCATGCTGGCCGCGTGGTCTTAGCGTTGGATATACACAACAGAGCAAAAAACGTCAGTCAAAATGCTACTTACTGCCTTGATACCTTGTTACACAAAGCTCCTGAGCGTAATTCAAATTATATTGATGATATTACCCAGGTTTTTAGTGCATATCGGTTTTCTAACCTACAGGTAAAACATAATGTTTCGTGAACACCTCCGCGAATCAAAATCGACGAATTCTGTTGCTTCTGTCAACATCTCCCTTTGAACACGTTGAAGCATTTCAACTTTGAACATTGTAAAAAGATCATGAAAATGTTTGTAAATCGGATACAGGAAACTACACCACGATTACATTTTTTGCATATGCGTACGTAATTATTGCGAAAGACAAGGTTTCGAAAAGATAAACCTGTACTTATGTATCTCGTCATTTCTTTTTTTCAAAATATTTCTTCTATAGAAAACTGGAAGAATGCAGAGAACGTGTTAATAAATGCGCTTTTTTCATAGGTTGTGTTATTCTCAGCATATTCGGCCCTCACAGTATTATCTGAGTTGCAGAGCTTGCTCTCCTAGACAAAATCTGCGTCCATTCAGGTTTTGATATTATACCGGTTATTTCGCTCATGTGCTTTGTGTTCATCAACGTTTTTCTCAAGAGCTGAGCTGAAAGGAATTCGTATTCTTTAATTTTTCAATCTGGATACAATCAGCTGAAGAATTAACTAACCCAGAGATATTTAATTTATGCTGTAGTTAAAATGCAATTTAACTGCATAAATGGTGAACGATCTTTTTAATTCTAGCCTTTGTTTGTGGATCAACAGAGTTCGGGACAAATATCATTTCGCTTTTCGCACCCAAATAGTCATGAAATGCTACGAAAAGGGAAGCTGCCTGCATTAGTACCTCAAAGAAATCAGAGAAAAGCAATTAAAGAATAGCACAAAGGCAGAATAGGGCATTTATTCAAATTCCTGCTGCCTGTCTAGTAGGAACTGCTGCTGTACTGGTTCCATCTTGAAATATTACAAAAAACAGCAAAACACATTTTGCTTCAACACTGCCACACATATGTTAAACGAAACAAAACTTAGTATACAGGAATTAAAAATTAAGTTTTAAATAAATTACTGCAACACTTATCATGAAATATTTTCCCCGGAAACATTTTCAGCTTAATTTATTACCTAGTATTTACGTATCAAAATGCTACTTACCATTTCTTGAAACTGCTTTTAAGAAGCAAAACTGTTTTACATCAAATTTAGATTTTCTAGTTAATAAGATCGATTCTGATCAAGGATTTATTTTACTATTGGTTTAGTACTAGAAAATGTGCCAATACTTATTTAAAAACCTGCTCTAAGGATTCCCACTTCAAGAGCTTTGGACATGAATGAAACAGACACTTTCAACAAATTAAATAAATGTTATGAAGTTATGAATGACTTCTTATCGCATGATAATAATCAGATGCTTTTACAAAGAGGGAAATTTCCCTCCCAGATGGAAGAATGATGTGACCCACTGAATTTTGACCAATCGGAAAAGATGGGCCCAAGTTCGAGCACTGAATGAGGCATATGTGGCATCTTGTCATATGGCTCTCCTTCTGCCCTCTTCCAAGAACTTGTGGCCCCAAATTAGAATGGTACGATTTCGTTTAGCAAAAAGTGTTGCTCATATGGTATTAGTTATTTTACCCGGAAAGAAACAAAAAGAATCGATGGTTTCTCGTTTATCAGAGCATAACTTATTCGAAATAATAACACGAATATACACATATCGTTTCGCATAATTTCCATCGTGTCCAATCAAACAGGCACCTTACACATCCGCTTTGCATTCGCTTTAAAAACTTTTGTAGATAACTTATGACTGATAACGAAAGTAATTCTTTTCATTTTGACTAATATAAAAAAATACCGGGAGACAGAGACTAAAGTTGCTTTCGGTGCGAGGCCATCTCGAGGGCGATGTAATTTTCAGATTTCTGAATGGATAACTACATATAAATCAGTGAAACTTCTGCACCTATTTGCCACTTATGGCTATAGTTTGAGATATCTATTGGATTTGTTGCTTCCTTATGGGGAATAAACTTATATTTCTTATTCCGCATTTTGAATTTTATATTGCAACTGACGTAAAGTAAGTGTTAAGGAGTGGGTGCATGGAAACTGTTTTCTTATTCCACATATCAAGTTATAATGGAGCATACATGTATTACTGTGATAATATACTAAACAAGGGGTACGCATGAAAATAATACTACTTGAATTACTTGAGAGTGAACTTCCCGTTGGTTCGTTGGACGACTGTGTACAGGCTTTCGAGAAAAGTTCCTCTTCACATAGTTGTATGCAAATGCACACAAGTGAACTACCGCTGCTTTAAAACAGGCACAAAGCTTTGGACACTGCGTCGCAGCTCCGTTATAACGAATCTCATACTGCCCCTCTCTCCTGATGCCAATTAAGTGGCAAAATACTGAACTCGAATTTCCCATTCTTGAAGCTTGAATACCATTTCTGGGAAGTTCTTTCAAAAATAGCGCCTTCTCCGTACACAGCACAAATGTATCGAGTTGCTTTGGAGCCTTGGTTGAAAGCGAGGAGAAGCAAGTGTCGAAAATGCTCATTTATGTCTACTTGTTGCTCGATTTTCATATGGCGACAAAGAGTTAAACAAAATATAATATCGAAATCGATGAACAAAAGTTGTACAGGAAGAACAGAGCTACAAAAAAACGTATAACACTATGATCAAAATATTGTTCGCGTTCCTTCAAACAACATTGGCAAAAGCCAAACGAATTTATCTGATAACCCAAAATGTGATGAGTGAAGCACAGGGCATTTTTGATTTAAATAAAATATTATAGCTGACCCGGTGAGCCCGTGATGAATCCACTGACATCTGATCTATTGTGTAAGGTATAACTGTGTGACATGCTCAGTTGAGAAACAGTACTTGTCCTCGCGATTGCTATGCTGCTTCCTTGAAACCAGTAAATAGAAATTGCAAAAAGGCGACAGCTGACAACTCAGGAGTTCCTCAGGGTGATCGCTGTACTTCGTGATAAAAAAGCAGCATAAAAGCACATATCCTATGCCATCTAAAAACGCATCTATCCGAACGTTCTCAGGTGGAACTCATTAGAAAAGCAAAATAGGCTATTTGTTCGGTACTGGAACACTAATAAAATACTGAATTTGCAAAACATTATTTCTGTACTTCCTTGATATAATCAATTTAAATTATTTTTTAATTTATGCAGAATAAGGATTTGCTTGTATATTGTCGAAAATATGTGTAATCATTGCAAATTAAAAAGAAATCAAACATTCAGTTTTTTTTCCAGAAAATAATTTTCTTAAAATATTATTCTAGAAATTGCGGTGTAAGATTATTAGTTGCAATTTTTTCTTATCGCCGTTTGCTCGGCAAAAAAGATAGCGAAAACCTAGGTTAATGAATACTAAGGCCTCCGGTTGTGGACGTAAACAGTAATTGACCAGGACACTTGCGCCCTACTGACATCGCAACCGTCTGGCCCATGGGATTTTCAAACGACATGTAGCCTTACTGCGCGACATGCTTTCCCAGCTAGAATGAGTCATCTGCTGTTGTTTACCAGTTTTGTGGTTGTGAAAATTATTGTCAAAAAATGGAAGTCATCGGCTGTTTTTCCAGTTTTATGAGTTGTGGAAGCTACATTGCTGGCCACCCATAATGCAACACCAAGAAGGACACGAGATAGCAAAGCCAGATTTACTGGACACATAACAACACATACCAAGATAAAACGATTGAGCTTACAGGCACGTTCGACTTGCGGAATACGCTGGCATCAATAGTTCGTGTGGTCGCCATGGCTGGCAATAACGGCCGCAACGCGACGCGGCATCGAACGAAAGAGGCTTTGGATGTGAGCTTCCGGTATGTCGGTCCAGGCTGCTTCCACACGTTGCAACAGTTCATCAAACGTAGCCGTGGATGGTGCTTGCCGGGCCACTCGGTTGCCGATCAGCGAATAGACGTGTTCGATGGGTGACATATCAAGAGAACAAGCGGACCAAGGCAGCAGTGACACCTAGTGGGCCGTGAAGAATTGTTGCACGATGCGTAACACGTGAGGGCGCGCATTGCACTGTTGAAACGTGGTCCCTGACAGGTCCTGCAGGTAAGGGAGGACTACGGGCTCCAAAACTTCGGAGATGTAGCGGTGGCTGTTGAGTGTACCGATGATGCGTACCAGAGGGATGCGGATGTCACATTCAATTGCGCCCCAAACCATAACGCCAGGCGACGGACCGGTATGACGATGCATAATGCAGGCATCACACAGTCTCTCGCCGCGGTGACGCCACACGCGAATCATACCTTCGTGGTGTTGCAGGCAGAAGCGGGATTCGTCGGAGAAAACAATGTCGTGTCATTCCGTAGTCCAAGAGCGGCGTTCAACGGCCCACTGCCGCCGCACTCATCGGTGGTGTAACGTCAATGGTAATCGGAGCAATGGGCGCCGTGCGACAAGTCCCCGCTTCTGCAGACGAAATCGAACGGTACTTGCAGATACAGGTTGTTGCGCAACACACCCTAATCCCTGCGCAAACTTTCGTACGTAGCGGTGCGAGCCGTCAATGCCCGCCGCACAGCATGACGGTCCTCTAGTTTGGTGGTGTGTGGCGGCTGCGGCAATTGCTCACGTTGATCCTACTGTCCCTCCTGCACCCACCGAATCCATACTCGCCTCACGGTGGCTGGATGTCGTCCCACACGGGCGCCAATGTTTCGGTACGATAAACCGCTGTCGCGATAAGCCACTATTTTTCCCCTGTCGAACTCTGAAACGTTCTGGAATGACTGCCGTATTCTGCGACGAGGCATCAGGAAGCTTCCCACGCACATGTCTGGCAGCACAACACACTTCCACTACTTACACCCCGCCTTCTGTGCACCCTTTTTATAGTGCTTCTTGGTGGCGTACCGGGCGCACATTATATGCATATGCCCGGCAAAGCTAATAGTTTGCATGTCCTCTCGCGGGCAACGCATGCTGCGAATTTCAGGCCAATGGGTTTCTTCCTCCTTGCTGTTGCATTATGGTTGGCCAGCAGTGTATTTGAAGCATACTAGGAGATATGTTCAAGTGCTTGCGTCAAGCGAAAGAATACGTTCTATAGCAAATCCTCATTTGTACATATTTTAGCAAACTTAAACGATAGAGATTTTACCTTTTGAGTCGCGTTTATTGTGTGTAAAACTTCCCCACAATTTCAATAAAGAGTTAAAAACTTTATGGCTATCAACCTTTTAAAAATCAGGTATACCTTCAAAGTGAAATTTCTTTCTACCTTTCAGCGTTAATTGGTGGAAAATCAATAGAATGTAAAAACTAACACTCCTCTTGAATAAATAACCAGGAAATGGTCTAAATTTCTGTGAAGACATTTAAAATGTTTTTAGAAAGATTGAAAATATTTTCATAAAAACTTTTTCTAAAAACATTTTAAATGTATTCAGAGAAAGTTCCTACAAAAATAGTTCATTGCGCAGAACAATGTGATGTTTTCGCAGCTTTCAGATTCTTCCAGGTTATAGAGCAGCATTGCGTCCTCTATGCACAGAAGAAACCAAGATATAGAACCATGAGATGGCGACACATCAGTTGCAGAGCCCACCAATCAGGTTTTCTGTAGTAAAATGTTGAATGATAAACAACGCATAGCTCTGTGAATTCGTGTCATCGTAGCGTAAAGCGAACGCTCTAGGCTAATTATCGAGTGATCTGAGATTCTATCCCAGCGGTGTCGGATAAACAATTTTTAAATTGCTATGCGTTGATTATAAAATAACGGTGACAGCACAATGTCATCGTATATTTACACTATTTCCCCGTACGTATTTCAAATATATTCAACATTCCTATCGCCCTTTTGGATTTTCAGCTGCATTTTTTATTGCAGGTTTAACGGCCATCGTGAGCAACTCAATGAGCGATAAGCAGTCGCTTGTCCCTCTTTCAGGCCACCGACTCCAGGGAAAGGAGAAACAGCTAGTGCCGTTAGACAACCTCAACATCTATGCCTTACCGGAATTTGAATCGTGATCCATCACGGAAGAATGACTAGAAGCCATCACTTGGACCACTGCGCCACCGGGGAAGCCACCTGTAATTAAATAGCTTGGTCTGCTGAATGCCACCAGATGGCGACACATCAGTTGCAGAGCCCATCAATGCGCATTTGTGTAGACACATGCTGAATGAAAAACTACGTATAGCGCTGTTAACTGTTGGCACTGTATCGTAAAGCAAACGTACTTGGCTATAGTTAATCGAGAGATCTGAATTTCGATCACAGCGGTATCGGATGAAAAATTTTCAGTTGCTATGCGTCTTTTATAAAATAACGTGGACAGAATGATTACGTCGTCTATTTACAAGATATAAGCAGTTTCTCTGGTTTTATGAAATCTTTGTTCTTTTTTCTTATGTATCATAAAGCAGCTCTCATAGAATTACGTCCCATCTTGAATCGCGTTGTTGCGTTAGTATTACATAGCCTTACACTTCAGCAATTGAAAGCGAGGAGTGTTTTCAAGATAAGGAGTCTCTCCCGCCAGGACAGCTCTCTCAGGTGTTGACTCTCATAAAGAAGCAGACCAAACTCAAGCTGAAATATTGACCGTTATAATGTTATTGCTATAATAAATGCACTGTATATACACAGAACAGACATAACTTTGTGTCCACCCACTTAATAGGATGATGGTCTTCCACGGGCCTTCACGACAACCCTTACAGTGTGAAAAAAGCTCTACAAATATTCTGAAGGTGTCTAACAGTATCTGGTACCAACACATTAACAGCAGATGCTTCAACTCTGGTAGGTTGCCTACTAGAGTTGTTCAAGATACTGTTCCAACACAAAGAACATACATTCCACTGTATTGAATATGAAGACCAGGGCAGTACCTGGTTGGCTATCTCACTTTCCGCAAGCCATTCTCGAAAATCAGGTAGTGTGTCATGGCGAATTATCCAGCTGAAAGATGCCCAACTAGAGGAAAAATTTCCTTTTCATAAAAGGATGTAACTGGCCTGCAACATCAGAGTTCCCTGCAAATAAGCAATTGGAACCAAGATTTCCCAGCAAAACATTAACCACTCTCTCACTGGTGTTTGTCTGATGGTGCATCCTGGTACCAACATTTATCCTGATAAAGGGCTCCCGCACATACACACATGTCCACCTGGTGCACCAGGATAACAGTTTCAACGAGCCAAATGTTTTTTTTTCATTCATTCAATGTCCAGTTTTGATGTTTGCGTGCCTAGTGTAGAATCTTTCGATGGAGAACCAAGGACAGTCTGGGCCCTTGGAGCTGCTTTGCGAATGTACAGCGCCATTTCAGCATGGCTAGGTTTACCGTGCTGTGACACATTACTCCCGTCACTAACCTTCAAATTACCGCCGAGTTAAGCCATAGCATCCTTTCTGTTTGCACGAACCATACGGGATACACTTTTCCTCACCTCTGCCATCAACACGCAGGATCCGTGGACCGCTTACATGTTGACGGCAGTTCGAGGATAGTAAATCATCGGAAAACTTTTCGAAGCTATATTCCACGGTTGATCGTGACCACCTCACAAGTTTTGCTGTCCTGAAAATGATCGAACCCAGTCGTCCGGGAAGTACAATTTAGCTTTTGCTAAACTTGCTGAAGTCAGCTATAACACTGATTTACAGAGTTGAGCGTCAGTTTTCCTTATATCGTTACGTGACATTTATACGCGTGGTCGTTTACTTTCAGTTGCTAAGATTTGCATACAGACGCGCTGGTGAAAATTATTTGTCTGTTCTGTTTTTTTCAAAAATGTACGAAATATGGTGAATATTTTTTCACATTAGTAACAAAAGTATATTTCCATTTAGTATTTTAGGTCTAACTAAAATAAAAACACTCGAAAGAAAATAGCCACCTGAAGCATTATATATGATCGGTTAATATGATATATTAATCAGGTTATAATTAGAACTGTATTTAAATATTTCTCGGTTATATAAAAATAAAGCGTTTGTTACTTCTTTGAGCGGACAAAATTTAAGTTGAAATATTTGAAAAATAAGAATCAGTGGGTAAAAAATGAAAAAAAGAAAACTTATGGAACTGAATGCCAAAAACGTGTCTTAGCTTCTGGCGGTTAAAGCGGATACCGCATCAAGGAGTTTCTGAATTCGCAGGTGTTATCCAAAGAACGCTCTTACGTGTCCATAAGGATTGGTGTAAGTTGAACTCCACTGAAAATGAAGGAGACCGCTGTGGACGAAAGAGCATTTGGACAAGTGTTGATCGGCACAGAATTTCTCGCTTATTCAACAAAACAGATTTCAAACAAGGCAGAAACTCCTCTAATATGCTAATAATGGATCTCACACGTCTGTATCTGCTCTAACCTTGCGTAGCTAACTTCATCTTGTTGATATTTGGGTAGAGTTAAAAGACTGAAACCAATATTGCAATTTCTAAAAGAAATAAAGAGGGTGATGTGGGCCAAAGAAATTAGAAGTTAGTAAAAACGCGAGATTTAAAGAGCTTTCAAAAAATACTTCGAAAAAAAAATAAGAATTTTCTAGACTTCTGTTTTAACTGGATAACTCTTTCTTTTCCGAAGAAGGTTTCAAACCTTTAAATTTCATTACTAATTAAACTGACAACAGAAACTTTAATTTGTCATAAGCGTATTAATTTATCCTCCTTTTCCTATTCATTTTAAAACATTTTGCCTTCTGCGCAGCTGCTCAGTTTTTGTAGGTCGTTTTCCAAAGTGAAAAAGTATTAACATGTCACAATTTAAAAACCAACGTTGCTTGATAAAGAATTAAACTAGAAAACTAAATGATTCGTGTCACCGGTCTTGTCTCCGCAAATGTATGCTGTAGCCTCATACCCAACCCCTAAAATATTCAGGGCAATCCCATGCCTCGTGAACATTTTGTTAAGGAAACCATTGTATTGCGCACTTTTGACAGAAATCCAATGAAAAATTGTCCACGCTTTCCTTCCGGTGTCTCCTTGATCTCATCTCTTCTTCCATTCCACCACTGTGGTAGTTCGCATATGCGTCCGCACGATTTTGCAGCGTCATTTTGGTTCGGAAGTACTAGTTCATTCCGCGGAGAGCAACCCTTTGGACATTGTTAATAACTCTCCTCATCGTGAGGTGCTTGTATACTTCAGGATCCACACGATGCAAAGCGTGTACACGGACTTTTTGGTTCGGCCAAATAACCTCATGCCGTTAATACTTTTAAGTATGAGCATGAATTTCTTTCGCTGATAAGCTAGATGAGGCACAACCGTGAGCTTTAGTTAATAACCACTCTTAGGAAATTCATGTCCCTAACCCTCGGACTGAATGTCTATGAACGTACAATGTGGGGGATTTTCTTCACTCCCTTTTGGTATTTCAAGAAAGGTGTTTTTGCCGGTACAGGCTTAAGCTCTTATTCCTTGCTTTGATAATCTAACACTGCTAAAATCCTGTTTACCTTCTGCTCGATTATGTGCCTGCTC
Organism: Macrothele yani; assembly: GCA_039090855.1. Lineage (NCBI taxonomy): Eukaryota > Metazoa > Arthropoda > Arachnida > Araneae > Macrothelidae > Macrothele > Macrothele yani. The sequence goes on from CM077018.1 coordinate 3,453,913, forward strand.
GAGGGTGAATATCTAACACGAAATAATCGGCACTGGCCTAGATCTCTGCATTCTCACCCAAGTCCCTACTGTGTCCCTATCATTGAATTTAGTTGGGCGGAATCTCACTACTAAATTCAACCAAAGTGACACCGAGTTTGACACTTGAGAGAACCGATTACCATTACTCTACGTTATGCAAAGATGTCCGTACTGAACATCCACTTGCCTGTTGGAGAGGAGGTCACACACTATTCGGAATAGGTTGCGTGAGCACCACAGTTTTTTCCACCGATGGAGGACTATCGACCATCAAAACCTGCTGAACATCGCCTTGACGTCCAGCAAGAATAGGCAGGTGTGAAGGCTTTGTTCTTTGTCTCTCTCTGCTTTCTCAGTAAGCCGTATGATAGCGTGAGTAATGCTTTTTTACGGGACCAAACCGTTTAGGTCCCGGGACAGCTGTCCCCGGCCAATGAGAAAAAAACAACAACGCCTTGGTGGTAAAAATATTGTTAAGCACTTTACTCCAAGCTGTAAGAAGGAAGATTGGTCTGTAGTCTGCAGGGATGGCTTTGTCCTTTCAATGCTTTTTGAATAGCACTATGACGGATGTCTTCCAGATATTCGAAAAACGGTAAATGTGTAGATTAAGCACTAAGAAGTGATAGTTTAGAGAGAGAGAAAAGTAAAACAAATTGAATAACATTTATAAAAACTCACATTTTTGTAATACTGTAGGATTCGGTTACCTATTAATAAACATCATCTGCAGGATTGTGTTGCCTAAATTGGAAACACAAATTACGCACCCACCTCGAGGTTTCTGTAAACAACCGAATATACACCGTTTCCCGGAAACAGGTCCCCACTAAAAACTACTGAGGCCATGAGGTGTCAATGCGAAGTCTAATGGCTGCAATGTTTCTGGTGAAGAGAATATGCACAAGAGCTTAGTGACCCTTGATAGCACTCTAGGTGTTTCTAAGGCGCGCGGGGTAGGAAATATTCATCTTAGCACCACTAACAATACTTATTATTTCAAAATATTTTGAAAACCTAAATGAAAAGCGATGCTTTTCTCATCTTTACTGCTATATCTGAATTAACTCTGACCCAAAATTTTAAGATCGTATGTTCCAATAGAACATACTGTTTATCACTGGATGAAAATATTTTTCCCATAAATAGTAAACAATATTTCGAAGTTTCAGAATTGCACTTGGATATAAATTCCTAAGAATCTAGCATTACCACGTAAGTTTTAGCATGATTTACCAGGCCTTTTTAACTTCCATGATTCTAACTTAACCTTCTTCCAAATACTTTATTTATATGTAGGAATCCTATACGTAATTTAAAACACATTAGTATACGTTTTAAAATTCAAAGCGTTATCAAATACTAGTACTTTACTTCTATCGTGTGAATTCCATTATTGGGTTATACGAAAGTTTTAATTTTGTTACTAAAAATAACTTTTTGAGGAACGCGAAACAAATTCTGAAATTAGATGATGACATCACTCTGTCCACGTTATTATAACCAGCACACAGCAATTGATAAATTCTTCATCTGACACCGCTGGGATCGAACGTGAGAACTCTCGATAACCAGCCGAGTGTGTTCATAGGAACGCATATATATCAAATTTTGAATCTCTATATTACATGCTCTGTCATGTAAGATACGGATTCAAAGTTTGATATCTTCGTTCCTATGGATTTGATTTCTTGTCATATCTGAACACACTCGGTCACTCATCAATAGTCCTGGGGTTCGTTCCCAGTTGTGTGGGATAAACAATTATTCAGTTGCTATGCGCTGGTAATAATAACTTGAACAGAGCGATGTCATCGTCTATTTGCATTATATCCAAGTATTTCTAATTTCTTCACAAATTACGAAGTAATAAATTAAAGTTAAGTTTGAAGGAGATTGATATGACAAGAAATGAAATCCGTAAGAACGAAGATATCAAACTTTGAATCTGTATCTTACATGTCAAAGCAAATTTAAAATAAATCTTAATATTTGTGAAATCTGATCATCCGTAATCTGATATTGAGAGTTTAAAATAGGATAAATTCTTATAACTATAAGTAAAGTTTATTAGCAGATTCGGCAGTATAAGGTATTACAAATATATAGCAAATATTTTAATATCAAATACTGATTTATAAACCTATCATGCTTTTACACTTATGTAATGTGCTATAATAAACAATAAGAAATAATGACATCCCCAATTATATGTATACAAGATTAACAAGTATCGAAGTACGAAGAACATCTACCTGTACTTTCACGGACCCTTTACACTTAGCTGATATACATGAGCGTAAAGAATTGCTGTTCTTCAGTACAGACGTTTGAGTCTTTAAAATTTTGATAACGTTTATTGAAATATCGCGATTACATCGGAGAGATATAAGTGGTTTCTAGAGGATGATATCCCTACATGAGGACTACGACATCATGTACAATAACCTGTTTCCGTACACGAGGGCTTATGGATGCACAATGATGAACTATTAGGTTGTTCGTTTCACAAAAAGTTTGGATGTACCTGTCTTACACACCGCATTACGGGATGTATACCAGACGGAGCATTTTATCTACTGAAATTACTATGGGATACTACTTAAATAAAATACGCACTTGAGTAATTGAAGCATGAACACTTAAGTCCTCCCTTAAAATCTCAATCATGTCACGAAAAGCGCAAACCTAATCATTTTCTGTGACCAAATGTTAGTAATTGTTATCTGTGCTTTGCAAAATCCTAAGTTTATAAGAATGGAACGTTAGTTTAACGTACCACGTATTCTTTGAATGAACTTAAACATATAATTCTACTATTTAAACCAGGTATCTGGAAGACAGGGACAGAATCACGAAAATACTCATGATGTTCACACGTTCTTAGAATGATTTCAAAGTAATATAATAAATGTTTAAAATAAGATTATTTCTTTCTTATACGTTCTATGTGATAGCCCATTCCCTGTAAAATGAGCATACATCGAGATTTCCAAGATCACAGTCATTTCTTAAAAATCAGTAGTGATTATTCTATTCCACTCTTAATCCACTGCTTTCAATATTCCAATTCTTTTAGAAAGCACTCTTTTAACAGTCCAATGGCAAAGTAATCAACTCTGACACATGAGGGGATTTTCAAGGAATAAGATCGAACGTTGACTTGAGTTCCGTCTCTTTTTCATTTGTTCAAGGAACAGAATCATAGATTTGAATGTATGACTTGTAGGCTATTTTAGAAGGAGTTCTAATCCTTGATGGCTTTGCGGATCGAGGAATGGCATTTTATCTTTAAAACGGCCGTTCCATAAAAACTCAGAGTAAAATCATACAAAATGAAGAAATATAGGTACAGAAAAATGTATGGTATACTTTCTCAAAGTATCTTCCCTCAGAAGATATGCAACGTTCCCATCATTCAGTCCACTTTTGAAATAATGTGGAGTGGGCATTTTCTGAAAGCTGCGTAAGCGAGCGCAGTACAGCTTGAATACCGTCAGCATCTGTGTTGAAAGTTGAGCCACGGAACATTTCTTTCATTGTTGGAAACAACCAGAAATCGGGCGGGCGGAAGCCAGGATTGTAGGCTGGCTGTGGCATGATTTCATACTGCATTTCGTTAGAAAATGTTCAACACAAGCAGACAGACGTTGGCGTGTGTTATCATGGTGTAGGATTAACTTGTTCAACAGTTAATGTCGCTTAATCGACATGTGTCGTTACAGACGCTTCAAGACTGAAATGTAATGCTCAGCATTGACAGTAATTTATGGAAAAACGGCATGCTGGTAGACTACACATTTATGAACAAATAAAATTACCATCTTTACTTTCTCAGCTGGTTTGGTTTGGTGGACGCTTTCAGAGGAGACGAGACTATGTGTTTCAAGACAATCGTTGCGCGTTTCGTGACGGTTCGGAATATTAGACCCATGTTTCATCGGCAAATATTACTGTGTTTAGCAAGTTTGATCCTTTTCAATCATGTTTCCACTCATGAGAAACTTAAACTCTAGCACACAATTTGTTCTTTCGTCAGGTGATGAGGTAACCATCTGGAACACACATGATGCAGCAGTAATTTGTGGCATAGAATGCAGGATGTAGACGTTTTGGAAATATTATTTGACGCCGCTGTTTCGTCACATTTCATAATATAATATCCAATTAAATACATACTATAATATGCAAGCTTATCGTCAATTTTATTCCTTATAGCAGGACAAGAGCAGAAGAACATTGACCTTCTTGCAGGATTGTCAAAACATTGTTAAAAATTCGCTCCGTAACAACAATTTCAGGACACCAGGAATAGGAGCGCGTTTTGCGGAGAAGCGCACTTTTTTTAAATCATGGTGTAATCTTAAGAATCGTTGACTCACCCAAATATTTTTGTTTTTGTAAGCTTTTTTCATTAAATCAAATTTTTCTGGAGCGTTTTACTAAAAAAATAACAACATTTATCGCACAACGCTTTTCACTTTTTAACGCTGAAACACTCACCTCCATAGCTCTATTGCGATATACTGAAGTAACGTAAACAGCTGCGCAATAACAAAACCAGAATCGTGTGCCACGGGTAACAATTGCTGCTACATATATTTCCTTAATTCAGTTATCCGTCTGCGCGGTTATTTCTCCCTTTCGCACTGTTGCCAACTCAAAAAACATCACTCTCAGTTTTTATGCAACCGCCTATGTTCCAAAGAAAATCTCTGATCTTTTCTAAAGGATTCTATCAAAAAGAGGAATGGTTCTTTATGTTGGAAGACCACGGATACTGAAAATTCAAGACTTTTTCTGGTAAAGGTCCGTGTTTCTTAGGCTTAACACGTAACATTTTCTGCACTCAGAAGACAATAAGCTGGAGAAATCCCTTATGGACAGTTGCGCCGAACAAGAAATGTTTATCAACAGTGAGAAATGCGTTTTCGACGACTTCTGTTGACCTCCCAAGCAGCGCATATAAATGTTGCTAGAGATGTTTTATTATGTTATGTCCGCTACGAGAGAAATCAGCCTGACATTGGCTATTGAAAGTGTGTTAGAAACGATGAAAATGTCATGTTTCTCGTTTGTTTACACATTGTAAGCGAGCCACTGCTGTACCACTGAACGCAGGGGAATAGTATTAGGGGACCATCGGAGCACACCACGGCGATCATTTGTTTATTTATTTTATCGCTTTTGCCGTTTCAGGAAAAATATATATGGAGTTACTGTAGTATTATGGAGCTTTCGATTTTTATTGATCCGTCAATTTCGAATGAAAGAGTTCTGCATCGTGATTTTCAAGGATCACCTGCAAGGTAAAGAGACACATGCATTTATAAATACATTTCACACTTTAAATTAATCTGTCTGCAGAACATTTTCAGCGAACTTTCTGCTTGAGTTCTTTTTCCTTTAAGAGATTACATGGAATTATTAAATCAACAGGATGGGGTGCTCTGTAAAGCGTCTTGACGCACTTCTGAGTACGAGACTTCTTTTGAAATGTCAGTTTTTGGCCTTCTGTCATGAAAGAAGCGTCGTTTAATTTATTATTCACAATCATTTTTAATCTGCAGAGTGCAAGTGATAGCTTTGTTTTTTCAAATATATAACAAAATGAGCGGGTTCAAGTGAACATCTGTAATGAATGGTCACCACGAAAAAGGCATTTGATATCTTTTTAAGAAAATCAGGCAATTGGTATCTGGTCTGACAGGTCAGAATTGTACACGGGTGATTTCTACAAATTTAACGTTTTTTAGAATCTAAAGTCACAGCTCTTTTAGACGCTTCCAATAAAAGCGCCCAAACGAGCTGTTGCTATAGTTTTTTCGCTGAACTTGCACCTGCGGAAGGAAAGCAAAACAACAGTAAGTCTTTGGATTGACGACCCTCAGGGTGAAGCTACGGTGAGATCATATTCTAAATTCGAGTACAAGACACACACGCTTTATGAAACATTATCGCCAAAACTCTAATTGGCCTTAATCTGTCTATAGAGAGAGCAGGTGAACAACATAAACGTCATCGTGAAAATACTTTGATATTTTTAAGATATATATACTATTGGACCAACTGTGCATTAACTAATTTTCAATATTTTCAAAATTTGTTTGTGCAAAACATACGAAAAGGCATTCATTTTGGCAACGCATACAGAGACTACCGAAAGACAACTACGGGATAAACTAAACGTCTAAATTTAGCTTCAGATACACTTTTAAGAAGATGTATTTTTAAATTCATTGACAGTATCTCTCTTTGTAAATACAGGAACTCTGCGTGTAGTTCTAGAACATTTTATGTGAAACACTGCACTTTGGATCTTTTCACTCTCCGAAATTTTAAATTTACATAATAAAAATGATTCAAACAGAAGATGTGCTTGTCTTACCAGAATAAACGCTTCGCATTTATATTGACACATATTTCTGTTATTAACATATATTTTAATATTTTAATTAATCTGTCTAGAAAAGTCAGTACTCGTAGCTGTTGTATCAAGCTGTTTATCTTGCAACTGGGCGAAAAAGAGTTCGAAGGTATTTTAACTTACATTCACTATAAATACGGCATTTTCAAAATTTTCTAGAGAATATCAAAATTTTCTAGGTAATATCCTAAAAAACGCATGTCGTCCATTTAATTTTGATTTTGGCATAAAAACGTGCAACATTCTCACCCATATTAAAAATGACAGGAATCTGATTCCCTATGGTTCCAAATTCGGTGTGTACGCAATTCCACTAAAAGCTATGAATGCTGACGTAACCGACGAGATATACATAGGTTCGACCCGTCGCAATATTAATTTACGTGTCTCTGAACATAGATACAATGTTAAAACATGCTCCACCTCCACCGCCCTTTCAAGACTATGTCTCAAGTGTCAACACCAACCTATCTGGGACGATGTTACTATGTTACATACGCCGACTACATGTTCATCTATCCTCCTGTCAGAAAGCCTATTGATACATAAACATAGGGCAGAATGCTGTAACGACGAAACCCCTATCATTATACCGTTGCCGTGGAAACTACGTTGTAACTATTACAGCGAAAGAGACAATACCGGCTGCTCTAATGAAACGACATGATTGTGTAGTGAGCATGCGCATGCCAAAACATACTGTTTTCGATAGTGTGCATACTATATAATATATACCCTCCCAGGGCATAGTGCAACCACACCATCTGGTGACGGGTCCAAAGTGGACTTGAAAGTGCTCATGTTCTAATGTATATATCATTTTAACCGTATTTTTTTAAAATCGTGTAAAGACGGCAAACTGTGTTCTTAATATCCTTCAGCACGAAAAATTGACTTCCTATAGCATTGTGTTGAAAGTGATTTGAACTGGTTGAAATACTACGGCTGCTTGTACAAGTAGACTGTAGAAATATAATGATTGAATTGTTGTTTTCAGAATGTCTTGTATTTCAAACCAAAAGACGAAAGTGCATGACGTCTTCCGTTTTCGCGCCATTAGAGCTGCAACGGTCTGTTTAATACTAGGATGTGTGTGTGAAAGTTTATGATGCTTTCACCATGAATTCGATATTGCCACACTAGTAAAGAAAGGTAAGTGTAACCCTGCTTTTCAAATTTTTGCGAGCAAGTAATTTCAGCGAAAAGTGGTTGCGGTCTGGGGAATACATGGTGCTATGTAAAAAAGTTAGTGTGCCGTAGAAAGTTTTGGTGCTTCAAAGATCATTGAAATTTCAGTGATCTCCAAATGAATTCACAAGTGTTTCTGCAGTGTTGTGTATTGGTCACAAGTCCTACAAAGGTAAATCTTCCTTTCAGTACAACTGTTTCACAGTGTAACGAAAGTAACTAACAGTTATCCATTTTCTCACCATTAACGTTTTAACGGTTTTTTCAGCACTGTGCCTTATTCTTGTGAGTGTGCATGAGTGTCATCAATCGCGAATTCTTTTGAAAGTGATATTTTCATTACATCCAAAAAGAGATAAGTATCTCATTTTCGATATTTCACAAAATTATTTCTTTTTATTTCATTCTTGAAAGGAAAAATAAAAATGCTTTGATTGCTAACAAATTCTAACAAATAAATTCTGCCTAGGATCTGAAAAGTAAGAAAAATATTAAAGAGTATCAAGTAGCTTTATATTTTAAGAAAATTTTAATTTGATCATTCAGAATTATAACAAATAAATTAGTTATGATATTTTAAACGACTCAATTTTTTTGAAATCGTTTATTGTTAAACGTTCTTTGAATGGGAACCTTTTTATTGAAAATAATAGGATTTAGTTGGTTTCGAATTACCGTCGAAAAGGTGGTGAAAAAAATGTAGGTGATAGTGGAATACACTGTTTTCTATAAATTAAAGAAAAAACAGAAAATTGGCGAAAACTCAAGCAACAATAATCGGAATTGCACTAAATTTGCCTATGTGACATAAAAAGCACTGCCGGTTCAGAATATCATATGTAAGGTAGTGACACTGCAGTCGTATGATGTCAGCAGGCACCGGTATGAAAACGCGCGTTACACAAGATGCTAGAATTTCGTGTTTTACCATTCAGAAGGAATGAGTTTGAAATACCATTTACCAGAAGAGTTGCGATGGCGAGCCATTGGATACCTCGGGCAGGCCAGAGTCAAACATATGTAGCCCGATGGTTGAATGTGAGTCCTTCTGTAATCCATATGCTGTGGAATGCATTTCTCCGAATAGATTCAGCGTCTAGAAGCTACAGCCAAGGAAGACCTAGAGCGACAACTGCCGTTGACGACCGTTATTTGCAGTTAACCGCACGAAGACAAAGGACCTCAACACCAACCCAGCGGAGATATGCCCTTGCTGCTGGTACTGGAAGGTTGATGTGGGCTTCAATTGTACGCAGACAGCTTTATGAAGGAGGTCTGTATGCTTGACGACCAGCAATTTGTGTGCCCCTTACCGCACGTCCCAGGAGGGAGCGATTCAGTGGGGTACGTATGCATATTAGCTGGAGTGAGAGTCAATGGAGGTCTGTCCTCTTTACTGACGAATCGAGATACAGTTTAGAGAGCAATTTCAGACGTTGTTTGATCTGGAGGGAGCCATGAACTCGCTCTCATCCCAGTAAATCCGTGAAAGAGATTGTTACGGTGGAGGGAGTGCGTGTGTGTTTGGGCTGGCATCTCTTTAGGTGGTATATCATTTCATGATAAAGGTATTCCCGTCTCTTAGATCCTTCTTTCAGCAGAATTATGCGCCATACGACATTGCCCGGATTTTTCAAAACTGGTTCTCGGAACATGAGGAAGCATTTCATATGCTCTCCTGTCCTGCAGATTCCCCAAAAACCAATCCAATCTGTCCTCCATATTCCCCAAAAATCAAATCCAATCGACCATCTCTGTATTGTGTCAGATTGTACCATCTGCCCTCCAGATTCATCAGAAATATATCCAATCGACAGTATTTTTATTCTCCAAAAATCAATCCAGTTGACCATCTGTGGATTGGTGGTCGGAACTTGAGGAAGCATTTCATATGCTGTCATGTCCTGCAGATTCCTCCAGAATCCCCAAAAATCAATCCAGTCGACCGTCTGTCCTCCAGATTCCCCAGAAATCAATCTTTGGATTGTGTTGGAACAGCAAATCTGATCTAAGAAACTACTGATATTCGTAGATCTGAAATAGCTGGTACAGAGACATAACAGGACGCTTTTAGAAATGTTGTAACTTCCATATGTCGACGAATAAGGGTTGTTTAAGAGACGTGTGGAGGACCAACATCATATTAGGTAGGCGTCCAACAAGTTCAGGACCTTCGGAGTAGTATCTAGGATGCAAATATGCGTGAATCTCCGTAGTTCAAAATTTAGGCACAGGAAAAAAAACAAAAAAAAACGGTTTTATGATATTTAGCACGGTAAGAGTAACAGAAACTTGCTCATAAGATTTGTAGAAACTAAGGCATAGCAAAGCAAAGAATTAAACATGTGGGATGCAGAAGGAGAATTTTGTTTATCAAATCACGGGAAAAACATTTGCAAAGGGTTTTCATCTGCTGCAGCTAGGTGCTAAATACTGGTTTATTAATTTTCTATCTTGGGTGTACAATCATTGACTTACTATTCTATGCCGCGTCGTTGGACACACACAAAATTGAAATTTCTTTTGGAAGCAAAGGTAAGGTGTCATTGACCACAATGTAACTCATGTTTTATATACATTCTCGCAAACGATTTAAAACATCGGTTACGGCTTCTTCTGAGAGGGAAATTAAATTGAACATTATGGTAATACCATAAACATTCATTACAAAATTACATTTGGTTGTTGGAGGAAGCAGACATATACCCAATTTTACCAAAATAAGCTTTTGTCGTTCCCTTCTCGTATGCTCTATGAATATCTCGAATTTGACTGAGATTTGTTTTGATTAGTTTGTGCTACGTATGATGTGTTCTTTTATCTTATGAAATGGGGTAAAAGTTTTCCAACTTTTTGTGTTCTTTATTTTGTTATGTAGAAAGACAAGTAACTTTAGTCTCTAAAGAATGGAACGCAGTTATTGCAGTTTCTGTTGTCGCACATTTTTCTCCTGTTTAATACTATTGTTTTAAGTAATTTGTATTAAACTTTTGTTTAATATATTTTCGCCTTTACTTTGATTGTACATCCATATTTTCAACGCTGAAGAGCTTCTAAATGAGTTGGCAATAGAGGTGGAGAAATATAGATAGTTATGACTATCGGTATTTTTCCATAGCCAAAAAATAACAATCGGTAACTATCGATAGTGTGTTGAAAAAGTTTCTCGGGAGAAAATTTGTTTTCCGGAGAGAGAAATTATTTTTGACAAGAATATATCTTACTTTTCCACATTGTTAAAAAGCTGAGATCCGATAAACTTTGAAACTAACTTTGCCGCCAGGGTGGCGCAGTGGTCTAAGCGATGGCCTCTGATCATTCGTCCGAACTGGGTCCGGGTTCAAACCCCGGTGAGGCATGCATGTTGTGTTTGTTTTACGGCACTGGTTCTATCCCTTCCCTGGAACCAGTGACCCTAAATTAGGGACGGGCGACTGCTTATATCCCATTGAGTTGCTCACGGTGGTCGTTAAACCTCCAATCAAAAAAAAAAAACTAACTTTTTTTCTTGGTTTGGGGTTTAACGAGCACAGTGAGCAACTCGTTGGGCTATAAGCATTCGCCCATCTCTGATTTAGGGATACTGGTTTCAGGGAAGGGAGAAGCAGTGCTGTAAGACAAGCACAACTACAACATCTTTTCCTCACGAGATTCGAATCCGGGATTATCTCGGACGAATGATCAGAAACCAACCTTTAGAAAACTGCTCACCTGGTCTGCAAATCTACATTTTGACCATTTCCTCCCGAAATGATTGAGCAAACGTCACGAAAACAATGTTTTGCCTAAAGAACGAGCTAATTCGAGGCTCCTTTACTATCATTTTATGTTTGTACGTTACAATTTTTTTTGCTTCTGTTCACAAAAGCTAAAGGAGCGAATTGTGCAGTTTTGTATGCAAAAATAATTTCTGTTTTATAATGTTTAGCAAAATCCTGGTAATAATTCGTGAAAAATCCAATAAATAAAATTTTGGGTATGGCTGTTCCTGAATTGTTTTTTACTGGGATCATTTAAAACGACAGCAGCTGCATGCTGTCGTTTTATATTATACCTAAGATTTGACGTATTGCCAGACGTTTTGTAATTCTTTCCGCAAAGGCTACATTTTGCGCAGACCTTGTCGTTACCAAAAGAAAAATAAAGTTGCACAAAAAATATTTTACGTTTACCCGTTATTACTGATTATTTATTCTCAACAAATAACTGTTTCAGCACCTGACCTACCTTTAAAATTCCTGTACAAACAAGAAGAACAATGCTTTTGACATCGTCTTTATCCAACTGAAACTTGCAACAGAGTGCAAAAACCACATACCCTCATTGTTAGCTCTTTTGATTAAATTAACTTTAGTTTCGCATTGCCATCATGTATCAACATGGCTGGGCTCAATGTTTTCGACACCAGTATAAATGAGGTGAAACAGAGCGTTTCAGTCATCAAAGCCATGGGTGGAAGCTGAATGTCGCACATCATCGTGATTTACACTTACAGCATTGAAAAACGTAAAACTATCGATAGTTACAAAACAATCGATGAACTATCGATGTACTGATTTCAACAAAACTATCGATACTATCGATAGTGCCATCGATAGTACCTCCACCTCTAGTTGGCAACTCCGATTCATTCAATGGTTTGTGTAAGATTTTGCACAGTGTCACTATGGATGATAACCTTATGACATCCTTCCCACACTTGGTAGGATACTACCTCTGTAATGAGAGAAAGATTAAGTTTTTTTATTCAGAAGGATGTAACAAAACATTTTGTGGAGCTAACGGATAAAGACCTGTACACAACTCAATTACTCTCCATACTCGTTTTGTAAAAACACAGCTGACAAACAGATGAAGCCATCTTCAACTTGACCACATTACCAGAAATATGCCGTCAGGTCTCAATTACATCTGTACTGTACTTTTCTTGTTGGAAGATCGTTATTTTATTGTTTGACGGTTTGTAAATAAAATCGCCTCTTCATGAGTAAAATATAGCACTTGAAATCTTTTCCCATGAGGTTTTCTCTTCAAAACCATTCATAACTCTAAACCCTAGGTAGGGTATTTGATTGTTTGGAACAATTTCAAAATACAAATGCTTTGACGTTTTCTCTTTTAGAAATTGGAATTTTGACAGTAACTCTAAATCTCTGTAGTAGACTTCTGCGATGGAGTGCATTTTTAGACACCAAACAGAAGTCATTGCTGTTTTCACGTTAATAAGCGGTTCACGCAAAATTCTCATCGGATGCCACCGGGAATCAAACCCAGGGTCTTCCCGTTATGCGCCGGACATGCTACCACTGCACCACAGCGACCTCGAATTCTCCAGACTCACATGTGATTAGCTGCCTTTTTAAACATTCCCAATTTAAATTTCCATTTTTTAAAATTTACTCCAGACATCTATGCAGTAAAATTATAACAGGGAAATTATTATTTTCTAACAACATCCATAAACACAAATCTAAGCGTTTTCATCCACCATGAGATATCTCTAATTTCTACACCACCCCCATTCAACGGAAGAACGAGAGCTTTACGAGCTTTATATTCTTTTCTTCGAGCACTCCATACAAAGTGAAAAATTCCATGTACCTATAGATGTAAATAAATGAAAGATCTGAAGTGGAAAATACTATACATATCTACATTTCTTGTAGGTTTCACGTATGTGTATAAATTTTGTAATGCGGGGTATTTGTGCAAAAATTGGCAAATGGGTTTTAGGGCCAAAAATGAGTTGAAAGAAGAAGTAACATTTTGCAGGAAAGTAACATGTTTCGAAGGCCTTATTTCCCCATTCGATCCTACTAGAAGCAATCTTACGAGACCAAAACAAGGAAATAAATTGCTTTGTCTTCGGTCTGTCGTACATCACCTAATTTTCCCGTAGTATTTACTCTGTTGGTAACTTCAGAGAACTCTTTTGTGGTGCAAAGCTACTGCGCACGGACAAGGCAGTGTACTTGTTAATTGCCCAGCCAGAATGTTACATTATTTTTTCTTCATAAGTTCAATGGCGATCGGTCTTCTATATAGTGCTTTCTTATGTCCTCACCATGATGCGCACTTGCAAAAGTGTTTATCATAAAAGTGAAAGATAATAAATAGTTTAGAACTTTTTTATAACAGTTTTCTTTAAAGTCTTCAATTGCAAAATATATTGAAACTGAAATTCAACGAAAAGGTCATTTGAGATAGAAAAAGACAAAACACTTGCTCTACTGATGGGACATATTTGTGATTTCAAATCAAAATGTCTTTGACTGTCTTGCAAAGAGATATTAGAAACTATGTAGGAAACGTCTTTATATTCGAGTAAGTTAATCAAATTTTAAGCATATGAAAACCAGAACATTGATTCACCTACGGTTCTTGAGCATGAAGGTTAAGGCAAAACAGGCCGCAGAAGCAAAATGTCGAACGAATAGCCAAAGGCACAAGAAAATAACATTCATCCAAATTTTGAAATCTTCGGCACCAAGAGTTCTTAAAAACGACGTGCAATTTTTGTCCCAGATAAATTTAATCTGTCATTGCATTAGCGTGATTTATTTGTTAATAACGCTTCTTACATGAATTATTCTATCGCATCCAATTAGAATCGTTTAAAAAATAAAAAACATTAACGAAAAATAAAGGCGTCACGAAGAGCAGCTTTTCAAGAGCAGAATGTTAAAATGAAGTTTAAAATATTCTCCTTCGGTATATCATTCAAAATTTAAAATCTAGATTTGAATAATTATTCTGTTTTTTTTATTTCAGATCTGTCTACAAAATTGCTATTATGGCAATATGGTGCTAAAATCGAAATAATTTGCTTCTTTGGATTTTGATTTAGGCTTGAATTTTTTCAGCTCCACCTGTGATCTCCAGAACTAGCAAGGTGCATGGACTTCTTCACTCACATGTCTTTAATTTATTCTGCTTTTTTTAATATGAGTAATTCATGAAATAAAAAGAGATTGCTGCTAAATATGCCGTCTTTAAAGTCCGAAATTTCAATTAATTGTAAACATTTTCCATCGTATTCATTGTCAACATTTATTTCATATGTGCAATGCTTAAGATAGGTAGATCTCGAGTGAGGTTCTTTGCTTCTAGCATGTAGGGATTTTTTGCGATCCAATAAAGCTCGCAATGGATGCAGTTCATCTTAAATAATCGCTAAGAAAGTTCCTCAGCTGTAAATATTGAAAACATCCACTATACGACGGTTCTATGTGCAAACATGTTCTTGCTGTTTCATTTATTTTGCTAGACATCTCCAGCTGACCGAACAAAAATGAATTAAACATGTCTGAACTCCAACTATTAAAAAAGTTTAAAGATATAAAATATTTTAGAATAAAAACTGAAAATCCTAAATAAAATACCGGAAATAAGATAGTATTATATATGAAACAAATGTGAAGCTCACATTAACCTAATAAATTTTCACATGCGTCTAACCACGAGTTGTTCACAAATTTTACATCTTTAAAAGCAAAATTTTATTCCTGACCTACTCTGTTTGATTTTTTAAATATTGAATATCTATTGACACAAACAAAATATATGTGTTGAAACCGTTTAAGATGTCTGTTCTGAAAAGAACTAAATTTATATCGAAAATCAATAATAACGGAGAACAACTTCGAATTCATATGGATAAATGTCTTCGTATTTGATTACTTGATACAGAAAATTATATCTGAGAACTAAAAATCCACTGAATGAATCTTAGCTATACGTGCTATGCAGGGAGAATACTAAGCGCATTGCACAATACTTTGGTAGCTTAAGAACACAAAATATTAACTAAGTTATTTAAAAGTATAAAACATATTTCACATTAAAATGAGTACGCAGCAAGCTATTTTGAATGATGTGAATGCTTTTCAGATGGTGTCTCTATGTGCATTTCAAACGTTTGCGAGTTAATAAGGAGTACCACACCCCTATGAAGCTTCACTATATCCCCTGTCTGAAATGCAAGGTAACAGTACCATAGACACTGAATATAATACAGACTAACACACTAGACTCTGTAAGACTAATATAACGAGAAAAGACACACACTCAATGTTCCGAACATTAGAGACAGAAATGACGTGCAGTTGATATGAGCATCCCCAACGCAGAGTGGACTAGACCCAAACGCAACGCATGCGATAAATAAGCGGACAACTGGGCTTCTCAACAGTGTATCGAGATCGGCGAACATGGGTGATCTGAGCAACTTTGAACGTGGACGCACTGTCGGCACGAAATAGATTCGTCATTCTATTGGCCAAATGATGAGAACCCTAGGGTTAATGAGGGCGACTATATATAGGCTGTACCGCGCGTATACCTTTCGAACGTACCAGCGCCCATAGAGCAAGCGGGGGCCAACCACATTGATGACCTTGGTTGACGTAGACTATGCAGATTCGTACAGAACGACAACTTCGTAAGAGCGTTACAGATAACGTCCACGTAAAATACCGTAGGCCCAAGCAACGTCAGTGAGCGAACGGCCTGGAGCACGTTGCATACCATGAGATACGGCAGCCGATGCTATACTTGTGTACCACTATTGACGTCCAGTCATCAAAAATTACGCATCGACTGGTGCACGGAACATCAAAACTTGACAGCGGCAAAGTGGCGCCATATCATGTAGACATGTGAATCTCGTTTCCAGCAGTACCGAGCCGACTGGAGGATCTGAGTGTGATGTCAACAGCATGACGACATATCCCAGTTGCACCAGATCGGTTTTGTTCAAGGCAGTGATGGCTCTACGATGGCTTGAGGAGCCTTCTCATGACACACCTTAGGTTCGTTTTTATATCTGGAGAGTTCGTTAAACGGCAGACGCTACCAGCATGTGCTACATGCTCACCTACATGCTTTCATGTCCTTTGTGCATCTCGCGTTGATGGTCTGTTTTAGCAGGAGGATAAGCCGGTCCCTCCCGACCGAAACCACCCAAGAAAGACTTAAGAAACCCTCATCTGAGTTTGGAACCATCTAGTGGAACCCACGGTCTTCGAATTTAATACACGTTGAAGCTCTCTGGGATGCTCTGGAAGTGAACATCAGAATCATGGATCATGGGCTGACGTCTTGTGCGGAGTTGTGGAAAATGATGCAGTACGCGTGACTAGAATTCCTTCCTGAAACCCTCCGGTATCTGATTTATTCGGTACAGGAGTGTTTATTCAGTACCTCAGGGGTTTATTCTAGGCGCGCAGAGAACGATATTTGCGCTAAGGGAAGAACAACACACTAGTAGATGAGTATATCTAATGTTTTGTCCAATGAAAGTATAATAGGCAATATCTCAGTATTGGTTAATCTTCACTGACTAGGACTATCGCCATGCTTATGTGATTTCTTCTCCCAGGTGGTAACATAAATTTAAGCAAAGGTTTTTCTTACCGGATATTAATCAAAAGTAGTTATTTCAAATACCTAATACATGATAGTTTTTTGGAATGTTCAATTCATGTTTACCTATCACTTTTTATCAGTGACATCTATTAAATATAAATCTCTTCGTTTTAATTTGCTTGTATTGTTATAAACGAATTGCCGGTTACCATATGAACTGCTAAGAGGACAAATTCTTTTTTAAATTCGGAAATATGACAACGGAATTCGGAAAATTATTCCCTGAAGCAAAAACTTTTTTGTTCGCAATTCCTTCTCTTTTTGCATCAGAAAAATTAATTGATTTCTCATCCTCACATTAAAAGCGTGTTAGCGGATGCTACGGTGATAGTGAACGCGTAATTACAAAGGCTAGATTGATTTTTATTACACACGTTTCCTTTGCATCTCCATCCTGAACTTACGATTCATCCTGGTGGTCCTATATATTCCTTTTGTTTCCGAATCGGGGAATAAATGCGACCTTCTGACCATTTTTAGCTTGCTATGTTTTGTATACACTCGCATACACATACCATCTTTCGCAATCACCAGATCTGCTGATTTCGTTATGACATACAGGATGAAAAAATACACTTGACATTTTCTTTTACAGATTTTGGAAACCCGTTGCATTAAATATTTCATTTTAATTACAGTTTCGGGTATCATGTTGACAGTACAGAAGAAGTATTGAAGCGTTCATCTTGATATATCACTTCAGATCAAACGACTAAAAAGCGTGCTCTGTATGAAAGTTACGCAACAAAATATACTCAGATTTCGTAACATCTTACTACTGCAAAATACCAGTAGATGCTGGAGAGAAGTAGCCGTATTTATAAATGTGTGATACAATATATACGGGACTCAAACAGTTAATATTACGAGAATGCCCTTTATGCTACTCATATTTTTCGAAGTTTTAAATACAACGTATATTTTTGCTTATAGTTGATACAGGGACATATTACTCGTTGTATCTGTCAAAATAAATAGAAAAATTTCGTTTGAATAAAAATTGGAACTTTTCTCAGACTAAAATGTTTATCATATATCGACTACAGAGTCGCAGTACGTTTGTCTTGGCATCCTCAAAAAGAACGGAGCGTAAATATTCAAATCATTGTAACATCACCAAGATTCTGACGGTCATGGATTTTGTGAGTTTTTTTTTTCATGCGTTTTTGTTTTTGTTTTGTTTTTATTACAAACTTTTTCAGATTGTTACATTCAACCTGTGGATTCGATATGTAGATGACGGTTTTGTTCCCTGGAATGGGATGAATTTGGAAATACCTAAATTATTTGAACTTATCAATTCAGTTGATCCTCGTACACAGTTAACGTGCGAGACTAAAAATAATGGCTGCTTACCTTTACTTGAGGTCCTTGTGTCACGCTCTGAAGGATCCTTTAGTACAACGGTTTTTCGAAAACCATTTATTGTTTCCTTACCCTCCTCCCCATACAAAATCAAATCATACATGGAAAAAAAAGATCACTGCTTTCTTCACATATGGATATCGTGCAATACATGTCTGTTCAACTGAGGTTCCTTTCAGAAAGAGCTTGATTTTCTTAAACGAAAGTGCTTGATTTTATTATATTAGTTGCTGCTTCTGTAAAATGATATTGCCACTTGATATTTCCGATGCTAAGGTTTAACACGTATAAAGCTGTAAAATTATACCAACGTTAGCACTTTTAAGTCTCTTTACATTTTGTTCCGTAAGAACGAAATGTAAAGAGACTTAAAAGTACAAATGCTACGTGAAAATCCTGTATGAACATAATCCATGTAAAATGGCTAGCCACAGTATGGCGAACAGCTGAAAACTTCACCCTAGAAATATCCACTTATAGGGCATATGCAGTGGGCTCCCTCTTACTATATGTTTGTATTTGGCATTCAATTACTTAACACAAACCAGTCGATCTAATTTAGATTTTGCAAAAAGAGATTCAAAAATGGTTCCTTTGTTTAACGTAGAATATATGGCAGGGAAACTCGCAGTATTATTTTAAGCAAAGGTTTGCTTTCGTTAGGTGTCACTCTCTGGGAGGCTGCCACTATAACAGGAAGGACATCAAAAGGAAACATCCCGTTACTGTGTTATCATGGATTTTTCCATCAGGAAGAACGGATTATACCTTAGACTAATGATTCCAATTTCTAAAATCTAATGATACGAAACTCGAAGTAGTATAACTATATTAATGATCCGAATTTCTAAAACCTAATGATCCGAATATCTTGGTGTAGAATGGAAATCAAAGTTTCCAAGCTTCCCCACATCAGTGAGGTAACTCTTTCAAAAAAGGCAGACAGCAAACTGCATAATAGAACAAATTTTTGTTTAAATACCTCCCAGAAAATCTGCACGGTAAACGCATTTTACTAGAAACAGACCATTTGTTTGTATGCAGTGTAATTTTTAAACATTAGAATTACACTTTTCCATACAATTCTTTCAAAATTTATAGCAAACACAAGTAACGATGAATTACGTACAACCATAACACGATGCCAGAATGGGTCTTCGCATGAAACCAAATAGTGGTTCGAATTTCTGTGACTTTATTTTACACTGTATATCATGATTTACATAGTTAGTGAGAAAGTAGACTTGATATTCATGATGTATTAAAAAATTCAACTGTGGATATGGAATATAGCCACAGGTGCCATCTCATTAATCCAAAGTTTTGTATCTTAGGTAGACCGCACTACCTTTAACGTAAATATCATCCACCACAAGGGTAAACTGTCTGTGAAATTTCTTTTTAGCAAACATAAATATAATACATTTTTAGTATTAAATACTGTAATACTCTTCCTGAATAATTTTCAAATTATAATTTAATAGGATTTCGGTACTGAAAATTACAGATTTAATATTTTACATCTACTCTTTCGCTAAATTCAAATATAGTAGATTACGGATATTTAGGTTATCGGTTAATCCGGAAGTCGCTGATTTATGAAGTTCTTCAAGAACATCCCAAATTAGGTGTTTGGTATAAAACTTTCCTTAAATGGCGCGCGCGCTTAATTGAGTAAAAATGTAACCCCTATGTGTCCCAATTAACCGAAATCTATTATAAATTGAAAATGTGGTTACCGTATGCTGCAATGCTGATGCGTTTTACTTTAGCGGTGGCTATAATGTCCGTAATAATTAGCAATATTCTGCTGATATAACAACGTAGAAAATATTTCCAAACTGCTTTGTAAAAAGCGTTTAGCAGGCAGTTTAACGCAGCCGTACTTCTACGTCCACCACCAAACGTTCTACCTCAGTATCATAAAGCACATGACACCGAACACTCACCTGGAAAAGTTGGTGAATCTCCAGAAAACAAGTTTCGAAAAGGAAAAATATATTACAGGTGCACACATCCTTACTGCTGTCAACCGGTCACGATGTCGAATACGCAATGTCCGCATTTTCCAGTCATTGGTTAATATCTAGTCTTTTAACGTTAGTGGTCCCATTTTCGAAATTAAACACAAACGAGTTGTGGCATCTGTCGGAAGCAAATTGGATAGAGTACTATTGAAAGGAGGAATGGATCCCATCTTGAAACTGTACACAGAAATCAAACACCATTTCAAAATAGAATGAGTGCCGCCCCGGTGGCCTAAGTGCTGGCCTGTGACCATTCGTCCGTGATGGGTCCTGGTTCAAATCCCGGTGAGGCATGGATGTTGTTTGTGTCTTACAGCACTAGTTCTGTCACTTCCCTGGAGCCAGTGGCTCTAAATTTGGGACGGGCGACTGCTTACAGCCCATTGAGTTGCTCACGGTGGTCGTTAAACCTTCAATAACAAAAATAGAATGAGCAATGTGTTCAAGATTGAAAGATGTGTCATGCTTAAAACAAACAAAACATTTAAATTACTTATCCTTCACGCCTAATTGAACACAACTACCGGCCGTAAATCGCCCAACCTTGACTTAATAATCTGTTGCATACGTTGTGGTAACAATGTGTGTAATGCTAATTAATGCCTTCATTCAAATCATTGAAATATTAAAAAGTTTTCAGTATCAAATTTGGAAATTTAAGTATATATATTGATCCGTTTAAAGAAATTGCCATAAGTAAAATATTGACATCTCATCATTAAGATATTTTTTATTTATTTATTGAAGGTTTAAAATACAACGGTGAGCAGCACAATGGGCTATAAGTATTCGCCCGCCCGTAATTTAGGGTCACTGGTCTCTGGAAGGGAGAGAGCCAGTGTTGTAAGACAAACACAACAACCATGCTTCACCGGGATTTAAACCAGGGCCTCTTTTGGACGAATGATCAGAAGCCATCGCTTAGACCACTGCGCCACTGGGCTAAGAGAAACTTCCCTTCTGATCGTAAGCTTTCTATCATATAAATTGTGACTCACAATAGAAACAGTATAGGACATTTAACAATATAGGAATTATTTTACAGGTCAAAAATACTTGGGTGTTAACAATATTAATTTCAAAGCAATTCAGTAAGTATTTCACGTCATATAAATATAGTGTCTAGATAAGAGCGTTTTTCTTCCTGAATACTACCGTCAGTTGAAATTTTATATTTCAGAAGATCTTAATCTTGTTTCCAGACTTCGTTGCTAATGCAGAGCGATTTCACTAGGAGATCATGTATTTTTTTAGTTACATTCAATGACATCTGCGAAAAAGCGAAATGAACTTTTGATTGCTGTTCTGAGTTCGATTTCTTTTCTTTTTTGTTTGGCATGTTGTAATCACCTTATATTTACCACAATACTCTCTCAGATACACAGATGCTACCTTCCCTATAATATGCACTACGTGGCCAAATCATTATGACCACCAGATAATTTTATGCAAAGTAGTTATCCCGCAGATGCTGCTGCATCGCCACAAACAGGGAACGTTGAATACATACAGAAACAAATGAAGTGCATTGGATAAGAAATAGTCGCATAAAAACGTGATATGCCGGGTTTAAACGTGCAATGGTAGTGAACTGTCGAAGCAATGGCGCCAGCATTAGAAAAACAGCTGCATCTGTGAAATGTTGTAGGGCCGATAGTTGTTAAATATTACAGAGTGGACCACAAGTAAAAAGACAGGGTCTTAGCGAAAGGCTTGTGGTTGTCAACGGCTGTTGGATGCTCGAGCTAAACTGAGAGTTGGCCGACATGTTTAGTCAATCAGACGGGCAACATTTCGTCATATTACATATAATGTGAATCAGGGACCAAACCTAATGGTCTCTCAAAGTACAGTTCGCCGCACATTGCACCATACCGGTCAAAATGCAGACCACCTGTTCGTAAGCCATTGCTGTTTGCGCTGAACAAGAAGAAAGGCTTCCAGTTTACACAGGATCAAAGGAATAGGAGAGTTCATAAGTGGAAAGGGTTAATGCGGTCCGATGAAACACGTGTTCAGCAATGCCATGCAGATGAAAAGGGAAGGATACATAGAGAGCAGCAGCAAAGCATGGAAATATCTTGCATCTTCACTACTCTTCAAGCTGGTGAAGGCAACGTTATAGTCTGGGACATCTTTCAAACCAGTGTTTGGGCCCTTTGTTTAGTGTGAAGCAACCTCTGACTGCCACGCATTCAAATGGAAGCTATATCGATGAACATAAATTGTACTTTAGCAATTAACTTAAGTCCTTATTTGCTTGGTAAATATCTATTGTTTAATTTTAATGATAAATTATATATTAAAATTTCTTGAATATAAAATGGTACATCTTTAACTTCATAACAATGATTCTGAAGAGGGGTAATCCTCATTAACAACTGCAGAACATTATAACTCCCTGCGTAAATTCAAAATGAGAAGTATTTTATCCAAATGAGTTCTTTGCATTGCTTTTGGAAAATATTTCGAACCCTATATTATATTAGTGTAACTAGAAATGAAATATGCTGAATTTGACTGCTTCGCTAACTGATTACACAAGGTTAAAGGATATCACCTAGCGTTTGTGTTGATAAGCTCCATAAGTACATACTGCAATTTTTTTCTAATGCCCACCACAGCAAAATAAACTTTTGAATATTTAAATTTACAATGGAATAACTTTTTTGTACGTAAATTAAATTTTAGTGACAATAGCTAAAAAGCCACATAAGTGACATCTCAGAGAATTTCATCTTCGCTAAATAGATTTAAATATTTCAAAATATTTCACAAATTTCCTAGTTAAAAAATGAAAATGCACATTTCGTCCGGTTACTAATTAAAATCGGAAATTCAAAATATAATTTGAGACTACATATATGCATGCTAATTTTACTTCACCATATTAAAATCATCAATTCACAATTATCCGAAGAAAAAGACCAGTTAAGTCGTAATCATGTTGTCTTTTGACATCCCATATTGCTGTTAAAAGCACGAGTCCTCCGTTTCGGTTCACGATAAAAAATCAAATACACAGAAAGTGAAAGTTTAAACTTGTGGCAAATCCTCGTTAGTTCAAGCAGGACTTCGGATTCCTCTCCACTAACAACATTTAGTCGTCTGAACGATAATTTCATTAAAAACCCTTGTTCAAGAGCAAAGTTGTTAAAACGCATAAATAATTTAATTAGAATTTTTCGAATATATTTTTGTAAATCGTTGTCGGTTTGCAGGTTATTTGTAATTAATAAAAATACTGCAAAACTTTCTTCTGCTATAATACGCATTTCGTTAAAAAAATTTGCAATGGTAATTTCAGCTGATTTTTTTATATGCAGCAGCTTAGTGAATAGGACATGCAGCATTTTCCTTTCGACGCACCTGGACAGAACGTTGTAGAAGACTTCTAGCAGAGAAAAGTTTTTTAAACTAAATGCACTAAGTTGCACTTTATGTCTTTCATTGTGCAGAGAAATTAAAGGAAAATACTAATTTTCTGGATGTTAGTAATTTATCGTCATGTGAATTCGTACTATTAAACATGACAACCTATTTGTTTTGCGAAAGCAGAGTCCGTTTTATGAAGACTTTTCGTATTTTTGGTATTAAAATACCTGCATTTGTTTTCGGTTAGACGGCAACACATAACTATGACGTGTCAGAAATCGCTGAATGGAAACAGATCCCTTGAAATTTTTATTTCTATTCGCGATTATGAAGCAACCGACATTTCGAAGTGTCATGCTTTTTTTTTCATTCTGAAGCTGTTGAACAAATATGTGTTTGAAATTCGTAATGAAGACAAAATGAAGTGGATATAATCTTTTCGTGTGGACTAAAATCAGATTGTGTTCAATACTTATCCGGTACTTTTAGCACCTGATAAAAAATATTTAAGAAATACATTTTAATGTTTAAAAGAAAACATAATCAGAAAGACATTAATTTTATTTTCGCAAGCCAAATAAACGAAAAAATGCATATTTTCCATTTGTTTCATCTTTGCATTTATCGCTTAAACCTTGATCAACTCATGTAAAATTCGAGCATTAATATAGGTTTCTTTTTTGTAACTATTTCTCTTTGTTGTGTCTAGTTTTAAGAAATTTGAAAATGAATTTCAAAGCACGGAGCTTTTCACTGATGCACGTTTTTGATATTAGTTACGAACTGCTGAGAGGAAATTAATGACAGTTTTTCTAACAGCTGTGAATATTTTTACCTCAGAAAGCAACTGAAGACGTCTGCAATTTACTAGCTTATTGCTAAAAGGTGGAGCAACAGAAAACTGTACAGCAACCAGTTGTCAAGAAAAGCAAAAGTAATTTTAGGGACTGAGAAGATATCAGCACACAATAGGAAATATTCGCTGAATAACCGGTTTACGAGATATTACCATCTGACGTAAGTCTCACTGAAATGTTTTCACGGTGCAAATTCAGTTCAAGACAATATTCACAGCAGATAGAACCACTAACCGTTTTATCTTTATACCAATCTCAAGTGCCCAAGGCAATTTTGCAACTACCAGTAATTTGCTATGTCTTTTCAACCCAAAGTTATACACTCATCGCCAAAAAAAAAATAGTTGCACCAAGAAGGACGTGTAGGATTGCAATACTATTCTGGACGAAGGCAAAGGTTACCAAGAAAAATAAATGATTAAACATTGAGACTGATATGGGCAATATTGATGGTGCTACACGCCAACAAGTAGTGTTTTTTAGTATGGCGTAGTGTCGACATGTTTGCTCACACAGCATGCCAGACGTCTCGGCATGGAGTTGTATAGGTTGCTAATGGTGTTCTGCGATTAGCCATCTCATGGAGCTTGAATCTTCTGAGGCAGTTCCTGCAGATTGTGCGGTAAGGTTGGAGTGTGGATTGCGTGCCCAATAGCATCCCACACATTTTGAATCGACGATAGATCTGGCAATGTGGCTGGCCATGGCAGAGCGACAATGCTTTTAAGGCAAGCTCTGGAAACAGCAGCAGTATGTTGACAAGCGTAGTCTTGTTGGATAATCGCACCAGAGTGAGCGTTCAGGAAAGGTAGGGCCACTAGTTTCAGGAACTCATTAACGTAACGATAGGCTGTGAAAGTGTCTGTTATGAACACCAAAGGTGATCTGGCTTCATAGGCAATTGCACCCGACACCATGACACTAAGCTTTTTGGACGACGCTCAACAACAAACCGTTCACCATGGCTCTGACCATGGTGCCTCTACACACGGATTCGTTGGTCTTCTCCTCAAAGATAAAACCAGGACTCACCACTGAAGATCACTCGTTGTCAATCTGAGTGGTCCCATGACAGTCTGGCATGACACCATTGTAGTCTTTGGTGGCAATGAAATGTTATTAAGGGCAGCCGTCGTAACGGTCTGCGTGCATGTAGTTCTACCTCGAGCAGCCGTCTTCCAAAGGTGCTGGCACTAATCGGACAATGTATGGAGGGCACCCCTGCTTGCTGAAAATCTGCAAATGTTGCTGTTTTGTCACTCTCCGCATGTGGGACAAACCGTTGGTCCTCTGTCTACGCTGTTCGTCTTGGTCAACCTTCCTGTCGCTGATGCGTGCCTTGTTCTATCCACTGCCGCAAGCAACGTGCTATAACAATATACGCACGATCGGTATTGCGCACAATAAAGACCATTTCTCTTCCCGCAACCCGACGATTGGCCCATCTCGAACTTCTCCGAATGCTCGAATTGATTCCGAAATTTTGGTCGAGGAAAACGTCACTTGCAAATGATGCAACCAACATAACAGAGTAAGTCAAAACGGCAAGCACGCGCAACGGGACGAGCTTATATTGCCGGCCAGGTACAGAGGTACAACCCCGCCTTGCTTGCGTCACATGTGCGACGAGCGTGATACTTGAATCATTTGCATGTCTCAAGATGTCAAACCTAACCTCCAAATTTCATTCCTGTCCCTTGTTTCCTTTTCCAACTATTATTGTAACGATGAGTGAATATACGAAACATAATGTAACTGCAGCTGTCGTCATATATGCGAAAGAAAAAAGCAAAATATAAAAGCATTGATTGGGAAATTCAATTATCAGTTTGCGAAAGAATGGATGTGTTGTCAGTGCCACGAATCGACGATGAATGATTTTAAATTTAATTCTTAGTTGTGCTACACGAACAACAAGGTCTGTATTATAATTTCTATAAGGCTCTGTATTTTCAGACGTTTTGGAAATAATTTGAAAAGGGATATTTTCTCAATTACATTTTTTCTTACTTTTGCACACTGGCATTCTTTAAGAAACATAAACATGTACGTCGTTTTAGCGTGAGTATGGATAAATGGATATCATGGATATTTCGTTATTTGAAACCGATATTGCGTAGTGAAACCGATATTGAAATTGGGCTAAATGCGGATGTGGAGACGAAAATTCGCGATGTTTCTGCGATATATTCAAGAAATATATAAATAAAACAAAACTACTTAATCAGAAAAACCTTCAAGGTTGTTACAGCCAAATATTCATCAAGAATTTTTGAGACCAAACTGAGATATTTGGTATACAGCGAAAAACAATTAATTTAAATTTGGAAATTTTGATCATAATTTGATTCAAAATGCACTAGCTTGCTCAACGCCTGTGTGATCTCATGCTGCTGGAGCAAACATTTTAATACGGTGTGAGCTGAGTAGAACTATAAGAAACTGAGACATTAGTGAACGAATCTTTCCTGAAGAGAATCGATTCCGCAAAAGAGACAATTCCCTTAATGATTCAGAACACACCTTAGTAGACATCAAAATTTCACCCTGGTTTGCCGATGAAGCTCGTACTCTAGTCAGAAAATCTTACCTTTTTTAGAAGTGTACAGATGCAATAAATCACTGGAAAATTTTGAAATGAAATCATAAGAAAACCGAAGAGCACATATTCCATAAGAATTAAAAACAAATTTGAACTTAAAAATCGGCTACAAAACCGGAAACTATCAACGGAGAAAAGGATTCGACTCAGAATCGATTGCCTGGAAACAAATCGTTCTGTTTAAAAGGGGAAGTAACAAAAGAACGAAACGAACACATATTTTAGTGAGTTAAATAAAAAAAATCGATTCCTTAAAGAGAATCGCTTTGTTCATCCCTATTAATTCCTTTTAAAGAAATACAAATGAAATGAAATTAACAAAAATCATATGGATGGAGTTATGTCCAAGACTTCTGAAACCAAGGCGAACAGGAATTTCTTTCAAAGGATAGAATTTACTATTTAGCAAAGGCAAATTACAACTTTCGTAATTATATTTTAATTTCAAAATATAGAGAAAAAACTGATAGATAAGTAATGTAAATATACTACTGTTATTATTAATGTACAGAGAACGCAAAAAAAAGAAGAAAAAAATGGCATGATATGCATAAACTTCGAGACGTTCAACTTTAGGATTTCACATCAGGTTTTATCAAGATATTGAATATTGGAACAAAGGATTCGCATTGGAAGGTTAATCTGTGGTTTTTTCTTGAGGAAGTGTCTAAGCAGCAGAGATTCAGGGGGTAAGGCCGTTATTTCTTATTTGGTTTTTACACATTGGATGAAAGAAGCAAATAAGAAATAATGGCTACATGACTGTACATTGAATATTCTATACTTTGTCATATCAGTATTTCTAACTTTGTTGCGAGGTTTTCTACTGCAAACGTTCAATGCAAGACTTTGAACTGAATACCACTCAGCTGTGTCCTCCATAAAACAACAGCTTGACGTTTAAGCTCATGAGTGTGTATCCATTTTTTTACGTTTACAATTTTAGCACAGGGGCGGTCTGTTCTGTATCCTATCGATCTCAGAACACAGTGTTCTTCTTTTTTCAGTCAAAATTTCAAAAGTGCCGTGAACTAACTGCCAATATAGTCATCTACATCCGCCATTTTTTCAAGAAAAATTTGCGTATTAAAAATATTATCAAAAACTAAAAAAAATGGATCATTCAATGCTATATTTGGAGTATAACCTTATATGGAGCGGAAACGTGGACAATTGCTAAGAAGGAAGCTAAAATATTGGTGGCATTTACGATGTGGTTATGGAGAAGAATGGAGAAAATAAAGTCGATTGAAAAAATTACCAATGACGGAGTGTTACAAAGAGTTGAAGAAGAAAGTACTTTACTAAAGACCGCAAGAAAAAGAAAATATAACTGGATAGGACATGTGCTAAGAGGAGATAGCATGTTGAAAATAATGATAGAAGGGAAAATTGAAGGAAAGCGACCAAGAAGAAGAAGACGACTAATGATGCTTGATCATATATTGGGCACAAGAAGCAATCAAGAAAAGAGAGTGGAAACAAAAGACAGAGGAAACTGGAGGAAGAGAACTTGCTGAGATACCGTTGGACCTTTAATAAGACAGAATACTATTTATGATGATGATTCGCCATTGATCGCTTGAACCGTACTCAGCTCTACTACTCCAAATATTTTAATGGATTCCATATACAGAATGACCATTTATGGTGAATGAATCATTTCTAACTCGTCGGAATTACGATGTGAACGCAGAAAATGTTCACGTCAAGCTAAACGACCAAATAATTTTTACTAGCATTTGGAATGTTGATATCATTTTATCCAATACCTAAGTTTTCTTGCGTAAACGCATGGGGCCGCAAGATAACCTATATTTATTTCTCAGACAGAATTAGCACTTCATCGAACGACATTTTCATCGACAGACGCATGGGGCCGCAAGAGAAGCCTTTGGTTTATTTTCTCAGAGAGAATTAATATTTTTGTAAAGACATTTTCCTGATGAGTCAATCATTAGCACTTCATCGAACGACATTTATTTTCTGTTTCGGGATGTGTTATATTCCTGTTTTCTAGGTGCAAAGAATTTTATGGAATTAATCTTCAGTTTTAAAAATAAAAATAAATGCATTTAAGGGAAAAGCTTTTCTTTGAACTATTCTGGCTCCAAGTAATAATAACATACACCGATGAGCCGGTATATTATGACATTCTGCAGTCTAGAGTAATGAGCGCGCTTTGTGACCGAACGGTGGAGAAGGTGAAGTTCACAGAGCAGTATGTATACAGCCAAAGGACCGGCTTTCGGTTGGTAGAGTGTTCGGGATAAGAACGGGAAAAGCTGCCGATTTATCTGAGTTTAATAAAGGACAAATTGTGATGAGTACGTATCAGAATTGGTGTCCATATGGCCAAACGACGAAACGTTGTGAAGCCGTGTGTTGGCCGCAGCCCATTGATGCCAGAGTGGAGCACTGATTGTCGCGCAATTTACACAAAGACATGCCGCACACTAATCGTGTTAACATATTCATAAAAAGCATGCAGTCCACTTCGCGTACTGCATAATGCACGGTGTGCGCAATGTTTCCATCGCTCCCTATGCGTGAGGGAGATGATGCAATATTTCTGGTTGTACCGCCCCTTTTGACTCAGTCTTTCTCGGAAACCGCGAGCGCAACACGACTGTGCGGGGTATCGTTTTAAAGCTCTCGACCACATCTATTCAAATATATAGTATAAAGAATATTTTGCAGTGGTTTGAATTGAACATTTAAAAAAATGTTTTCTTGTGAACCGGGGAACGCTTTTGACAATATCGCAGTTTTTCTGACATTTTTAATCTGGCATTTTAAATCTGTTTCGATAGTTTTCGCTGTGTTATGAAACTGAAATCGCGAGAACAATATTATATTTTCGTAATTATGGTACGATTTTGTCGAAATGAATTTTTGTTATACCAATGCGATGAAGAGATCAATATGTTTGCAATACCTGGTTTCAGTAACATAGCAAATGTGAGAGTTTAATATCAGTTACTGGTAACATTTTTTTAAAGAATATTGTTCACTTCGCAAGTACACAAACCGTTGAAAAAAATTATTATATTCGGGAAGGAGAAGAATATTTAAAAGATAAATTCGAAACATTCAGACAAATATTGGATCATGAACGAAAAAGAAATTCATGGTCAGGACGATTGAAAAACAAATTGGGTAGTGGATCTTCCGAAGAACGTATGTAATTACTTCCTCGAAGAAATGGTCGACGAGTTCTGCAGCAGGTTAACCTAAAATCCGTTGAGCGATTTCCTAATCCGCCTTTAACAAGAAGTTAATATTACGCGCCGAATCAAATGGACGTTGTAATGAAAAACCTGCCGTCGGAGTTAAATTGGGAGAACAGCCTGCTGGTAGCTGGAAAGTGTGGTTTTGAATGCCATTGTAGGCAGAAGGAAGGTTTTACCTCATTATTTTCTTGTAAGTGACAAGAAACGACAGCCTCGCGCAAGCACTGAAAATCAATAATTTAAGGCATATTAATTAACATCTGATTTTGTTTATAATCATTCTCCTGGATCACAAAAATACGTGGCAGTCAAAACGAACAAACTCTGGATTGTGGTAACTTTACTTTATTAATGAATCCAATGTCGTAATATTCTCAATATCTGCTTGATCTTCTTTTAATTGCCATTTAACTGGCTCACACAATAAATGGAAAAGATGTCGTCTGCAGTACCGTACTTGAATAGATATTTCAATTAATTAAATATTTATTTTGAAAAATGTGCTGAGTGTAATACAAAAGTAATGTAATACCACTTGACAGATGAAAATATTCTTCAGCTTCTGTTAAACTACTTTCTTCATGCACGCTTATAATCTATAACTGCCTTCTCGAAGTTTCACTTTAAAATTAAATTACTAGGGAAGTAGAAGATTACTAAAACGAGAAGAGTAATCTTGGAAATGCGTTGTTTTCTGAAATTGCTAAAGACAATTTGTTAAACATTCATTTTTTCTCCAAATTACGGAAGACCCAAAAAATGGGCCCATTTAGGGTCACACAGAATAATTAATACCTATTTACCAAAGAAGCGAAGATACATGAAACCCTTATTTACGGGTTCGTAACCCGTAAAGGAATGTGGTGTGAATTCACGGAAAATTCCTAAAAAATAACGTGAAGCAAAGTTGTCAGTAGGTGTCCGTTTTATAAGGAAATACCCGTTTCTATAGGCTTCCGTTCTTTCTATTTCAATATTTTGATATTTTCTCCGGCGTCAGGAAAGCTGTTTATTTGGAAAAGATCAGTTCCGCGCATTTCTGTTTCTAGGCAGAAATTTCAAAAACTTCGACTTTGACAATCTCGCGATGATATGACAGACAACTGAAAAGCTGAATTGGTCTTTCAGTAATAACGCTATGGGTGCTACGCAATTTACAGGACAATATCGTCGTATAAAATTTACAATACTGTTTTTTTCTGGCTTTTTGATCAGACCTCGTAGAATGTCCTAGACAGAAAATGGCATAAGCGGCCGAAAGCAATATTGAATCAGCACAAAGCCATGTGCTTACTGAAACTCAGCTCAACACTCCCTCGCGTGACCGTGTTTCTCGCATTTACTCTCATTTTTAACTTAAGTTCAAAATTCAATTTTGTCTAGGTGACGTCCGGATGAAGAGAGTTTGAGAAAAAGCCAAATCATAATAGTCAGGTGACTGTTTCAGACCATTTTCGAGACGGAAAGGATTGTCCGGTTCTCACAATCAAAGTGGTTAGTGTCTTCAAATAGTGATACGCTGAGGGAAAAATTATGAATTCCCGGTAAGTTCTGTGCGGACCAAGGCTCTTCGATATTGGAGGTGAGCGAAGGCTGTCTCGTATAGTAAGACAGAACAGAAGGGATAATGTTGCACAACTCATCCGAAGTTTGAATGCTTGTGAGGGGAGTAATGTCACAACACACAGTACATTGAACTCTGCTGAAAACAGGGTTGTGAAGTTTGATCACATTCAGAGTCCACATGGAAAACTTAGTACATATTTGAAAGCTGTTCTAATGGGCATACGAGCATCGAAACTGCGGTCGGATGATTGGCAGAAGACCGTCTGCTCCGAAGAATTTCCTTTCCTATTTTACTATGTGGATTGCCCGATACCTGTGCTTCCTTCATCTTCAGAGATGCGTCACATGGATGCACCGTGGGATAAAAACGAGCTGGTGTGGAAACTGAAATGCTTTGGGCAATGTTCTGCAGGGAAATCCTGTTGATTTTTGTTTTTAATTTTATTGTTTTTATGACGTTCCATTAGCTGCATATACATCACATCTGCCCAGGCAGAACGTTTTATCGCAATGGTATCCCCCTCTATCAGTGCCACCTATCTTAAAGATAAGCACAATACCACACAGCTCGGATGATTTGCGAATGTTTCGTGGAACATATGGTATTCTTCCAGATATTGCCCTGGCGTCTAAATTTTCCAGATATCAATCCAATTGATCATCTGCAGTTTTGTGTTGGAACAGTAAATCCGATCTGCGGCGACTCAGAAGCATAAAATACGAAATTTTGAAACCTCATTTCTTTTCAAAACAAAACACTTAATATGATGGTAGGTCTGGATGGAAGAACCACAAAAAATACGATCCGAAGCATGCTGAATATTACCTCAATTCACTATACGATGTGAGAACTTGCAAGTTAATATTATGAAAAAGCGACGGAGCACCCGAACCCAATTGTAAGTGAAGCACGTAGCTATTTTACTACAGAACCTGAGAGATATAAAAGGACGAAATCTATTCTGAATAAAATTCCAGAAAAAAAAACAATTTACAGTTAGCAGAGTAGAAACATTGGCGTTTGGGATTAAGTATATTGGTTATCCAATCTGCCCGGCTCATTAACATCCAATAGGCAAAATTAACCAAATAAATCAGGCCGGCTTTTTTCCCTCTCTCTCTTTCTCTGTGTGGACTTTGTGGCAATGTGGCACTTTCTTTTATACAGTATATGGATGGTGATCCAACTCTTGCAGCCAATAATAAATCACGGTTGAAAGGAGAAAACCTAGCAAACAACAGTAAAACAAAAATTCTCTGATGGGCCCTCAAGAGTCGGATGAATGAGCCGACTACACAATTTTTGGAAAATACTGAACAAAACAGTTTTTCACAGTCTAGATGTACGTCTTTTTTGCATAAATTTCAGAGGTCAACTCCACACATGATAGTTATATATTCTAAGAGGTAAATTCCCAACATATGCAAATAAATGGAGTTTGTTGTGTTGTTTCTATTGCATTTCGTGGCCATGTGTTAGAAAATGAAGGACAGTAGTTTCCATTTTCGTCTATTAATGATGTTTTGTTATCGGGAAGTATAAAAACGCGACGGAAACAAAAAAAGATACCTGTTTTGTGCATGTTGAGCATGTTCTAAGCGATCGGCTGTTTCAGTATTTGTTTGTGAGCAACGTTGTGGATGTTACTCACTCGTCGCTGAATAACGCACTAAACGACACTTTCAAGTTGACAGCGAACAAACCAAATTAACCGTAAGTAAAAGACACGATACAGCCTCATCAGTTTCCCACTCACTGCACACTTTGAGCAGCACTTTTACGTTATAATCGGCCACTACGGTGTTTGCAGATCCTTTTAACCCTTGAAATTCAGATTAGTAATTAATTAATATGCTTTTTGCGATTATACGTTACAATTTAAAATTAAGATCAGAAAAAATATTCAATTCCACTATTAATTCGAGGCATGCTACAATTTTGAGAGAGTTTGGACAACGTTGTTGTGTTCCTTATTGGTTCTGCCGAAGACGAACCTTGATCCCACCAGAAAAGATCATGTTATTTACTTTCGGTGTCGATCAAAAATTATCTTCATCTTTCATGTCTCACTCGCAGATGGGCTATTTAAAATTTGAAAAATCTATGGGATGTAACATATGTGATTCCACTATTTCGTGGCGCAGAGGATAGAATCTTAAATGTATCATCCGCATTCTCGTTTTCCTCTCAGGATCAGCAGGAAAAAATCCGTTAATTCATGCGTTGAATATTAAAATACTGTTCTCAGACTCTTTTTGTGCAGATTGCACTTAATCTACTATGAGGGTTTTCACAGACTGATAAAGTTGTCAACGAAATTTGATTTTCATTTATTTTATTGTATTGTGATAAAATATATTTTAATTTCTAAAGCTCTTTTTTCTTTCGCCTCCAATTCAATTTTATATCTCATTATGAAGGAACATCGTATAATCCTTTAAGGCATAAATTTTGCAACAGTATACAAAATTTCGAAATTCCGTTAATATGTTGTTATTTTTTTACATTTATTTTCCCTTTTTTAAACCCATCCCCAAGAATAAATGTGTAATCGAGGTTTCCTGTAGCTGTTTTAACTGCATAAATAGGTAAAATAATATCTTACCAAATGCATTTTAACTTGGGAATATAGACGTGTACCCGAGATTATTGAAAAAGATAACTTTTTTTATTATCAACCAAAATGGGTACGTCAAAAACGTCTGAAAAGGGAAATGATGTGCGTTGTAAGAAGAAATATGCGAAGAAAAAAGCTTCGTCTTCCGAGCGGGAATGTGGCGGACTGTGCAACACCGGATTTAGGAGTTTTTGTTAACACTGCTTTCAGGATACCTTCATAGACTCATTTACAAAAATATATTGGCTCTTGATATTAGTTTAATTTGTTAATCTCTTACTAGGACGGTCATCCTCAGAAAAATATGTAGAATATCCGCGGTGCTTTCCGTGAAACAATGATACCGCAGCACTTCATGCGCGGGTAGGTATTTCGGTAAGTCTCTACTTTCATATATAATATTTTTTTACAGAAAAAAACACTTAGTCACTCTAAACACACAATTTAATAAAGGGCAGGATTTCCCAAAACATAGAATGCAAATAACATGTTAAGAATATGCAATCGGTTCAGCATGTTTTCAGTATAACATGACTTATTTAATGCTAGTAATCTACATTTTTGAAGCACAGCAAACTAAAGGAAATGCAGTTCGCTTTTTCTGGTAAGAATCGGAAAATTTTAATTCGAATTTATGCAATACTCGGGGTGGAGTTATTAAATAATTTTGATATGCCTCTTGTTAATTTGCATGAAGTAAGCACTAACTCTGGTCAAAAATAAATGAAATCATAATTCAATATTTTATTTCAGCTGAAATGTCCAATGTTAAGTAAACTCCTTATTGGTACGCAAACTTTGAAATATATTTAGAGCCCTAGCAATTATTTTCGCAAAAGACATCAAGAAAAAACCGTGTGAGAGAAATTACTCTTTTGTCAGCCAGTGATGATTTTGAGTATTACATGAGCAAGGAAGAGATTTATAATCATCATGGATTGTTCAACAGTCTTAAATGATTCATTAAGTATTGCATGCAGTCTATTGTTAGGAATATTGCGTTAAAAATATACATAAAAATATTTCAAACTGAAGTTCGGAACAAATATTATCGGATAGTGGCCGATGTCCAGAAGTTAGGCATAAATAAATATTATTTGCTAGTTTGGTTTGATCAAACTGGAAGTCAGTGCCGAATTACAGATGGAAACGTGGTTAGCGATTGTAGCCGTGCGAAAATCAAAATGCAGAGTGCGTACTGGTAGCCTACGGAAAGTTGAGTGTAATTCAAGTGCGCAAATGTTGAGATTTAAAGAAGAAAATGCAGCTGCTGGAATATAGATAAATTTTTGAAGAATGAATACCAAAATAATTACAAGAAATGTTTTCCTTATCCCCACCTATTGTTCACTAGAACTGGAAAATCTACAGCTAAACTTTAACAATCCATTATAGAGTAGAAGATGTTAGAAAGTGAATGTCTGATCACTCGCGTTTAACAATCATTTGAAATAGCACACTGGCCTATTATTGTTAAGAGTACTCCATAACCAAAATAAATTAATACATACATAAGTGGAAAAAAAGTATGGAAGCATTGAAATGTAACTGCACAGTTATGAGGCAGCACGTGTGAAAGAAGGAACAGCGCCCACAGGTAAGATACCAAAAGAATCTCCTTGAACGGATAATATTTCAGGTACCAACTAGTACTCCCTCTATTCTCGGTGGGCTCCAGAGTCGTAACTGTGCCGTGGCAGGCGCGCCTCTTGTCAGGGCTCCCGGGACTCATTCCTCCTGTCTTTACCGGCTTGGCGACGGAGTTGTGCACGGAGAAGGCTACGGGACAATACGTTTCTGGGTATTCAGTCATATTTAATGCTTGAAGGAAGAGCTTAATAAAGTCCATATTTTAGTTTTATGTAAATTATAGCATGCCGTAGCAGTTACACCAAAACTTAAAGAAAAAGAAAAACAGAAAGAAAATTGCGTCTGTTTTACCTTTCTCGGGAATTATGCTTTCTTGCTATTTCTGTTCAGCACGAATATAAACGGTAATACCAAAGAGTTCTGAAATGAACCCAATTCACAACTACCCTAGCAAAAAAAATAACAATAATTGGGACTAGTGTTTAGAGGGTATTTCTCACCTAAGAAGAATTTCTGATAAAAAAAAAAAAGGCTCTTTTAAGGGCCGTACTCTGATTTGCAAATATACTTCACACATGTGAATAAATCTCGTTAAATAAAAAAAAAAAGAAGGGGGGGGGGTCCTCTAAGAGCCGTACTCTGTTTTGAAAACAAACTTCACCCATGTGAAGAAACCTAGTTAAATAAAAAATGAGGAAAAAAAAAAAGGCTCTTTTAAGGGCCTTACTCTGATTTGCAAATTTACTTCAAATATGTGAATAAATCTCGTTAAATAAAAAAAAAAAAAAAGAAGGGGGGGCTCCTCTAAGAGCCGTACTCTGTTTTGAAAACATACTTCACCCATGTGAAGAAACCTTGCTAAATAAAAAATGAGAAAAAAAAAGGCTCTTTTAAGGGCCTTACTCTGATTTGCAAATTTACTTCACACATGTGAATTAATCTCGTTAAATAAAAAAAAAAAGAAGGGGTGGGCTCCTCTAAGAGCCGTGCTCTGTTTTGAAAAAATACTTCACCCATGTGAAGAAACCTAGTTAAATAAAAAATGAGAAAAAAAAAAAGGCTCTTTTAAGGGCCTTACTCTGATTTGCAAATTTACTTCACACATGTGAATAAATCTCGTTAAATAAAAAAAGAAGGGGGGCTCCTCTAAGAGCCGTACTCAGTTTTTCAAACATACTTCACCCATGAGAAGAAACATTGTTAAATAAAAAATGAGAAAAAAAAAAAAAAAAAAGGCTCTTTTAAGGGCCGAACTTGCTTTGCAAAGAGAAATATTGCAGTCCACTGTTATGAGACTGGCCCAGATACACGGTACTATGGTTTAAAATAATTAATAAAGTACCAAACTCCCCTCCGGCCAGTGAAAAAAAAAACCAAGAAAAACAAAAAAAGAAAAATTCCTGAGAAGCGAGGTGAAAAACCGACTCCTACACGGGAACTGAGCAAACGATAACTGTGTGATTTAAGGTGCCTTGCAACACAGGGTTTTGTGAGAAAACTGGGTGTTTATCTGTAGGATTTTTCTTGTGGTTTTACTCTTTTTTGTTTTAGGCACCCCTTTTCCCTGGCCTTTGACTGAATTGTTGCAGGTAAGTATGTAGGGCAGCTTACAACTTCACTTCTTAACGGGTAACCGTCTACTCCCTCTCCTCTAATATTTCCATACTTTTCTTTCGTACTATTCTATCAGGGAAATCTGTTCCCAAATATCTAATATTCCTCTTTTTCACCTGACAAAACGCGCAGAGCGCTGAGGGTTCGGGTCTCTCCACCTCAGATAGGAAATATCTCTCTCGGCGGCGTTCTGTTACTGCAGTTTTAAAGAGACACAGAAAATAACTGAAATCCAAACTGTTAGCACGTAGACGTACCTTTATATTACAATCTGAATCTGTAACAAAAAAACCGGCGAAAAAGTAGTAAAACAGCCTCCAAAATTGTGTTTTTAGACGCTAACTTTTTCTGATCAAATGACTTTGCTTACCAAAAAAATAATATATTTGAAAAAGCAGACTGTTCCAAAATTAATACTGAGAATATGTTTGAAAAGGTAAGTCACAGAAAAGAAACATTATAATAATAGTGCAGTAACACAGAAATAGATAAAAAAAATTGGGGGAGATTCAATTACATACTAAATTAATACTGAAAAGGTATTTATAAAAAACAGTCAGTAAAAATGCTAATAATGCTACTACAGAATATTTATGTGTGGTTTTAACAACTTAACCTTCCCCCTAGTCTATTTTGAAATTGTATAAATTAGAAATAGAATATTTTCTTACTATTTATCTGCATAATGTTCCAGGAGATAGAGACCATGACAGTCAGAGCTTTCATCCAGGAAGAAGAGGAGGTTCTTGCTTTAAATCAAAACGTTTTGAGGCTGCCAACTAGACTAAATTAATTCTGAGAATGTATAACTCTTAGCGCAATGTACACACAGAAATAAATAAACTATTGTTAAACTTATTTTGTACTGATTTCACCCTCCATGGTTTTGAATATGTGTTAGAAAATGCATCCTTGATAATTTTTTCACAAACATGAATGACGATTGTAAATGTACAAACATGAAGACTAAAATGTATTTATTTGTATGGAGTGTTGGGTAGTGAGACTGGCGCTAGGATTTAGTTCTCTTGTAATGTTGATTATCGAGTGTCTTTGCAAAAATTTGGAGATATTTCGTTGTTGGTGAAGCACACAGGACGACCAGATTCATTAAGTAGCTGAAGCAAAAGCGCATATTTGTTTTCCCCGACTTGTTATTTAAATAGTAATTTTTCAACTTTGAGTAGCTAGTTAAAGATATATTTAAAAATGCAGAAGTGCACTTCAGTTCCAGTTCAAATTTAGTTTGATTACATTTTGAGCATTTTCCGTTTATCACATTCAACTCTTCAACCTACTTTGCCACTAATTTTTTTAACACAAATTTAACATTTTGTACACGGAGTAACTTCTCACAATCATTAAGCAAAAGGAATTTAAATAATTTTCAGCAAAAAAAATAAAATTTTCACATTGATGTCTTCAGCAACCCGTGGACATGTCCGTTGCTTAGCGAGACGTCACAAGCAAATTCTTACTCCACTGGCCAGGGTCGTAAAGATGGAGAGAAACATGAGTCCCGGCGGCCCCTCCTCTGCCCCGGGCGCAGCTCAAGAGAGGGCGCAAAAATCATCGCTTACAATCTGATTAAACTTAGAATTGAAACTTTTGCACTAGTTTCTGGTACAGTTTTTTCGCGTCCTAATTCGTCATTTGTCCATTTCAGAATCTGCTCATAATATGCCTGGCCAGTTTCGGGTACATTGGCAAATTTAATTTCTCATTTCTTTCTCAAAATATTTAAAGGATATTAGTTGCTGACATTGAAAATGAAGACGCGGTTGTGCGTACTTGGCAAAAGAAAATTGTTGACATTGTTGAAGGTGCCCTGGGGGCGCTATTTTATCATTACTACGACTACGAGCCAGGACGTACAGCTTTGATCGGTTCGATTAATGGTACTGAAAGTCCGAAGGCGGAAACTATTGGAAAAAGCGTAGAAAAAGCCAGTTTGACGTGGAAGGGACAGGCTCAAGACATAAAATAATGAAAAAAATTGAGGGAGACCTTCATCCAGCGGCGAATTGATAATGATGATGCACATAATGTTAGAGCAATACTTTATGATCTTCCCCGGGCGCGGAAATGACTTCTTACGCCTCTGGTGGTGCCTGGAATATATATGCGAATTGTTCAGCTCTCTTCTCAAGTTCTTCCAGCCAGACGTCGAAATAAAATTGAAGCCCTTTTCTGTTAGTACATATGAACATAGCTGTGTCCTCATTTATGCTACCTATCCTATCCTAGACACAGTTGCTGTATTAGTACTCTTCCTTCTCATTTTACAAACCCTCCGAAGTACCGGAGAAGCTTAACAAATCTTAAGGGAGAAGAAATCTGTTAGACCTTCCGGACTCAATGGAGGCTCCGTCGGTCAAAGATAAGAGTTTCCACAAAACATGTTGCTAACGTTAATCCTAACGCAGCTGTTTTGTACAAAAAAGACGTGCCGTAATTTGGACGTTACTGCTGCTCAGACGTGTCTGTTAGTGGAGATTTCACTGAATCAGACCCCATGAACTTATCTTAAAGTTACAAAGTAGTGTTTTCATGATGAAGCACTACTGTCCATTAAACTGATGTTCAAAAAAAAAAAGAACACAAAACCAGTAAGACCATTCTAATGGCACGATGATATTTTCGATGAAGCAGACTAGAGATCATGAACAAATCCTCGTAAGACATACATATACAGTTGATTATTTTTATTGATCTCTTTAAAAGAAAAATTACGGGATAAGGAACCCCACGATATCAGTACCAATTTCACTGAACTAACCATTATATGTCTATCCCAGACCATTTTAATATCTGATAATCGAAACAATGTTCTTGTTTCAGAATATAACAAACTAAAGTTTATAGGAAAGAAAAAATTGGCAAATAACTGTAGAAAATATGAATAATTCTTGGTCTCAAAATTTTTGTGTTTCATTGAATTTGAATAATGATTTTTATTTTGCACTCTATGAATTGTATATTTTCTAACCGGATAAAGATGATCAATTTAATGGTTATCTCTCTGTCTCGCCCAAAGGATGTTTAACTTTCGAAAGAATAATTTAGGAAAAACCTATAACATAGAACGTAAACTTAATTCCAGAAATTATATTTGCTTTGAAAATCATAAACGAATATGCACTTCCTTTTCTAGTTCAGTACGTTAAATTGAGCAAAGCGATGGAATACTGCAACTGTCACATTATTATACACTGCTGGCCACCCAAAATGCAACACCAAGAAGGACACGAGATAACAAAGCCAGATTTACTGAACACATAAACACAGATACAAAGATGAAACAATTGAGCTTACAGGCCCGTGCGACTTGCAGAACACGCAGACATCAACAGTTCGTATGGGCCCCATAGCTGGCAATAACGGCCGCTACACGCCGCGGCATCGAACAAAAGAGGCTTTGGATGTGGGCTTGGGGTATGTTGGTCCAGGCTGCATCAACACGTTTCCACAGTTCATCAGGCGTAGCCTCGGGTGGTGCTTGCAGAGCACCTCAGTTGCGAATAAACGACCAGACGTGTTCGATTGGCGACATATCGGGGGAACAGGTGGGCCATGGCAGCAGTAACACCTAGTGGGCCATGAAGAATTGTTGCGCGATGCGTGCCACGTGCGGGCGCTCATTGTCCTGTTGAAACGTGGCCGCTGGCAGGTCCTGCAGGTAAGGGAGGACTACAGGCTCCAAAACGTCAGAGATGTAGCGGTGGCTGTTGAGTGTACCGGCGAAGCGTACCAGAGGGATACGGGTGTCATATCCAATTGCGCCCCAAACCATAACTGCAGGCGCCGGACAGGTATGGGGATGCATAATGCAGGCGTCATATAGTAT
The DNA here is from genome assembly GCA_039090855.1 of Macrothele yani. Classification (NCBI taxonomy): domain Eukaryota; kingdom Metazoa; phylum Arthropoda; class Arachnida; order Araneae; family Macrothelidae; genus Macrothele; species Macrothele yani. The sequence goes on from CM077018.1 coordinate 3,495,669, forward strand.
CTCGCAGCTGTGCCGCCACACGCGTATCCGACCATCGTGGTGTTGTAGGCAGAAGCGGGATTCATCGCAAAAGACAATATCTTGCCATTCCGTAGTCCAGATGCGGCGTTCAACGGCCCACTGCCGTCGCACTCGACGGTGGTGCAACCTCAATGGTAATCAGAGCATTGGGCGCCGTGCGACAAGTCCCCACTCCTACAGACGACGTCGAACGGTACGAGCTGACACGGGTTGTTGTGCAACACACCCTAAATCCTGTGCTAACGTTCGGGTTGTGGCGGTTGGAGCCGTCAATGCCGGCCGCACAACATGCCGGTCCTCTCGTTCGACGGTGTGTGGCGGCTGCGGAAATCGCTCACGTCGGTCCGTCCGTCACTCCTGCACCCACCAAATACATAATCGCCTCACTGTGGCTGGACGTCGTCCCACACGGGCGCCGATGTCTCGGTAAGATAAACCACTGTTGCGATAAGCCACTATTCGTTCTCTGTCGAAATGAAACATAGAACGTAAACTTAATTCCAGAAATTATATTTGCTTTGAAAATAACAAACGAATATGCACTTCCTTTTCTAGTTCAGTGCGTTAAATTGAGCAAAGCCATGGAAGACTGCAACTGTCATATTATACTACACTGCTGGCCACCCAAAATGCAACACCAAGAAGGACACGAGATAACAAAGCCAGATTTACTGAACACATAACCACAGATACAAAGATGAAACAATTGAGCTCACAGGCCCGTGCGACTTACGGAACACGCAGACATCAACAGTTCGTGTGGGCCCCATGGCTGGCAATAACCGCCGCTACACGCCGCAGCATCGAATGAAAGAGGCTTTGGATGTGGGCTTGGGGTATGTTGGTCCAGGCTGCATCAACACGTTTCCACAGTTCATCAGGCGTAGCCGCGGGTGGTGATTGCCGAGCCACTCAGTTGCGAATCAGCGAGCAGACGCGTTCGATTGGCGACATATCGGGAGAACAGGTGGGCCATGGCAGTAGTGACTCCTGGTGGGTCATGAAGAATTGTTGCACGATGCGTGCCACGTGCGGGTGTTCATTGTCCTGTTGAAACGTGGCCGCTGGCAGGTCCTGCAGGTAAGGGAGGACTACAGGCTCCAAAACGTCACAGATGTAGCGGTGGCTGTTGAGTTTACCGGCGAAGCGTACCAGAGGGATACGGGTGTCATATCCAATTGCGCTCCAAACTTTAACGGCAGGCGACGGACAGGTATGGGGATGCATAATGCAGGCGTCATATAGTATCTCGCAACGGTGCCGCCACACGCGTATCCGACCATCGTGGTGTTGTAGGCAGAAGCGGAATTCATCGGAAAAGACAATGTCTTGCCATTCCGTAGTCCAGGTGCGGCGTTCAACGGCCCACTGCCGCCGTACTAGACGGTGGTGCAACGTCAATGGTAATCGGAGCAATGGGCGCCGTGCGACAAGTCCCAACTCCTGCAGACGACGTCGAACGGTACGAGCTGACACGGTTGTTGCGCAACACACCCTAAATCCTGTGCTAACGTTTGTGTTGTGGCGGTGCGAGCCGTCAATGCCCGCCGCACATCATGCCGGTCCTCTCGTTCGATGGTGTGCGGCGGCTGCGGAAATCGCTCACGTCAGTCCGTCCGTCCCTACTGGACCCACCGAATACATACTCGCCTCACTGTGGCTGGATGTCGTCCTACACGGGCGCCGATGTCTCGGTACGGTAAACCACTGTTGCGATAAGCCACTATTCGTTCTCTGTCGAACTCCGGAACTTACTGAAAGGACTGCCGTATTCTACGACGAGGCATCAGGAAGCTTCCCCTGCACAGGTCCGGCAGCACAACACCCTTCCACTACTTACACCCCGCCTTCTGTGCACCCTTATTATAGTGTTTCTCGGTGACGTGCCGGGCGCACATGATTTGCATATGCCCTGCAATGCTAATCGTTTGCATGTCCTCTCGCGGGCAACGCATGCTGCCAATTTCAAGCCAATCGGATGCTTCCTTCTTGGTGTTGCATTTTGGGTGACCAGCAGTGTACATTCAGCTGTGTGACATTGAATTCCATTATAGTTCCGTTACCTCATTATTAGGTTTATTCGGATTGTGTTAATTGCGAACTAAAATCGGACCGCTCTGAACCCCTATAAGTAAATTGCGAACTAAGAGCCAAGGCCCCTATGTGCAAATTGCGAACCAACCTTTCTAGACCCGATGTGTAAATTGCGGACCAACATTTCTGCGCCCATTCTGACGAAATCAAAAAATAATCCAATATGAAAAAATAATGATTAAAACAACGTAAAACAATCTAAAGCAACGTGTCCACGAAAACAACAAAATTAGTTTGTCATCCTTGCGCAGGGGCCATGTTAATTTTTTTTTCTGCGATGTTCCATATTTAGTATATGTACATTTGTACGTAATTCATTTTATTCATGAGAACAACAAAAATAATTTGTCATCCTTGTGCAGGGGCCATGCTAATTTTTTTCTGTGATGTTCCATATTTAGTATGTGTACATTTGTATTTAATTCATTTTATTAACGAAAACAACAAACCTTGTTTGTTATCCTTGCGCAGGGGCCATGATAATTTTTTTTCTGTGATGTTCCATATTTATTATATGTACATTTGTTCTTAATTCATTGTATTCACGAAAATAACAAAACTAGTTTTTCATCCTTGCGCAGGAGCCAAGTTAATTTTTTTCTGCGATGTTCCATATTTAGTATATAAACATTTGTATTTAATACATTGTATTCACGCAAATATCTTTATTTTGCAGTAAGTGTAGGCGTCTACGATTAACAAATCGTTTCCTTTATCAGAGATCGAGAGCGTCAGTTTTACCATAAAACTTGTCAAACAACAAAAGATATATCTAAAGCAAAGCAATAAAAAGAGACGAGCTGGCCTTGGTAATTCTAGCAGATGTTCAGAGAAGTCGGTTGGGAATTTACATATAGCGGTCATGGGCCTAGTTCGCAATTTACATATAGAGTTTTAATGGCGGTCTGATTTTAGTTCGCAATTTACATACCACCAGGTTTATTGTTCCGTTGGTCCAGGTCTACCTTTACATGGAACAGACATGTACAGAAATAAAATGAAGTCTTTTTTTAATTATTAGTTATCTCTGTTTCTCCAAATATAAAGTGAACGTAAGTAACGAAATATTACAATTATAATAACAGTCCGATTTAGAGTATTTCTAGTGCAGGAGTTCCCAAACTGTGCTTCCCGAAGAACAGTTTGGGAACAGTTTAGGTGTTTCATCCATTACGTCATGTGAGTGGCATGGATACTGTAAGACGTCAAGATGTTCTGAGAGTCACTCAATGGCTCTGCGAGTAGATTTGTCTAAGTTTTCTCTGCAATCCAGGTGACTCAAGAAGTATTCACACAGACGCTTGAAACACACAGAGCAATAGGCATTCACCCAAACGTAAGCTATAAGTGGGAAATAAAAGTATGCATTCTGCTGACCACGAACTGGCATCTTTTCTGACGTCATTTTCGTACCTCAGAACGCTGTTTTGAGGCATTGATTGGCATAATGAGACAATTCTTTCCTGGCACGTAATCAGTGTACTTGATTCTGCCAGACAGACAAGTTACGATTTATGAGAAAACAAAAGTTTACCCTCAGAATAGATATTTCAGAGCAGTGAAGAAAATGACTTTACTAAATGTTTCTTTAAGGGCCAGCTAAAATACATGAAGTAGCGATATGCGATCCATACAGAATGACGGACTTTCAGCTTTCACATCGGCGGAAAGAACCAGCACGTCAGCGCTGTCTCCATCGAGCAGAGCGGACCAGTGCTGGAAGTATAACGAACGTCCAAATTAAAAGAAGATTAGCCCCTCGAGCAACTGTAAAGATTGTAAGCGTCACTCGTCTTTAGTTTAAAGCGATTGCTTTAGTTTTAATTAATGGTTTACCGACCACCGGTGGTAAATCAAAGGGCTATAATCAACCGTCCATTTATAATTTAGGGAAACTGGTTCCAGGAACGGAGAAAAAACAGTTCCGTAAGGTAAACATATCCCCCATGCTTCCTACGGGAATCGAACCCGGGCCCACTTGAGCAAACGATTTTAGGTCAGTTATCACGACATAAGTTTAAACGAATTAGAAGTCTAAGTCTCAGACGACACGCGGACCTTCCCAACAATGAATCTTTACTGTCGACGACGACAAATTAAAGCGAAACTTTGTTTCGGAATGTTACAGCATTCAGATCTGGTAACAAATTTGCAATTAACATTTTATATTTCTCTAGAAAAGTGTTAAAACCCAGTTGTGTTTGAATTTGATTAAAAAAAAAAGAAAGTAAACTCTGGGGAAGAAATTAGTTCATGCATTCCACATCCAAGAATTACATGCGAAAAACCAAGAAAGCCTGAGCTTGTGATGTGAAAAACTTCGACATAAATCATGAGCTATTTTCTGTAGCTTAGAACTATCAAAGGATTCACTTTCTTGGCAAGAGCATTACCAGTTCTTCTTGTAGTCTTTCGCCCGTGTATTGGCCGCTAATGCGAAATGGATGATTTTCGTTTCAACGAAGGCAAGCTTGACGTCGTCGCCGGAGCGTTTGATGACTTCGTCGAATTGTACCTAAGTTTTACTGTTAAATCTTAGAAATGCATTTTATAGATTAAATTTTGTAACCCTTTGCTCTCAAATTACATACTTTAGAACATGTATATTTCATTTTTTCGAAATTTTTCGCCAACTAATTTAGGACGCGAAGCTACACATTTACCTTTTTTTATTAATAATGCTGGGCACGACATTAAACATTCTAGCGTAAGTAACCCTGTGTGGACGTTAGGTCATTTTCCTGTGTATAACCCACGATAAATAATTAGGATATAACACCCTCAGGCGATCACGATCTACACTAAAATGTCCAATACATATTTTGATTTTACAAAAAATCCTACATTCTGCTCATTTCTGTGCAAACAGATTGACTGCGGTCAAACTCAAATAATTATTCTTTGCTAAATTTTATGCGACTTTGTCTTACTTGGTAGTTTGCAGTGTTTCCCTCTAAAATATTGTTATATTAATATATTCATTAATATATATCAAATACGTGGAGATAATGTAAATGGACGATGTCATCACTCTTTCCACGTTATTTTTTAAACAACGCATAGCGACTGAAAAATTGTATTCCGGCACTGCTGGGATCGAAATCCAGAACTCTCGATAACTAGTCGAGTGCGTTCGAATTTACGCTACACGCATTCGTGTAGTCAGATGCTGACTGATAAACCACGCATTGCGCTGAGAATTGTTGGCGCTGTAGCGTAAATTCGAACGCACTCGACTAGTTATCGAGAGTTCTGGGGTTCGATCCCAGCAGTGCCGGAATACAATTTTTCAGTCGCTATGCGTTGTTTAAAAAATAACGTGGAAAGAGTGATGACATCGTCCATTAATATATTCATTGTTTTTCTCTTTCGGATGATTGATGTTTTTCCAAATCTGTTAACGCTTGGAACAGCAGAGCACCTGTCTCGAAAGTAAATTCAGTAAAAACTCGAATATACAGGGTGATCAGAACCGACCGCACGATAAAACTACCTTAAGATTCCTCGTAAAGAAATCGTAAGCTAGTTTTTACCTGCCCTGAAACCAGTGGTCCTAAATTCAGAACGGGCAACTACTTATAGCCCACTGAGTTGCTCACAGTGGTCGTTACACCTCCAATTAAAAAAAAAAAAAAGAAAAAAAAAGGCAATCAACATTTTAAAATGTGGCACGGGGTGGGTATGTAAATTCGAAGGACGTGGTGGCGTAAAAACATTAGTTTTACGTTGCGCGATACAGCAGGTAGGGATAAAAAGTGTTGGCGACGGTGGCAAGTAAGCTCATACTACGTTGGTACATTTAACAGTAGTGTGGGTAGGAATATGTCGTACACTTTTAGATAGTACTGTGACATGTATTTCCTATTCTAGTCCTGCAGCCCATAGCACTTCTGTGCAACTGTATGTACAGAGAAAATTATTTATGTATTAGTTACCTGGGTGTACAAGAAGCAAAAAAAAAGTTAGGTGGCCACCCCCACACCCACGTTTTCTCAGTATGAAGTCATTCAAGATGGCCGCCATCTTCCACTTGCCTTCTGTTAAAGTAAACGTTTTAGCGAAAATGATAAGATTTAATTAAAAAATGTTTAAAGGAAAATGTTTAACGTTCAATCGTCTACAAATTTGTTTCTGACTATTTTCTTGATTTCTCAAAAAATTATCCCAGGAAAATAAACATTTCATACTGAAGTACGCAAATATTCTCCTTAAGATTTAACACTAACAGTGAGAAAAAATATATTCAATGAAATTGTTTATAAAGTACACTTACTTTAATTCATATTACGTACAAAATATACACTTGCAAATCCTTAAAAACCTTTTTGCTAATTCTTTACAAAGAAATTCTATACAAGACAAATAATTGATAATTTTATAATCTTTAAACACCTTGGTTTATGAATGTAAAATATAATCTCCATGATCGTGTTAAGTAAAATGTTTTTATGTTTCTCTAGCAACAACATTAAATGAAAAATGGGTTTCTACAATCTATTTCATCAATGTCAACACTGTCTCATTTGCAAAACAAACAACAAGGAACTTCTGCGTTAGTACACACACAACTTAATTTAGCGCACTTCATGCATGTACACGCTTCAATTATAAAAGAGTCCCTGGCCATGAAACCCGTCGAATTTTGAGGTGGACGAGTTTTCTCTTCAGATCCTGTTAGGGCATGCCCAAAGACATGATAAAATATCGGGTAGACATCTGGCAACCTTCGCATCAATTTTACAGAACGCCATTTTGTTTTGGGCTTATACGCGCACTAGTTACTTTTGAATTGAGTTAATTTTCTGTTCTTTTTAGTATACCTACGCAAAATATGACACGTTTTTTGGTTTCCTCATAAAATTCCATATAAAACTATTTTTACTCCTCTGGGATCCTTGCATGTGAATATTGAAGGATAATAAGAAACAGACGAAAAAAACGTACAAGATAGTAATAGATAATAATGTATTGAAGCATCACTATTAAATTACGATACATAAAGAATCACAAATTATACGCAGTGTTAAACGGTCTTTTTAAGTATTTTATACATGTTTCTGAATGTCACAAGACTTTGTGCATTTGCAAAAGGGCGTACAAGGAACATTGTTTCTGCGGCACCTGCATCAGCTTTTGCAAGTACTAATGCAAGGGTCTGGAGAGAATGATGAGTCATCAACATTGATTGTCCATCCAAAATCAGATGGGCCTAATCGGTCGTCCATCATTAACACGGTAGATCCTGCGTATACCATACAAAATGATCTTTTCAGGTGACTTTGTAACGAAGAGGTTGTGCAAAGGAAGCCTTGCAAGTTTGGAATGTCAGCTAAATCATTATTCCAAATCGAAGTGCATCAAATGTCTTGCACACCGAGCCTGGTTTAAAAACCTTCATGACCTACTTCTCGGCTAGTTTAAAGGATTGTATACTTGGAGGATAACACCTACTAAAATTGTGGAGATATTTTTCTGGTTCTGCCTTGAGCGATGACAATTTGGTGCCTATCGTACTGGTCACATCAGAGCCTGTAAGAGAATGTTTAGCAAGAAAGACATCTATGGTAGTACATATCTTGCCCACCAAAGTATGAATTAGTATGATATCGGATGCCAACTTTCTCATCTATAGTTCAGGGAGTCCATTTTCGTTAACAAACTTGTAGAAATGAGTGTGTATCACAAACACATCTGTGTGACTTGAAAGCACAACGATACGCGGTAAACCTTCTTTTACAGCGTGAAAAACATGAGTATTACTTAAGTCGGCCTCCTCAACAGTTGCTAGAAGGGTATCCTTGATTTGTGTGAAGCTTCCGTCTTTTATTGCTAAGGCGTAAGTAGGTCCGTTTTCCGGGAACACCCCGCTGAGGATACTTTCCCATTGTCAATTAGCTGATACCTTCTTCAGAAACTCGCTCAGGGCATCTTGAGTCATAATTTTATTGTCATCTGATGCACAAAATCTTTTTAACTGTACAGGAAGCTTCGTAGTAGTGGCAATGGATGTCAACGGTAGTGGTTACACAGACCTTATTTCTCTCTCAGCATATTTGATTGACGATTGAAGGTAGCTGACAAAAACATAGTCCACTCGATTGAATTTACAAACACTCTTAACATTGCTGTCAAAGATTGTAAACATATCTTAAAATGTGTCATTTTCCTTAACTGTCAAACTTCGAAACTGATTAATGACATTACAACCAGACTGGTTTTCAGGGTATGCTGTTTTTGGAAATTCATGTCAGGAGTATCTAATCCTTTGGTCAACTCAGACATAAGTTGAGACTTTATCGGTTTGACAGTAGCACTATTATCATCTAATAAAGCAAAAGGTGAAAAATCGTAGGTTAGAATTTCTGTCTGTCATTCTCATTAATTTTCTTGGCAATATAAATTTTTCTGTGAATCTGCAAATGGTCTTTGATAGCATTTTTCTGTTTGCTTTTTTGTCTGCATATCTGGGTGGGCTACACTTAGAAAAGATGGTAGCCTTTGCTGACGAATAGGCGCTGATAGTGGATTTGAGCGTGTTATAAACCTTTCTTCTTGAATTCTTGAAACATGCAGAACACTTCGTGTGCTATCATCAAAAATTGGAGCATATTCTTAGCATTCAATGCTGATACTTTAAAGTAAAACCTAACATCTGAATTGTATCTTTTGAAAAGGATGTCTTCTTCTCATTGGAATAAATCCCTCATTGGTTGGGTGTAGAGTACTATTGTAGCAGTGAGAAAAATCTGAAAGGATATGTCTGAGAAATTCAATAGACATCAACTATTTTATAATGAGAGGCGGTGTTTTTCCATTGTTTTTCTGCGCATTCTTTCTTATTTCTTGTTACATAATTTTCAAAACTTCCTGGTTTCAAAGAATGTTTTACAAAGAAAATATAAGTAGATTTTCCCTCTATCGGAGATAGGGTGACATTTGAAATTTTAGTTATGGAATGGTTACACAACTATCCACAAATTTGTCTAATGATTTTCGGTGCGTGACAGAAAATGGATAAATATCATTCAGATTTATTTAGAAGACAACTTTTTAATGTAGGTATACCACTTAACTATGCGTTTACACATAAGGGATTTATTTATTGCTTATACAGAATCTTCTCTTAGTTAGTTATGTTTTCAAATTTGACTTCCTGCTGTACGCAACAGAGGAAGTCCGTAGGGTATGCAGGTTCCAGGGCATGATAGATTTAAGGTTTTGGAAAGACTTCCGGTCACATGGTAAGAAGGTAGAATCCGGAAATGTGTTGGAAGATCAGGTGGTCATGCAATGGTTGATGAAGAAACTCTTTTTGGTGGCAAATGCGTGCGGACATTTTAAAAAAACTGTATTATCCAAAACACGTGTTTGTATCACGAGCATTTGACATAATATCATATTTGATCCACGCAGCCGAGAATCATTGTATTGCGCGAAGCTAGAAACACAGAGAAACTGTCGTTCCAGTTTTCTAAAAAGATCAAATACACAAAAAACGACGGTTCAGATTTTAAGGTGAAGCCCCTATATCTCAAACATGACTTCGGATTTCTTACCCCAAACAAGATTTAGTCACCGAATAATTGCTTTCACAGCTCTGTCAGAAAGAAAGACGTGACGCCGTAGGTCCAGCCGCCTTTGAAAGTAGGAAGGAACAGACGGTCCATATGAAAGATTATAATGAAGAGTGGTCGAAATTAGAATGGTAGTTTATGTGCAGTGCCTTATTCTAAGTGATGAAGAAAGCTATCTTTAAACTGTGCTGAAATGTTGATTGAATGTCTGGCGGGCATAGAATACGATGAAACGTAATTATTATATTAATTATGCGAGGGATTTATGTGGATGTATTTTATTACAACTTTATTTTTCAGGGTTTCAATTTATTTATTTTACTTGTTTGTCCTGATGTTGTTGTAATGAAATCGTTATGAATTTTTTGAATTTCCTGTGCTTCTGTTACCTAATCAATTGTACTAGTGGATTTTATATAAGGAGCGTTTCTTGAGTGTAAAATTACTTTAGATTGGTGTTTTATGTATTGGGTTCGGTAACTTACGCTTTTGGAGCAACCATTTGCAAAGCAATTAAATCAATTTATTTGACTGTCATTGAATTTGCCTTATGTATATTACGCCTCTTGTGCTGCGCTTTTTAAATCAAGTAAATCCTGTTTTTTGACTGTCATTCCTTTTTTCTTGTGTAACTCACGCTTGTGGAGCAGCTGTTTGCAAAACAAGAAAATATTTTTAATTTTTCTATATTTGAGTAACTTACGCTTCTTGTGAAGCAAGTAGAATCCCTTTAGTGGATTCTACTTGCTTCACAAGAAGCGTAAGTACCCTTTGCAAAGCAAGTAGAATCCCTTTAGTGTGAGCTTAAAGGAAATGATGTATATCAGAAGGGAATATAATAATTGTCAGAATGCGCGGGAAAGCTGGAGGTTAGGGTCACTTAAAGCCACAATCAGCCTAAAAGGGACATAATCCCTTGAACAAACGCATCAGTCAATCAGTACCAAAATGTGTGAGCGTGAAAAGAAATTATCATTCGGGGCTCTAATGCCTGTTATGCAACATATCACATTATAAAAGATGGTTCACAAGGTATCCCACCACCCATCCTAAAGAAGGATGCGCTGAAGTTATTTTCTAAATGAAATACCAAAGGAAATTCTATCTTCCAATTTAAAAAAAAAGGCACGAACAAAAAAACAACTTTAGAAACATTTTCATCTTTAAAATAGGCTAAAACGAAATCACTGAAATTATAAATTTTATTAATTTTCATAGGCATACGAGTTCCATCCATTGAAAAATAGTACAACCATACGACTAACTCGTGAGGAGTGTTATACACTGGCGCGCAAAATTTAAGGACGAGACGGTTTTTGAATGTAACGTCGTGCAGAAGTGCTCCACATCGACTCAGATCATACCATAAGATCCCCAAGATGTAAGAATATGGGACAAGTAAGCAAAACCGCCCAAACAAGGGATCCAATGGATTCAAAGGCACTTTATTGAAAAGGTAGCTTCGAGCACAACTGGACAGAAGACACAAACGTCCATGTGACAAGCGGCTGCCAAGAAAAATCCAGTCTTTAATAGGGGACGAGTGGAAGCTTTTGTCGTGCTAATTAAGATTTGCCAGTGGACCATATTGCTGTCTTAAGCACGAAGAACAAGACATAACCCATTTCAGCACGAAATAAACCAAGTCAAGTCATCGCAAGCTGTGAAAACATCTTTACTTACGAAAATTATAACTTGTTTAAAAGGTTAAAATGATTAAAACAACGTGCGACATCTTTCAGGTCTGTCCTTTACAGACCCATCCTCAGGCACAACAAGAAAACTCACACGGGGCTTGCTGGCTTATATACACACCTCTGTGCCTCAGCAAGATACAACGCATTCGCCGTACTACAAGGTCGGGTATGCTTTACACAGGAAGTAACAAATGAAAATATGTACAAATGCATGAAAAGAAATACAAATGGCAGTAAGTAAGTAATCAAAACATATTTACAGTAGAAGTCGGATTCTCTAACAGGAACCTCCAGGGAGCATGTATGATTTGCTGGGTTTGTTCATTACAACATTGTTCGGCAAAATCATAAATACATAAACTCTCCAAAAAGAGCACTGCAGTTTTAGTTCTGGCCGAGCAGAGTAATTCAGCATCATTCCATAGTGGGAAATAATCGCCTTTGTTGACTGTTCGGGCTAAGGCCGTTGCGGATGAATGGGTGCGAACATTGTATTTATGTTCGGAGATTCTCATGCCGAGTGACCGAGAAGTTGTTCCGATGTAGGCTGTCATAGGGAGAGAGTCACCAACAGATTTTAGTGCCACGGAATATACACCATATTTTTCCATGATTGAGATATGGTCACGATCAGACTTGACCAAGTTGAAAAGGCGTTCAGAAGAAATGCGGAAACTATAGTTGAACTTATGACACGTCCTATAGTGTGTGGATACTATGGTGGGGTGGTAAGGAATAGAGCCAACAAACCTGATGACAGGCAATTCACGTTGCGTTTGGAGTGTGGTGGAGCTATGGCGCTGAAACTTTCGAAGAATTTTAATGAAATATCGGTGGGGATATCCGGACGACTCGGCCATGGTGGAAATGAGAGACCAGAATTTGAAGAGGAGTGTGTATAAGCTCGGCGAATCAGAGAATGAAGTGAACCGGATTTATAACTGTTAGGGGTAAACGAGTTATATGGGATCATCACTGAAACAAATGTTGGCTTGCGATAAAGTGATGTATGAATGCGGCTCCCTGGGATGCGTTTCAACATTATATCCAGGTAAGGCAAGGAATCATAAGATTTAATTTCAAAGGTGATGGTAATCAAAGTGAGAACGGAGCAAAAAAATTCTGTAAAGGCACGTAAATCTGGAAGGTAGTATTGCCAAAGTAACAAAACATCATGAACGTATCGGGTGTAAAGCAGGGGTTGGAACGGTCCATTGGTAAGTACAGTATTTTCAACATGTTGTAAGACAATCCCGGCCAATACGGAAGAAAGAGGTGATCCCATTGGTGTACCATAATCTTGGCGATAAATGGTATTAATCTTAAAATAAGTACGATTTTCAATAAGAGTGAGGGCTGATACAATGGTATTGCATTCAGAAGGTTGTAAGGCTAAACTAGGCAGCTGTGGAGTGATTAAATATATGGCTGTGTCCACAGAGACGTTGGGAAAGAGGGAAACAACATCAAGGCTTTCCATTAAGAATAGCAAGTCAGAACGAACAGTATGTATTATATCTAGGGCTTGGGTAGAACTGTGAATTGAATACCTCGATTGTTGAGTTAGTGGAGTGAGGAGGGATGCAAGTGATTTTTCCAAGTTACGTGTTGGGTTTGCATAGCTAGACACAAAAGGTCGGACTGGTTGATTTGGTTTGTGTAGTTTAACTTTTCCGAACAATTCAGGAGTGCGTGGTCCAAATGGTGGGTGCATATGATCAGCAATAAATAGTGGAAGAGACTTGCTGTTTTTAAGTTTACTGAGTGCTGTGACGGTAGCAGGAATCGGGTTACGCGTGATAACGGCATGCGGGATTTGATTAATAGCTTCCATCATTTTTGAATGTTACACATGTTTATCAAGTATAACTATTTGGTGAGATTTATCTGCAGAGTAATGGCCAGTGAAGAATCGCTTGCTAATGACAGAAGCAACGATCTGTCATACTGTAACAGTTTCTGGTGTTCAGTGGGTTGTTGCATGCTTTCGTGCGCAATAGGTCGAGCTATTTTAAACTGCAAAGGGTCTTGAGCTGGTTTTTGGTAAGGTTTTGATGATTTGTTCAACCTGGGTAATAAACTGGAATGGTTTAGGGTTAAGTAACGGGAAGGAAAACTTGAAACCTCTGTTAAGTGCATTTAACTCCTCCTCAGATAACTGGCGTGAACTAAGATTCACAACGGCAGCGGGTGAGTTTCCAAGAGTAGGTTTAGAGTCTGAGGGTCTATTGTACGTAGATTCATGGACCAAAAGACGTAATTTATGCAGTTGTCTCTACTGGTAAAGCTGTACTTCACGTTCCACCTTGGCAAAATTTACGATGATCAGTTTATCGAAAATCACAGGCGGAGCATATTTTACCATGAAACCATATGCGTAATAAGACCTCCGATTAAAAAGGTCAACCAGGCTGTATTTCGCACGTATTTCTGCAGAAAGGCGTCTGGTTTTCACACATGACAAAATTCTGGAATCTCGATAGGACGTTGGCGTTGTTCTGAGGCACAAGAATTTTGGAGTGACACCAAGGGAGCGGGATTTTGAAAAAAAATGAGGTGAGTTCGCTCCACTGCCAGTTTTTTAGAGGTCCTGTAGAATATCTTGACAGCGCGCTCCATGTGAGAGTTCACCGTGAGTTGACAAGGTTGGACGATAATAGTACAAACTTACTTTTTTCAAACGCAGCTGTCCTTGACGATGAGTGGAAGTTTTTGTCGTGCTGATTAAGATTTACCGGTAGACCATATTGCTGTCTTAAGCACGAAGGACAAGACATAACCCATTTCAACACGAAATAAACCAAGTCGAAGCATCGCAAACTGTGAAAACATCTTTACTTACGAAAATTAAAACTTGTTTGAAAGATTAAGATGATTAAAACAATGTGCGAGATCTTTTGGGTCTGTCTTTTACAGACCCATCCTCAGGCACAACAAGAAAACTCACACGGGGCACGCTGGCTTATATACGCACATTTGTGCTTCTGCAAGATACAACGCATGCGCCGTACTACAAGGTCGGGTATGCTTTTCACAGAAAGTAACAAATGAATATATGTACAAAGGCATTAAAAATAAAATACAAATGGCAGTAAGTAAGTAATCAAAACATATTTACAGTAGAAGTGGGATTCTCCAACAGGAACCTCCAGGGAGCAGGTATGATTTGCGGGGTTTCTTCATTACAACATTGTTCGGCAAAATCATAAATATATAAACTCTCCAAAGAGAGCACTGTAGTTTTTGTTCTGGCCGAGCACAATAATTCAGCATTATTCCATTGTGGGAAATAATCGCCTTTGTTGACTGTTCGGGCTAAGGCCGCTGCGGATGAATGCGTGCGAACATTGTATTTATGTTCGGAGATTCTCACCCCGAGTGACCGACAAATTGATCCGATGTAGGCTGTCTTAGGGAGAGAGTCATCAACAGATTGTAGTGCCACGGATTATACACCATATCTTTCCATGATTGAGACTTGGTCATGATCAGACTTGACCAAGTTCAAAAGGCGTTCGGAAGAAATGCCGAAACTGTAGTTGAACTTACGACGCGTTTTATGAAGTGTGGATTCTATGGTGGGGTGGTAAGGAATAGAGCCAACAAACCTGATGACAGGCAAGTCACGTTGGGTTCGGAGTGTAGTGGAGCTATGGCGCTTAAACTTGCGAAGGGTTTTAAAGAAATATCGGTGGGGATATCCAGACGACTCGGCCATGGTGGAAATGTGCTGAAGTTTTAGTGAGAGACCAGAGTTTGATGAGGAGTGTGTATAGGCTCGACGAATCAGAGAATGAAGTGAACCGGATTTATAACTGTTAGGAATAAACCAGTTATATGGAATCATCACTGGAACAAACGTTGGCTTGCGATAAACCGAGGTATGAATGAGGTACCCTCGGATGCGTTTCAACTGTATGTCCAGGTAAGGCAAGGAATCAGAAGATTAAATTTCTAAGGTGAAGGTAATCGAGGTGAGAACGGAGCAAAGACATTCGGTAAAGGCGCGCAAATCAGGAAGGGAGTATGGCCAAAGTAACAAAACATCATCAACGTATCGGGTGTAAAGCAGGAGTTGGAACGGTTCATTGGTAAGTACAGTATTTTCAACATGCTGTAAGACAATCTCGGCCAATACGGAAGAAAGAGATGATCCCATTGGTGTACCATAATCTTTGGCAGTAAATGATCATTTTAACCTTTTAAACAAGTCTTAATTTTTGTAAGTAAAGATGTTTTCACATTTTGCGATGATTCGACTTGGTTTATTTCGTGTTGAAATGGGTTATGTCTTGTTCTTCGTGCTTAAGACAGCAGTATGGTCTACCGGTAAATATACTAATATAATTTAATGTCAGTAAAGAAGGATTTTTTACACAATCTGGGTGTTTTCTAATTCTAAAATTTTGAGATATGAAGATACCCCTTTACAAAATCCGCTTGTTCTTCTGTGCTCACCACATAGCTAGGAGGAATAATCTGAGGTTTTAAAAGATAATTTTTGAATCATATAGAGCGAAATTCATATAACTTCCATCACCCTTTGATGTTACACTTGAACTTCTGGTGTGTAATTACTTTTAAATGATACGTATTGTACATTTTATGGAATAGAATATTTAATAACACCAAATTGAAAAAGATTTCGTACAACTTTTACTATAAAGAGTTTTTCGCTAACCTTTAATATTTTTCAAAACAACATTTGTTTACCAGAGAAGAGACAACAGTTTAATGCTTCCATTATGTGAAAAAGTATGAAAAATGTTTTTGAAAATCCAGTTAATGTAGGTCGTCGCACTTTCAAAAAGGACATATTACCTAAAATTCTGCTTTTTCGTATGCATATTTGAAATTAGAGCGAAAACTATTCATTTCACTCCGCAGCGGTGTTTCAACTCCTGAAATTCTGACAGTAAATTCACTTTTTACATATTCTTTTGTGCCACATACGTTTAGAAATTTTGACCTGAAATAAAGCAGTGTTTCGTGACTAGGAGGCGCAAACCAATATCCACACAACTTCTGAAGTTACATTATTATAAGCTCTTTTTTTCCAGAAATATTTCTGCAGCAGAATCTTTTCAAATAAAATCACTCATTTTCACAACACATCGATACGTCGGTCGGTAGGATATGAATGTTTTGTTTCATATGTTTCAAAATTTTTGATTTTTTTCGAAGGCGCCTATTTTGCTATTCATAAGTTGAACATTATTTTTTCATGAAATGCTTCAAGCTGTCAACTTAGAATTATTTTCTGTTTCCCATTAGGAGTACGATTTTGAAATTTTAACGTCTCTAAATGTTTAGTGAAATTCTCATATTTCTGCAGAAATTGATAGCCTCTGCATTACACAAAATATAATTCATAAATTTATGATTTAAAAAAAAGTTGATATATTTTATATTATAAACCAATTTTAAATATTTTACCGAAATAAATTCAAATGCATCAAATTAATATGACTTCTAAATATTAATGCTTATTTCTTAATATATACATCTAAACTTCTATTACTCGTCAAAAACCTTTATACACTGACGGAAAAAACAATTCCAACACCACGAAAAAATAGTTGTAGAGGAATGAAATGGCGGCAATACATTTGTATAGGTAACATATTTAATCGATTAAGGTTTCAAGATCACATCTTATTGTAAGCGCGAGAAGAGCCATTTTAAATATGAAATGCTGGTACATTAATAACCGGTGTAACCGCTAGAATGTTGAATGCAAGCACGCAAACGTTCATGAATTGTGTCGTACAGGTGCTGGATGTCAGTTTGTGGGATGGAGTTCCATGCCTGTTGCACTTGGACGGTCAATACAGGGACGGTTAATGCTGGTTGGGGTGACGCTGGAGTTGTCGTCCAATGATGTCCCATACGTGCTCGATTGGTGAAAGATCTGGTGATATAGCAGGCCACGGCAACATGTCGATACTCTGTAGAGCATGTTGGGTTACAACAGCGGTATGCGGGCGAGCGTTATCCTGTTGGAAAACACCCCCTGGAATGCTGTTCATGAATGGCAGCACAACAGGTTGAATCACCAGACCGACGTACAACTGTGTCGTCAGGGTGCGTGGTATAACCACGAGAGTGCTCCTGCTGTCATAGAAAATTGCTTCCCAGACCATAACTCCAGGTTTAGTTCCAGTGTGTCTCGGTCGCAGACAAGTTGGTTGCAGGCGCTCACCTGGCGTCCTTCTAACCAACACACGGCCATCACTGGCACCCAGGCAGAACCGGTTTTCATCAGAAAACACAACAGATCTCCACTCCGTCCTCCAATGAGCTCTAGCTTGAAACCACTGACGTTGCAAACGGCAGTGGTTTACAGTAAGTGGAATGCACGCTACAGGGCGTCTGGCTCGGAGCTGTCCCTCAAGTAACCGATTTGACACAGTTCGTTGTGTCACTGTGGTGGCAACTACAGCTCGAATTGCTGCCGCAGACGCGGTACGATGCGCCACGGTCATGCGCCGTATACGGCGGTCTTCCCTCTCAGTAGCGCCACGTGGCAGGCAGGAACTCGGTCTTGTTGAGGCAGTACCTTCCCTTGATCACCGCTGCCAACAATCATGCACAGTGGCTACATTCCTGCCAAGTCGTTCTGCAATACTGCGGAACGAAAATCCACCTTCTCGTAGCCCTATTACACGACCTCATTCAAACTCCGTGAGCTGTTGATAATGGCTTCTTCGTCTTCTTAAAGGCATTCTTGACTAACATCAACACACTACGTCGAATCTCAACGATAACTAACGCTCACGAACGATACAGCGCGTAATTTACAGCAAACCTGCTTTGCACGTTCCGAGAGGCGCTACTAGCGCAACACGTATGCGCCGAGCGCGAAATTTGCATAGACGTCATCTTACAGATGTACTCTCACCGCCTACCAACTGTCGTTTATCTAACACAACCCCTTTTTGGTGTTAGGATTTTTTTCCCGTCAGTGTATTTTATTCATGATGGGGCAGAGGAAGGTGGAAAAACACTCTGTTAAATCGGATGAGCACTACTAGTTCCTTAAAGTTTCTAGGATATAAAAGTCTATCCTCGGAGCATCTGATTACATAGATTGTGGGTGCGTTGTATACATATGACAGGGATATGTTAAAATAATAAAACAATGCAGTGTTTAGAATAAATTGACGAAAGGTGAAAGTCCTCCAAATACGTGGCGTCAGTAAATTAATAAATACATCGCCCTTTCCACGATCCAGAAACACATAGCAACCGAAAAATTGGTTTCCATAATATATATAGCCAGTGCCGTTAATACCCACCAGATTGAGAAGTCTCAGTAGCTGAGCCCATCTTATGGATTTATGATGTCAAAAGCGGATTGTTGGCCACCGTGGTGTAAAGCTAACGCGTTTGGCTAGATATCGAGAGATATGTGGCTTCGATTCCCGGCGGCGGCTGAAAACAATTTTTCGATTGCTATGTGTTTTTGGAACGTGGAAAGAACGATGTATTTATTTATTTAAATTGACGAATTCACAACAACATGTTCTAAAGAAACGCAGCAGATCAAATTATATTAAGTTTACAATATAATATGCTATCGAAAACACATTTGCCGCCCCGGTGGCGCAGTGGTCTAAGCGATGGCCTCTGATCATTCGTCCGAACGGGGTCCGGGTTCGAATCCCGGTGAGGCATGGATGTTGTGTTTGTCTTACGGCACTGGCTCTCTCCCTTCCCTGGAACCAGTGACCCTAAATTAGGGACGGGCGACTGCTTATAGCCCATTGAGTTGCTCACGGTGGTCGTTAAACCTCCAATAAAAAAAAACATTTTTTTTTTCGGAAATTGGCAGTCTGTTCCCACCTATTCTATCCGGAACGAAGACATTATTACATATTGCATCCGGCACGTAAGGCAATTTAATTTACAGTGCTTGAAGCGATAGCTTGTATTTTTAAAAACACACCGTTGTGCTCCTCACTGCATGATAACAAAATAATTATCGTTTTTCTCTTGATTGATATAACGTTTGGTGTGTATCCCAAATTTGCCTGGTTGATAATTTTATTTATGAGTATATCTTTATCGTTCAGTCCTGTCTTCTGCGCGATAGAGGTCGATTCCGCAAGGCAGATCGTTTAAAAAATTTCATATTTAATTTTTACGAAATATCTTTAAAAGAAACGTACAGCAATAAATTATTATACATATTTCTATTTCCAATAAACTTGCTCTGTTATTTTCTACTAAACCCGAAATTTTAGTTTCGGCATTGTGCTCTTTCAATTCCATCAGGATACCACTTTTCGGGAGAATACTTCCCTTTAGAAAGCATTGATACAAATCAACGTTTGGACGGCATAAAAAAAATGGAAAAGAAAATATCCGAACGACATTTAGCTGCCAGCCGCTTTAAAGGAAATATACAGTACGTGTTTGCATTTGTAAGTAATGAAATTTTTTCAGCATTTTCTTTAACAGTTCTTTAAGTGTTTATGATATATTTTGTTCTGATGAATGAAAGTTAAACATTGCAAAGGACAAAGGTACATCGATTTGAAATGTGGTACTGGCGACGTATGATGATATTTGCTTGGAGAGAAAAAATAGAAAATGTGAAGATGTCAAAAAATATCTCAGGAAAAAGAAGAAATAAAATAGTATGGCTATAGAAAGGAGAAGAGACAGCATGATAGGCCACCTCATAACACAGTTTGAGTGGTGGGCCAACTTGATTGAAGGCAGAATCGAAGGAAAATCTAGAAGAGGACGCCTAAGAAGTCAATATGTTAGTCAAATAATAAGAGGAAGATCTTACCGGAACATCAGAAAAGACTTCCTTTGTGATTGATGATCAGTGCTATCCACCAACCTTAGGGTTGAAGGGAGGAGGAGGAGGTGGCAGAAAATTCATGACACATCCGGTTTTAGTTATTGTTCTAATATTTTAGCGAGGCGTTTTTTGAACACCGTCAATATTAAGAAATTGTTTTATTGTAAACGGAGGTCGCGAAAAATCAATTAAGAGTTAGAGGTCTGATGCGAAACAAAACAGTAACATTTTAAATGGGACATTCCAATTCAAGACATACTTCCGGAAATTTGAAGTTTTGATCCGTAAATTTATTTGTAATCCCAAATTCGTAGATGCTATTTCGCACAAAGTAGGGTTTTCCTATTTTTTCAGAACTTGTATAGAAATATTAGGTTAGATGTTGGAACAGGTCTGCAAAATATGTTAGAACAGTTTTGACAAATAAAATTGAAAACGACACATATACTCTGCGGTGATGTATGCCATTCCTCTGCGTTATGAAAATTCAACAGTGAAGTTTTATGTAGGATTGACTAAGCGATCAATAAGCCCCAGGATTAAGGAAACTGATAGGACTACAAAATAAGTAAAGCCGACTACTGCTCTTGCTAGGGAGATATTCTTCAACGCAGCCATTCCTGTTTGGACAGATGCAAAATGTACACATACAAGTACACCATACAAGTGATTAAAAAAACTGATCATCGCTGCTGTGTGAGAGGCTGCTGTGTGAGAATCTATCGCGATCCTAACGAGACGTAATATCTGCAATGAGAATGTATCAGACGAGTTGTCATACGTATGACCAATTTTCAGGTAAATTACGTGTAATTTAATATTTCGTTATTTGTAAATTCATGATATATGATGCATAGGAGATGCCTCAAACGCGATGACACGTGCTAAATGTTTTGAAAAACTAAACAGGTTAATGAATTTAAGCCTTTCAATAGCCATAGATGAGCTCCACTAGGGTTATTGAAAGGCTTAAAATGTTTCAGCCACAAGGTAAGCCTTTTATTTTGGCGTCCCTTCATGTAGTTTCCTTGTACCGTAACATACCTGTGAAATCCGCCCATCAAATTATTGAGGCTCTTCTCGCTGATTATTGTGTCCCTCCTAATGAAATTTCGGCAATTATGAACGCTCTTCGGCTTGTCATGCAACGTTCATATTTTAAATTTTAAGGGTGTATTTATCAACAGTTGGAGGGCTCACCTATGGACTCTCCGCTGTCCTGTTTCCTTGCGGAAATTGTCATGCAATTTATTGAAAATAAGGTTCTATTGGAATTCCCTTACACCCCCAGCTTATATTTAAGGTATGTCGACGATATCCTGGTCATTTGGCCTCATGCACAGGACTTACTGATTCAATTCGTCGACACGCTTTCTTCTATTTTCCCCACTATCAAGCTCACGGTAGGACTAGAATATAATCATATTTTACCGTTCTTAGATATTAGTATCTTACATGATCCAACTACTCATAAATTATCATTTTCAGTGTATCGTGAACCTTCTTATGTTTGTTCCATTATTCCATACAGTTCAAACCACCCTTTTGTTCAGAAGACGTCAGTCATCCACTTTTATTTTAGACAAGCATATACTCACTCCTCTACACACTCAGCTTTGCATAGTGAGACCGATAGAATTTTTGAAATGACTAAAACATTACGGTATCCCAATTACATTACTAGTAAGATCCATGCAAGAGTTTTGGCACAGCGATCCACTACATTAGTAGCGATTAATGAGAGTAATCCGAGGTTTATTAGGTCATTAGAGTTTTTACCCGGAATAACAAATTTTCTGTCACGTGTGTGTTCCACAAATGAATAACAAGTGGGTGTCAAGGGCATGGATTTATTTGCACAACTCAGGCGTGACAGGGATAAACCCGACATATTACGACGTTGGGGAGTATATAATGTTCCTCTCTTGGACCCTGTTACTAAACAGCACGTTTGTAACTACGTAGGTTCCACAAGTAGACATTTGAATTTGAGATTAATGGAACATAAATATAGTGTTGAAGCACACCTTCAAAATACTTCTCTTGCAAGAAATGTTAATAATGGGACTTATTTTCCGGATTGGTGCAATGCTCGTATACTATTGACACCCTCTTCTGTCAGTACCTTACTGATAGCCGAGAGTGTATTTATTAAAGCGTTGGACAGAAAACGTTGTAATGATTATTACCCAGTGGACCTTCATGAAAGTTGGACACCGATTGTGAAGTCATTGAACTTTAATATAATTCGTAAGAATCTCACTTTATCTGTAGCAACTACTGTGTATATTATGTCGTTTTATGGTATATGAATAATAAGTAGCTGGCTTTGTGATGTCACACATGGCCTGTGTGTATATATACAGCTATCCGCGATAGCTGCCTGAAACATCTGATGATGGAGTGAACGGCACTCCGAAAGTGCTCATGGTTTTAATCTGTAAAGAGTTTTCGTTTTTTTTTTTATAATAAATCGTGCTTAGACGGTGTGTAATTTTTATATTGGGAATTTCCTTATGTTTTTTTCTACATTTTATACACCAAATAGTTTAAAAAGAACCTTGAGAAAGCTGTTTGGTCGACGTGCGGTAGATCGATGTGGTTTGTATTTTTATATTTTTTACACCTATAAATTTACGAATCGGAACAATTTTTTCCCGAAGTAAATTTTAAAATTGTGACTTTGCTTTAGAATACCAACTCAAGTTATTCTATAACGCGTTATTGATAACTTCTGGGGGTACAGCATAGAATTTCGATTTTAATAACAGCAATTCAATTACGAATATAAAATTTTACAGTGGTGGAGGGGCATTACATTTTCGACACTATTAACATAATCCCACCATTAGGAATATACATATTAGGTAACGAAATCTTATTAAAATTGTACTTGATAATCACGTTTAGTTTTTTTTTCACTAAAGCTGAGAGTAAATTTTCACTGAAGGCTTTGTTATGTTGTTATGTAGCTTCTGTTGCAATTTGTGTTGTTTTTAATAACTAGTCCTCACCGTTTGCGAAACGAACTGTTTATTTTTTTAGGAATGGACAAATGTAAGAAATAATATGAAGATATTATGAACGAAATACGCCTTTCCTGCTGGATCTTTTTAAAGTGAAGTTTACTATCAGGCAGAATCAGAGTTCTTTTTCTATTCAGAAACGGAACAGTGTGTACTGAATCCTAAAAACTAAACTCAGTATTCTTTACAGAAATGACTGCAAAAATCCTTGATGGGAAGAACAGATTTATTATTGCGCTGCATTCATAAAAAAATATTTAAAAATTCAGCTCTCCGTTTTACAAATGGAATGTTAGGTGTAATTTAGTATATTACAGAGTAAATGGTATTGCGAAAATCAAGAATGCAAAGACGTTAATAAAACCACGAAATATTTCATTACGACTAATTATGGAAAACTTTTGTTTTACAGGAAATCTTTAAAACCTTTTGAAGGATGATTTTTGGGGGAAATTATTTGTTTACTAGGAAATCAAACGAGCCGCTATTGCGAAAGTGTGGTACCTGTAACGCACGATTTTTTTTATTTTCTGCAGTACAGAAGATGAGAAATGCTTCCTATGTCGCAGCCTTGTGATGCACAAACGTAGTGGATGTAAAGTCACCATTTCCTAAATGAAATGCATGTTGGCGAATGTTCGTCTTCTACCCTTATTTCTTTCTATCTTTTCATCCCCGTAGTGCTTCTTATTTGCTACATATTCCTCTGTGCCCTCTTCGCTAACTCAATATTCATTATCTTTTTTATCGCTCTCCCTTCTTTATGGCATAATATATTGTACCATGCTATTTAATCCAATTTATTTTGAGCCAATGGAAGGGAATAATAATTGAACCAGGGGAGGGAAAATTAAATATTTTATGATGCCCTTCTCTCATATTGGAAAATATTTCTTCCAAAAACATACGGTATAAGCCTCGCTCTTTTTGTTCCAAATTCGATCGATCACTGATGTACTGTGATATACAGTGCAATGACTTTCATTTTCGCCGAAGCATTGTGTGCACATGGGGTGTACATTGTGAGGCATTGTATGTACATCGTGCCGATAAATTCATTTAAACTCACATAAGAACAGGAATTATAAAGTTAGCAGTATTTTAGAATGCATTCTTTGGACTTCTGTATAATATGGAACTTTTCATGTGTGTTATTTGGAGTTTTGCCGTTAATTTTCAGTAAGTTCTTTCCATGTAGTTAAGTCAGCACATATTCATGTAAGAACTTCGTGCAGGTTCAGAATTTCGGGTTTCAAATATAGTGAGTGTGGATTCGGATAAGTTCTGTACAAACTTCTCTAAGTTCACTAATCCCATTTACTTTAAAATTAAAGGAAATGTGTACTCGAATAGTGTGTAAACCGTCAACATATCGATTTAAAATGTATACGAAAAAGTATTTAACAGTAACTTCGGAGCATCAAATTGTCTACCATTTTCATTTTCAAGAGTTTGCAAATTTCCACTGTGCAACTTATGTTACCAAAAGTAGATACATGTACTTGGAGTGCCATTTTTCCAAAATAAGAAATCAACGCTGCCAAAGTTTTGTACTAGTTTTGTACACCCCAAAAATTTATTTTACACAACTGGAAGTGGTACTTTTCGGCTCTCTAAATGTACATGCTGGAGTGCCATTTTTTCAAAATCGAAAATAAATACTACCAAAGTTTTGTACTAGTTTTGTACACCGAAAAGAAAATTGTGTACACCACAGGACGTGGTACTTTTTGACTCTCATTTGTTTCTTTCGAGCATGTACTTAAAGTGCCACTTTTCCAAAATTGAAAATAAACACTGCCAGAATGTTGCACTAGTGTTGTACAGTTTTGAACACCCAAAAGAAAATTTTGTACACCACACAAAGTGGTTTTTATTGGCTCACCAGCACGTACTCAGATTTCCACTTTTTTAAAGTCGAAAATAAATACTGCAAGGGTGTGTGCATCCTAAAGAAAATTTGTAATCTACCGGAATAGGTTATTTTTACCTCTGCTTAGTGGCACTCCGGCAAGCGGTCTTGTACTGCCCTTTTTGGAAAATCGAAATTGAACACTGCCAGGGTGTTGTACGAGTTTTGTACGGTTTTGAACACAATGTTTTGTACACCACCAAAAGGGAACCGGTAACTTACTACGATTAAGCAAACTAGCCTTTGTTTTCCTAGAAAGCCATCGTAGAAACGTTTCTCCAAAAATGAAAATAGATACCACTAACATTTTTTATGTTCTACCGTGAAATTTAAAATTATTTTCCTGAACAGAACAGTAGTAGAACTTTTCTACTTCTTGTACCGCTAAACATGTACTTGCAGTCCAAAATACTAAAAGTCGTCGTATTTTATTTTTTTCATCTCGAAAAAATGTTTTGTACTTTACCGGATGTGGTACTTTTTATCCCTCTTAGTTTGAGCACTAGACATAAATTTCTTGTACCATTCCACAAACCCGAAATATTCACACACGTTTTCTACTAGTTTTGTAAGTGCGAGAAACGTGCTCCATTTTGAAATATAAGAAATCACTTTATGAGATTCCTCAATGGTAAAATTTGATGATCTCGGACCGTATGTAAGCAGATTACAGTTCTTTATTTCCAGTTTTTGTCTTAATGAAGTTCTTTGCACCTGAATTTTATCTTTTTTTTTTTTTTTTTTTTTTGAATTACAGATTTGTACATTTTGGGATTGTATAACGGCTATCCTCAGTTGTGGATACCCCCATGACTGCATTAATAAAGTACTTGTTGATTTTTTGCTTTTCGAAGCAGTAGCTTAAATGGTTAACTAATTTGATTAATATTCCTAGTTTGTTGCATATAAAACACACTTTTATGATAACCCAGTAGCCAAACGGCCAAGTTGAAAGAATCAGCAAAAGGATTTATGTTTAAAATCTTCTTTCCCTTAATTTTCCACTCAATGAAATTTCGAAGGTCATCTATATAAAAAATCTTCACATTGTGATTCATCATTTGACACACAGTGGCTCTTAGATCAACATATAGCAACAATACGTATTCGTTTAAATCGCTTTCTTTATATCAGTTCCCCACAATTACTTGCCATCTTTCTCTCTCTTCACCTCCCCTCCCCCCCCCTTATCTACAATCAAGGTTGTCTCTATAAATTTTGTTCTGAGTCACTGCCAGTTTTGCTAAAATGTACAAGCTGTTTAGAGAAATAACGAACTCTTCTGTGGGAAAATGTTTAGTTTAGAAGCAACTCGAAAGGAGGGTTAAGTTACAGGTATACGTCACAGACTGAAATTCAAGCAATTTGAATTTCTGCGCAATGTTTTTTCAATCTTGTGGTTTTCAGTTTAAATAAAATTTTTAAATTTAAGCATTGCTTTGTAGAATTAAAAATATAATCAGTGAAACTTCAGCTATGCGTATTCCAGTTATATCTTTGGACATTTATACGTAATTCTGCATTAGTGACGATATTTTATTGTAGTTTCTAAGCTTTTCCAATTCGATAATAGCTAATTAATCATTTTTATACGCTTTTTTCGATGTACATAAATTTTGTAATTATAGATTATCACAAACTCACAGTTCTTTTTTTTTGTTAACGTATACGTAACCGGTACATCACAAGTTTGAGAGAATCGAGACAGCGTTACTGAGTTCTTGGTGCAGCCAAAGTTGAAACTTCATCCCATCAGAGAAGGGTATGCTGTTTACTTTCGATTAGCGTTGTTGTGTTCCTTCTTGGTGCAAAGTTGAACCTTGATCTCATCAGGGAAGGATCTGCTGCTTAGTTTCGGTTTGGATGAAAAATTTATTTCGCAATCGTTGCTCTGAACAAAACGTGTACTTAGGCAAGCTACAACTTTTGGCATGCTGCGGACGTTTTTTTGTTGTTGTAGTTCAGCTATGAAATTGATGGTGCAAAACTTAATAACATTCATAGTTATGTTTTTCTCTGACTTTGGAAAATTTCCACTTATCGCTCAAAAAAATGTTTTCCACTTGTATTTTAATCATGTAATTATCATTGATATTACATCTATATTATGTAGTTATATGGTACACTCAGTGGTCGAAGTGGCACAGAGCTACTGCCGGTATGGTGTAGAGCATAGATCCACATAGTGTAAATAGGAGGTTTCGAAAGAAATACATACCATGCCGTATAATTGTTTTTTGTTTTTTTTTTGTTTGGTATTGTAAAATTAATGTATATAATATTAAAAAAATTAATGCAAAATTGAAAAAAACTTCATTGAAGGGTTTTTGTTCTCTTTCAGTCCGAGCTGCTAATTATCAATTTTATCCGTTAAAAATGTCATTTGCCGATTTTTGCGTTAAAATTTGTGTTTTCATCCTAATTTCTTTACGTAGTTTGTGAAGGGTTCGTAATTTATTACACACCGGGATGGTAAATAACGTTTTTTTTAACTGCCGGTATGCTCACTTCCATTTTTGTTAACAACCGGTATGCCATACCGGCCCAGTTCGAACACTATGTATAGTACTCGTATATTTGTAAACATCACATACCTGCACATTGTATTTCCACACGCACTCTTTTTTTCCTGGCCTGCATTGAAGTTTTGTTGTACATGCAAATTAATTTCTGCAGCTACGAAACCCATATTGCATTCTTGCAGTGCATAATACTGAATTCCCTGTTTGTATACAACCATATCCAATAAAGATCACTAAAGTCTCATAGTTGTTAACCTTAAACATTTAAATATATTTTATCGAATTCGTTTCAGTGCGATAAAACGTAAATTCATGATTATGCATCTGACAGCTCACCGTGTTAAATCTGACTGGCTGATTGATAACCTTGCATTGTGTACTTCTGTTGCAAAATTTATTTTAAAAAATAAAACTACAGGGCTCTATGGTAGTTCCTTTACTTTACCAGACAGTCTCCCTAACTTCTTGACATCCCCATTTTCCCAAAACAAACACCGGGAAAAACTCATCCTTCCTAAAGTCAGAAATCCTGGAAAAATTATTATGCTTAGGGGTGCTGAAATATACTTTCCGGGGTTGCACAAGTTGTGCTAGTTACGCCACTGCGAATGCGCCGAGGTGTTTTGCAACTTCCCCCTCCTCCAACCTTGCTCGGCATGGTTGCTGGACTGGAAATGATACGTGCTGATTTGAATTCCTTTTCCTAACGTTTTTGAAATTACTGGAAAAAGCATTTACTGGAAAAAGATAGCAGTGTTTACTGGAAAAAAACTGGAAAAAGATAGCAGTGTTTACTGGAAAAAAACTGGAAAAAGATAGCAGTGTTTACTTCCGAATTTCGAAAGATGACACTCTAAGACCATGCTGGACAACCAAAGAGAACCATCGCCGGAGGGGTACATAACTATCTTTTGTCTGTACAAAACTAGTACCCCATTCTGGCAGTGTTTATTTTCGATTTTGGAAATTTGGCACTCCTAGTACATGCTCGAGTGCCACAAAAGGAGAGTCAAAAAGTACCACTTCCGGTGTTGTACAAAATTTTCTTTTAGGTGTGCAAAACTGTACAAAACTAGGACAACACTCTGGCAGGGCTGTTTTTTTCAATTTTGGAAAATGGCACTCCAAGTACATGGTCGAGAGCCACGAAGTACCACTACCGGTGGTGTAAAAAATATTGTTTTGGGTGTACAAAACTGTACAAAACTATAACAACACTCTGGGAGTGTTTAATTCTCGTTTTTGGAAAAGTGGCACTCCAAGTACATGGTCGAGAGCACAAAGGAGAGCCAAAAAGTACCACTTCCGATGGTGTACAAAATTTTGTTTTGGGTGTACAAAACTGTTCAAAACTAGTAAACCATTCTGGCAGTGTTTATTATCGATTTTGGAAACGTTGCACTCCACGTACATGCTCGAGGGCCACAATGGGGAGTGAAAAAGTACCCCTTCCGGTGGTGTACAAAATTTTGGTTTGGGTGTAGAAAACTGTACAAAACTAGTACAAGACTTTGGCAGTAGTTATCTTCGATTTTGAAAAAGTGGCACCCAGCATGCACTTGGAGTGCCACTTTTAGAGCGTCGAAAAGTACCACTTCCGGTGGTGTACAAAACTAGTACATAACTTTGGCAGCGTTGATTTCTTATTTTGGAAAAGTGGCACTCCAAGTACATGTATCTGGAGACAGCGGCCAACGTAATTTATGACCGCTAGTACGTTTAAAATCGAGAATTGAAACTGAATTTCATCTCCGATGTGGACACCATTCTATCAACTAAAACTTTGTAAGTTAATTTCTGTTGCAACCATGATCATATGTGGAAGATTTTAGGAAGGGAATGTCTGACGCCAGGTCTTAAACAACCCTTAGAAATATGAAAGCTGGTTAGATGTAATCTAAGTTCTTGAAGATATATATATTTTATTTTCTTAATATAATACTGAAAATATTTATGTAGCCAATAACACAGGACATATAACACTTCATACAACGTACATGTATAGTTCTGTAACACAGGCCATATAAATTTGAAGTTATGTACAGCCTTTTTTAAGTTCACCATTAACATTTATTTCAAAGTTAAAGGTAATGTGTACTCGAATACTGTGATAACCGTCAACGTATCGATTTGAAATCTATATGAAAAATATTTAACAGTAACTTCAGTAGAACAAAATGTCTACCATTTTCTTTTTCAGGAGTTTGCAACTCTTCCCGTGTTACTACTTGCAATATATAACCACAAGTACCGTACAATGTGACAGACGGTAACGTACTACTTGACTGCTGGTATGTTAAAAAGCGAGAATTGAAACTTGCTATCAGCTCCGATGGGAGAAATCCAAAGTCTTTAGATATATCTCTTTGTATAAGGCTGGGCTCGCTACGATGTCAGCCTCTTATTGGCTGTTGAAATGACGTCGGCGTCTACGCTTGGCAGCCAACGTGGCAGCTTTGAGCGTCTTGTGGCGTGGGATTCGGCATACGAAACGATTGTGATAATCACACTTACTATGATAATAACGAAATAAAACTGGGAAAAACTGCTCATACATAAATCAATTTCATAAAATCAAAGCTTTTATCTTCCTTAAAGCGCAACATTTCCAAATTTATTTGCATATACATGAACTCACATTTTAATACTTAACCGAATAACGAAATTTGTAGCCAAGCCGCTATACAAATAAAACAGCTACAAGAATTAAGGTTAAACACTGATACTCAAATTATTTCTGAAATTTACTTCATCAAAAAATGCCAACAAAGGCAGCGATACGTATCACTGCCGTATCAATCAGTTCCGTACTGGGAACAACACAAATACTATTCTGTCTCTCTTTAGATATTCATTCTTGAAAATATTTTCAACATTCCTTCATGGTGTGTATGCATAAAACACATAAGCAAGCTAAAAAAACAAAACACACACACAATATATATGCGCAAGAAAACCAAGAGGCTTAGGTGTTAACAAACGTCCTCTTTTTTTTTCAAAATTATTTTTTCCTGTAAAGTTGAATAAACTTATTTTGCTCTAAGTTTAAGAAGGTGGTTTTAACTTAAAACCTTTTTTACCAGCATATGTGCTAACTGGTTATTTTAGTAGTTAACAGGTTTAGTAGAATTTAATGTTCAAATATTTTATTAACTTACAAATTTATTTTAGGTGCACTTAAGCACATGTAATATAGCAGAAACCCACTTTCAGGGGTTTCTGCTATATTACATCTGCTTAAGTGGTCATTTATCGCTTCTTCTGGGTCAAACAGAGAGGATCATTTGTGTTTGACTTTGAAGAAGCGATAAGTGATTATTCTCAACATGTTCTACATTACATGTCTCTATAATCTCACTTTTAGAGTTTACTCTTTTTTAGTTTTAGCCCTCATCAAGGGAAGAATATAGCTCGGTGATTGGGTTTTAATATTCTTTATCTTTGTTTAGGTTTTTCGTTTTAAAATTGTTTGTACACACCCACACACATTATTTAAGGAACTACTGCTCTGCTGTTTAACAAACTACTGCTCTGCTGTTTAACAAACTACTGCTCTGCTGTGTTTCCATCATCACACGTCACGCACACCAATTGGTGGCTTGTGTTTTGGCTCCTGGCCAATGAGATAACGTAGTGGATGTTCCTGAATTTGTTCTGTCTCTATACCAGACGCTAGTGGTTTGTATTGTCCTCATGCTTGTGAGTAAATTTAAACATATTGCGGGCCAGAAAAATTAGATACGCTTTTTTACTTTTTGTTTGCGGGACGTAAAGACCACAGTGAGCAAATCTGTCACCTGTCCCTAATTTGGGATTGCTGATTCCAGAGAAGGGCAAGCTCATGATATAT
Organism: Macrothele yani; assembly: GCA_039090855.1. Lineage (NCBI taxonomy): Eukaryota > Metazoa > Arthropoda > Arachnida > Araneae > Macrothelidae > Macrothele > Macrothele yani. The sequence continues at coordinate 3,527,180 of CM077018.1, forward strand.
ATTTCACGCTTCCCGAGCATTGAAAAACCATGACCCATCTCTGAAGAATGATTTGTAGCCAACGCCTCATACCAATCGGAAACTGATGATTCTTGTGTTCCTTCCTGTTTTTCTTAGCAACTGTTTTATTACTCAATCTCAATAGATTTGAAAAAAATGTTCTTTTGCTGACTGAAACGAAATTCAGAAACATATTTCAGAATTATTTATATTAAAATAAAATATTAAACATACGCAATTTCAAAAGTATGTTGAGTGTATTAATTTTGATGTTTAACCTCTTACTGATATTAAGTGAAAGAAACTTCTTATTCCACAAATTCTAATTACAATATACTAATTGTTACCAAAATGTTATTCTGCGGGGCCATGCTGAAGCAATTTAGCATGCTCTTTGTCAGCGCATATAATTCGGCTTCAGGCAAGTTACCAGATCACCAATGCAGTGTCATGCAGTGAAGTCGACCTTAGAAACGTGTGTTAGTTTCGCGGTGAAAGACAAATTTTCACGTAGGCGGAATATTTTGCTTTCACTTGTAAAGTGACAGCCGTTTTTGAAGCGGCTTTTACGTATCATAGTACCGTTTTCAAAGCGATAGAATCAGATTTCATTAGCCGATCCGAGGGTTAACGTTGTTTTAAGAAACATGTATTAAGACAGTTGCAAATGCTGAAGCTACACATTATTCAAGCCACCTATCTAACAACGGTTTGAGACGCCTGTTGCTTTCATACGCCTCAATTTCATGGCGTATTAATTCAAAGAGTCTGTGATGTATTTCTATTATGTTCAGCAAAACTTATGTGAGTGCGTCTGTTAATTAAATAATGTTCGCTGGAGAAGGATCTCCTTTACGAATGGTTATTTTACTCTCATACTACAGGTGTTCTATTGGATTAAGATCTGGAATCTGTGGAGGCCATTTTAATGCTTTGTCATTCAGTTCCTTTAAGGCAATGGATCTCCTTTGTTACTTTATAAAATCTTACAAATCCGCCGTTTTACACGAACATCGTCCAGTCATTTATGTTCATAGAAAAACCATTCATCGCTTGTTTTGTTCTTTATGTTCCTTTAATCTCACAAAACGATGCAGTTTTTCGTACAACGCAGAGAAGGTTTGCAATTTCTGACTTGCTTCTACTTATTATCCTAGCTACCAATATGATGCCATTATCTAGGCCACTTAAATCATGATTATTTGCCATATCGGAGCTTTGTGCATATACGAACCCATTGCAGTAAGCTGTTCATGCAGATATCAACGCAATAGCTGCTCACGTAAGTAAGGATGGTATATTATTCATTGCATTTGGGTGTTCTTAAAAAAATGACCGGTCACTCTGATACCGACCGGGTGAGAGTTCTCAGTGTGTGACTTGGCTGAGCAATACTGCACTGTCAAGCAGAACTGACGATATCAACCGCGAGACGGGGTTACATCCCGATCTCGCGATTTTTGTTTTTTTGAAACGGTGAACTTCATGTTGCCTTTCAATTAGAGCAGTGACGGGAGTTAGTGAAAACGCCCTTGTGAGGGCGAAGTTCCGTTCATCCCGCATTGAAACTCTGGTATCAGTTTCCGGTACGTCGCCGCCGTTCTGGTCCCGCGGACGAAGGGGCCTTTGATCAATCGTCCGCCCAAAGCCCGAGCGCCCGGCTTCTAAGGTTTGACTAGAGTGGGAGAACCTCTGGGTGCCCACTCAGTACTTAGAAGAAAATTTTGTGTTTTTCATCTCTCTCACAGAGATGTCAACTACCCAGAAGGGTAGAGTGAAACCTAAGGGGTCAGTCCCCAAATCGTCCAGGACAACCCGGACGCAGAAGGTAGCGGCAGAAGCACTACCAAGCCCTGTCGCCAGTGCTAAAGGGGTTAGCCCCTCTTCCGAGAACAGCCGGAAGGTAGAGCCCATTGCCAGGGGGAAACCGTCAAAGACGCTTCCCCCAGCGAAGGGCTCTAAAGCCGCTACACCCACGAAGGGAGCCTCGACTGAGCAGTCTCAGTCAGCTAGCAGTGAAAGCACCCCCTTGCCAGTTCCGCCCATGGCAAGGAAGGGTAAAACACCACCCCAGCCCGAACCCTCTCGGGCTCCTGAGGGGTCGTCCGCGGTTTGCCCAGATGTTTCTTTGGTGGGAAGCACGCATCCCAGGACACCCCCGGTGCTTACACCCGAGGCGTTTGTGAGCCACATTTTCAACCTCCCCTGGGAAGTTGAGTCCGTTCTCTTGGGCTCGCCGGTCACTTCCTCAGGGAGAGAAAAGGTGAAAGCTGCCCTGAGCAGTATCAACAAGGCTTGTTATGAGCAAGCAGCACGGGTAGCCTATGTCGAAGGCAGGCTGTCCGTGCGGGAGGAGTCGGGCTGCGAATCCAACGCGAAAGTGGTTTCCTACGCCGAAGTGGCTAGGAAGGGGGCTAGCAAGGCGAAAGGGCCTTCGCCTGCCCTGATTGAGATTAAAAGAAGAAGGTAAAGTCGGGAGACAGGAGACACGTGCTTTTAGTCTACCCGACAGTTGAGAGTGCGTCATCAGAGGACACGAAGAAGACCCTGAAAACTGCAGTAAACCCAACTAAACTGCAGATAGGGGTCAAGAGCTTTCGGAGCATAAGGAAAGGAGGGGTCGCGGTGGAGTGTTCCCATCCCTGGGAGCTCGACCGCCTTGCCCAGGAGTTGAGAAGCAATCCGCTGACCAAGGATTGCACACTCCCCACGGCCCCACGAAAGAGAAACCCCTGGTTGATAGTGTATGGGGTCGACGGGGATCTCTCAGGGAAAGAGTTCGAGCAGGCGGTTTGCGGGCAGGACCCAGAGCTCGAGAACGGGTTCAAAGCCTGTTTTCCCATCAAGAGCAAGGGCGGTAGGGTCCACTGGGTGGCAGACGTGGAACCCAAGGCCTTCAAGCACTTGGTGAGGCGGAAGACACTGAACTTGGGTTGGTCAGTGCTCCGCCTAAAGGAATTTTTGAGGGAGGTCAGGTGCCTTCGGTGTAGTGGCTTCGGTCATTTCCGAGGCAACTGCCCCGAGACAGAAGCAAGGTGCGGCAATTGTGGTGATATTGGGCACCAGCACCACCAGTGTGCAGCCGCCCCGAAATGCAGCAACTGCAATGCTGCGAATGCCAAGTTCCGCCTGAAGTTGGAAGTCTCACACACCAGATTCAGTAAGACATGCCCTAGTCTTATTAGGGAACTTGAGCTAAGGAAGAGTCGAGTCAACTATTGTTGACGGATGGTAGTACCCTTGGAGGTACGCAGCTCTCGACATTGAGTTTTTCGGTCTATTGACCAAAGTGTTTGAGATGACCCTAGCCCTGGGTCATCACCACAGCACTGGCCCTAGCGCTGTGGACAATGTAAATATTTTTCAATTTGTGTGATTATTTAGTGTCTGAATATTGTGAGAGGGGTGCATGAGACCCTCATAGTGAATGTGCATGTACTTTTGCTGAGTTTCAAAATAAAGCACAGTAGTCCCAAAAAAAAAAAAAGAAAAACTCGCGTTGGCGGGCGATCTCCCGGCCTCGAGATGAGATATTTTTGAAAAAAAGTTGCTTGCCCCAACTGCTCATAGCACGTCGCACACACGGGTTGTGACAGAAGGATGTAAGGTACCGGTCCCGTGGGGGAGGCAGAACCCCAAAGGTCTCTAGGCCGAATCTGTCCGAGTGAAAGACTGTGGTTTCCGGTGACTGACGGGCTAGCTATCGCAGCGCCGTCAGGGATCCTATGATTCCCAAAACTTTCGAGAGAGTTCAACATTTCCCTGCGAAGTCAACACTTTGACGGTGCAGGTAAAGTCATCAGCTAGTATAATATCCTAATTCAGTACACGTTTTGTCAGTATTCCGAGAAAAAAATATAGCTCCTGTCTTTAGAGAAGCAAGGGCACACTTTTTTAAAAAGAAAATAGAGTACTGTGCACGGTATTAATGATGGCTAAATATGCATACGTAAATTAAGTTTTGCTTTTTATGAGATATACGTAAGTCATCTAAATTTTAAAAAAATCAGGAAATAATAACATAAGTAATAGTTCGTATAACATTTCAAAAACGTCAGGAACAAATAATTAATAAATTCATTTTTAAAAATGCAGTCAAAGTAGAAATGTATCGTACTCGACGATTCTTTCGAAAAGAACGGTTCAGCAAACTGTCATTCGCGAATGAAACTATTCCGGAAAGAATCACAACAGGAAAGGAGCCGATTCCCTATCAGTTAGAATTTCTGTTACTAGAAATCAAAATTTCGTACAGATGTCTCGGTAAGGTTAATGTTCTACTTAGAAAATATTCCCTTGTTCAGAAGTGTACAATTGCAATAAATTATGTCAATGTTTCCAAACGAACTCATAACAATAATGAGGCAAAAATTTTCCGCATGAAATAAAAACAACTCGGAAACAGTCAGCGAAAGAACGCATCCGACTCAGAACCGATTCCCTTCACACAAATGGTCCTCTAAACCTGAAGATTCACCGACGGAAACTAACAAATTATTCCTAAAGAACCTTTGTAATGATTCGCATAGATACAATCAAAAAATTCAAAAGAATGGGTTTGGTTGTTGTAAGAACGGACACATTGACTATGTTAATTCATATTAATGATGAACATTTCGTGTTTTTTTATGACGAAAGAAGCAGTGCAAGCTGCAAAATGGCGACAAAAAGTTCGCAAACATTCCTTTTTTTAAGTCGAAAATTGTAACAAAGGACTTCAATTTCTCACGCCTTAGAAGAGCGATGCCTTTTTCGACGAACTGAAAGTATCGTCAAGGACACTGCGACCTCGCGGTACATTGTGAATATCGGCCAGCGCCTACAAGTCTAGAAAACAGGCATCCACTTTTGTACCATCATAACAATGTGTATTGTGTTACTATACGGATTTCCTTCGGCGGTACGATTACCTTCTCAACAGGGCGAACTTACTAATGGATGATCTGCAGAGAACCAAGAAGGCGCAGGGTAGGAGTCCATCAGCAAGAAACTGAGACAACGTCCATGGCTGTGGCCGGTGAAGGGCGCCAAGGGTGACCCACGTGACCAGAGAGCCGAGTTACGTGAACCGGTCAGCAAGAGGTCAAGGTCAGCGCCGATGTCCTTGGGGCAGGTGCAGCGTGAAGAGGGGAGTCTAGCACGTCACTTGGACAGGATCTGTTAGTCAGTTTGATTTCGGTCAACGGAGAGAGCAGTTCTCCGATAGAAGGAGACGCGACGTGTTTGTCTTTATTGTGTGGTGGGCCAAGGGAAGTTCCTGGATAGAGAACGGCTGGAGTTCACGAGGGAGTTAGCGAGCATCTATCCTAGAAGAGATAGATCGCCACGGCAGTGGAATCAGCCCGTGTCAGGGATTCCGTTGGGGTAGTTGATATCTCACTACTGAGAATACGGACCTAGTACAGTCTACTGAAACATCGGATAGAGAAGGATAGCTAGAAGACTTTTCCTTAAGCGTCTACGAGATATAGATCCATGTAGTGTTAGGTAGGCTCTAAGCTAGAACTTCAGCGCTGAGCGAGATTTCTTCAGAAATTGATCATCCTAACTTTCGCGTTTCACAATCCTTGCCAGGTCCAACTCTTAGTGAGGCCTGATGTTAAGGAGTGAGTAATCCGCCGCCGTCTAACTTCTAACTAATAATGAAGTAAATGTTTGTAATGTTTCCTACATAGTTTCCTCTTGATATTATTATATCTAAAGGTGAATATTATTCCGTACGTTCAGCTGTTGTCACTCCGTCTGCCCGGTTCACAGATTTGAATATTGAAGTGGGGAAAGCTTCGTTTGTTCGCTAGAACAGAGTGAGAGAGAGAGAGAGTGTTTCTGAGAAACATAAACAACTATCCGTTGTTGTGAGAGACGATATGGCGCGGACGCCTCAGATACATAAGTAGGAGGCGGCGCTAAGTCACGTGACGGTACTTTCGCTCTTACAGCAAATAGAAATATGGCACAGTCGGTAGGATATAGAACAAACGAACTTTGAGGAAAGAGACAGGCTGAGGTAAAATTCAGTTAGCTAGGCAAGAGAAGGATCCCGGTACCCACAGGTGAAAAAGAAGGTACGGACAGAACTTTATCCGACGGCGGACGACTAGAGTAGGTCCGCAACCAGGACGCTTCTCGTACGCTGCGGTGGACGAGAGATCCAGTGCATCGAAGGAGACCTACAAACTAGACGGCGAGAGAATGGATGCAGTGACGAGAAATCGTAACCAGAGTGCCTCACGGCGCCACAGGACGCAATCGGTGAAAGTGGACGACAAAAGAGTGGATACAGTGATTAGAGCTCGTAACCAAGGTGCCTCACGGTGGTACAGGACTGAATTGTGCCACAACAACAAAAAAAAAAAAAAAAGAAAAAGAACTCAAACCAAAGTGAAGTGCCCGGCCATTACAGGACACAGAATGAAGCAGAAGAAAGCTCGAATCGCTTCAGCCGATAAATACCACTTTGGAACCGCAATTTTATTTCCGGGGCACTACTTGTAGTATTTTAGCCACCTAAAGCTAATAGAATTCGCGTTAGGGTGCGATCAGTTAGAGACAAAGAAATTATCAATTGTCAAAGTGTATTTCTGTGGAAAGTTGAGGTTATTATTTAAGTTAGGAATTTAATTGTGTCTTATTATTATATGTTGAAATAAGCGTGTAGGAATGTCAGGAGTGAATAGTCTAACCAGTTTGAGAGCATAATGTGATATCGAAAATGTGAATGTATTTTTATATGTATATTGATTTTATGAGTATTGTATTGAATATTGCATGAAATATGGATGAGCTTTTGGACGGACAAAAGGGTCAGGAGTACCAAGGACAGAGTGTAGAGGGAAGTAAAGGGGAAAGTGATAAAGAGATAGATTACAGCTCAGATTCTAACCAAGGGGTACAGATCAACCAAAGAAAGATAGAACGGGATACTTCTAGGTTAGAATTGGAACCAAAATTTCGTATGCTTCAATTCCAGGGAAAAAAAAAGCAGAAAGGAAATTGCAGGAAAATAAAACAGAAAGGGAATTGCAGGAAAAGAAAGCAGCAAGGGAATGGCAGGAAAAGCAAGAGGAAAGAGAATTGAGAAAAATCGAACTAGAAGCCGAACGGGCCGAGAGAATGCTTCAGCTGCAATTAACTGATAGAAAGGAAGCGAGGGACTTTGAGCTGAATAAGATGCAGTTATCCTCAGAAAGTCCGGCTCCGGCGAAGAAAGGGACCGATCAAGAGCGCCTAGCTGATTACATCAGAATAATATAAAAGACAATTCCAAAGAGTCCCTCTAAGCCCGAGGAAAGGAGTTTTCCTATTGCTATTGGTTTCGTCGTGTGTCGTGTTTTCGAGCTCCCAAGTTTTTCGTGTGTTTATGTGGAAATAACGTTCGTAGGATGGTTTGCAGTGGCGTGACGTATGTATGAATGTTCCATGCTTCTTTTGATGAAGTTTGAGAGCGTTAAGTGCTATAGTTTATTCATACGAAGAGTTTTAATTTTTGGTTGTGCTTGCCGTTGACGAGTTCTACAAATGGCGTTATCTGCCAGCCATGTTGCACGTGACCATCAAGAGGAGGTTGATCGACGTGGAGCGAGATCTACTGATAAGAAGTCATCGTTGAGTTCGCCGAGTGTTTCTTCCGTGACCTCTGAGAGGGTTGCCATGGTGACTGACTCGAGCTTTTCAAGAGTTAAGTATCCGACTAGTCAAAACGCTCCTGGAAATCAACAGAGCTTGTCTTCGCGTGTCCCGGCTGAAGGAGATTCTTCAGTGATAAAGATGCAGGAGGGTGTTGCTATGGAGACTGGAAATAGCAGTTGGGCATCGGTGGTTGCCATGGCGAATTCTGATAATACGAGTGATCAGCGCTGCGCTTCAGAGATTGTGTGACAGGAAAATCGGTTTCGTCTCACTTTCGAAAAGGATTCCAAGGTATGTCAAGATTTTCAGGATCTTTCTGAGAAAACTATAATTTTCCATGCGTTACCACAGACTTCGTTACCTGTATATTTGAAAGCTTTGGAAGAACGAGTGCCGAGAGAGGCAATTAAAGGAATCGGTCGTAGTAAACGTGGTATATCAGTGTTGTTTATCAAGAGTGCCGATTGTAAACTTGTTTTAAAGCAAGGTATTTTTATAAATAGTCAAATTTTGTATCCTGCTTATGCACGTGAACGACAGATCACTGTTACTTTGTTCCCGGTGCCACTTGAGGTACCAGATTCAGCGTTGATAGTTCTTCTTTCTCAGTTTAGCCGGGTGGTGGGACCACTTCATAGAGTTATAGAAGCCCCGAAATCTTCAAATTATTGTCATGTTGGTGGTTTGAAGCGAACTCTTCGGGTCATCTTCCCGAGTGAATCATCTCTTCAGACTTGTCCCAAGGAAGTTGAAATTGTATTGCATTCTAATAGTTTCATATTTAATATTTACACTGACTTTTTTGTTATGCTTGCAATGAAAGAGGGCACATTCGTGCTAAATGCACGTATGTACATAGACCTCCCTTGCGGAAGAGTCTCTCTGATTCCCATGAGGAAAGAATTGTTGTACTTGAAGATAGATTGGATTTAGAACATGGTAGTACACATGTCGTTGACTTGGTTCCTACCGTGGCTGAGGCTTGTGAAACTCGAGTGGTGGATCCGGTCGAGCCGATAGAGAAGACATTGATTGAAATGCCGACTTCTTTGGATCCTATGATTTAGACAACAGCAAATATTGGTACTTTGGAAATTGATAACTTACAGAAATGTTCAGTAGCATTACAGAATCTCGCAGAGAACTCAAGTACAGCTTCGACATTTAAACGACCCAGCACTGATTCAAGTGGTGATCCGTTAAAACGGAGCAAAGCTAAAGACTATCTTTAACTGGAATTTATCCCTCGTGTAGATCTTTCTTTTCTTCTATATCCTGATTTTGACAAAGATAGATGTAAGCCGTCACGGTATCGTCTTGTCATGGAACTTATTGCATCTTGCCCTGATTATGACGAAACTTTTGATCTTTTCGAATTGAAAAATTTTTTTGTGCCTAATAAAAAGATATGTCCACTCACTCCGGAGTTTTACGAGTTAAATATGTATAAGTTAAATGCTATTGTACATCGTTAAGATGCCATGTAGAATTGGATAATTACGAAAAATCCTGTTCCTGAACTTTTGGACACTTATTACGAAACATACTATAAACGTATAGAGGATGTTAAAGCTTACATAAAGAGACATAATGTGGTTGACGGTAGTGTCTTTGATGTGTAGAGATGTTTCAGATGTATTCCTTGATGTTGGTTTCCTTTTTTCTTGCAGTGTTTTTGAAATGTTCTTGGACTTTAATAGATATGGATTTCTGTTTACTTATGTTTTAAATTCATGTTGTGAATTATTGATTCAGTTTTTCGGGTAGCTTTGTTAGTAAAATAATGTAATGCTGTTGTGTTTTACGGCACTGGCTCTCTCCCTTCCCTGGAGCCAGTGGCCCTAAATTAGGGACGGGCGACTGCTTATAGCCCATTGAGTTGCTCACGGTGGTCGTTAAACCTCCAATCAATCAATCAATCAACCAATCAATCAAAAGCCCGAGGAAATCCTAAATTTTTCGATTGAATAGAGAGGGCTTTTCTGTTACATGCTGTTCCAGAAGAGATGCAGGGAAGGCTATTCGTGGCTTTATTTAACGCCGAATGCGTGAACCACTTGTTCAGACGACTAACCCTGGTGAAGTATGACTGCTACCGCACCGTCAAGGAACCTATTTTGGCGGAGTGCCACTTGCCCCCGATATCTATCTCAAACAGTTTGAGTCAATGAAACGGAACAAAGGGGAAAGCTTCTAGCAGTTAGCAGGTCGTATTGTACGAGCGCTCCTGTACTACGTGGAGAAGAGCGGAGTACCTGAATTCCAGCAATTAATAAACTTATTAATTTGTGATAAATTCAAGGGTTTGCTTTCTCGAAGTTCGAAGACGTATCTCCTGCAGAAGGGCGCCGTAGGGAAATTGGTTCCAGCAGGCAAACTGGGAGAGTTATGGGACCTGTATGAGACACATGTAGAAGCTATAAAATTGGGAGAAGGGAGACCCAAAAACAGTTATGTGGCGGGCTCTAATTTTAAGGGAGGTTCGTATAATACCGGAGGGACAAACCAGATAAAGAGGGAAAATCAGCCGAATAACGGGCTACCCCAAAAAGGGTTATTCTCAGCGACCGGATCATGGTTCCAAAATTGGGGGAATCAATCGATCTCCTGCGAACTCCAATTTTAATCAGGGTATGATCTGTTTTCTCTGCGGTAAGGCGAGGCACAGACGAGCGAATTGCCAGCTGAGAGCACTACGGGGCAAGATAGCAAGGGATGAACAGGCAATTGGAGAAACGGTGGGAATAAGAAAGTAAATCGGGTAGCGAATAGAGAGGAAAGAAGGGAAGTAACCGAAGTACAGGACGTCGAAACAAAACCCGAAGAGGACCCTATGAAGTTAAATGCAAAACTGGGAAGGATACGGGGATCCGAGAGTAGCCAATTCGAGATTACGGAGATACCCGTAGGAGGACAGTTAAGGATAGAAACAGAGAAAAGAATTCGGGCCGGAATAATCGTAGTCAGCGGAGCCGAATTTTGTTGTGTAAAAGACGGTAAGCTAGGGGAAGAAGATGAGGAGGAGCTCGGGCGGATTAATTTTGACGGGATTTGACGGGAGGACTGCCAACTTTCCCGTGAAACAACTGCAAGTTAGGTTAAAAAACCCAGATTTGGAAGAAACCGGGAAAGGGATAAAGGGTATGGCAAAAATAATTTGTGCGATCGTACCCCAGCTCTGTAACGATGCGTTAATTACGCCGTAAGATTATGCTGAAATGAAGGAAGCTAGGCAAGCGAGTCCCGAGTGGTTTGTTTCAACCCAGGGAACGTTTACCATTTCAGGAGAGGAGGGCGACGAAAGTGATTTACAGGAAGGGAAAAAGCTTACGACAATAGGTCTAAAGGAATCCCAGGATGTTTGCGTTGCGAGGGGAGAGCGAGAGGAGAAAACATCGGAAGCTCCGTTGTCACCCCAGGCATTAGAGAGCGAAGTTGCAGAGATAGGCGGGGCATCCGCGGAGCGCGCGACAGGCAGCCAATCAGGTCCGGGAACAGAAATTTTACAAACGGCGGCGAACGAGCCGAGCTCGGGGCGAGATAGGAGTCCCATTGACGGGGAGTCTCATGGCTCGGACTACGGAGTTTTTAAGGACCAGCATACACGCGACGAGATGCTGAAAGAAGCCATTAACCAAGCCATAGAGGAGAAGGGAGGATTTCTTTTGGAGGATGGGCTACTACATCACCTAGAGAAGGTGTTAGGACAAACAGTCAATCAACTAGTAGTGCCGGAAGGTAGGAGGGGAGAAGCAATGAAGTTGACGCAGGACGCAGTAGTTTCGGCTCATTTAGACCACGAAGAGACCTTAGAGCGTATCCGCCACTCATTTCATTGGCCATACGTCAAGAAAGACGTTAAAAGATATTTTGATGACTGCGAAGCTTGCCAACTTAGAAGGCCAGTCACAAGGAACGACCGGGTACCCATAACCCCAGTTAGAAGGCCAGCGTTACCCGTTCAGGAGGTAAAAGTAGAAACGATTGGACCCATAGGGATAACCGCGTCGGCTACCTAATACCTTCAGGAGTGGGAGGAGAGAGTAGAGAAGATGACACAGGAAACATAGGAAGTGGCCAAGGATCAACCGCGACGGTACGCCTCGTACTATAAACGACGGCGGAGGCCGAAAGACTTTAAATTAGGAGACCAAGTCATAACACTCATCCCCGACTCTAAGAATAAAATTTACGCAAGACGGACAGGTCCGTCATCGTAAATTTCACGTCATCGATTTGGATCTGGGACATAAGCACCACGTGCACGTAGGAAAGCTGAGGGAGCACCGGCCCAGGATCGACGCCGTAAGTGGCATTTTTGAAGCGGACGAGGATTTAGGGGATATATATGGAGTGCCAAAGAGGAGAACGGAGGAAGAGTGGGCGTGCCCGACGGACGCACGAGTAGGAAGCCTAACGATAACACGGGAGCCATTACAGGAGCGACCGGAGGTAGTAAGTGATATGGACAAATTTTTCGCCGGAGAGGTAAGAGCCGCCACCAGAGGGGAGCAGATAATTACCGTTAAATCGGGAAGTTCATTGCGTACGCAGCATGGGAGATTGGTGATGAGGAGTCTGGAAGGAGCCGGGATCACGGGCAACTTAAAGAAATAATATTTCACCCGGTAGAGCGTTCATTATTTAGGACATGTAGTAGGGTCTGGGTGTCACCAGCCAGACCCCGAGAAATTTCAGGCAGTACGGGATTTAGAACAACCCAAAACGAAAAGGGAAATACGGAGCTTTCTGGGACTGTGTAGTTATTACAGAGATTATGTGCCTAAATTAGCAAAGATCGCTAAACTGTTAAGCGATCTGACTGGAAAGAAGGCATCAGAGAAAGTTGTTTGGACACCAGAACAGAGGGAGGCGTTCACCGTTCTGAAGGGGCTATTATGTGCGGCACCGGTAGTGTTTACACCAGACTCTAATAAACCGTTCGTGTTAAACACGGATTCCAACACCTACGCAGTAGCGTGTTGTTTGGGGCAAAGAGCAGAGTGGGGGATAGTCCGACCAGTAGCGTACGCCAGTAAAATTCTTACTAGGACGCAGGGACGCTGGGAGGCGAGCCATAAGGAAGCCTACGCGATAGTGTGGGCTTTACAAACGTTTGAGGGGTAGATCTTCGAACACCAGATCAAGATTATGTCTGACCATAACCCTCTAACGTATTTGACCAGCGCGGCTTCACATAGTTTAAAGCTACAGAGGTGGAGCTTAGCCATAGCCCAATTCAACTTAACCATATCGCACATCGCAGGGAAATTAACTCCCCACGCAGACGCACTATCACGATTGTCTTTTAGGGAAGAAGGAGAAGTGCTTCGCACCCTAGATAACTGAAAGGGGGAGCAGTCAACACTCAGGTAGTAACCCTAGGAGGTTCTTTGGTGGTACTGCCGAGTGTATATATGTATATGCGTGTGTCGCAACATAAGCTTGTGGGCCTGTCTGATTAAAGAGACGCCGAAGAAATTACCGAGTGAACTTTGCTTGCTTGGTTTAAGTCTCTACATGTGAAATATTATATCCCACATGTTTCGTCTCAGAAGTAAGGGCCTGTAAGAACGGACACATTAACTATGTTAATTCATATTAATGATGAACATTACGTGTGTTTTTTTATGACGAAAGAAGCAGTGCAAGCTACAAAATGGCGACAGAAAGTTCGCAAACATTCTTTATCTTTTTTGAAGTCGAGAATTGTAACAAAGGACTTCAGTTTCTCACGCCTTAGAAGGGCGAGGCCTTTTTCGACGAACTGAAAGTATCGTCAAGGAGACTGCGACTTCGCGGTACATTGTGAATATCGGCCAGCGCCTACAAGTCTAGAAAACAGACATCCACCTTTGTACCATCATAACAATGTGATTGTGTTACTATACGGATTTTCTTCAGCGGTAGGATTACTCCTCTCAACAAGGGGCACTCACTTATGAATTATCTGAAGAGAACCAAGAAGGCCCAGGGTGGGATTAAAGTCCATCAGCAAGAAACCGAGCCCACGCCCATGGGTGTGACCGTTGAAGTGCGCCAAGGGTGACCCACGTGACCAGAGAGGCGAACGACATGAACCGGTCACCGTGAGATCAAGGTCAGAGCCGTTGTCCTTGGGGCAGGTGCAGCGTGAAGAGGGAGTCTAGCACGTCACTTGGACAGGATCTGTTAGTCAGTCTGATTTCGGTCAAAGGAGAGAGCAGTTCTCCGATAGAAGGAAACGGGATGCGTTTGCCTTTATTGTGTGGTGGGCCAAAGGAAGTTCCTGGATAGAGAACGGCTGGAGTTCACGAGGGAGTTAGCGAGCATCTATCCTAGAAGAGATAGATCGCCGCTGCAGTGGAATTAGCCCGTGTCAGGGATTCCGTTGGGGTAGTTGATATCTCACTACTGAGAATACGGACCTAGTACAGTCCACTGAAACATCGGATAGAGAAGGATAGCTAGAAAACTATTCCTTAAGCGTCTACGAGATATAGATACACGTAGTGTTAGGTAGGCTCTAAGCTAGAACTTCAGCGCTGAGCGAGATTTCTTCAGAAATTGATCATCCTAACTTTCGCGTTTCACAATCCTTGCCAGGTCCAACATTTAGTGAGGCCTGATGTTAGGGAGTGAGTAATCCGCCGCCGTCTAACTTCTAACTAATAATGAAGTAAATGTTTGTAATGTTTCCTACATAGTTTCCTCTTGATATTATTATATCTAAAGGTGAATATTATTTCGTACGATCAGCTGTTGTCACTCCGTCTTCCCGGTTCACAGATTTAAATATTAAAGTGGTGAAGGCTACGTTTGTTTGCTCAAACAGAGTGAGAGAGAGAGTTTCTGAGAGACACAAACACCTCTCCGTTGTTTTGAAAGACGATATAGCGCGGACGCTTTAGATACATAAGTAGGAGGCGGCGCTAAGTCACGTGTCGGTACTTTCGCTCTTACAGTTTTCTCTAAAACAAAATTCATAAGAAAAAAACTGAAATTCTTTGATATGAGAATTTATTTGATAGGACAATAAAGGCACAGTTTACGCTGCTTTGGAACGACTGAGAGTAAAAGTAATAATCATGTCGAAAGGAACATTTTTTTCTGAATTATTTGCAGCAATAACTGAGATCTGTGATTCTTAAATCCATTCCATGATCTCATAAAAATTCTACACACTTATAATATACTCTCGCTTAGTGCTACCTTTTGCCTAGTGTTGGTCAAAGGTTTTTGTCATTCATACATTTCAGACTTAGTTTGGAATAATAACTCACTTTTATTAATACATTTTATGTTCCAGAGAAATAACTGAAAGTAACAAATGCAATATTTGATTAATACTTGATGAAAACAATTGAATGCCTAATATATGCACTAAAACATCAAATTATTGAGATCACATACATGCCAATGTTACGGGCCGTCGTAAGCTTTTAAAAAAGCATTAACTCGATGTCACAAGTATTCAACGCAGTTCTTATCCCGATGTGCAAGCAGTTTTAGCGAAAATCAAATTATGCCCAATATGAATTGCAGAGTGTTTGCTAGAGAAAGTTCTGTATTAAGGACGGATCTCTGAATTTCATCACAGACGTGTTCAATTGGGTTACGATCTTGAGGCTGATGCTGGCGATTTCAAATTTTAAGTCAATGTCGTTCTCCTGTATTCAATGTGTGATAATCCGAATTTGAGATATGGCACATTATTTTGCACGACGAAGCCTTGTCTTTCAGAAAACTCTAAGTACATGTGCTGTAGTTTCTGAGCCGTAATCACATAAAAATGCCTCGATATACTGAAATCTGCTTTTAGTGGAATATATTAAAATAGCCCCGTCATACAAGCAGACACTTGACAATCGCACTGCCTTCACGAGCTCGTACGCCTACTCCAAGGAAGCTGAAATGCATCCATTCGTGCTATTGCTGCAATATTGTGGCTGGTCCATGAGATTTATCAACAGAAAAAACGATTCATCGACCAGAAGAATATTTCCAGTCGTTGGTCTAGAGTTTGATGATTCCGTATTACTTGCAGACGAATGTTTCAGCTTTCAGATAAGATGTGTGGTATACGAAAAAAATGTCTGATGATATTGCCGTAGTGCGGGCAGAGTATGATGAAATTCGGTACCAGGTACCGAGGTTGTGGTGTTGGATTCTTAACGCAAAGCAACTGCTTTCTTACGCTGTAAATCTCCCTGTAGTACCCATGCCTTTTAACATCGGCGATTCGTTTCCCCTAAGAAGACAACTGAGTGCTTGTTTAGTCATTATGCATCACTGATTGTAACCTCCAATACATTTTATTCTTGCATTGCCAAGAGGGTTTCCCATTTCTGTGGTGTTCTCAAATACCACTTTAGCGACCACTATCAAGGGTATGTCAAAGTTCCCTACATCACACTTTTTCTCCATGTTCCAGCTACCTGTGTTTCCTAAACATCTAAAATTTTTAAATAATCTGTCATCAGTGATATCTGAAACTAGTAAAGAACCGATGCAAATTGTTTGATTCCGATAGGATTTTAATAATAATTTATTTTGTGTACTCACTCTTCAGAATTGAAAAGAGTGGCACCAGGATTTAAGGAAATGCAGAAATTTATGTCGCGCTGTTTAGAGAAAGCAGGGTGTACTTGTGATTGGTCAAAAAATCATATCACTCTTATTTTGTTTAACTGTAATATGCAAACCAAAACAGAATGAATTTCACGAAAAAAATATTTAACAGTTCAGAGAGAATGATGATCAGGACACATAGAAGCGTAATAATACTTCTTTTTATACTGTTAAGGAAAACCTCATATTTTAAATTATTTGGCATCAGTATAAACCACTGGTTCCCAACGGAGGGCCCACGCCCCACAGGGAGCAATTTGATTTTTAGGGGGGGGGGCAGCAATTCGAGAATGAGCACACTAAATACTTTTTTACTTTCTTCTAATATCGCCAGAAGAAAGTAAATAAAATTCACAGGCAAACCTTTGATTTTGCTTTTCGGAAAACCAAAGCAAGAAGAATCCCCCGAAACCTCTAAAATGTCTCCCCGCTTGCAATCTCCTAGCGCATGCTCACTTCCTCTCCACTAAGAGAAAAACCCTCCTTAAAAATCCATTTCAAAGTCCACTCGCGAGGTTTCCACAGACCTTTGAACCCCAGCGATATTCCCATGAATCCCACGCCAACGCAATCCTATTCTCTTCGCCCCCACGCAACAAAATAACAGAATGCTCAAATTGTATTTTTAATTAAAATGATCAAAGTATTACAGAAAAAGCTTCCATTAAAATTATTTTATATTTATGCATTTCAGTTTTCTTTATAAGTTTTGAAACTTTTTTTTGCTGTTTTTTCATAACACTTCAGATTATTATTTTTTTTAACAATTTCTTAGTGATTTCTTCCTCAGTACTTCAACTGTAATTTCGTTCTTTTATTTTTCTCTTTCACGGATGCGATGTTCTTTGGAAGCTTGTTAATGGCTATTTAGGCCATTAACAAGTTCCAAAGAACATGTGAATAGGGTTCATTTTTTTAATAATAAGAATTATAAGTCACATAATTATACGTATATGTCATTCTACGTGGAGGATAGGAGTTCATTTTTTACGCTTTCCAACCGAAGGTTGAAGAAGCGTATATGCTCCAGCTTTGTCCGTCCGTCCATCCGTCCGTCTGTCCGCACGATAACTGGCGTATACATGGTACGATTTCGATGAAATTTTAGTATGTGGTAGGGGACCACCGCGGGACGAACCCTATTGAAAATTTGACAAGTGGGGATAAAGGTCACGACGTAGGAGCGGAATCATTCCATTACACTTATGTGTCATAACTTGCGTAAATATGGTTCTGCGCATTCACTATCATTCTCACACTTATAAGACTGTTTCTTTTTGTCTAAAGCGACGTGTTTTTTCCGTGTTTGTAACGTACCAGGAGATGTGTCGTACCTGCCAGAAGGACGCACACGAGGGAGATGATCTAACGTACCAGGAGATGTGACGTACCTGCCAGAAGGACGCACACTACATAAAGGCAGATAGGAATCAGAATAAAACGTCCGCGTAGCTCAATTGGTAGAGTGACTTATTCAGGCATGAGGGGACCCGGGTTCGAATCCTGGCGCGGATATAAAAATGACGGAGAAATTTACTTCGTTATAATGGTGCCCGAACTATCCGGATGACCCGACCGTTCAAAATCTCGCATTGGTGTGATGTTATTTCCACACCGCGAGATAGGAAAAATAAGAGAATCCCTTCTCCAGCACTTCAAAAAAAAAAAAAAAAAAAAAAACTAAGGGGGAGATGATGTAACGTACCAGGAGATGTGACGTACCTGCCAGAAGGACGCACACGAGGGAGATTATGTAACGTACCAGGAGATGTGACGTACCTGCCAGAAGGACGCGCACGACATAAAGGCAAATAGGAATCAGAATAAAACGTCCGCGTAGCTCAATTGGTAGAGTGACTTATTCCGGAATGAGGGGATCCGGGTTCGAGCCCCGGCGTGGACAGAAATGACGGAGATATTTACTTCGTTATATGTTGTAATGTGCTTTAGGGTAACTACATGCCTCACTTCTAAGGGTGTGGGGATTAAGATTTCAGAACGTTTCTCGATCACATTATTTAGTATAGTCCGGGTGGGCGTTTTCTACGAAAATTAACACACTTCTACACATGGAGAAAAAAATAGTCAATTTTGTGGTCTCTGCCAAAATATCATTGGAAATGCATTATTCTTTCATGTCTCGGCGTATTGCAATTTGGCACCTTTTATATTGAACAATACAGAAAAAAATTAGAATTTTAAAAGAGTTGTTTGCCTTTAATTATCTACGGAGTCATAACAGAAGATCTGCACAATGACTATTTTTGAGAAAAGTGTGAAGTAACGGAGAAAACTAAACTGATTGCCGTGAAATGAACTCCCCTCCACTGCTAATAGAAGCTTCCCAGGGGTTAGTTTCTGGATGACCGTTAGTACGCCATCTTTGTTCGGGCAACATCCAATGACAGTTCGTTCTGCGATTTGTAGCGGATTCCGCGGAGCAGATGTTTTTTTTACTTTGGGAAAAGATCAAACACATGGGAACTAAATGATTTCAGGACTGTATGGTGGCTGGTATAAAGTTTGCGAGCCATATTACGACAAAAGTCCCAGTACGGACTCTATTCGGACTTTTGTCGAAATATGGCTTGCAAACTTTATACTTATGCGTTATCATGCCGCAAGATCTCTCCCGATTCAAGCAAGTTGGAACCATTTTGACGAATTTTTGGTCTCAACTTTGTCCGCAGAACGTCACGATAATATTGTGCGTTGGCATTTTGCTCTACCGGCACTCGATCAGAAACTACCACACCCTGAGCATCGTACGCAAAAATTATTATTTGCTTGATTTTGAACTGTTGAGTACGACACTTTGAGGGCCGTGTAGAACTTAGATGCCACCATTCCGCTGATTGTGACTTCAATCCCGTTTCAAAATCACCTATCTAAGTTTCATCAATCGCGACAATTGTTTTCAGATACGTGGCGCCCTCCCTTTCGAACCTGTGGAAGCTGGTGTACCAGCACGCGGCGATTTCCTCTTTCCCAGTGAATCGGCCAAAATACGAAGAACAAACATGATGGACAAATTTGCCCAATAAGCAGTCTCCTCGGCTATAGAACAACGATTCCCTTAAAAAAGTGTTGCAACAATGGCGACAGATGTTCTGTCTGTCGCGCGTGAGGTTCATGCTTTAAAAAAATTTATATTCACGTAATAACTTCATTCAATTATGGATTATTAAAAGTGGCATGTTTTTTTACATTTGGTGACGCAATTGCAGTACTTTCAAGAGGAAAGCAAAAACCTTTCAAAAAGTTTTCCATTTTTTTCTTAAATAACCTATTCATCGCATTTTTTTTCTTAAATAACCCATTCATCGCATTTTTTTACTTTCTGTTATCCGATTATTTCAATCAGCAACTTGTTGAAATTATTCCAGAATTGAAGGAACAGAGTTGGTGAAATAACCATCAGTTGAAGCTCTGAAGGGCACTGCATCCAGATATTGCCCATCTGCAATTTCAATTCATAATGATTTTTAACCTTGAAATCCAGTTACCGAACCTCATACTTCACGTAAAAAGATCCAAAACCAATAAACCAGATTCAAATC
The DNA here is from genome assembly GCA_039090855.1 of Macrothele yani. Classification (NCBI taxonomy): domain Eukaryota; kingdom Metazoa; phylum Arthropoda; class Arachnida; order Araneae; family Macrothelidae; genus Macrothele; species Macrothele yani. The sequence goes on from CM077018.1 coordinate 3,546,979, forward strand.
CCATTTCCAAATTTTCAAACCCACACACCGGAAGAACATTCGGTTTTCTAGGGAGGCCTTAACAATGTATAAATGACAAAAAAAGTGTAAAAGATATTTCAAAATATTAAGTACTATTGCAAAAATTTCAATTCCACATAGAAAACTAAATTTAAATTCTTAGAATAAAGCATAAATGAATATGTTATGCTACCTCAAGCTAATGTATATTTTAAGTCTTATAGCGATTTTTAAATTTAATTTCATTAGAAAAACTAGGTTAAGAAATTCTGCTCGATTTCAATATTTAGCATATGAAAAAAAAGTAATAAAAGCTTGCCTTTGAATAACTAGATAGTAAAGCCGAATACTACATTGCTTTATATTCAGAACCCCTATTACATGGTCTTTGCTTAAAAGCATCGCTCTTTTCAAAGCACTCTGACTCATAGTTCATCTCTTATTAGTGCCGAATAAAATATTCATTACCCTACGCGTGTTGCAAATTACTTGAATTCAGAGGAAATATAGAACTGTGAACGTTTTTTAGTAAATCCTTTGTTGCATATATTCTGCAAACAAACGCTATCTCGTTTCCCTCAAAGTGATAACAAAACAGTTTATTTATAAAAGAGTAAAGAACCATGCATTTGTTATGATCTGAAATACAAATTTTAAAGCACGATCGCAAAAAGAAACGCATAAATACAGTAAGTTACGTTTATTCGAACTGAAAAAGCAGCAGAAACTTCAGAATGTTATCTGGACTAGCGTAGAATTATGCATTACAGTGAAAATCGTATAACCGAGTTTCCACTGTGTTCATGATCCCTTGTTTTCTTCCTACTTCTCATTGGTTAATCATTCTGTATCCCAAATCGTGTACTTTTACTGTATATTGTAACTATCACAAATCGGGTGCGTTCTTCTGCGTTGCATGCATAAGAGTGGTTAGTATAAAAATTAAATAAATGCAGTGTAAATGCAGTTTAAATGCAGTGCGTACTTTGAATTTAAAGTACGATCGCGAAAAAAAAACCCCGCATAAATAAGTTACGTTTATTCGAACTGAAAAAGCAGCAGAAACTTCAGAAAATAATCTAAACTAGCGTAGAATTATGCATTAAAGTCAAAATTGTATAACTGAGTTTCCACTGTATTCATGATCCCTAATTTTCTTCCTACTTCTTATCCGTGAATCATTCTGTATCCTAAATCGTGTAGTTTTACTGTATTTTATAACTATCACAAATCGGGTGCGTACTTCTGCGTTCCATTCATAGGAGTGGTGAGTATATAAAAAAATAAAAAAAATGTAGTGTAACTGCAATGCGTACTTTGAGTCTGTTTAATCCGCGAAGAACATCAGTGCGGAGGGATTAGCCCACAGCTAACGGTTCCAGTAGGTCATTCAACCTAAGAATTCTGAAACATAACACAGTGAATTTATAACGAGGAACAGTACACCAATTAAGTAGTAAATAGTAACGCTGCACTACTTAATTGGTGTACTGTTTCTCGTTATAAAGTTGTTTCTGCCATTCTCCGAGCAATTTGGAACACCTTCAAACGTTTTAGACGTCTTCGACTTAAACTGGAGAAGGAACGCTTCCACCTCGACTTTCGATCAGCCTGCAAAACTTCGGGCCTAATCCCAAAGTTCCTCAACTTCAAATCAACGGTTAAAGGACCCTGGTTTGACAATAAAAAGGACAAATTTCTTCGTCAGACCCTGTCACGTATACTGAACTTGAAAAGAAAGGACGTTATGTCATTGGAGGCCAAGTGTTACTCTCTCTACATGAAATTGCACGGATTGTGCGACCCGATCACCTTCAACATCTTGGCCCTCCATGTAGATATGTTAGTTGATAAAATGCAACGTTCCTTATCCTCTACACACAACAAAAAACTGGATTACTTGAGATCATCGCGGACTCCAAAAGCTAAAGATTTCGCGATTCCATTCGTCAATATTTCCAACCGGACGCTTTCCGAAGATGAAACAAAAGTTTTGGAACTTGGACCAAAATTCTGCTTCTGAACCAGATCGAAACCAAAAAGCGTCATTTCCGAATTCGAAAGTGTAATAACGGAAGTTTTAAACGACTCAAAAGATGAACTACACCAGCTCTGTTCTTCTAAGTTACGATCTTGGTATGATCATACTAAAATACCAAATAAATTTATAATTCCGAGGCCAGTTTCGATCCTTAGAAATGATCCATCCATAATATTGACTCTAACGGACAAATCTGGCCAGATAGCGATTACGGACGCAGAAGACTACAATACGAAAATTGAAGACTTTATCACTGACTCTGGTTCTATAGCCCTTCAAAGGAACCCTCTAAATTCTTGGATTGCGCAGGTACAAAGAGCATCCCAGTTAACCGCTATTCCAAGCGATCTGAGGAAAGCCGCCAGATTACCGCCGGGACCTCAGATCCCAAAGCTGTTGGGAAGACTTAGGCACCATAAGCCCGGACACCCACTGAGACCCATCGTTTCCGGAAAATTTGCAACAACATACCATTTAGAGAAAGCACTATCCAAATTCCTACGTAGTTTTCTTCCTGAATGGGACTTAGTAATAAATTCCACTGTGGATCGTATAACGAAAGTCAAGAAACTCACTGTCCTGCCAAGCGACATTATCGGCAGCTTCGACGTGGTTTCCCTTTACCCCTCAATTCCCAGAAGCCATCAGAACATTAAAGGAGGCCAGATCTAATTCAACATTTTATACACAGGAGACATGCCTCAGCATCTTCAAATTAATAGACTTGGTCTCTGATACTAGCTTCTACAGTTTCCAAGAACAAGTATATAAACAGAATAATGGCGCTCCGATGGGATCCTCACTTTCACCCATCCTTGCAGAAGCAATACTTAGCCCAATTGAGCGGAATATATTCTCCAGCATTACTACCGGCATACCACTTGGCTGTGTTATGCTGACGACGTATTTTTGGTATGGCCCCACGGAAAAGAGACTCTTCGAGTTTTCCTTTGCCAAAATCAATGATATACATCCTACGATCAATTTTATGATGGAAATTGAAAGCAACAACGCTTTACCTTATATGGATGTTTTTTGAGGAAATCAGCTGACAACCGCCACGGTACACAAGTCTACTATAAACCCACATCCGTCCCCAACCTGATGCTCCGCAGCCCCTTCTGTCCCGCAGAATACAAAGCAGCTATCTTCCGTTCTTGAATTCAAAGAGCCTTCGCCGTTTCTTCTGATATCTATTCTAGACAACACGAAATTGAAAGCGTCATCAAGCTGTCCAATGATGCAGGATATTCATTGAATCAGATACGTAGCTTTATCGAAAAAGCCAGAGCTAAACATTCCAGTCTTCCTGTGCCGCAGCTACGTCATTTAGTCTCAATTCCCTACATTCCAAGTGTGTCTTACAAACTCAAAAACGCTCTCAAGGAGATGAACTACGGCGTCGGCAGAAGGTCCCCTGCATCTTTACATACTATACTAAAGAGAAATAGTGAAAAACCACCTCTCTCCTGAAAGCAGGCGTTTATGCGATCCCCCTACAGTATCCGAACGGCTCTAAACGATACTACATTGGAATCCCCAAACGTTCGTTTGGAATCAGAGTCAACGAACATAAAAGGGACACAAAGTACGGTAACGTTGCCACGGCACTATCCAGAGAAGTCAAATTCAAGTCAGCTACTCCCATGTGGGATGATATAAAGAAATTAGCTAGCTACTCTACCCCTAAATGTACAGCCATTCGGGAAACCTTGGAGATCATTACCAACAGCGATACTTGCAATGATTGTGTCTCGCTCGAGTTGCAACGAATGTGGAACCAATTTTTCAAGTAACGCCTATTTTCTACCAGGATCCCGAGTGCAACCAACGTGATGCCTCGTATCTTTAAATGAATATAACGTCGCATCTACTTATTGTCAAGTTCCCGCGTTCAAATTGTTAAGCGTTCTATTTTTCAGTTTGCAGTTTCTGTCTAACATCCTTGAAAAAGCCATCTGGTTGATGTGCGAAAGCTTGGAAACGCTTATGTGCTTACTTCCTACGCCAATAATTCGGATCACCAGTACAGCGTTACTATTTACTATAACACAGTGAGTTGGGGTCTTTTCACCAACAATTGGCTTAAACCTCCATTATATGCGCTTTCATCCGACTCTGATGTACGGCAGTAAAACCTCGGTACTGCAGAAAAGAAATAATAACTGTTTATGTGCTGGGGAGATGCGTTACGTCGTTACTTGGGGCGGGGGGGGGGTATGTGCTAAGACTCGAGTTGATCATGTGAGGAATGAGGATGTGCTGCAGATGGATAATGTGAGGCAAAATGTTGTTAGTAAGGTGGAGACTAATATTCTTAGGTGGTTTGGCCATGTTGAAAGAATGACTGATGAGATGCTTACTAAGAGAATTTATTCAGCACAAATGGCGAGAAAGAAAGCCGGAGGAAGACCAAGAAAATCATGGACGGATCATATCCAGGAATATCTGCTTGACAAAAGGATTAAGTATGAAGCACAAAATGTCTTATGTGCTGCGGGTGATGAATGTTAATGTAGCTGGAGCTGTCTGCCGAGATCTTTGGAAATGTGGACATTTGATACACCAACAGTAAGTAAATTCAAGTTCCATCAGTTATTTGTATATTTGGCACATGGTTTTTCTTTGAAAGGCTAGCCTTTGAATCTCAAAGAACAGATTAAAGATATGTATGTATGTATGTATGTATGTATGTATGTATGTATGTATGTATGTATGTATGTATGTATGTAATTGTGTGCGTATGTAAATTATACAATGCTGGCCACCCAAAATGCAACACCAAGAAGAAAGCATCCGATTGTCCTGAAATTCGCAGCATGCGTCGCCCGCGAGAGGCCATGCAAAAGATGAGCATTGCAGGGCATATGCAAATCATATGCGCCCTCCACGCCACCGAGAAGCACTATAAGAAGGGTGCACAGAAGGCGGCGTGTAAGTAGTGGAAGTGTGTTGTGCTCCGGGACCTCTGCGTGGGACGCTTCCTGATGTCTCGTCGCAGAATACGGCAGTCATTCCAACACGTTTCGGACTTCGTCAGAGGACGAATAGAGGCTTATCGCGACAGCGGTTTATCGCACCCAGACATGGGCGCCCGTGTGGGACGACAACTAGCCACAGTGAGGCGAGTATGGATTCGGTGGGTGCAGTAGTAACGGACGGACCGAGGTGAGCGATTTCCGCAGCCGCGGCACACCACCGAACGAGAGGACCGGCATGTTGTGCGGCGAACATTGACGGCTCGCACCGTCACATCACGAACTTTAGCGCAGGAATTAGGGTGTGTTGCGCAAAAACCTCTACCAGCACGTATCGTTCGACGTCGTCTGCAGTAGCGGGAACTTGTCACACTGCGCCCATTGCTCCGATTACCATTGACGTTACACCACCCGCGAGTGCGGCAGCAGTGGGCCGTTGTACGCAGCACCTGCACTACGGAATGACACAACTTTGTTTTATCCGACGAATCCCGCTTCTTCCTGCAACACCACGATAGTCGGATCCGCGTGTGGCGGTACCGCGGCGAGAGACTGTATGACGCCTGCATTATGCATCGCCTTACCGGTCCGTCCCCTGGCGTTATGGTTTGGGGTGCCATTGGATATGACACACGCACCCCCGGCCATGTTTCAAAATGACAATGCGCGCCCGCACGTGGCACGCATCGTGCAAGAATTCTTCACGGCCCACCAGGTGTCACTGCTGTCGTGGCCCGCCAGTTCTACCAATATGTCGCCCATCTCACACGAATGGTCGCTGATCGGCAAACGAGAGGTCTGGCAATCACCACCTGCGGCTACGCCTGATGAACTGTGGCAACGTGTGGAAGCAGCCGGGATTGACATACCCCAAGCCGACATCCAAAGCCACTTTCGTTTGATGCCGCCGCGTGTAGCGGCCGTTATTGCCAGCCATGGGGGCCACACGAACTATTGATGTCTGCGTGTTCCGGAAGTCGCACGGGCCTGTAAGCCCAATCCTATCATCTTTGTATCTGTTGTTATGTCTCCAGTAAATCTGGCTTTGCTATTTCGTGTCCTTCTTGGTGTTGCATTTTGGGTGGACAGCAGTGTATTTGTCCTTGAATTGATAACTGTTCTTTTTAGAGTATTACGTGAAAACTACCCTGAAAGTGACTAAAAGAGAACATAACGCATATCTGACAGCTTATTGTTTCCAGATAAACATAATATATTAAAGAAAGTGGTTTATTGGATGGTTTTGCAAAATTTGTCAGTAAATTTGAAAAATTATGTGAGTAAATCATCGTGTGCCCCACGGGTGCACTCGAGACCAAAGAAAACCCCAAGATAAAAGATTTCTCTAAAAATTTGAATTTCACCCTAAAATAAATGTTACATATAGGATAGTGTATCCTAATTAAAACGAGAAGAAAATAACTTAAGGAGTTTACATTCTATTCAGTATTCCCTTTTGTTGCAACGAATGGTGCACTCCATAATGTGGCTTAATAATGCTTAAAATACTGGTAAATTCTTAAGAATGACAGTGGTTATGGTAGCAAATAACGAGAGTTTTGTAGTCTTACCTATACTTAAAATATCGTATAAGAGCTTTTCTACATTCTCTCGATCAAAACTTCGGGGAAGGTGTTTTGGCTTCAGTGATGTTTATGGCTCTGCTGACACGCTATCCTTCGCTTCTTAGTCATAGAAGAGAGCTATGAAGACACTTTATAAGTAGTTTTCGAAAGACATTGCAGCACTAGTAGGAAACGTAAAGCTGGTCATCTCAGAAAAATGTCGAATGGTGCGTTCGGTACTGGTGTCGTCAGCGAAGCAGAATTCCTGTCACAAGTCGTTCCGGCATACCAAAAGAATGTACAGCACTGCAATCTGACTCTCTCTTACCCCTTAAACAACAAATAACGTTATGAGCCAAAGAACCGCCCATATCCTGAATGAAATTTAGACGTTAATTTTGCTAAACAACATTCTCCAATTCTGTTGAGTGCTGACATATGCGAAAAAAATCATTTTATATCAGAAACAAGCTCCAAGATCGGGAATAATTTGTTTTTGATATTTTACCTAAGTACCATAATAAAGACTTTGGAGGACGGTAATTTTATTCTGTTGATAAGATTATCTGTGCTGGTACACAGTTTATACTGAAGTATGCACTATTACCTTCCCTTGCACCACATGTTTTTCTTCTTTAGACTTCATTTCGTTTTGTCGGACTGCTTCTGCATACAATACAGAAAATTTTGCATTTCCATGTAATATTTTTAGCACGTATTTTGTAAAAAAAGATCACGCTTATGTTACCGGTTCGTTCGTTAGTCCGTCCGTCCGCTGTACCCACGACATCTCTGCAACTACTTGTCCGATTTGAAAAATTCTTTTCGCATTGGGAAATTTGAAATGTGCGAATAATGATCATTTATTTCGCTTTTTCTTACGATGTACAATTTCGCCGCCAGAGGGCTTAAAGGCAGACGATGTCGAATTCAAAAATACGTTTTATTCCACATATTTGCTACTAAATATCCGATTGAAAAAAATATTTTATCTTTCAATTCCATTTATGTCGAAGAGTATTTTAGATGTAGTTACGTTTTCAAATTATGCATAGATTTTCCGCTAGGTGGCGTAAAAATAAATTACATTTCCCCCTAAAACTCTTATACTAAAACTCCGCTTTGAAAATTTTTTTCTTGAGCCGATACACCTCCTGATGGAAAATCTTTTGCATATAATTTCAAATTTTTGGTAAGGAATACTTTGGCCACCAGGGGGCGTAAGCGTTAATTTTTGCTTCTGATGTATTTGCCATAAAATTTGAGCTTCTAAAATATCGATTGAAAAAATTCCTTTGTTGACTGATGCCACTCACATCGATAAACGTTTTCGGAATATGTTCTTCTTAAAATATTCCACAATTTCTCCGCCAGAGGGCGTAGATGTATATCTTGTTTTTGTCAAAAACCTCTACTTCTATCAGTTCGATTTGAAAAAATACTTCTTTGTTGAATAGTGTTTTCAGTGTGACATGTTTTTCATACAATTTCAAAATTTTCAAGTAGTTCATAGACTTTCCGCTAGGGGGCGTAGAGGTAAATTTCGTTTTCCCCTATACCTCTGGTCCTAAACCTCTTATCAGAAAAATTATTTCTGCACCGGATACAGCTCTTGATGGGAAATCGTTTGCATATAATTTATAATATTTGTAAAAAAATGGTTTGGCCACCAGGGGGCGTAAATCTTAATTTCCGCTTCTCATGTATTTCCAGCAATATATGAGCTTCTAAATTCTCGATTAAAAAACGGTCGTTTGAAGACCGATAATACACATGTCGACAAACCTTTTAGAAACATCTTCTTAAAATAATGCATAGTTTCTAGGCCAGGGGCGTAGATATATATCTTATTTTTGGACAATATCTCTACTTCTAGGTGTCCGATTTAAAAAATTCCTTCTTTGTTGGATAGTGTTTAGAGTGTGACATTTTTTTTGTATAATTTCCAAATTTCTAAGTAATTCGTAGACTTTTCGCTAGGGAGCGTAATGGTAAATTGCTTTTCCCCCCATTTCTCTGCTTCTAAATCTCCGATTTGAAAAATTCATTCTGCACCGGATAGAGCTCCTGATGGGAAATCTTTTGCACGTAACTTCTAATTTTCGTAAAAATGGTTTGGCCACCAGGTGGCGTAAGTCCTAATTTCCGATTCGGATGTATTTGCAGCAAAATATGACCTTCCAAAATCTGGATTAAAAAAAAATTACTTTGATGACCGATACCACGCATATCGACAAACCTTCTAGGAACATTTTCTTTTTGAAATAATGCATGGTTTCTACGCCAGGGGGCGTAGATGTATATTCTTTTTTTTTTGTCAATATCTCTACTTCTAAGAGTCCGATTTGAAAAAGTCCTTCTTTGTGGGATAGTGTTTCCGATGCGAAATGTTTTTCCTATAAATTAAAATTTTTTAATTAAATCATAGTTTTTCCGCTAGGGGGCACAAAGGTAAATTTCGTTTTTCTGCGTTATTTCTGCTCCTAAAACTCATTTTTGAAAAATTCTTCCTGTATCGCATACAAGACCTGATGGATTATATTTTTCACATATTTTTTAACATTTGGTAAAGAATGGTTTGGCCACCAGGCAGCATAAGTGTTAATTTCTGCTACTGATGTATTTGTAACAAAATCTGGGCTACTGAAAACTCGAATAAACTTTTTTTTTTGGACCGATAGCGCTCATATGGAAAAACCTATTGAGAATACTTTCTTCCTAAAATAATGCATGATTTTACCACCAGGGGACGGAAAGTCACATCTTATCTTTGTCGATATCTCTGTTTCTAAGAGTCCGATTTGATAAAAATCTTACGGTGTTGGAGAGCGATTGCGATGCTAAATGTTTCAGATATAAATTTATGTTTTTCTTATCGCACAAGTGTGCAACCAGAGGGCGTAAGTTCCCGATTCCGCTTACAGCAATATCTGACGGATTAAAAACCTTATTGAAAAACGTCTTTCTTCCGTCAGATACTATTGTTTTCTATGCCGGTTCCATTGATTTTGAATAGCTTTGATAAATTAAATTTGGGTCAGAACGGATTCAAAAGACATGTTTATGACACCCGAAAATTTGGTGTCATCTTTCTTGTTTATTGTACCACCGAATTTCTGAAATAAAAAAAAATGTGATATCACATTTCAAATATTTTCGAAAGAGCCTCACTTTCGAATGCAGAAGTATGCTTATGTTCCAGTGTTAATTTTGAAATATGGATTATATTTTCAATCGTGTGGTAAACTGTTTGAACTTCTTAGGAAATCCACAAACAATAATAATTCGAGCGTTATCGCTCCTCGGAAAAAAACTTTCTCTTAAAATGTTATCTGAATTTCCGCTAAACCGGCAATTTCAATTATTTCAAAGCCAGTCAGTTGAAAATAATTCAAGTAATATAATCTTTGTTAAATATGATTTTCCATGAATTTTATGGAAACAAAACTTTTCTTGGTATACTCTGAGTTACAGGAGGTATTGTTGTTCCCCGGAATATAAGGTATAGGTGTATGTAGTATAGTTACACTCTTTTTAGGTGTATGTCATTGCAATCGCACATAAGTGATGTATTAGCGCTATTTAATGCTACTTGCGATCTTCAAATTTCTTAAAAACGAATATCGCAAAACGGGGATGGTCTGCGTGAAGATTCACCCATCCCATTTTACGTTACACGAAAACAGTTTTTTGAAATGCTTTTCACAGTCCATTAAATCAAATAGAGGGTATTTTATTGTAAATCAAGTATGTTAGGAATTAATTTGTTCAAGCCTTCTGAAAATGAATAATATCACTGATGTTTTTCTTTTAGAAGGAAATGAATTATTGATGTTAATATTATTCTTTGGTTTTCGAAATTACAGAAATCTATGTATAATACACGACCGGAATCACTAAAGTAAGTTTTAAGATAATAAAGGCACACTGGTCTTAACACTGGTATTTGACCATTCGTTCGAGACGGTTCTCTGTTGGAATACCAGAGAAGCATAGATGTTTTTGTTAGTCATATGTCACTGACTTTCTCTTTTCCTTGAAACCAGTATCACTAAATTAGGTAAAGAAGAATGTTTACAGCCGATCGAATACTTCAAGGTGGTCAATCAACAATTTTATTTATTGGCATTAATGGCTTCCAACAAGAAAATTTCCAAGGTTCACAGAAATGGTTTTTGCACACGCAATTTGTAAACAATTTTAGGGGTAGACCTGCAGCAGGAATGGAATTTTTCATTTGAATTGGAGATTCTAGTTTTACTAGTTTTACTTTTTATTCTTTTTTTCAACAAAAATAAAAAGTAAAAACATATTTTCTTGGAAACCGCATGGTTACACTTCGTTGATGTATCCGACTATACTGTTAAACATTCAAAACTTTTCTGTTAAGGTTGATGAACTGGTTGCACATGAACAACCGTGAACATCCCCTTCCAGCTTGGAGCCTGTTGCACCACTCTCACAGGCAGATTTCTCCGGTTTTATACGAGACACCCTATTCATTAGTAGAGTAGGTATTGCATATTGGATTTAGTAATTTGCAGTTCTCAGAATAAAGTCTGTCATGAAAGTCACAATTGCTTTTCCCTAAAACGTATCATTCGTCGGACTTTACAGAAAAGTAATTCATTTTATTCAGAAAACAATATTTAGAAGTAGAACTTAGATTTATATAGACTGGAGGCGTGAGAGATTATCTACCGACTGCAGGCTAGTAATGGGTACCATGCTACGCTGATGGCTTCAGTATACCAAATGTCTCGAACATTACTGCTTAATATTGGAATTTACAACTCAAAACAGTCGGCGTATCAATATGCAAATTGTTATGCGTGTGTGCACACTTGTGGGCTATGCAATTCATTCCAATATGGAAAGAACCATATTAAATGTGTAAGATATGAAAGGATAAAAATTGGCCTTTAAAGCCATAAAATATGTTGACCTCGTAATTAAACCTGTTAGCAGATGAACGTATTTTGATTTTTTTTTTATTTTGATTGGAGGTTTACCGACCACCGTGAGCGACTCAATGGGTTATAAGCAGTCGCCCGTCCCTAATTTAGGGTCACTGGTTCCAGGGAAGGGAGAGAGCCAGTGCCGTAAGACAAACACAACATCCATGCCTGACCGGGATTCGAACCCGGACCCCTTACGGACGAATGATCAGAGGCCAACGCCTTAGACCACTGCACCACCGGGGCGGCGATTGTATTTTGGAGATGACAGCGCATAGTTCTCCGTGAAGCTGATTGCTCGATTCGCCGAATCACAGCCCATTTTCATCAGTATTCCGATATACTTAATTTTTTTTTGGATTGAAGTGTTAACAATTACTGTGATAAACTCAATGGGCTATAAGAAGTCGTCCGTCACTAATTTAGGGCTATTGGTTCCACGAAAGGGAGAGAGTCAGAACAGTAAGACAAACACAACATCTATGCCTAACCGGGATTCAAACTCGGACCCCTCCCAGACGAATGGCCACAAGCCATCACTTAGAACACTGCGCCACCGGGGTGGCAGTTAGAAGAAGATGGCAGAAGTTATTACAAGAAGCCACACCTATTTGTCACATTGAGACTTGCGTCATTAGTCGGACATCTTTATGCATCAGTCGAAGTATTCGTCATAGCTAACCGGGAACTTTAGAAAGCATTCGATGCGCTGTAGTGAAGGCAATGGAGCTGTCCATCATGATTTCAACAGTGAACAGCTGATTGACGGAGGCAAGTATGTGCTACCGGCAGTCATGAGGTCAACTGCCAATGATTCGCTACGTCATTGATTATAAGACATCTCCGAGCTCTAGTGGAGTGGAGTCACCGTATTCCCGCTTGGAGAAGAAAATATCGTACCACAATCTCTTTTTAAGCGATGAATTCCAATTATTTGTCAATCCGGTGTCTTAAAACAACATGACGCACCATCATCGCAATACTGACACACCGAGCATCCTACTATGAGTTCCTATCAGTTACAAATGCCATATTACTTCTGATACACACAAAGGGTACGGTGACAGCTGGCAAATATATAAATAACGCTTAGCAGCCCACTTTTTTTATTCGTGAGTTGTATTCCACAGAATGTTTCAGAGTAAGTCAAGATTCAGCTAAACAACACACATATCTCGCGAGTGCATCTCCAAGGTTTATATCCTACCACGTAAATGAGATCGCAGGTCCTATTTACCCTTATGTATGTATAAGATGAAATTGGATACTCTTACTAATCCTCCTTGAACATCCCCTTCCAAGGAATTTTTCTGAATTATTCTGCTAGATAAATAAACGTTATGTTGTCCTACATTCTCCTGGATGCCATTACAATGCTGGCCAGCACATGTGGCTAATATATTTATAAAACTCTAAGTTCACACAATATATTAGCCACTGTCACGCTCGACTTCTGCACAAACTGGAAATATATATCATGTATTAATTGCCTTATCCTCTACGTCTCCACATATTAGAAACAAATCTGGCTCCTTCTTTCTTCGGGGGAAATTTCAATGTGGAATAGTAATAAGATGAGTTGATTTCGAGCGAGTAGAGTCATTCAGTAATGGTAGCACCGTCAGTTACACTATCATGAAGTTTAAAAATTTTATTAAGTTAAAAAACACACATTAGATCTTTCGATCCCACATTAAAATGAGCATCAGATGTTTTAACATCTGATGATGATCACATTGTGGGATGGAAAAAAATATTTTAACATCTCATGATGATCCCAATTTGGAATCGAAAGATCTAATGTGTGTTTTTTAACTTTTTTAACTTAATAAAGTTTTTAAACTTTATGATCGTGTAACTGATGGCGCTTTAATTACCGAATGGTGGAATAGGGATATTTCTTGGAAATACCTTTTCCGCCAGAGGTGAATTTTATTTCTGGGGATTAGCTATACATACAAGTGTTATACCTTGCTGGGGAAAAGTCCTTGATTTATCTACCATAGAAAATAACTTTCAACAGAATGTGATGGTTTACACCAGGATGCTTTGTTAGAATGAAGGGTGGTATTTCTGTTGAATGAACGTTCGATCTTGATGCAATACGTATTTTTAGTATCTCCATTGAAAGACCAAATTAATTAGTCAGTTGATATTTTATTGTATACATTTATACACATACATGTATGTGTGTTTTCTTAAGAACGTTTATTTGCAGAATTAACATATTAATTTAAATATATTTTATTATAAGCTTTGAATGCAAGCAAACAAGAGTCGAAGTAAATAAAGTTATGCAACGACCACAAAAATCTCAACTTTAACTAGTGCAGTCTATTATCTGAGAAAAAGGCACAAAACATTTCCTCTATGAGAGGCTTCTTAGGAGAATTCCTTTTTTTTCTCTTTACATAAAGTTGTTAAACTTTCAAGTCTCCTTTCAGTTTCCAAGGATTTTAAGTTCTTTATTAGCGGATTGAATTATGAGTAATTAGACAGCCTACCACGAAAATGAAGAGATGTTGATGGACATACCTTCTAAGTGCACGAAATGAAGAGATGGTGATGAATATACCTTCTACGAAAATGAAGAGATGGTGATGAAACATCCTTGTTTAAACAATTACATTCTGTTGCATGTTGTTTTCTATGGTAGATAAATCAAGGATTTTCCCCTACAATATATAACACTTGTATGTGTAGATAATTCCTAGATAAAAATTCACCTCTGGCGAAAAAGTTATTTCCAAGAAATATCACTATTCCAGCATTCAGTAATTAAAACGCCATCAGTTACACGATCAAGAAGTTTAAAAATTTTATTAAGTTACCAAAGTTAGAAAACACACACTAGATTTTCCGATCCCACATTGGGATAATCATCAGATGTTAAAAGATTTTTTCCATCCCTCATTGGGATAATCATCAGATGTTAAAAGTTTTTTTCTATCCCTCATTGGGATAATCATCAGATGTTAAAAGATTTTTTCCATCCCACATTGTGATCATCATCAGATGTTTTCTTTTTTTATGGGAGGTTTAACGACCACCGTGAGCAACTCAATGGGCTATAAGCAGTCGCCTGTCCCTAATTTAGGGCCACTGGTTCCAGGGAAGGGAGAGAGCCAGTGCCGTAAGACAAACACAACATCCATGCCTCACCGTCATTCGAATCCGGACCCCGTTCGGACGAATGATCAGAGGCCATCGCTTAGACCACTGCGCCACGGTGGCTGCCAGATGTTTTAACATCTGATGATGATCCTAATGTGGGATCGAAAGATCGAATGTGTGTTTTTTAGCTTTTTTAACTTAATAAAATTTTTAAACTTCAGGATCGTGTAACTGACGGTGCTTTCATTACTGAATAATTCTACTCGCACGAAAACAACTCATCTTTTTATTATTCCACATTGAAATTTCCCCTTGCAGGAAGAAGGAGCCAAATTAGTTTCTAATATGTGGAGACGTAGAGGATAAGGCGATCAGTACATGATATATATTTCCAGTTTGCGCAGAATTAGAGCGTGACAGTGGTCTGTATATTGTGTGAATTTAGTGTTATATACAAATATTAGCCACGTACATCTCCATAGTCCTTAAACAAATAATTATTCAGGCGCTCTACTCCATAGTCATTAAACAAATATTTATTCAGGCGCTCTAATCTGGATTCATCAAGACTTTTAACGTCTAAGATGCGTGAAGAACAGATTAATTCCATAAAGAGATAAAAATCACTATTTTCAAGGTAATTGTTTTATTAAATCACGGAATCGTTTGTGCAATCTGGGTTTATGAATATTTTTAAGATTCGTGCAAAACGTAATAATGAGACACACAGGTTGTAAACATAGGTTGTAACAAACCAAATTGGCAGTCTCGTGTTGAGATATCTGTTTGTTCGTAGATATTCTACTATAAAATAAGGTGCTGGAAATGAGAAATTACTTCCGAATGCAGGTATGTTATTGTTAAAACAACTAATACGAAGACATGCTTTACAAAAATAAATGTAGGGAAAATGTATAACATTTCCACTCGTACAGTGCATTTTTTGCAATGGAAATCCTGTTCAGAAACAAAAGTGCCCTTTCTTCATGTTAATATCATCTGTAAGGTATGATAAAATTGTATAACCTTATTTGATACATTGAATATTACACCTTAATTTCTTGTTTCTTTTGTTTTTTCTAAATTATTTAAGACACGCTGATGTAACCATTTCTTGGCCGCCCCGGTGGCGCAGTGGTCTAAGGCACTGGACTCTGATCATTCGTCCGTAACGGGTCCGGGTTCGAATCCCGGTCAGGCATGGATGTTGTGTTTGTCTTACGGCACTGGCTCTCTCCCTTCCCTGGAACCAGTGACCCTAAATTAGGGACGGGCGACTGCTTATAGCCCATTGAGTTGCTCACGGTGGTCGTTAAACCTCCAATCAAAAAAAAAAAAAAAGTAACCATTTCTTGAAGGTTAAGGTGCTCTGGAAATTAATAGATGTCTATGTAAAATCCATTATTTTACATAGACGTTCATTAATAGTAAAATCTCCTTTGGTTTTCATTTGCTTTCATATCTTTTCCGGTTTTAGCAAGTCAGAAAGTATGTGTTTTCATCTGATTACGTAAACATTTCCAGAATGTTTAGCATGATAAATTATTTGAAGACTGTTATGTGACAGTCGTTATTACTTAATTAAAAATTAACGGCTCTCCATTGAGAATTTCTTGGCCGTTCAATTTTTTTAATATGCATTTTCTTTCACTTTCTTCGAGGATTACCAGCTCTGCTTTGAAGCGAGAAAAAAATTTCCGATGGATTAGGAACTTTAAGAAAAATGAAAATATGTTTTCAACTGAAAATATTTAATGTAAGACAACCTGTGTGAGGAGTACGCATCTTCTTCGTTACCAGGGCGTTCAATACGTTCTAAGCAATTCCTTGAAAGTAGTGGTTGGCTACTGACGCAAGTTCTGCAAAGTATCGCCTCAGCCTTCAGTTGTATAAGAGTCACGCCACGTCATTTTGTAAGCATTTGAGACAGCACCAGTGTGCATTGAAGTCTACAAGATTAAAAGGGATGAACTGCTGAAAAGAACGGTGAATGAATTTTACGACGGAACGTGAAACGCCAAGCAGTGCTGCTGAACGGTGCGTGGTTCGATGGTGCAGCTTCATATGCCACAGTTAAGATATGTTGCGTACTAATTGAACGCGGAAGAACCTCGTTGGAAGACGACCCTCGCGAGAGCCGCTCAGTGGATGTGACCGAGATGAAATGTGACAGAATGTGGAGGACATATGTATGCCAAAGCAGATATTCCGTATCGTAGAGACTAATGAGAAACTGGAATTAAGTACCGGCAGTGTCTGTACCATTTTGCATGAGACTTTAGGGATGTCAAAGATATATCGAATGTTGACACCTGAGGTGAAGAATGATCGTACTGAAGAATGTCGGGTTCAACTTGACCGCATTAACACTGATCCAGATTACTTCTGTTACCACATTTTGACTGGTGATGAGAGGCAGCTTTACTGTTTGGACCCTAATGCTAAACCAGAGAAATATCATGGATCACCACCGTCACAAGTTTTCTAAACAATACCATCTTCAGTGAAGACTATGTTCATCCTTTTTACGCTTTCCAACCGTAGGTTTTTATTTATTTATTTTTCTTTTGATTGGAGGTTTAACGACCACCGTGAGCAACTCAAAGGGCTATAAGCAGTCGCCCGTCCCTAATTTAGGG
Source organism: Macrothele yani (assembly GCA_039090855.1). Taxonomy (NCBI): domain Eukaryota; kingdom Metazoa; phylum Arthropoda; class Arachnida; order Araneae; family Macrothelidae; genus Macrothele; species Macrothele yani. The sequence goes on from CM077018.1 coordinate 3,564,274, forward strand.
TCACTGGTTCCAGGGAAGGGAGAGAGCCAGCGCCGTAAGACAAACACAACATCCATGCCTCACCGGGATTCGAACCCGGACCCTTTTTGGACGAATGATCAGAGGCCATCGCTTAGACCACTGCGCCACCGGGGCTGCCAACCGTAGGTTGAAGAAGCGTATTTGATCGAGCTTTGTACGTCTGTCCGTCTGTCTGTTCGTCTGATTGTCCGTCTGCCTTTCCGCACGATTTCTCTCGTACAAATGCTCGGATTTTGATGAAAGTGTAGTATGTGGTAGAAGGCCACCTGGGGACGAAACCTATTGAAAGTGGACGAAATGGGGTCAAAGGTCAAGACAAAATAGGAAAGGATTCACTCCATCGACCTTATGCGTCATAACTCATCACTTACTTAAAAATGGTTCGATTTTGATGAAATGTTAGTATGTGTTTGTGGACGAACCCTATTAAAAATGGGATAAATGGGATCAAAGTCAGGACATAAGAGCGAGATCCATTTCATTGCCCTTGTGCGTCGTAACGTACGTAAACATGGTTCGATTTCGATGAAACTTTAGTATGTTGTAGGGGATAACCTGGAAACGAACCTTATTGAAAATGTGTGAAATTGGGTCAAAGGTCAGGTCATAAGATCATGATTCATTCCATCGCCCTCATGCGTCATAACTTACGTTAAAATACTTCGTTTGCGACAAAACATCAGTATGTTGTTCCGGAGGTGTACTGAACCGGTTATGTTGAATATCATCGAAATGGGGTCAAAGGTCAGTGCACAGGAGAAAGATTTATTCCTCAGCCATTATCCTCATAACTTGACTAATATTGATTCCATTGCGACAAAATTTTATCATATTGTTCCGGAGGTACACTGAACTGGTTCTTTTGCATATCGTCGAAATGCGGTCAAATGTCAAGTTAAAGGAGCGAGATTTAATCCACAACCACTATTTTCATAACTTGAGTAATGATTTCTGGTACGTTGGAAAGCGTATTATAATAATTAATGCATTGCATGATTTTACTAACTTGTTTGCGCCTCTGAAGGGTTGCTCTTAATATATTATTCTCCTTCTAAAAGAGTTACGAGTTCTGGTTTGTATGGCATGCTAGTGCGATAATTGCTTCAAAACATCAACAGAAAACCGCAAGGAAAACTGAAACGGGCTGTTCTGCTTCAGCAGTAGAATGCTGCAATCCAAGCCGACGGAGTTTTCATAAAAGCTGTGATATATTGCTGATTCCAACTGCTTTCCCACCCACCGTACGCACCTGATCAATCCCCTAGTGAAATATTCTACTTTACAAATCTGTAAAAAAGAATCTGAGGGGTAGAAGATTTACGGATGACGTCGAACTGAAGTAGGCAAGTAAATACTGCTTTGAAGACAAAGCTAAAACTTTTTAGCAGCGAGGATTCACCAAAACTATGATTGGTACAATATGTTTATCCAAGTCAAGGAAGAGTATGTGGAAAAGGAGAAGTGAGCTAAAAAAAATGGCTTTCTATGTTAGGCTTAGATATTATTGAGGTCCACAAAAGTCGTTTTCACTCTGTTACATATCTTCCCCTGAATACGTTTGGTGAATTAATTTGCAAGTCTTTCAGTATCATGTGCAGTTGGGGTGTAGAGTCCATATTTGCATTTTAGTTGCACATTAAATGTGACCGTCATGCGTTATATATTTTAAGAATAAATGTTTCCCAAGACTGGCTCTACTAAAGTATGTATAGGGTTTGTTTATCAACCAGTTATCTTGTATGGTAAAATGGAACGCACCAGATCTGTTTGTTTTGCAAATATATACGCCACGAGCAAGCCAATTTTTTGGGGGGCTTTTGTTACAGAATGTGTACTCTCTTGTGAAGAAAATTATAAAACCTATATTATTAAAACAAATTTGTTTTTATATAAACAGAACGTGCTTCTAAATTAAAATAAAGTTACCCACATTTTCTATCCTTCAAACCTATACCGTTAGATAAACGTTATGAAGTACGAACATTAATTATTTCACGCGACATTCAATTGAATAAAGGAAACTTGATATTTACATTCGGCACACGGAAAATAGATAAATGGGAATTTTAACCCTTAGAAAACTAGCTAAAAATCAACGAGCCGAATCACAGTGACAAAAAACATATATAGTGTAATCAGAATCGACCGCACAATAAACCTACTGGATTATTCCTCGTGGAGAAGGAAGCCGAACACCGTTGTCCGATCGGACGTCGCATTCCGGAGATGTAAGTGCCGAAAGTTTCGTGACGTCACATCCGGTAACGCGCATGCTCGTTGAAGAGCGACGTGGATAGTTATATAGCACACGTATCATAAGGCAATCAAGCCGCCCCGGTGGCGCAGTGGTCTAAGACGAAAGGGGTCCGTGTTCGAATCCCGGTGAAGCATGGGTATGGTATTTGTCCTACGGCACTGAGTCTCTCCATTCCCTGGAGCCAGTGGTCCTCAATTAAGGACGGGCAATTACTTATAGCCCACTGAGTTTCTCACGGTGGTCGTTAAACCTTTAATTTAAAAAAAATAAAGAAATAAAAAAAAAATCAATGAACATTTAAAAATGTGTCATGGGGTAGATTTGCAAATTCGAAGGACGTGGTGGCGTGAAACCATCATCTGCACGCCTGCGCGATACGACAGGTAGGGAAAGAAAGGGTTGGCAACGGTAGAAAGCAAGCTCATACAGCGTTGGTACATTTGACAGTAGTGTAGGTAGCGATATGTCGTACAGTTTAAGTGAGTACTGTGATATGTATCTCCTATTAGGGGAATGCCATGGTTAAGCATTGCACGCAACAAGGGTCTACAGCGAGCAATACCCAGCACGACGGCACCCGGACGCCTAGGTCACAAGGCGGCTTGGCGCTTAAATTCGCGACACAGGCAATGTCCTACCACGTCCAAGTGTAGACAGTGACGCTGGATCCTCTGTCAGAACACCATTCCTCGAGGACGCCATACTAGAGTTCATAGAAATGGAGCTTACGACCAGCAGCCGTGCGATCGCGCGACAGTTCGGTGTGCGCCAAAGTACCGTACTTGTCGTTCTACACGACAAAGACCTGCATCCATATCACATCACACGGGTGCAAGACCTATTACCACAGGATTATCCTTGAAGACAGGCATACTGTGAGTGGCTGCTGCAGAAACATGCTGCCAATAATAATTTTAATCCGCCGGAGCTTGTGGACTGATAAAGCAAGGTTTACCCGGCAGGGTATCTACAAAGCCCATTACAGTCATGTTTGGGCATTGGACAATCAGCATGCAACACGTGAACACGCTCACCAGTTCCGGCGGGGTGTTAATATCTGGTGTGGTCCTGTGGGCGATATCCTAGGTGGACCATATCTTCTTCTCGAACGTGCCACAGCTGCCAACTACATGGTGTTCCTACGTGATGTTCTGCCGGACTTACTGGAAAACATACTATTGGTTGTTCTCAGCAATATATGGTTCCAGCATGATGGAGCATCGGCGCATTACGCTGCAAATTTTTGCCAGTGGCTGGATACGGAATATCCCGGTTGATGGCTTGGCCGTTGTATTCCTGTAGAATGGCACGCTAGATCGCCGGACCTTAACCCATTGAACTTCTTCCTATGGGGTCATCTAAAGGAACTGGTATATCAACGGCTTGTCAACATCCTGCATGACCTTGCGGCCACCTTACACGCGGCCCTCCTAACTGCAACCCCTACTATGCTGAAACTCGTGTCTATTCCGTGGCGGGTTGTCGTCTGTTCCTCACTACAAGGTGGTCATTTGGAACACATGTTGTAATCTCACACGGATCCACGTGTTGCATCATTGGTGTTGTGTCAATAAATTACATGTTTTCTGTCAAACTGATTGAGTAAGTTATTTCTAATGTCTTACCGGATGTGATGTCACGAACTTTCGGCGCATATGTCTTCTGAAGGCAAGGTCAGATCGGACAAAGGGCAACGCTTTTCGGCTTCTTTCTCCACGAGGAATCGTCTAGTAGGTTTATTTTGCGGTCGATTCTGATCACAGTATTATAATAAAAATATATTTACATTTTTTCAGTGACATTTTATATCGGTTAAGTAAAACTGCTTCTGATAAGAAGAGGTTCTCATCTCCATGCGAATAGGCAATTTATCAGCATCAGAATTTCTAAGAAGTGTATTGAGCCAGGTGCGACATCACTCTGTTCGTTTTCTCATTAGGTAGCACTGGAGTGGAGCAATTCAATTACAAACGAATTGCCATTTTCTTTCGATGTGCCTGTCAAAAGTGTGTCGCGGAGGTGCGATGATGAAACAGTTTAACAGATATTAATTTCATAGAGTACGAATCTAGATGATTGTTAACATTAATTGTTTTCCTGTAGGAACAACGGAAAGCATGATCATCTAGATAGCTCATGGGATAAATATTTATGATACAAAAGTCTTGAATTGAAGAACAATTAGTTTAATGCATGTTCATTTTTTCTCCTTGAAATATTTAAAGTAACTTGGATTTACCGTTTAAGACGCAACCAGTATATTGTGATTTTCACTGCAGTGAATGACTCTGCTAATGAAACCTCTCCCCATACCATTCCGGTGCCCAGAAAACCACTTAACCAGTCAACATATTTGCCCTTATGAGTATTCTGCATACGTGTAGACGTCGCAGTACATAGTGCCGGTAGAAGGTTAATTATTCACAATAGCTGTGACGCCTAAAAACATTAGCTGGGCAACATTTTCTCATGTTACTACATGATTTACAGTTACAGGCTTTAAAAAAAATCGTAAGAAGCTGCTGTATGTTAAAACTATAACTCGGCGTCTGTTCAACATTTAAAGTGAAATACATGACCTTAAAATTAGCTTTAGATGAAAATAAGTTTCACATAATATGCCTGAATTCCGCGCGATGCAGGAACGTGCGTTGACTTACTGCAATGTATCGGCCGAGGTGTAAGGTGACAACACTAGCTTCATAGCGATCTCAAATACTTTTCTAATTTCGCTGAACCTCAAATGTATCTCTGGTAATGTTAACTGAGTCTCTATCCCCAAAAAACCGTTTTGAAACAGAATCTGTCTATCTAGCGGTACATTTATAACTTCCCAGGGAAAATATCGGTTCTCTGATTCGTCCGCGCTCCCGTTACCTTGCAAATTAGTGTGACAGCAACCCCTGGGCTTATCTCTAAGCTCCTTTGAATTTTGTTCTCCCTTCGAACTTTCTGGAATTTCAACTGTATTATATAATTTTTTTCATATATGTTACCGATAGCATTGGAGCAATTCGATTACAGCTGCTGTATCCACCAACTTACATATTTCCAAATTGCATCCACAACGTCACCCACAACGTCATCCACGAACTTGTTAGATCAGTAGCACGGAACCATTCTTGCTTTCAGAATACAAAGTTTACCACCTAAGAGCAAGGTTCTAACTTTACATAAAAAAAATTATAAGAAACCTTTTTTTCTCAATGTATTACTAAACGCATTGCACACCATATTTCTTTATTGTCTGCGTGGAACGAAGTCATAGGAATGTACAGAGCCACGCTATTAAGCCATTTGAAGCGCTTATATTTAGACTCGGAATACAACTCTATAATTTAAAAAAATATATAGGAACTTTGATAAAAGAGCATGTGAAGGCAGTAAGTTAATATTAATGTTATGATTTAGAATTCCTTACCCTTGAGACGAATTTAGAATTGCGATCTGGCAATTCAAGGAAGATGTCTGATCTGCTGGGTATTTAACATGAAGCATGTACGCTAATTATAAACAAACTAAAAGCCAATTTTACTTCAGATCTACTACCATGTATGAATAAGTCTTATTGTTTGTTGAGATTCACTGACTATGATATCGACATATTGCCCACCAAGAACATTTTTCGGCATGCGTCAGAGTTCTTTCCCCTGGACAAACAAGTTAGTACAGTTCCCTGCAATAAATATGAGCCAACGTTTGGTCGATTAATGTTTAACTATAATGATATGGCCAATAACTTCATGAAACTATCATCTAAAAAAAAGAACAGCCTTTTTCAACGCCATCTTCCTCAATATAGTGTATATATCAACGATTACTTTGATCATGTTTTTAATGTAAACTTGGGAATCATAACATCCGAATCTTTGTCTAAGCGTATGAGTAAAAGCACCGGATTTCGTTTGTACAGAAATTCGTCAAAATCAACAATTAAAAAAACCTTCAGGCAAAACTTAATCCAATATGCCTTCAAGAATTCAGGCAGATTCAGTTTACCTCACCAGGCACTTTTTATGTTGGACTTCTGTCTTATTGGAACGCTTTAAGGTAAACCTGATTCTAACACATAAGAAAAGCTGTTTCCAAGAATATTCATTCCAACGGTTTAAAGAGGACACACGGCTAATTACACAACATTTCATAGTACTTCTTATAGATAAGGCAAAATGTAATTTTGTGTTGGTATGTAAACAACTTTATCTAGACTTTACTACTAATGAATTAGAAAAAAAAATAACATTTCTTGGAGAGCAGTAAAATAGATAGGTAATTCTAAAGATATTTATTGCAGTACTTTAGACACTTAAACTACCCTTAAACTCATTGTCAATCCCTTTCATATATACTCTCCCCAAATTTCATAAGGTACTTATAGGACTTAGGTTTATTACTTGTGCAAGTTGCTGCTATGGTCAGAGAGTCGGAATGGTATTTTAGAAGAAATTAAAGACCATTTTGAAACATCTTGGGAAATCTTGAATTGTTGAAATTGATAAAGACATTATCAACTACGTTAAAACAAATGAGCATTTTTCGAGTATTGGTACTTTTCGCTTTAAGAACCTAATTGCATCCATTGATACCGAAAGCCTCTTAACATTATGGGGTAGGATGTATGATGATTTTTCAAAACAAATTAAAATGTGCAATAAGACATGGATGGCCTTGGCAAATGTTTGCATAAAATGTAACAATATTGCTATGGATAACAACATTTTCATTCAGAGCAGAGGTATCCCTAAGGGGAGTTCTTTCTGCAATACTCTTGCAAACTTATACTTCCATTTCTACGAGAGTAATTTCTTGAGAAACTAACATTCACCATTCGGTGCTGTCTTCAGATATGCGGATGACTTAGTAATAATTAATAGGAGGGATTTTGAAGTACTGGCTAATGAGATGTACCCACGTGACCTTAAATTACAAAACACTAGATCAGCAGATCAGTATATTGATGTTTTGGACGTTACTAATTCAAGAAGATGGATTGCGTGACATTGAATTCTTTGATAAATGAAGAGATTTTGACTTTTATTCATTTTTACTTACATATATTTTTTGTTATTCATATCCGTATTTTATACTTTCCAGAAATTGAAATCTGCAAAATGTATAAGGCGTTAACCCTAATACGACCAGTAGAGGTATTGAAAGTGTAATGTAGTGGTTTTTAAACAACTTGTGGATGTATAGACCAGAAGTTGGAGCCTGAGTTTAAGCGGCCGAAATAAGATGCACGCATTTCAGATTTTATTTTAACTGAACAAATGAAATGATTGATTAATAAATCTCTTCAGAACTGATGAAATACAATGAAGGCGTAAAATCATTATGTAAATAGGGTCGGACTCGTGGCTTATAGGAATCATTCATTAAAGAAAAACAATCACACGAGCTTTATGTTCCTTTTAAGAAACTAATTAAGAAATACACTTATGAATAGTGAATTAAGGTCATTTTTTGTTACGATTTGGAGAATGTTCCCTGGTGTGCAAAGTTCAAAGACGTGTCATTTTGTGACCGGCATCGTTACACAGGAGCGCCATGGGTACGTGAAATTCAAACCATAGGAAAGCTATTACTTACCGAAATGATGACGGAAATAACACCGCCGCAGCTGCAGATAATAAATTATATAGTGGAACTTTATACAACATTGGCTTCGCCGCCCCAGTGGCGCAGTGGTCTAAGGCGCTGGCCTCTGATCATTCGTCCGTGAGGGGTCCGGGTTCGAATCCCGGTGAGGCATGGATGTTGTGTTTGTCTTACGGCACTGGCTCTCTCCCTTCCCTGGAACCAGTGACCCTAAATTAGGGACGGGCGACTGCTTATAGCCCATTGAGTTGCTCACGGTGGTCGTTAAACCTCCAATAAAAAAAAAAAAAAAAAAAAAAAAAAAAAACAACATTGGCTTCAAAGCACTTGGTGCCATTTTACAGATATATCACAGCCGCATATGCTACGAAAAGAAGAGGAGGACCTCAGTAGGAGATATGATCCCCCGAACGCCGATGCATGATTCGCACTAGGTTGTGGAGGGCAAAATCACCTATTCTTTCTCATCATTGTTTTCAGGTGTTGGATAGTTTGTGGTGTGGGTTGACGTGCCGTAGCGCGCATCCCCAGAACATCCAACGGGTGTTCTATTGAAATTAGGTATAGAGAACGTGATGGCCAATCTATCCGCTGAATGTCTTCTCTTTTGAACAGCTCATCAAAAGCTACCGTACGATGGGGTGTAGCGTTATCATCCATTGACAAGAGCAATAGGCAGTGGCAACCTTGAACAGAAGACAAGCGAAATGATTACCTCATTACATTAGCGCACGGGTTACAATGATTATTTCCAGTATATGGGGTCCGTACGTTCATTGATTGGAATATCTCCGCATACGGAAACCACCGCGACTACCATAACTTTCACTTTCATTAATGTTTCTGCGAGACACCGAGGGTCGACTTCACGCCAGGTTAGGTTACGTCCAGAATCGCTAGAGATATTACATCTACCCTTTTTAGTAGGGAATAACGTACCCCACTGTTCTTCCGTGCAAATTGTATGTCCTCTAGACCAAAGTAAACGGTGTCTTCGATGAAGATTTGTTAGCAGAACACAGCGCACAGGGTATTGGGGAAAAAGTTCACTTTCGTGTAGTCGTCTCGACACTGTAAACCGTGATATTATTGCATGCCCTGTGCTAATTTTTAGTGGTTTTGCTAGGTTTCTTGCTAACTTTTATATTTAGAGTTGAAGATACATTCTTCTCATAATACGTGGTGACATTTCTGATGTTATTTAATTCCCGTGTGAACCAATATTTACAGTCAATTCGGCGATATCTGATTGTGTGTTAATTATCATATCACCTTGCTAACTTTTGGTTGAAGTTCTCCACAGGTCTTTCGACCAAGTATCTATTTAAATACCAGTTTATAACCACAAGCTTAGTACATACTCATTGACAGAACGTAAAAATATGGACAGTCCTAAATTCCCGAAAACCAAGTTTCGAGTTTTGGCAACCTGTGTTGATATACGATGATTGACATTGGTAATTAATATAAATAATTTAACAAGGCCGGGTATTGCATAGTTTCATCATTAATTCATGATATAGCTTATTCTCCACAGTTGTCGAGTTTTTCTATAATAATTAAAAACTATTTTCACTTAATTCAAATACACAACTAAATTAAATATATAATGTTAAACAAAATATACGATTTTTGTCACGTTTGTCTGAAAACAGGGGTTCCACATGCAGTCTGTTTGTGAGATTTTTTTCACAAGTTTTTGGTGGTCCCATATTACACCTAGTAAAGTGATTTAATATGAAGGGAAATTTAGTTATAAAGATTTAGCGTATACGTTAGGATTTTTCTTACTACAATAATGCCGACGGGCAGCTACACAATACAAATAGGTGAGTTAGATAATTTTAACCAATAACAAAGGCTATTTACTGCACGATGGTTTTACATACGATCTCCTACGACTCGCGTACTCCACTGGGAGCAAGAATGACTGGCTTTTTCTCAGGATATATTGAGAGGACAACAACGATATCTCAAAATGTTAATTTCGAAAAGGGCAGAACAACTTCATCTGTAATAAAAATTAGCATATTTCTAAATATCGGTGCGAGATGTTATTCATAGGGTAGGCACCACTGCCAGCCGAACGCGAGGAAACAGCTGAGAATATATCTAAAAGATTAAGAAATATACTAAAGTTTAAAAGCATGAAGCCATTGATATAAATCTATCTCTCCGACAACTTCTATTACAGTGATATGGGATCCCACTCATATCACGAATCGAGTCAAAGAAAACAAGGAAAGGGTAAGTAGAAATAAAACATTACAGCAAAAAACAATGAGAAGACATAAACAACAGTAAACGGTCTTGACCCATTCGCCAGCATCTAATATGTGGGCTTCAGCACTTATGTCTCATTTTGAATCCGACTGAAAACTTCATATATTCATAAGAGTAGTTGAATCTCTTAACAGAACGACTCGAACATGCTTCAAAAGGTATGTTTGAGTCGTTTAAAATGGTATGTTCAGAGTCAAGGTATGTTCGAGTCTTTGCTTCCTTCTTTCTGTTAAGAATCTCTTAAAAGGTGATGTCGAAGAAATCGTTAGATAAATGCAGTCAGTCAAAGTAGTGCTTTCCGCGTGCTAAACCAAAAAAATGAAGTTGCACGGAGAATAGCGGTTTACCAAACCCTGGAGTCAGTAGATGCGCACATAAAAGTGAGTGCAGACATAGACAGGAAGATATTCCCTGCATGTCAAATGATGAGAAGCCGGAGGACAGACAGTCTTTCGAAGTCGTGTAATTGAATGTTTACCTAAGTGGCAAAACAAAATTTGTTTTCATGAATTCGTGGCAAATTCCTAAATTATAATCAGTTTTACGCAATTTAAAATGGTTCTTAACAGTGTATTGTACGCAACCAAAAATAAGAGACGTAAAACCGCCTTCAGGAAATCAGTTCGTGCAATAAATATTTCCAGATAAGAAAATAATATCAGCAAAAAAATCAGAGGAGCACAATAGCAACGGTGTCGCAACCTACAACATAGAACTACGTCAACTGTCACTATTTCGTGACACTATCTTAATAGTTCTACATCCATCAAATTTTCAGCGAAGGTGAGTTAACGTAGCCCAAAGTTGAAAGTTCCGGCCGAGTTGCTACTCTGCCCCCTTGATTTTTTCCAGATATAAAATTTAAAAAAAATCAAAAGAAATGTTTTACTTTAATTACTTAAAAAAACTTATACCATATACCATTCATAGTAACCTTTGCTGCTTATAAATTAATGTCAATAGAAGTAGAAAGCGAAGTATCATGATTGCCAGTAGTTATTGCTAAAATTGTTTCTGAATACATCGATCTTCAGAACCAATTACTTAATCTCTTTAGTTGCCTTGTTATAAATTTGATGATACGTCTCGGGCCTAATGTATTCCTCTTGTTGTTGCTCTTGTTCTTGTCTAGTTTCATAATGCATCGGCGGTGTAAAGTTTTGGGACGTAATACATTCATAATCCAGCGAAATTGTGAAAATTGGCGATGTACATTGATATTACATGCTCGATGCGAAAAGTTTAAAATTTTGGTCGATGACATCAATCTCCATCTGTTCTTTTTGCTCAGGCTCAATTTGCGCAATTGAAGTGGAACGTTGTGGCTATAGAGTCGAAATCGGGTGAAACGCAACTGGCTTCGTTGACGTTCGACACTCCATACAATCCGTTGGTGACGATTTAGCGGGCCTTTTCGGATTCCTCTTGTTGTTCTCTAGCTGTTCCTGTAGTTTACGTCGGCCTTATAGCTGTTTGCAAAGGATTTTCGCGGCAGTTCTAAATTTCCATAACTAAGTGTTTTATTTAAAAAATAAATTTTGAATTTCTTCTTCTTCGGTTTTTCAAATATGTCTGTTAACTCTAACCGTCAGCTACGAGATGAGTGGCTCTGGTCATCACTATCATTATCCAATTACTATTTAGCAAACTTAAAGCGGCGGGCGACGGAACAAAATCAGGCAAAATTAAGCATACATTTATAATGCTACTCTATCGAATGGTTAAGGTGAGGAGAGTTGAAACTTGTTTGTTATAACTGTATAAGCTACTTAATGACGTGTTATTTATTACTCTACGATTATTAGTTTCGAAGATATTAGTTTTCAAAACGTGGCATGCTTTCGTTGCATCCGTGCTCCGCTACGTTACCCTCAACACAGCGCGGAGAAAGAAAGTCGTATGTCAAAACGTACATTCTACAGCAAAGTAGGTAAAATGGCTTACTAACTTTTGCTTAGTTACGACCTGTTTGCAGTAATTCCGAAAAGAAGGATTTTAAATGTGCCATTGAGGTCACCACAGTGCTTTTTTATATTCCTATATATTTTTCACATTACTTGGTGAAAGCAAATTTCTAAAGACAAACTGAGCGTAAAGTATTTTAAAATTTATATGATATAACTTTAATCGATCTGTGACACACTACTACAGTGTCATTGATAATTATAGAAAGGATTTCCAGAAATATTTATCTGCAAACACAGTGTCTCTTTCCTCCATCCACATTTTCTGTTAGAATGTGTCATGGTACACAAGAGATTTCCATTGTCCATATATTTTACTGGGACTAGCCTCATTCCCCATGAGAACACAGATGATATATTGAAGACTAATACACCCTCATATAAAGGCCAATAATCAGCAAAAGAAAAGATTTATTTCAAAAGAGTCAACCACCGATGAAATTTCGTTCATATACACTGAAATGCCAAAAAAACTGGTAGACCAGTCTAATACTTGGTAGGTCGCCCACGGGAGCGTAGGACTGCAGAAATACGACGGAGCATGGACTCCACCAGTTTCTGGAAATATGCTGTAGGCAATGCACACCATACTGCCTGCAGAGCGTTCCACAAATCGGGTGTACTCCGAGGTCTCAGATTCCTGTGTTCGATAGCGCGTTGCATGGCATCCCAAATGTTTTCTATCACGTTCAGATCTGGGCACTTGGATGGAAATTTTTTTTTGATTGGAGGTTTAACGACCACCGTGAGCAACTCAATGGGCTATAAGCAGTCGCCCGTCCCTAATTTAGGGTCACCGGTTCCAGAGAAGGGAGAGAGCCAGTGCCGTAAGACAAACACAACGTCCATGCCTGACCGGGATTCGAACCCGGACCCCTTTCGGGCGAAAGATCAGAGGCCATTGCTTAGACCACTGCGCCACCGGGGCGACCTGGATGGGAATGGCAACACCCCAAACTCCGATGAATGCTCCTCTAAACATAATGTGGCGTCTCGACACTTGTATGGAGGGGAATTGTCCTGTTGGAACAGGCCCAACCTATCAGCTTGAATGCAGGACATGAACAGATATACCTCGTCAGAAAGGATGAGCACATAGCGTTGGCCGGTCACAGACGTTTGTATACGCACCAGGGGTCCCAGTGAATTCCAGCTAAATACACATCATACCATTACAGACCCTCCAACCAGCCGGTACAGTTCCCTGTTGAAAGGCGGGATCCATGGCTTCATGGGGTTTGCGCCACACACGAATCCTTCCACCTGCCCGATACAGTTGGAAACGCGACTCGTTAGACCAGGCTACTTGTTTCCAGTCATCAAGTGTCCAGTGGCGGTGTTGCCGTGCCCAAACGAGGCTCGAAGCTCTGTGTCGTGCACCCATCAAGTAGACTCGAGCTGGGCGTCGGCTGCCAAAGCCCATTTTGTGCAGGGTATGTTTCCCAGTCCGGACCCTAAAGCTTGTTGAGGCTCCTGCATTGAATTCCGATGGTACCGGCGGGAGTGTTGCACGCCTATCGCGTGAAACGATTCTTGACAGCCGACGTTGGTCACGTTCACCCAATATCTTTTTACGGCCACACTGCTATCGTAAGTGGGATGTTTTACCGGAATTCTTGTAATCACGGTACACCCTTGCAATATTCGTCCGTGAAAATCCGTACTTCTTTTCTACATCCGAAATGCTATGGCCCATCTCACGAGCGCCAACTATAACACAGTGTGGAAAATCGCTTAAATCGTTATTACTTGTTATTCTCATACCGAAAACAGCTCTGACAGCTGGCATGGATGTCTATCGCTTTATATACGCACCGGCGGAAGCAACTGAGTACACGCATATGTAACGTTGCTATGCATTTTGCATAAGCTAGTCTGTACCAGTTCTTCTGGCACTTCAGTGTATATAAAAGTAGATGCGATTATCATACACTGGTCGTTCAACTCCTCCCCACACTCACCCGCTCTCTGTTTTTACACTAACACACAAATGAAGCAAAGAAGTACACCCCCTAAGGACCCAATGGGTTGTAATCTTACATGAGAAGTCCTCATTGCAGCATCGTATTGCGTTGCTGTATATAAGCATGCTTTCTGTAAATATATTAGAAAATCTAGAGAGCGATGTGGCCAAAACAGCAACATTTTTCCACATTAGGTAGTGTGTTCCTTGGTTAACTAAACGGGAAAGAGCAGTCGCCATAGACCTGGATTTTAGATTGTATTTACGTCCAGACAACCTTATTTTAACTGATCATAAAGCAGATCCCACATGTATCTGATCCGTGTCATCCGGATTCAGGGCTTTCAATGGAACAGAATAAAAAACGTATTTATTTATAATTTCTACAAAGTCTACTTTATCTACCTGAACGGAAGTTCAGCTACCAGTACTAATTTCACCGATCCACCGCGGGCGGCTTTGTGCACTTTATTCTGAAAAGGTGAAATACAATTTTCGAACACTTATCATTTACAATGTTGGCATTTCGTGTGTCCTTTCAATAAAAGTAAAGTTATGTTCATATTTGTTGATAAGCGACCAAAGTTTGACAAACACTACTGTAGATAGTTCACTCAAACTCTGAAGAGTGATGTGGTGATTCAGGAATCCTTACGTTATTCTCTGCTTAAAGAGCAGGAATTAATGCATAATCTGTTATTCATCCAAGGTAAGACTGAACCAATAAAGGAATATGTAACTCCTTGCGCACTTATTCGGGAAAATATTGAAACAAAGAAATGAATACCGTCGTACCTATAAGTGGCATATTTCCAATTCCCGAGGAGAAATTAAGAACTTCAGTTATGATTCTTTCAAACCCCTTTGATTTCCTGATTTACAAATTACTATTCCTCTTTCACAGCAAAAACTTGAGGTTTTCCTCCTTTGACACTGAAATATAAGGTGAAGTTACAATAATAAGTTTTCTTCAATATCAGCTTCAGAATTACTATTTCTGGATGAAGTTTGGCCATCTCTTCAAAATAAATAAGTAGAATACTCAGAGTTCCTTAATTTTGGTCTTTTTCGCTTACATTTTTAAAATTTGAAACTCCAGTTCTCTCTTTCAAAGCCATTCTTCCTCCAAAGCAACAAGACGTCCTTTTTGGACTACCAGTGTTAGAACACGAACCTAGGTACCAATTCTAATAAAATCAGAATCATATATCATTGTCTAATGTACGAGTATAACTATAACTGCTAACGCCACATGAAATTTAAACTTAGTTACTTATACATCAAATTCTGCATTATACTTTCATGAAAGTTAAAGAAACCATCAACATAACTACACCGTCAGTATCCGCAATCATAAATGATGTTAAAAATGTTTTAATATAGAATATAGTAACAATCAAGTCCGATTTATATTCCTATAATTTCATAGTTTGAAACCATAGTAAAAACTTTGTTTTATTTCTTGAAAAAGTTCTTGTACTAGATGAGAAGCAATTCTGTGTATCTGTTTTGCATAGTATAATAATATTCATCCGAGAGAAGACAATTTGAACGGTAAAAAAACAATCAGTATTTCATTTGGAAAAAAAAGTTAATTTTAAAATCTCATTATGGTTGCATGATGAATATTTTGTATTATCGCTGTCACCTATAGTTGTGTCTAGCGGTTTGGGATGCTGTTTGCATGACAGTCCAGAATATTAACGGGTTTCTTTGCAGGAACGTTTGTTTCTTCTTTTTTCACAAAAGTCAAACGTAGTCGTAGTAAAACACAAAAACCTGCTCAACAGCGCAGTTCTGCGTACTCACATTCATCTATACTGATATTCTTTGCTCGTGTTTTCTCATAAAGCATTGATACACAAGAACTATTCAAATCTGTTATTTCTAGCATAAGTTTTAAAAATAAATGGTGTTCATTCGTTGAGTGATTTATGTGAGGATTTAAAAGCTCGGTAAAGTATATACAGCTGAGAGAAGTCGTGTACTTCTTATTTGTTAGTTCTGTTTCCTGGATGAGGATCGAAAGAGCGCAGTGAAACGGAATACACTATTTCACTTTATATTCTAATGTAAGCCCAGTAGAAGAGAGCGCCTGAAGCCAGAGAGCTAGGTCATTTGGCCTTCAAAAGAACTCCTTTAATTATAGCGCCGTCGTATGAAATTGCAAATGAAAAACACACTCGTGCATTTTATAAATCAAAGATCTCTTTCCCTCGTCTAGTAGCACTGTACTAGTGATCCGATTTATTGGCGTAGGAAGTAGACACGTTAGTAGCACTGTACTAGTGATCCGATTTATTGGCGTACGAAGTAGACACGTTAGCGTTTACAAGCTTTCTCACATCAACCAGATGGCTTTTTCAAGGACGATAGACAGAAACTGCAACTAAAAAATAGAACGCATTAACAAATTCAAACGCAGAAACATGACTTGACAACAACAGATACGACGTTATATTCATTTAAAGATATGACGCAACACGTTGGTTGCACGCTCGGTATCCTGGTAGGCAGAAGGCTTTACTTGAAGAATTGGTTCCAAATTCCGGGAAACTCGAGTCAGACGCAATCATTGCTGTTAGTAATGATCTCAAGGTTTCCCGAATGGCTGTAACTTTAGGGTAGAGTAGGTAGCTAACTCTTTTATAGTGTCCCACATTGGAGTAGCGGATTCGAATTTCACTTACGTGGATAGTGCCGCGGCTAATTTACCGTATTTTGTGTCTCTTTTATGTTCGTTGACTCTGATTCCAAACGAACGCTATGTCATTCCAATATAGTATCGTTTAGAGTCGCCCGGATACTGTAGGGAGATCGCATAAACACCTGCTTCGCAGGAGAGAGGTGTTTTTTCACTACTTCTCTTTAGCATAGTATATAAAGATGCAGGAGACCCTTTGATAACTTACGCTTCAAAAGCTGCTCTTTCCAAAGCAAATGAATCCTAAAAACTGACTGCCATTACTTTTGCATATCACAAAAATTATCTTAAATTTTATTAGAAAATTTTATTTTTCATAATTTAAGGAAAACAATTTTTAAAAAACCAGGCATTGATTTACGTATTATTGAACTTGCATCGGAATTTGGGCATTTTTTTAGAAATTAATTGCAATGAATTAAGTCTTATTTTCCTTGCTTAAACCTTAGCTGAGTAAAAGACAACTGAAGATGTTTTCCGTTAATTTTTGCACTTTAATATCAAGGTAAACGTTGGAATATCATACTCATGTTTACAGCCGAATTAAATCTACTCACAAGATATGATGATGGCTTATAATGTTGATTACACGCCATAGTCATTAGATGCCATCATCAATAGATGTAAAGGTGACATTTAACTTTTAATAGTGCTAAAAGAGATACTTTTCCATAACTTGTCGCAGCTAGGCATATACGTGAAGCCTAGGTGGCGCTTAAGGGATTCATTTCCTAATCGTTTTTCCAGGGTTTTCCTGAATCATAGCCGTATGCGTGGATACATATCGGAAAATCGCCCGATAACGGAGTTGTTTCCGACGGTTTATCCTGTGGCCTGAATCGATTTTAGCATTATGCTAGTCATCCAGTGGTATGTATTCGCTTTGGCAATACCAATGTATGTTGCGGTTTATTAGTGTTAGTATTTACAAACGTTTTCTTCTTGTTTTCCTGAAACCGATGAAATGCATGAGTATCAGAATTACAACAATAGATACGACGTTATATTTATTTAAAGATATGACCCATCACTTTGGTTTCACGCACAGTATCCTGGTAGGCAGGAGGCTTTACTTGAATAAATAATTGGTTCCGAATTCGTAGCAACTCGAGTGAGACAAAATCATTCCAAGCTCAAGTTTGAGCAATCTCAGCTAAATTTTAAGCAAGGAAAATAAAACTTAATTCATTGCTATTAATTTTTAAAAAAATGCCCAAATTCCGATGCAAGTTCATTATTACGTAAATCAATGCCTGGTGTTCTAAAAATTGTTTTCCTTAAATTATGAAAAATAAAATTTGATTATAAAATTTAAGATAATTTTTGTGATATTATGCAAAAATAATGGCAGTCAGTTTTTAGGATTCATTTGCTTTGGAAAGAGCAGCTCTTGAAGCGTAAGTTATCGAAGGGAAAAAGTACTGGTAACCAAATTATAGAACTTTATTCCTTTGCAGAGGGCAGCTCTCACGCGTAAGATATCCAATAAAAAAGACCTAGTCAGTCGAGTCTTAACTAGGAATTTACTTGCACAGCAAAGGGCAGTTCTTACGCGTAAGATATCCAATAAAAAAGACAATGTCAGTCGAGTCTTAACTAGGAATTTACTTGCATAGCAAAGGGCAGCTCTTTAGAATAAAACACCCAATGCTAACAAAGTATCACCTTGGAATTTACTTACTTTGGGCAGCTGTCAAGTATAAGATACAGTTGTATTGTTATTGTTTTTAGATCCAATTCAATAACAATTCATCAATCCTTACACAGGAATCATAGACTTCACGTTAAATAATCCAAATCAGTTAACCTAAGTTTTTAACTACTCCCATACAGTGAGAAAAAACTATAATTAAGAGCAAGACGCAGTAATAAGTATGACGCCCTAAATATACGTAAATGTTGTATAAGAAAAACTTCAGCTTTGATAATGGTTTAATGATTTAATGCCAGCCTCATAAATTAAACAAAATAAATTTACCAGAAGTTTAGATGTACAGTTTATTTATACTTTTCATCACACATAGCAGTTAGCCTAAGGTAGTGCATATTCTATATAACGCTATAACTTCCACTGCATTTAATTTCCTATACGAACAATTGTTCATTCTTCCTTTCAAAGCGTTTGGACTTACGGTGTCACGTATTTTCCCGTCAGTCAAGATTCGGTTGAATTGCATACGGGTGACTAAACCATTTGAGGGACCAGTATATGAAGGTTACTATCAAAGGTGTTGAAATTTCGCTTCAAAATTTCTTACCTTCGGTGCTTTAACCGTCTCTGTATATGATACCCGCTAATTTTAAGGAAATCCGAAAGTGCGCTTTCAAGTGCGACCCAGTCTTTTATGTTGGGTGACATGGTCAGGAATTGTGCTTCCTGAGCCACTACGGAAAATTACGGCCCTTATTTTGTACCTTACTTCTGTGAATTGTAATTCGCTGAAGCAGTCGAGTCATGCAGCTTGTACACTTTACCTCTATGATTCAGCTCAGTGTACTGCTCTCCACTAGAGACCGACTGGCCTTCACCGTTAATGTGAACAACCCTGCTGGCCTTTCTGCTATGGCGTATATACGCCAAATAAAATGCATTCGCCCTTATTTAATAAAAAATGTATTTTTCGTTTCGAACCTGAATTTGTTGACCATAAAAGTACTTTCTGCACTGAACGCAAAGAATAATCCTTTATTACCAAAGTCGTTTGAAGTATTTTCGTTCTGCGGGCATGGGGATAATCTGCTTTGGAATTTACTGGTATGAAATTCCAATGCTTAATGCACCACGAAACACCTTGACGCTTGCTAATGTTATGCTATCTTTGATACGAACCCTGTTAAGGTGTTCTTGAACATTAATAGCTTGTGATGCGCCCTTAACTAAATTTGTTTAAGTAAATTTCATATGATCAAATGATCATATGTAGAGGATTTTAGGAATGGAGTGCATGACCATAGGTCTTAAACAACCCTTAGAAATATGAAACTAGAAGATTTTGGCTAGAGCGCCCGATAGGAAAGTGATACGGAAGCGAAGAAGAAATGGGGAGAAAGACGCCCTTATTTACTACCGGGGGCCCAGTACCCGGGGTCCGACGGTTTATCCTACTCATCCGACGCACGGCGGATATTTAGTGGATCGAGCGTTCGTACCTGCTTGGGATCGAACCTCAGGCTCTTTCCGTGGCAGTCACGAACGTAGCCCACTATCATTTTAGTTAAGACCTGCGGCCCTCGCTCTTAACTAAAATGATCTCGGAATCAAAAATGTTTCCGTTTTTTTTCACTATTTACTGAAAGCTATCGATTAAGATCTTGCACAAAAAAGGAGTAACATTACAGTTTTACCCTATTAATATCAATATATTTTAATATTTAAATTAAATACATACTTATGGATGTATATACACTTTGCTGTTTGAAATTAAAATAAGTGAAGAACTGCACATAAATGCTATTCCACTAGACTGCTCTATGTGTAAAATACAAAGGCAAGGAGGACCTCAGATATTAAATTCAGATTTTTAGGGAACAATATTTGTGACACAAGATGTAAAGTATCATAAGAACAGATCTACAAGTGCTGTAGAACAAACAATATGTAATATGCACAGCGATAATGTCTCATACATGGTATGGTACCGACTGGAAGAGGTTCTTAATTGGAGTGTCATCAAATGGTGTCTCAAATAAAACCTAAATTCATCTTGGATATTTGCCTGCGGATACTGACTGATCGAGCGTGGAGCGAAAAAATGCAATACAAATTCATTGAGCATAATGGGCAGAAGTAGTGATTTGACGGATGTTCAAAAATGAATGTTCATCGGCTATGGCGCCAAGAGTGGAAGCGTCTCGGAAACAGTAGATTCCGTGAGCTGTTCGCGAAATGATGTAGTAAGGGAGTACGAAGAACGAACTCCTGGCTGGCACACTGAGTACCTTCCGGCGTCATAACTGTGGAGCCTCACAAATCATCAACCGGAGAAAGTCGCCTCTGTCTACTGGTAAACGGCAATCGACCCGCAAGCGTGCAGCAATTGACCTTGCAAATGAAAACTGTGGCCCTCAGGTACGTGTCTCGGATAACAGTAGAGCGAACCGCGTTACGCTTGGGTCTCCAAAGTCGACGCTGATTTAATGCGCCAATGTTAACCGAAGTCTATTGCCAACGACGCTTACAATTCACATGGGACTACGTCATTGGACAGTGGAAGAGTGGGAAAGGATTGCCTTCTTCGATGAATCGAAGTTTCTACTCCACAAATATGAAACAACGGGCGTTGACGTGTATGGTGTCAGACGCACGAGAACCAGCATTCAAACCCCGTTTTGGGTCATGTACATGCCGGCGGTTGCAGTGTGAATAATTGAGGGATGTTTTCTCGATATGACCAGGGACCGCTGGTACCATTGGATAGGTCCCTGAACGCCAATGTGTACCTGTCCATCCCCACTTACCACATGCATCCTTTAAAGTTGACGTTTGCTCTCATGGTGATGGTGTCTACCAACAGGAAAATGCGCCCTGCCATATCTCTAAGGTGGTGAGTGACTTGTTTCAGGAACAGGAAAGCAAAGTCTCCGTACTTCCGCGGCCGGAGAAATCGTCCTACTTCAATCCTATAGAGCTCTTGTGAGACTATTTGTAACGACAGGTTCGAGGTTCCAACTCACAACCATGTCATCTCCAGGTACTCCGTACTCTGCAGCAGTCCGAATCGTCACGTATGCCTCCGGCAGCTTTCCAGGGCCTCACTGTTGACGCGACGCCATCTTGCCACTGTCATCAACATCGAAGGTGGTATCCCCATTATTACGTATGTGGTCATATTGTTCTTATACGATCGTGTACTTCCATTACTATTTTCACATTTCACAGTTCGTGTCTTTCAAATACAGATGGAGTGTTACCCATGTGTGCATTAGTATTTATATTATTTTGTTCTTTCAAATGGAAGTGCTCTTGTCTCTTAATAAACAGTATATATATACCGGTGGCTTAAAACTCCCTTTAAATTTCAAAACTTTTTCACAGTAGAACAACTTCATATGTTACAGTGTTATTTGCACAAAAACACAAGCTTGCATGGGGTTTTGTTTGACAACAGGAAATTAATTATTTTACAGCATGCCTGATATACCTTACTTCTGGTAGGCAGAATAATTATATCCGCAAATTTTAAAATGCGAAACCATTCGAATGATTATTTCAAATGAGTATCTCGATTTATGAAATGCAGAAGGGGTGTCTGAGATATCTTGGCATCGAACGGTAAATTGTAAAACTAAAAATTATGTGAATGGTTATTTCCAATTAATATCTGGATTTATCATATCTCTTGATTATAACCTTTTGAAGTTTGAGTTCAACCGACAAAATCTTACACTACTTCGTCTCCAAATATGAAGTTATCGTATTTACTTAAGTATTTTTTTTAAATTGGGACATTTCTTTCTCCACTGCACCCCACGGCTTTATTAAAATAACTAAAAAATAATTGCAAATGCCTAGGTAATATAGTAATTTTTTTTAGGAAACTTACTGAAAATAGATATGTCGCACCAAATGCTACATTTATATTATATTTTTGAATTGTAGAAATAGCCGATATATCAATTTGTCACTTTAATAAACGAACTTAATTTGCATTCATCATACGTGGGGGCTAGGATGAATATAAATTACATGCCTGTGTATTTTCTACGCTGGTTTCCCAGGTTTCCCTTCACTAGAAAGCGACCTTGTCCTTTATGAAGACGAAGAAACAGTCAATGAGTGTCAATTGTTGCGTTGATGGCAGAAAAGTAATTATCTGCGTCTTCAGCTACTGAATTGTAATCTATTGTGACCCATTAGCTCTGCATTTTTCATTGCTGGACTATTTAATTAAGGGAAATCTCATAATTTCAGATCTTAAAATTCTATATAACATGTACAGTATTTTTTGGCGTGTAAGACGATAAATTTTCTTTCAGAAGTGCGGGCCTCGAGTTATACGCCATGCCAACTCATCTGTTAAATGGTTACTGCAATTTCTCAATGACAAAAAAAAATGTCTTTATGTGATGTGCACTGTAAAAAAATTTCCGTGAATTAACGTAAAATCTTATGGCAGCACAGTTGCCAAAATAATTTCGTTCCGTTAATAAAAATTCTGTTTTTTTACAAAACTTCCGTTTTATAATATTATGTTTTTCCACAAAATATTTCCGTTTTCTGACAGAATTATTACGTTTATTTACAAAAACAGTTTTATAACATTCTGTCTTTTCACAAAGTATTTACGTTTTCTGACAGAATTATTACGTTTTTTTACAAAAACCGTTTTGTGCTATTCAGTATTTTCACAAAATATTTGTGTTTTCTTACAAAATAATTACGTTATTTTACAAAACCTGTTTTATACCATTCCGCATTTTCACAAAATATTTCTGTTTTCGGACAGAATTATTACGTTTTTTCACAAAATTTGTTTTGTAACATTCTGTGTTTTGATAGAATTATTATGTTTATTTACAAAAACTGTTTTATAACGTAATGTTTTTTCACAAAATATTTGTGTTTTCTGACAGTTACTATGTATATTTACAAATATTATGTTTTATATTTTATCCAATTATTTATTCCCTGGGCATAATTCTTTACATAGAAACGTTATGTTTAATAACGTTTTCCCACAAATTATTTCTTTCTGATAGAATTATAAATTTAATTACGAAACTTTTATATTATTTCACTTTTCCGCAAAATAATGTTTTCTGACAGATTAGGTCTGGTCTTCAAATTTTTTTTAAATATTCTGTTTCCCAATAAAATATGTATTCAGACAATGTTTCTTTTCATAAATTTTAATTTCCAAATATCATTTTTGTGATATTTAGGTTTCCTTTTAATTACATTGTTTTTTACATAATTTCTTTGCACACATTATGGTCGAAACGAGTATCATATAATATTGTATGTAAGAAAACACCCAAAAACATTTCGCACGGAACATGTATTTACACAGAACCAGGCGAAATATAAGGTGTGAAAACTAAATAGGCAAAGTACCTCAATAATATTTTATTTCTATAAACTGTTTATATAAGTAGTATTTGTTTTCAGCAGGCAAATTTTGTTTTGTACAATGTTTTGGTTTATACTTACCACACATTTTTTTTTATACTCACCACAAAATTTTTCCTTTGTAATTAATATTTTAGTCAGTTCTGTTGATGTAAATAGTATTTACATTTCTAGCAACAAAACGTCCTACAGGAATTCTTATTTAAAAAGAACTGGCAGGTTTTTTCACACAATATTTTTTTTGTTAGAAGATCTGTTTTATAAAACCGTTGTTTACAAATAGTTTTTGCAAGAATATTTCAGATTTTCATTTTTAGAAACCACCTTATACAAACAGTACAAATACCACATATGTTAATGGTCAATGTGTTCTGTTTACGAAATGACAGTATGATCAATAGCAGATCTGTACTTTTTCTTGTTGCCGTCACTCATATGTTTAGTATCTTTTAGCGCCAGCTTATGTGTACAAAATTTGTTGTCATTGTTTCAGCAGAATTTTGGAAAAATATTGTAGAATTAAAAAAAAAAACTGCCTGTTCTTAACACTTCAATGAATGGCTTTTGGGTTTTCTTCAGAATCTATGTTCCGAGTTATAAACATGGCTGTTGTATAAATCAACTTGTAATTTTAATGGAATGAAAAGATTTCGTAGGAATAGAAATCGGTCATGGCAACTATGTAAGCATAAAAAAACCCAAAAAAACTTCAAGTGTTTTGGTAGGAATTTAATGTTCCAGAGTTTTATTTTCCTGCACAGTAAAATGCTAGGACACAACAATAATAAACAAATGAAACATTAATTACAAATTGTAATTACCCACAGCTCGCTGTTTTCAAAGATGTTATTAGCCAGCTAACATTTCTTAGGTATATTTGATTTTCTCCAAAACCACCAGATTATTCAAAGCTAGCTGGTATGATTAACAGCTGGTATCAAGCTGAAAGCTCTGTAAATGCCTACATGTGTTTACACTGAGACTAGAAATTACCATTGCTTATAAACAGGAAAGATAAATGTAGATACATTTTGTAATTGTGATTTTCAACACTACATCTGTTAATGCTACTGTATCATATAGGAGTGCTAGCATTTTCCTTGCATTACTAGTAGTTAAAAAAAAAAGATCAAAGCTAATTACTGCAGTTTTCATAGAATATTAATGAGATTTGACCATTAACATAAAGATGGATGATTTTAGAGGAGCATTTGTGCTCTTTTAAAACCTTCAGTATTAACATTCATGGTCTGTCATGATATTTGTTCTATAATTATTCTTATACCAAAATGCAAATACGTATGTCAGATTTCAAAGATTCAGCAAACTACATTTAATGATATGTGCCCCACTTTATTTCCGATTATGTACAGAAAAAAAATGCTTCAATTTCATTTCTAAAACTGGACCAAATTTGAAAAATTGTTTCAACAATGTTTTTATCTTTTCTTCAAGTTGCAACACCCTGGGTGCTATTGCAGGCTGCTGCACCTTCTTTTTTGGAACTTTCGTTCCCCTCCGAGGGTTTATGTTTGCAAATCACCCTGAAAAACAGAAAATGCGAAGAATTAGTATTAAACACATAGCATTAAATATTGTGCAAAGTAGGGTAATAATGATACGTATAACTGTTGTGTACATTTGGTTAAACATTAAAATCATTAATATTCTTGATGATTATGAAATTGCAATATCATATCTCAAAATATATGTATGTACCAAAGAAAACTTAGTAAGGCTCATGATGATAATGGATAAACAAATTTAAATAAATAAATTACGCTGCCGCAATATCCCCAAAACAAAAATAGACTAGTTTGTTTTAAAAAAGAAATGACCTGCCAGGGGGATTGTATGAGATGTCACTAAACAAAACACAAAAATTGCACATATTATCCTAGAATCACTGAACACAAGAGCAAATGTGACTCAGAAATTGGGTGAGAAAGCTGACTTCAGCTGTATTTATTTATTTGCCGCTGAGGCCTCTTGCCTGGCTGAAAAGAACTTTTTTGTTTCACAGAATTTCTTTAACAGACGAATTTGAGCATTAATTTTAACACATCACACCCGAGAAGGCCAAAAGAGGTTAACGCCCAAGTGAAGTTTGAAGGGACTCATATTTCACAAGCTACACCATTGATTAGTTCCTTCACTTAATTTACATTCATTTTGGAAATATTTTTCACCGAAATAAATTATCACAAAAGCATAGGATAACTACTCTTTTCACAACTACCAAATCTCTTAACATAAGTACCTTCTCTTTCTCTATTTCAACATTTTGATTTAAAACTCCAATTTAAAAATTTAGCATACCCTTTTGGGCAGCATCTGATGGATCAAACAGAAAAGAACATTCTTAGCAATTCCCTCTTCATTCTTCCTTCACAAAGACATACAAAAAATAGAAAAAAAAATGTATTCAACACTTGCTCAACATCAGAAACTCATTGACTTGAATTTTTTTTCTTCTATCAGGCAAAATGTATCATGTTTCATATCTGAAACAATCATTTGATGTTTCTGAATATTTCTGTTTCACACGTTATGTTCTGTGAAAGTTCAACTGGCTAATACGTAGCGTCCGACGGTGAAAATTATTTGTGTCAATTGATCATTATAGTTAAAAAATACATATTAATGCTTACCACTTGAGAATTACCCCGCTTTCCTTCATTGTCAGCGAAGGAAAGCGGGGTAGTTCGCAAGTGGTAAGCATTAATATGCTTAATATGTATTTTTTAATTATAATGGTCAATTGACACACAAATAATTTTCACAGTCGGACATTACGTATCAGCCAGTCAAACTTTGATAGGACATAACGCGTGAAACAGAAATATTCAGAAACATCAAATGATTGTT
The DNA here is from genome assembly GCA_039090855.1 of Macrothele yani. Classification (NCBI taxonomy): domain Eukaryota; kingdom Metazoa; phylum Arthropoda; class Arachnida; order Araneae; family Macrothelidae; genus Macrothele; species Macrothele yani. The sequence goes on from CM077018.1 coordinate 3,591,001, forward strand.
TCAGATACTATATATGTTCCACGTATAATGGCATGATTTGGTTAATACCATAATGTGCAACTAGAAAGTATCATGTTTCATCAGAATTATAAAATAGCAATCAAACACTTTCTATTTGGAATTTCCGTTTCCTGCTCTTTTCGTTTTCTGCATATGGAGATGGGCCTTCAGCATTTGTTTATGAAGAATTTTGATGGCCAAAGGAAAAAAAAGAAATATTTAAGGTTTTACCTTTCTGGTGCACTCAACTCATTGGTGAGGGTGGAGAAGTCATGTTGAAAACCGTCCAAGAAGACGTCAAGGAAAATGGGATGTCATTAGACCTCAGAACAATGATGCACAACCTATGTCTCAGGACGGGTGTCGCGTTGGCTCGCCATCACGACACTACCAAAACTAAATTTTTCGTAATCGTACGCCAAATTATTTTCTTCCATGCTGAACGCTGAAGTTCAAACCTGCACATGTGCGGCGTAATGGTTCGGAGAATGGCCAGTCCAGCGCTGATGCTCCTTTTGTTTACTTTGTTCCCATTGGCTGTTGATCTTCTAGCAGTGCTTGTTTGTTCTCGGTCGACACTAAAGTGGATGGCGTCCAGGTATTGTGACGTAACATCATTCGTTCCGCTGATTCCACATTAACTGGTACTCCGTGTTATGGTGACTTGCACTTTTGAGCGAGGCCTTTCCCTCTGCTTTTCCAGTTAGTATGGATAAATGCTGACGGTTTTCTTTACTGGAATACCTTTTCTGATGATTGATTTCTTGCAACAACCACCTTAACCCCCACCCCCACCCCACCCCCCACGCAGTCTATTTTGAATTTAAACCACTTTTTTAGCTTCCCACGTCACTCGAATGCATGTGGTTTCTACTTTATTTTGTGCGCCGTTTGGACTTTTTTTTCTCTTTAGAGAAAAATGCATGCTTCTCCTATAATCTAATTTTATTTCTATCAGAACCAAATTTGTCTCCTTGTTCTGGATTTTTCCAGAGGGGCGGAGCACACTTCCTCCAGTTCTTGCTGTTTCATGCATTTACAGCTTTTCGCTTACTATCTTTCTTTTTAAGGCTATTTTACTTTGGGTGTTGGAGGTTTTTATTTTTGTAGCCTTTTATATCTGAAAAAAGTCCCTCAATTCACTGTTTAATTTACTTCTGGAGCACATAGATTTTTATTTAGTGCATCTGCATCATTTTGCATAGAAATGCAGAATTTATCGAAAATAATTACTAAAATGAAAATCTTTTTCGTGCTTGTGTATGTTTAAAGACCAGGAATATGCTGTCCAATTTAATGAATTCTAAATAAATTAGTGCGCAATTCCTAGCAAAAATAGTTTTTTCAGCACGAGTTTGTGCGAAAAATCCAGATTTTGCTCAGAGTTTTCCTAAGCTTTGAAAAGAGCTAAGAAAAGCACTTTTTATTGGGGAGTTTAAACTCCTCTAAAGGCAGAGAAGCCTACTTATTAAGGCAGCATACCTATTTTATAAATTTATCCTTTCGTAGTGCAATGGAGGAAAGACTTCTTGAGAACCTAGCACTTTTTATAGCAAAGCTTACCCACTGTACTTAGGCAACAGTTGACCTTTTAACTCGTCTCTTCAATTAATATTCAAACAGAACAATCTTTATTATTCTAAGTGCAATGATAGAAAGGGCAGAGGACCCACTTTTTGCCGTAGCAGGATGGGCGACCTTCCTTTTTAATCTAAAAGCCTGCTGAAATATTATAATTACTAAACATCCACGAAGATTCCAAGTTCTGATGTCTCCTGACTTCAAGTGCTTCGCGAGCGGCGAACTGAACGAATAGCAGTTCCGAATGATGTGATGCCATGCTGTCTGGACCGGAGGAAGTCGTACTTGATCGAGCATTAATGTGTGGCGCTGCTGTCGCGCATGATGCCATAGCAGGGTTCTAAAGATTTCAAACAAAACAGTATTGCTCGTATGTGTGAACCTTGTTTTTGACGAAGTTTACACATATGTTCGTTTATCATCTAGGATTATTAAAAAGCAAGTTCACAAACAGTTTATGTTATCTTCATAGATTATTAATCAAAAGTTCATAAAAGGCAAGTTTTTTTTGTTTCAATTCATAGGCTTCCAACATAATTCATGCATTCGTTTCTTAACAGGTTTATATATCAACTACATTTTAAACTAGGAGTTGTAAATAATGAGTTAGGTTTTTGCATCTAAACATAGTTATTTCATTTTTAATATCCACAGGCCAAGCCACGCAAGTCTGGGTGGGCTTTTATTAGAGCACCGAGAGATTTGTTACTCAGTGTTCGTGCAAGTTTGCTTTAAACCTTTTTGTTTCATTTGATACGTATTTAAGGTTAAGCAGCTATAACTTTTGGAAAAGTGTTTGATATTCCACACCTATCCCCAACCGACCGACGAATTCATGCCATTGGGTTATTTGTATTTGGTAGTTTGTTTTTGGGAAGTATTTCACATGGCTTTACTGTTTTTGTATCAGTTTATATTTTAGCGTTGGAGATTTTTTTTGTGTCGTCTCCACGGTAAGCAGAGTGATCAGGAACAATGGGAAGCAGGATGATCAGGAACAATGCTCGCTGAAAGGATTATGACTTATGACGGCATTCCCTCTTGGCTTGCTGTATGGGCCGGAATTCAGGGAAACATTTACTATTAGGGAGACAGTACTGAATTCATGGGGGAGAGGGTGGACCTCGAAGCAACTTTTTCTTGTGCTATTTTACTTAATTTCTTTTCCATTAATGCTTAAAAAAAATAAAAAAAAATTGACCTATGAATTTCCCCTTCCAACACATTTTTATTTGCACACCTGGCAGACAACTGGATTTCTTATTTGCAAGCCAAGACCAATAACTTTGATAACCATTTTATCTTGTCAATGACATTTTGCAAGTACTAATAATGATAAAATTAAAGTAACATTGAAATTTTATTTTTTAATGGAGTCTGTGGTACTGGAAAAGCTGTAAAAAATTCAAGTGGGTTTATTTACCTTTATTAATGCAATGTAAAATAAATAACTGTTGTGAAGGGAAGTGGACATTTTTAACTTCTACTTAATTTGCTTTTTGGTTAGGAATTCTTGCCCTGTGGCTACAAGAATACAAACAGGAGATTTTCCTTACAAGTGCTGCCATTTCTGAGGCACATTTATAGCTGAGAACACAAAGTGGAAATATGTTTTGCATGACTAACACTAAAAATTTTCAAAACCAATGTCTTCTCCACAACAATTTTAAAATTTATGTTTTATCAATTATTAGTGGAGGTACCCAGCATTATCCAGGATAGACAAAGTTTGTTTTTGAGCACTTCAAAATTACTCACCATGCTGAATCACAGAGCAGTACTTTATTTGCACCTGCCATTCAGACAACACCTTATCCCGATTTATAATGGCCGTTCTGAGCCCTAAAAACTCAAAATAGCAAACATGTACAATACACTTCCTGCACATCGCATTCAGCTTTCTAGTGTAGATAAGGCACTTTCTAGCAAATCACTTAGAAAACCATCAAGAATGATGCATAACCATTTGGACTCTTTCCCGTATGCCTGTACCACGGACACTAGCGAGCAGTGAGGCGTCACCTGAAGACTGTTGCTCTGACATGGAGCAATACTTCAGCAGCCGACTTTCACCCAGTCTATAGAGGGCCTCATAAAAACACATTTGACCCCCTTAGGGATGGAATTTCTAAAAATCGTCCCACCTGTTTTTTAATCTGGGTGATGAAGAGTTTGTATGCCAATTTTGGTGTAAATCGATCAAACCGCTTACGAACATATGTGGAACAAACATATTGTTTATCTACATTTTATCGTTGATGTCTTTCGGAAGCAAGTAGCCCAATGCCCCAATGGCGGACTTAAAACTTTGGAAAAGAAGAACTATTGCATGCATGAACAAACTCATCTTGAATAATGGTTTCATTAGATGAACAAAACTATTATTTAATAAAATAACATAATAAGAGCACTATACACATAACATATTGAGGGTTCATTTCTTTTAAAAGCTTGCATTATTGCAGCTGCTGATGAACAACTTACGTTCGGTTGCCACTTAACGTTTTAGGGTCACTGGTTCCAGGGAAGGGAGAGAGCCAGTGCCGTAAGACAAACACAACATCCATGCCTCACCGGGATTCGAACCCGGACCCCTTTCAGACGAATGATCAGAGGCCATCGCCTTAGACCACTGCGCCACCGGTGCGGCTGTATAGAGTTCATATGATGAACCACGCACTCGACGCAAAGAGAATTTCGAAACAATTCTTTCTCTTCCTCTCTTGTGTGGACTTTTTTTAACTTTTCGACTACTGCGAAGTGCGCAGTATCTTTTCTTGTGTTTCCAACAAAACATACTTTCACTTTTATATATATATAGAAATAAATAATTTCAGGGAATAACATGTGTTTTTGAATTAGTAGTAGCATCACTTTTGGGAATATTTTTGTGTTGTAAAATTTAGAAAATTATTAAAAGTGTTGTGCAGGGGAAATCATACTTTTAAACATGTCTTTCTTATACTTCGTAGCATTTTGCAGCATTTTTTCAACTGAAAAATATATTCAATCTCATACAATAAAAAGTTAAACAAGTAATTTTAAATTTAAATATTAATAAATATTGAACCTTTTCACTGTATTACCTGTGCCCAGATCGACTCCATTTTCTAGTTTCTTCAGGTCATTAATAAGGGGATCAAATTAAATGTTTACCAAATTAAACTCTGAACCCCTAGCACTGTACTCCAAAAAATAAAAAAAATAATGAATATCAAATGTACTTTTGAGATACTAAATGATGATAGAATAAAAAACTAAATTTGAGTCACTAAAATAATAATGGTATCTACTGTTTTAGTAATGCCTGTATTTTAAATACTATTGCTATACCGAATTTAGTAAATGTTTACCAAATGTGTAACACTAAATTTACACGACAATGCTGAAAAAAGAAAGTTTTTGTTGCTGCAATAAACACTTTGTCAAAATAAAAAATAAATAAAAATATTACATCAAATTATTATTTAGCTAGCATACACTGAAGAGCAATTGAATTAGAGATACCTGTCTAGTAACGTGTAGCACCACCTTTCGAACTGATGACGGCGGCGATTCGTCTCGGCATGGACTCGACAAGACACCTGAAGCTTTGGGAAGCCATACGGATCCACGACCCGTGAACAAGCTCCCACAATTCACGAAGATTTCATGAGGGGGTGGGGGTCAGAGCCTCGAACATCTCTCTCGATGGTATCCCAGATGTGCTCAATGGGATTTATGTCAGGTGACCTAGCTGGCCAAGGAAGCAAGGTCACGTCGGTGGAGTGTTCATCCAACCATTCGGATACAATTTGGGACCGATAGCATGGTGCATTGTCTTGTTGCAGGATGAGGTCCCCAGTGGGATGTGGAAGACTCACAAATGGGAGCAAATGGTCGTCCTGGATATCCCAGTAACGTTGACCTGTGAAGGACGATGTCACACGTACCAGGGGTTCCATTTCAGTCCACGTAAACAGTGCCCAGACGAGAATGCCACCCCACATAGCTTGAAAAGTACCCTGCTGGCAAGAAGGATCCATCGCTTCATGTGATTTGCGCCGTACTCGTATTCTACCATCAGCATGTACCAACGTGAATCTCGACTCATCAGTCCAGGCAACATTTTCCCACATGTCTAGGGTCCAGTGGCGATGTTCCCGTGCCCACGCTAATGTTTGCACCCTGTGATGTGCGGTCAGCAGCGGTACCCTCGTTGGTCGATGGCTTCTGTACCCCATAGCAAGGAGATGGTTCTGGATGGTGTGGCTGCTTACATGTTTTTGTGCACCAGCGTTAAATTGCCGAGTGATTTCTTGCACTGTGGCCTGTCTATCCGCTGTTACAATGCGAGCTAGCTGACAATGACCCCGCTCATCCACACGCTGTTGTCCATGGCAGTTGGCCCTTGCAGGGATGGTTTTACCGGATTCAACGTACTCACAGTGCACCCGTGACACAGTGGCTGCATGACTTCCGAGATGCAGTGACCCATTCGTCGGGCCCCGACAACTTGCCCATGATCAAATGCGCTTTGATCCTTCGTCTTACCCATACTGCGTCCGACTCTTACTGATTTCCGTCGCATCACTCCTTATATTGTCGGATCATTGTATAAGTCATGTCGTTTCCGTTTATAAGGCCACCCACAGCACTACATTTGCATAACGCCAGCTGTCTCTAATTCAATTGCTCTTCGGTGTAATTATAAGCCCTGCCCCCAAACGAATTTCAGGTGGTGACGCATTGGAATGTGAAACTTTGGGCAATCCCTGGGAAACGTTCGATGAGTACATGGAACAATATTTTAGCGAGTGGGAAGTAGAATTACCACAGGACAAGACTGATTGGCTGAATGGCACATGCAATAATTGCCCAAGGTATATCAGTGATTACATTTGTAAACATTTAGTTGGGTTAGCAATTCGCCTGAAATATGTTGAACAACCTGCTGAAACAAAGAATGTACCAATCAGGGAAAAACGTAAAAGAAAACTGACAGTAAAATAAAAAAAAACCTTACTAATTCAATAATTTCTTATTTCACGTTTATTATGTGACTTTATTTTTAATAATTAGTGAGACTAATTTCTATATCATGATTATTATAATAAAACTTTAGCACATTAAAAGTTTAGTTTTCATTGTATTAGCTTAACACCTATAACTACAAGGATTTACAGGTAACTGCAGGCAGGTATATGGGTATTACTACTCAGGGTTAGAATAAGATCTACTGGCCCAGTGGACCACTAGAATTGGCAAACCACTGGTCCACCAAAATGCCTACTGGTCTGTAAAAAAATAATAAAAAAAAATTTAACGACATTTACAATATATGTAGAAAATAATGTATCATTTCAATGGAATTATATCCAATATTTGTTTTTAAACCTGTCATTAGTTTGCAGCCTAAAAAGAAAACCATACAGCAAGGTAAAAAGAAAACAGAAATTCCTTTCTTAACTTGTGACAAATTTGAAAAAAAAAAAAAAAAAAAAACTTCCTGGCCATCTGGGCCAGTAAAATCAATAGCTCAATGGTCCGATGGAAGTTTTACTGGCCAATGACGACCACTGGGTAATTCGAACGCTGCTACTGTTATTTTTTGCTCAGAAAAATAACTTTAGATTTAGTCATGAATTATTAATTTTAATTTCAGTTCCAATATCATAAGAACATAATTATGATTACATTTTCCCCGTTTTAAAAGTATGTGGTCTTACGTTTGGTAAATATTATTTTGCTTACAAATGATAAGAGACTAACAAGTCAATATCAGGTTATTGATCTTAAATTAGATATCATCTAAAATTTGGTGAACATTTAGTATTTTTGGGAGACACAGTTTTTTACTGTCCAATAATTAAGAAAATGATGAGAAGTTAATATCTGGTTATCACTTTATCATTATTACGTGGTCTAAAATTTGGTGAACATTTACTATTTTTGGGAAACAAAAGTTTCTTTAGTGGCGAATAATATACAGTAACAAGTAAATATCTAGTAAACACTTTGAAGATTAAATATGGTCTAAAATTTGATGAACATTTATACTATTTTGGGGAAACGAAAGTATTTTTATGTTGCATATGTGGCATGAATATTGCTTCATGCCCATAAAAATAAAAATCCACTTGTCTGCGTAACAGAACTAATTGCATTGGTTCCATTTTGATCTGAACCAAGGATACATATATTTCATGTGTAATACACTCCCATAATTTTATGCTTTTTTTTTCCAAACCCAAGGGGGTTTACTGTTTCGAAACTGTTCTGATACAGCAGAATTTTCAAATTTTCTGATTCATGAAAAAACCTGGCACCTTTGAAAATGGTCCCATCTGTGAAGTTTGATAAAACTCCTTCAGATCACAGAAGTGGAGATTTGTTTTGCTTTTCTACAGAAGCATTTTGTATTAAAACTGCCAGACTTTTAAAGATTGGCACGCAGTAGAAAGTAGATGTTTTATTATCACCATTTCTGCCTAAATTCATGGCAACAGGATGAACATAACTGAAATTTTGCTCAAAATATTTTTTCGTCAAATAGTCACAACAAGCAAACCTCTATTTGAGCATGCTTGATTCAGAAAATCGTGCTTTTGTTCTTTTTGGAGAACTTCAGTAATCTGAAATTCATTAACTTGATTACTTTTTTGCAACCGACTGCTTATGAACTGCATAATATTCTCCTGATTTATTTCATCAATATTCAGCATTTCAGTAATTATCACATCGACAACAAAAGAAAGTAAATAAAATTTGGCCAGTAGCCTTAAACAAAACAAAGCAACTGATGTGTTCATGTCTAAGGCTGAAATTTTACTGTTTGTACTGCTACTCAGTTCATTTACATTCTCCTTATTTAGGTTACTCTCACTGTCAACATCTTCACAAGGTTGTAACGGTTCGTTGTTCTTGAATTTATTGGCTGTCAGAAACCTTGTTGTATGGTTTCGAGACAAGTGCGATTAAAATGTCGACTTGTTACTAAATGTACCAATGTGGTAAATGTGTAATTTAACGTTCTAAATTATTTAGTCGGGAAAAGTTTACTGTGTGGGGTGAGCGCGACAAAATTTTTTAAGCATGCGAAATAATGGGGCAAGCTGCAAAAATACAGTAATTTAAAAGAATGTGAAAGAATTTCACCGAAGTATTTACCTGGAGTACGATGGTGTGTAGCAGTTGGTGAGGGAGGAGGCTTAAGCGATGTTAACGGCAACGACGTGAAGCTTCCATGTTTTGATAGGGAGCAGAAGTTCGTAGTGAATGCCCAGAAGAATACAATAAAAGTGGAGTGTATTCTTCGGAAGAGTGTGATGCGTGCTGTAATCCGGCGCAAGTGGAAATAGTTCAAAAACTGTTTTTTTTTTATTTTTGAGAAAGAAATGTGCGGAATGTCATTATTAGTTTCACAATGTATCCGAATGGAAACAAATAAAGGAATGTAAATGTTTTCATGTACGACAGAAGTGTTGAGTAAAAACTTTTGCTTCTGGTTGAATTTAAAGTTTTAGTTATGGTTTCAAAGATGTACAGGGGTAGTTGATTTCTTCGAGTACTTCATTTGTAGTTGTGCTCTTATTCCGTATAGTGTAGCTAATATTTTTGCGCCCAGAAACGGATATTTTTGAAAATAAAGGAGTTTCTTCAATTTAGATATCATAGTATGGCAGGGAGGTCAAGAGCTTATGTATTGTACCGGATAATGAAATTTTAAGCCCTGACGAAATCTGAAATGAAGTATGGAGACTTTGGAAAGAGCCACTCACACCGTTGAAAAAGCTACCAATACCACAGTTTACAATGCTGTGTAAAGCCGACCTGTTTCCTTCAGCGTATTCCTACAAGATGCTTCTATGACTGCGTATTGCGGAACCACTTTCTTCTGTAATCTTCCGCACATTACTTGCCCTTCTAAACGAAGCTTCCATTCACCGGACTCCACCTTCACCCCATCGTCCTAGGCCTACTGCACGTACTCTTCCAAACCATTGTAGTCCCATGTAAATTTCTTTCCTTTTATTTAATACTATATTTTTGCACCTTTCCCCATTATTTTGCATGCATTAAAAATTGTACAAGGTTGTAACAGTTCGTTGTTCCTGAATTTATTGGCCGTCAGAAAATTTGTTGTATGTTTTTGAGACAAGTGCGATGAAAATGTCGACCTGTTACTAAATTTACCAATGTTTTACTACACTGCTCATAAGGACGTGGAACTTCATCTTGTCTTTTTATGTGTAGTTGAACATGTGAAATTAAGGAAGCTCAGTCTGCATTCTGTTACTGACATGTTTGAATGGGGCAGGCTATTTTTAATAGTCTGAGTAGTACACAATGGTGTAAGTTTCAGATGGTTACGTGAAGTATGTGTCTTCAAAAATGAAAATTTAGCAAATGTTCTAGAGCATGTTATGAAAAAAAAAAGGAAACTGCACCCTAGTAATATTTTTGTGTATTTTTATAAGAGTTGCATGGGACTTAAGTCTCGAAAAAAAGGATTTGCACATTTTACACTGGAAATTTGAAGATCCACTTGAATTCATGGTATGATACTTCCAGTGAAATAATGTCAGTTCTGCCAAAAAAAAAGTGGGAGTTTTAGCATTTTTTATACATATGTAGAGAAACAAAAAATACAAATTTTAGTTTCATAGTATTCTAGACCGGTCGGTACCTTTAATTCATTTTTTAGCGATTCTTTTTAACTCTGACTGGTCATACTCCGAGTTACGCATCTCTTTGTTTAATAGGTGCAGTGCCATACTCCGAGTTACGCATCTCTTCGTTTTATTGACCCGCAGTGCCATCGAATTGGTTTCTGATTTGGAAAGTTTGTGATAGCGATACTTAAGACTTGGCCTTTAAATCAATAGATAAGTTGTTTCACCGTTAAATATCGAACCTAAATTAGATTTTTAATATAGCTGATGCAGAACTTCGAGGAAAATCATTGTTTTGGAAAATATCGCTCACGGTCCGATAAGTTAGAATATCGGTAAAAAAAAAAATTGTCAGATATTTCACAAATGTGCTGGCTTTGTTTCACATTACAAATGCTTTCATGTGAAATGTCCTGAAAACAAATCTTCAAATTCTCAGTCTTCGTCATTCCAAAGTCTCTTCCAATCCTAATAGGAACAGAACGAATTTTGCAGGGATTTAGATTTTCAGTAAAAATTACCCAAGGGGCTCCTACCACTGCAAATCGATACAAAAAAAAAAAAAAAAAAAAAAAATAGCTAGAACATATAGGCTAAACTTTTTACAAAAAGAAAGTTAAATTGGATGGGGGGGGGGCAAAAACAGTATGCCTTTGAGCCTTTGGAAACTTGTATCTGCTAGATAGTTAAATTTTCAGGGTTGTGTAACTAAAAAATTTCTGACAATTTGCCGATTCTAATTACTTCTCACCACGTTTCTGATTGGGGCAATTCTTTACATTACCAATGCGATAAAAAAAATGCGAAGGATTGCGATATTTCGCTATATGTATCTGTACTACACAAAACCTTAGAGCCAGAGGGTTTCTGATTTGAAAATTTGGTATTGGGAGTTGCCTGTTGGCGTTTCAATTAGGCGGATCGGTTTGGTCAGGCAACGTTCCCTATTGAAATTTCGTCTTGTTCATGAAATTTTAAGTTATTTTTCTAATGTAACTTACAATTTGGAAGGTTTACCAAAATACCTTATACATGTGAATTAAAATATCATAACAAAACAGTTTGGTAAACAGCCCCGTACTGTGTAAATGATGGATTTTGAAGATGTTAGTATAACACACACAATTTCAAATATACTACAGAGCAGCGTACATATCTGAAATCAATTAACTGCAGTTGATTTAAATCATAATGAAACAGAAAAATGCTAGGTCTTCAGATATATCTCATGGTATAAATGTACTTACCAGAAAAGTTTCGTGCTACACATGGGGCTTGCAGTTCCATTCACGTTGATCGTTGTTTTCGTAGGTAGAGTTGAACTGCGCATGCGCGTTACGCTATAAACCATTGCCAGATCTTTCTGACTAAGTTTTTCTGTGAATTTACAAACATTTTAACACAATGTTCGAAAGTTTTACTGAAATTCCAGGAAAAACACAGATCAGCTGAAAAAACAGATTTTTTATGTAAAATCACAGAAAAAAAAGTAATGTGAATTTCAGGTTTTTTTTTACAGTGTGCGTACCCCAAACATATTAGTTCGTTCATGAGAAACCATTTCGAAACCCGAACGAAATGTGATACCCCTTTAAATAAAACTTATTTAAAAGCTGCTGAATCGGATAATTCCGTTCTACAGTAACATAGTTAAAATCAGCGTGACTAATTTCAAATGGCAGCTGCAATGATTTTCTTCCATCCTCCTGGCTACCACGCCAAAATTCTGGTATCTTTCAGATCTATGAGAAATATTTCCGAGTCGAATTCGGAGTTACTACAGATACTGTAGTATCAGTTGGTATATTAAAAAAATCAAAATTTTACATTTCACCGAAAAGAGTAATGTGGAAATTATCTCACTCTCTCTTCCTTTTAATATTTACTGGAACATTCTATAGAAACAGTTAGAAAATTTCGGAACTCTAACTGTATGTTTTTCTGGCTCGTCTTATATTAAAGATCGATTTATCTGTAAATGAAAATAACGAAAACGAGAAATGTTACCCATGCGAATCGTACACCACTTCGACTTAGAAGCCGAAACATACGGTACATGAGCATTTTTTGTTTACATGAAACCATAACATAGCCACTTAGCCTCTTTTCTTCCGTTAACGAGGATTTAATGCAATGTTTTTGCTAGGAGACATAATGTCACTAGTGTCACCCTAAGAAATTTACCTTTCACAACTCATGGTTAAAAAAACATCCAGTTTATCGGGACCATATAATATTTGTTATGTAAACCTTTGGTATTAACGCACTCAAAGTAACACCAGAGAGGGTCCATTTCGATCCTCAGTAGAGAAAGCATTTTGTGGCGACTCGCGCATGACGTAGCTGTCGAGGCTGCTCATTTGCTTTCATGGTTTGTTTACATACGGTTATTATTAGCTTTCCGTTTATCTGGTGGCATTACATTAGAAATTTGTGATCGAGTTTCATACATATGTTCGTATTTTTATTGGGATAAGATAAAGATAACTATTTTCGTAACAAAAAGAAATCGTTCTATGTTGTTTGCAAAAAACTTCATGACACCCGCATTCTGTGCTATTATTTTGTAAGAACGATTCCTAAACGTACCGTTGCTCTGTGCCCATCGCACAGTAAAATAACGAAAGGAACTGCGGAGTATTTATCACTCAATCCCAAACGATCAGATGTTGAAAAAAAACCCGTTGCTACTGAACTGTAAAGGAAAAGGCGCAAGAAATGTGAAATATGTCAGAATTTGCTCTAAACATTTTACTGAAAATGATTATAAAAGTCATTTATAATCCAACTTACTGGGTCTGCCATCGAGTCATCAGAAAAGGCTGAAATCATATGTCATTCCGTCAATGAGTCTCCCCGGTAGTAACAACACTCCACATTGTTGCATCACCAAAATCTTAGTTACTTTCTAAGTAATTTCAAGCATAATGTCTATGCAAATTTTCAAAAATACTCTGCAGTTCGATGTGAAAATATAAAATGGAGATTAAAAAAGTAACGATGTCGTGTGTAAAAGAAAGTCGATTACATTTCCGTAGAGGAGAAAACATATTAATTTGAGGTTTAATTTAATACAGGCCTTTATCTTGTATCTCAACTTTATGGCTCAAGAACTATCTAACAGCATAGTTTTAACGCTTGTTATTAAACTGCGCAAATTAGAAAAGATCATGGAGTTTTTTTATTGCCGATATAAATTCCTTATTCGTCTTAATAAAAATTTCAAGTTCCCACTGTGTGTTTTCGCAAACGCATATGGAAAATGGGGAACGTAACTTTATTATATTAGTTAAGAATTCATTCTGAACTGGACATTTTTCGTTCTTTCCTAGTTTCTTTTTTGGGTTCAGTAGCGTGACGAAATAAAACATTTTAAATGGATAAAAATATTCGCTTTTTTTCATATACATTTTAATTTATTCTCTTTTACTTGAGTTACGAATGAATATCGTGTTTTGCTTAGGCTCCACGCCTCGACACAAATGTTAAACGTATGAACCAAACAAGAGCGTGGATCCCTAGTGGTCCAACATCTGAGAACCTTAGACAATTCAAACGTAACACTACTGAACACTGGAGAGGCCAACCTTTTTTAGTTATTGGGTAGGACCGAATCATTCATTACAGCTAACTTGAGAATGACAAATAATTATATAGAAAGATTCTGATAAAATAGTGTTTCTTTTTTTTTAATTTGAATCTAAACATTATTCTATCTAAAGACATTTATTAATTATTATATATCACTGTTTAATTTTTCGGGACACCACTTCTTGTGAATTGCTTAATTTATCGTTACATTGCTTTTGAACCGCTTAATCTCTAATGTGCCGTCATCATTTAGAAACGTGTTATTCGTTGCGTTTCTGGGTCAACCCACACAAATATTCGCCTTATTACCAATTTAACTGTAAAAACGTGTCTCTTCTGCAGAAGAATAGAATACATCCAGCGTGTCGAAATTATAAATAATATGTAAGATAACTTTTGGAAAAAAGCGCTGTTATAGATTTTTATCTAGCAGAGTGAAAACATTCACTGTTCTCAAATCATTGAAATTGCCGCAAAGAATTTTTAATTTCAGTTTGAACTTCGTTCGTAAGTTTTCTGTTTATTAAAATTTAATTCAATTTATGAAATTATAATGCTGCTTATTTCCGTGTTTTGGATACGTCTTACCATGCCTCCGCGTACATTCAAATATGTTTCGAGAAATATAATTTCTCCTTGTGTAAAATGAAATGCAACCACTCGATATTTTGATGATTTATCTCTATAAATGAAATTTCTTACTCTCTGATTTCAGTCTATTTATGATTCTCTAGCAATTACAGCGTATCGTTCTTTAGGTTTATTATTGTGACGATACCCCCGCTCGCATAATTAATTGGCGAGAGGCGTGGTTAATTAACGGTAATTGCAAGTTGATTGGGGTTTTAATGAACGGAGAGTTAGAATTTAAACACTTGCGAGGGCATCGCAGTTTTGAGTGTAGAAAACGGTTGAGAGATGAAAAAAAGTCGAAGGAACAGGCTTCGGAAAACCCTCAGAAGTCAGTTTCGAGGGGCGAGAACTAACGCAGCAAAAGCAGCCCCGCACTGTGAAAGATCACGTCACAGGTCTTTCTGGGGATTACAGTGGTTTAAGATTTGAGGCGATGATAAATAAAACTAAATGCCAATTTGTGCTGGATACTGGGGCGGATATTACATTACTCCGTCCTGATTTTTTCGAGTAAATTAAGGAACCTGCAGATTGTTTGAAGAGTGAGCAACGGGTTGAGATTCAAACTGTGAATGGTGATGGTTTAGTTGCTCTTGGAACCGCAGGCGTCGACATACGAACTGGAAATGAATGCTGCAGACACACGGCAGTGTCGTCTGATATCGTTGAAGAATGCATCCTGGGTCTCGATTTTCTTAGTAAGAATGGATATGTTTTGGACCTTAAGAATGGAACCCTGAAGACGGAAAATGAGGAAATGATTCTCATGAGGAGTCAACATGGGCACATGAGGTCGCAAAGAGTTACAGTTCTCGCAAAAGAAAAGTGTGTTTTACCAGCAAAAAGTGAAACAATTCTGGCAGGATGTTTGTCTCAGCTTTCACTAGAATTTCTGATGGCACTATGCGAAATGTCCGAAATTTGCCCGTTACAGAAAAATGTACTTGTAGCAAGAGCGCTGGTAAAAACAGCACATTGCATCCCCGTAAGAATAGTTAACCCGTGTGACGTCAATGTGAAGATAAAGGAAGGGTTAGAACTTTGCTCCTTGAATCCTGTAATTTCGGCGCATAGCAGCAGAGTGAGGATCCCACCTAACTCGCGCGTGGGAGGGAGCTGCGAGGTGCCGGAGCATCTGCGTGACCTCTCAAGGGAGGCCACGGCGAGCATGAGGACGTATCAGATTGGAGAGTGGACCTAAATGATAAGAGAATTCGCCGATGTTTTTCCGCAGGTGAGGATGAGGTGCAGGCTGCGGAGAAAGTGCTTAAGGAGGAAGACTTAGTCTGGCTCTATAACCCACGAAGGCGAAAGGGAAAGTCACCCGAATTGCAGCGCCCGTGGGAAGGTCCTTATGTAGTAAAGAAAAGAATAAACGATGTTCTTTACAAGGTTCAGTACAATAATAGACCAGTTAGAGTTATACGCCTCGATAGACGTAGACCGTATAGGGCAGGAAATACCGAATCATAAACATTTGAAGGGTGAGTGTCTCAGATGATTTGTTAGTTTCCCGTTGATTGACATGTTGATGTGAAAGAATGAGAAGCGTAGAGCTTGAAAACTTGGAATGAGTTTGTTGGTTGTAATAATTTTGTATAGTGTATTCGGTGTTGTGTTCTATTGGTAGAAATATTTTAATATTGCAATATGTCATGTGCCGTGGTAGTGGAACTGTATAATGTAAATTAATTACGTAGTGTAGAATTTATGTACTGCCCTGGGGCGTGGCAGTGTAAATAATTATGCAGGTATGCATGGAATGTGGGCGTTCGCTGTGATTCGTTAGAGAAGGGGATGCGCCCGGGGAATATCAAAGACCAATTCAAGGCGATTGTTTTTAGTAAGGTTAGAGACGATGATAGGCACCATGGAAGAGGGGTACTGATGAGTTTTACCTAGGGTAGGCAGTTCCGGGTGGTGGGATCACTGCGAATCACAGGTAGCTTATATGCACTCGGGACGAGTTGCATTTTAAGAAGGGGGCGATGTGACGATCCCCCCTCGCATAATTAATTGGCGAGAGGCGTGGTTAATTAACGGTAATTGAAGCTTTATTGGGGGTTTTAATTAACGGAGAGTTATAATTTAAACACTTGCGAGGGGCGGTATATTACGAAAAGTTCTTCTAGCACTTTGAATTCAAGTGGCGAGTTGCAGGTGTTTGCCACGAAAACAAAGGGCCCATAAACGGAAATGGGACGGGTCAGAGTTTAAAACTATTTCTCATGACTCAAAAATGTTTGGACGGCAAAAGCTTTTGAAGCTTTTGTCTGTGCCGCGCGCTAAACAATGGGAAAGCTCTTAGACTTGAATAGCGGTTTATAATAAATGTCGCGGTTTCAAGTGTTGGAATTCCCCGCTTACCAATTTCTTGGAGAGGGGAGATTGTTGTTGAAGACTAGCTGAGGACCATTAACCTGTACCGTCCAATTGCGGACTCCACAGGGTTAAGCGAACTCTCTCGAAGTTGATAGTGACGGCGTTGCGAGTAATCCTGCCAGGATCCGACATTCCCCGATCCCGTTTGATATCCGAGAGAACTGGGCCTCGATTTTTCCGCGTGCTAGAAAATGCTTGCCGTCCGTCTGCGTGCTCTTGCAATTCTGAGCATTAGAAGTGAAGCCAGCTGAAAAACATAAGCTGAGGACTAACCAACAACAGATCTGCATGGGAACTTTCTTCACCTTGCCGGACTATCGATACATGTCGTAAGGAGCCATTTCAGGTGAAATGCAGAGAGACATTACAATTACAAAATATCCTCGCTCATCCTGAGAGAGAGAGAGAGAGAGAGAAAGAGACGCCAGCATCGGGAACCACGGAGGAGGCGAGCCCCCTGCCGAGCCCCTTCGCAAAAAAGCGGAGAGAGAAAATTTGTGCGTGTGTCTGAGTACGTGCGTTCAGCGACTAAAGATGACGTCGTTTCGACTAAGAGACCGTACGCAAGGCGGCCTCATCCAACAAAGAAAAAGAGCTACCGTAGTGCCAACATATTAGTGAATGTGAGTGAGTGTTGTGTTGTTTTCTGGGTGTCATCCATACTGTGGATACTCAAGGACCTTTGTAAGTACTTTTTACAAATACTTTTATTTGCGGTCCCCTGTGAACAAACAGACTTTTCGTTAGGACATATTTTCTGGAAAACCGAATAGGGCCAAAGCTGACCGGAAATTATAGCCTTTCTATTTAATGAAGAATCCGGTGTAATTTATGCATGTATCTATTAAATCCCTGTTTTAATTGTTAAACTGTCCTTCCATTGGTTTATTGGTGTACTGTGTCGGCTAATTGGCTAACGAGGTATTGGCGGATCCAGTGATTTGAATCGCCGTCCGGAATTAATTTGGCATCCTGATATCTAAGGCCCAAAGGGTCGCAACAATATATTATAAGAAATGGCATTTCGGGTTTAGTAAAAGGAAATACAACCAATCGAAGTTTTGATGATTTATCTGAACGAATGATTTTTCCTTATGCAGCCGAGTACTTGGTGACTGCGTGAGGCTTGGAAAATCAACTCGTAACTCTTTCGAAAAACACTGTCAAACAAAGAATGTGTGAAATGTCTGATAATATAAAACATACTCTCATTTTACGAGTCCGGACTTGTAAGATCTATTCATTGCAAATTAATGATAACACTGATATTACAAACAAAGTTATTATGCTAGTTTTTGCAAGATATGTTCGGGAAAAAAATTATGGCGCGAATTTTTATTTTCATGTGAACTGGTACAAACTACAGGAAAGGGAATTTTGAAGTCAGCGGATTAGTTTATTCCGGAGAACATCATTTCTTGAGATAAACGTGTGGTACTGACAACAGATGGTGCACGTGTCATATCAGGTGAAATCAGTGGATTTGCTGCTCGGTGTGGTGCACTATATAGCATCTTAAATGAAATAGCTTCTTGATCAAGTTCTCATTTCTAATTTTACCAAATGTCGAGTTTGGACTTCTAGGATCTTCTAAAAATTATGTGAATAAATGGAAATACAACATACACAGTTACGTTTGCATACCGAAGTATGTTGGGTGTCAAGGGGAAAATATTGAAGCGATTCCTTGGGTTACGTAATGAAGTACGATTTTTTTTTACAGATTCAACCAACTATGAGATATCCAAATGGAACATTTCTATAGTACAGTACTTAGAGACTGCAGTGAGATTGGATATATCAATGCCTGGTTTTATAACCGAACTGACTACACACTCCCCATGTGGTGCCATGAGATTTATTTGTTGCTTTCTTTACGTAAGTAATTTAATATATCATTCCTCAGAGTACGGCCATTGATACACTGTCATGCGATTAAAGTCTTCCAATGACGGCTTATTTTTTTTGTGGAGCAAAGTTTAGGAAAACGAGTTATAACGCTGCAAATTAGGACTCTTGCTTTTGTTGCTAATTTTATTATTTGTTAACGATAATAAGAAGGTGTGTTACAGCGATTAAGAAATACATTTCGACTTTAAGAGTCTTTGAATAAATCGAAAGCTAACACCAGTTACACGACCTCATGATGTATCAATGTGCTATAGTAAACCAAATACCCCGAATATGCAAATTCACCTGAATTTTGGCTTTCTGTTTAGTTTAACTAAAGTGTGTTCCAGAACACAACTTAGTGTAAACAAATAAAACAGCTTTTAAAATGCAGTACACCTAATTGCATATTACTTAGCAAACGTCAACTAATATACATTTTACTTTCAATCAAATTATTTTTTAAAGAACAATTCAGAAGGACCTTTCTGTGTTGTGCGGCGAGTGGGATATACTGTTATTGATCTTCTTACAGATAGACTCATCTCTTGGGGTCTTCTGTAAATTGTTTGCTTCGATATCGCAATTCCCGCAGCAAAAGGGTTCCCCGGCGAAAGTTATCCGGTTGTCGACTCCCTATGAGCTCCAGCTGTTAAAGAGAGAACCGGTTGTCTTGACTTGTTGTGTCTCGTGAGCGTCCTTGTCGCGGGTATCTGGTTATTTCTCCGGTTTCCTGCAGCTCTCTCCAGAGATTGGAAAACTCTTGACTTAACACATTCAGCCATTTCGCTACCTCACTGCTTCGAATTTCCCTTTCGCTTTCCATCCTAAAGTCTTTAAAGCGGTTGCACGGACCGATCCTTTCCCTAACAGTGCAACACAATCTCAAATTGCAAACCTCCTTCAGAGAAATTTTTATCAAGGTCACTTGCCTGCCCGCTCGATCACGCAGGTCGTCATTTGCATATATATATATATGTATGACGTAGCACGATGTTGCTTGAGTACGTGGAATTTGCGTTTAATCGTGCAAATATCACGGAACATTTTTGTAGTCGATTGTTTAATTTTGGTCATATTCACGATTTCATTTTGTGACGTTAGTTTTGGACACCAGTTTATACGTATATAGCACTAGATGTTGTAAATTTACTTTTCACTTTTTCGTAATACCCGATGAGGAGCCGAATTTAGAAAAATATTGCATTTTCACTGAAAACATGGAAACACGACCAAGCCTTTTAACTTATTTTTCTACGTACACAGTCGGGTCGCATTATCGTGACCGCCTCCTACCTTTGTCGTCAATAGAGCGTAGCCAATGAAGGAAGGCACGCGTCGTGAGCTGGCTTGAGGATATATATACTGGTGTGCAAACATTAAGGACGAAGACGAAAAATTGGCATAGCAGCAGGAACGCGTAGGCAGAACGGACCGAAAGACAACTCGGGAGATAGAATAGGGTCCAGTACGGTAGGACATGCGCATATATGCAGCATGACGTACGGGAGTTGTCGGAAGGGAATAAAGCAAACGGGCGGTGTACGCTCCGCAATTCGGTGAAAGGTATTGCACGGTGTACATCGGTTTGTACGACGTCGAGTTGCTGCCGCCGTGTGATGTAGCTAACAGGCAATCCAGTAGAAGATATTTGGATGACTTTACCCGAGGTCGCGTCATTGGGAAGTTGAAAGAAGGTCGAAGTGTGACTAGTGTGGCTGAGGAGTCTCACAGCAACGTTTCACAAGCATGGAGAGCATTTTAAGCGACGGGAACAGCTGTTCGAGAGTTTAGCAGTGGTCGTACACGAGCAAACACGGCGGCGGACGACCGGTATATTGTCCTACAGGCGAGAAGAGACAGACGGCAGACAGCGGGTGAAATCGCAAGGCACATGCAACAGACAACTGGACGTCCATTTTCGCGTTTTACCGTTGCCAGGAGGCTGCACAAAGTTGGTTTATTTGTACGACGACCAGTACGGTGTCTGCCATTAACGCCTCCTCATTGGAGACGGCAGTTTCTGTGGTGCCAGGAACAAAAGAACTGAACACGTCAACAATGGGGTCGAGTTCTCTTTGCGGATGAGAGCCGATTTAGTCTGACCAGCGATTCTGGACGTATACACATCTGGAGAGAGCACGGAACTCGCAATCACACCTCCAACATCATCGAAAGGGATCGGTTTGTTGGTGTCGGAGTTTTCGTTTGGGCGGTTTAATGCTTGGTAGCCATACTGACCTTCACATCTTCCAAGGAAGTTCAGTCACTGGTGTCCGCTATTGTGCCGAGGTTCTCCTGCCTCCAGTGCGTCTGTTTAGAGGTGCTGTGGGTACTGAGTTCCTCTTCATGGACGACAACGCTACACCTCATCGTACATTGGCTGTCGCAGAGCTGTTGGAGAGTGAGGATATTCAACGCATGCATTGGCCCACAAGGTTCTCGGACCTAAATCCAATCGAACACGTCTGGGACCTTTTCGGGGGACGCTTGGTAGCACCCCACCAGCCGCCAGCAACAATTCCCCAGCTGTGATTGGCGCTACAAGAGGAATGGGCTGCAATGCCTCATAAGCTCCTTGACGACCTCGTCCTCAGCATGGATAGACGTTGTAAATTCTGCAACGCAGTCAGGGGTGATCATATGCCATACTAATGACTGAATGATTCTTGGCAGCCGCCTGTCACATGGACGTTTCTGTCATCTGTCCAGTTGTGCTCAAAGCTACCTTTTCAATAAAGTGCCTTTGTATCCTTTGGATTCCTTGTTTGGACGGTTTGCTCACTTGTTCCATATTCTTACATCTTGGCGATCTTACGGTATGATTTGGGTCGATGTGGAGAATTTCTGCACGATGTTACATTCGAAAAACCGTCTCGTCCTTCATTTTTACACGCCAGTGTAAGATGGGCTGTAGGCATCCTGAAAACATATCACTCGTTGCTGTCATGGATAAAAGGAGCGATTTATGAGATTTGGAAAAAGGGATGATAATGGGATTTAGGGCCGAGGGTGACAGTATTTCTGAAACAGCGCAGTTTGTGAAATTTTCGCAAACTGCTGTGGTTAAAGTATATCGGTTAAAGTATATCGAACTTGGAGAATAGCACCATTGCGAATAAGCGACGTCGAAACTGCCGAACACCACGTGCCATTGATATGAGAGATGAACGTCGGCTGCGAATTTCTATGAGGGCCGATCGACACGCTACAGTGGAGCAACTCACTGGCCGAATGAACCCGTGGGCTACCTCAAGTGTGTCTAGAACGACAGTTCCGCAAACCAGGCTCCGTATGGGGCTCCCATGTAGACGAATTCTCACTGCACTTATGCTACCGAAAGTGCATCGGCAGAAAAGGCTAACATTTGCACTGGAGTATTAGAATTGCACCTCCGCTGATAATCAAATGATTATCCGATGCCTTCTCCGATGTGTGACGTTTTCTGCTTCGTCGAACGGATGGATGTTGGCATATAAGGCGAGTAACATCAGAGAACAAAAACTCTTCTACCATTGCTGGAAGAATAGAAGATGGTGTTGGCAGCGTTATGGTCTATGGAATATTTGAGTGGCATTGCCTGGTTCCACTTATGTCTATGGAAGGCACAGTTGACCAAATTATTTATGAATCCATCCTTGCAGACCACCTACACCCATACATTCTGATTGTCTTCCCTTTTTCGGATGGAATCTTCCAGAACGACAATGCGGCATATCACAAAGCTAAAGATGTCCGAGAGTGGCTGGAAGAGCACAATGCAGATTTCAAAGTACTTCCTTGGACAAATAATTCCCCATATTTAAACCCAATTGAGCTGGTGTGAGACCACCTCAATAGTTTTGTTCGCACTATGGATCCTCCACCAAACACCCTCCAGCAGGTGTCAGATGCGCTGCCGTCAGCATTGCTCCGCATAGCTGTGAACACCTACTAGCTCCTTATTGAGTCACTCCCAGCCCTTCTAGCTGTTGTTCGCGCTGTACACGGAAGTTACTCTTGATATTAGCTGGTGGTCACAATAATGTGACACGACCGAGTATATATTTTGCCGAAACTTCTACCTGGAGGTATTTATTGTCTGCCTGTATTTATTGCACAAGTGGATATTCTTAATTTCCTGACTGTCCTTCCTCGAGGACCATTGTTGTAGACATTAGCTTTGCAAGACATGTACAACCATGCAAATTAGTTTCTCTGAACTTAATCCCGAATGTTAAATAGCAATATGTGAGAGAGGATTTGTCCTTCACTATTTTTTCCCTCTCCAAAATTGCATAGAAAATGCAGACGATATTTTATCCAGACGGCGATAATGCACGTAAGCCTTCATTTTCTGCTTGTAATGTTTTGAACTAACTTTATTTTCGTTTGTTAACAAAGCTATGATTCGTTGCAACCCCTTGCAAAGCTGTCTTGTGTTAAAAGTTGTGATACAAAATGTTGAAAAGCGTCTCCGTTAAAGAATAAAAATGTATGTTTCATTTCGTTTTTAGTGACGATTTGCAATTGGCAATTTTCAACAGTGGCGTATTTTAAAATGTTTTTTTAATTTCATGCCAGTTCGTTCATTTGTTTCGAAAATGCATGTATAAAAACAAAAATATATATAATTTTTCAATTTGCTGTACCCCTTGGAAAGCCTTGAGAGGATATACTTCTTTAAATCAGGATGCGTCGCCTTATGCCTTTTTCTCGTATTTTCTTAAACATGTATTGTATTTTTCGCAGACCTTTATTTGATTGGTTACCATTGATTAAATATTTTTTTATTTTTGATAGGTAGAGCGAAAAGCGTGTTTTACAATTAAGTAATACAGGGACATTTAATATATAAGTAGAAAAATATTTGACATGTCCAAATAGTTCTGATAATTTAATTTCAATCATAATTTCTGAAACAGCTGCCTGATATTGGGCAATCTACACGAGTGTATATGTTTGTAACGCTTTATACACGTTTCCTAAAAGAAACAACATTATACAGGATACTTGAGCCAATCTAGAGGAGTGCATATATTTATGCGTTGTTTGATGCCATCATGTCGCAACGGTTCCTTGAAGTACTGCTGTTATTCTGCTGAAGAACGAAACACACACTTTTTAGTCATATATATAAAGTTAGTTTCGGATAATATAGTGAGGGAAATTTAAAGTCTTGATCTTCTTTAAGAAATTAATCAAAGATTCATTGGGCATTCAATTTGATGCTTGTTATTTAAACACTTAATACTTTAGAAAATGAAATTTCGCGAATTTCTTCCGAATTCAATAAAGTCTCTGTGACGTAGTGATCTAGGATGAATTGGTGCTCAAATTTTAATTTATATATTCAGTGAACCAGGAAATTATTATTAACACACCCCCAATAGCCATCACACACACACCGTTCTCACTTGCGCACGCAACTGTGACGTTGTGATTACTTTATAGCCAGCTCTCTGCGAAGAAGTTAGACATAAACAAAGCACATATAGCGACAGAACTGTTAGACATACACAAAGCGAAGATGATTGAGAACCGAAGGTTCAAAATTTTGGAGCACACACTTCAATAATTTGAAAAACTCCTCATGGTTACTGGGTTTCTCAAATGATTTAGTCACCAGCATGCTAGCTCCTCGGAGCCCTGGATGAAGGGAAAACACGTAACGTTATAGGTCCACCGTCTTGAAAGGGGGAATGAACAGATGTTCAAATAGCAAAGTTCTAAAGTGAAGGTTGTGAGAAATTAGACGATGAGTATATGCTTTACTTTTGGCTGTATGATAAGTTTGTGAAAAGTTACATTTCATACTGCGAACTGAATAATTATTTTAGTTTGGTATTAT
Organism: Macrothele yani; assembly: GCA_039090855.1. Lineage (NCBI taxonomy): Eukaryota > Metazoa > Arthropoda > Arachnida > Araneae > Macrothelidae > Macrothele > Macrothele yani. Next base: position 3,615,562 of record CM077018.1, read on the forward strand.
GTCTGTTTTGTTGTAAACAGTTGAGGGATGTTCATTTTTAATTTATTTAATTAATTATTCTAATCATTTAAGTAACAAGTGTCATGTGTTTGTGTTTTCTCTTTTAACTCTTATGGCTTTTACCTTGTTACGCTTTCAGAGCAGCCTTTTGCAAAGCAAGTAAATCCTTTAATTCGACTGTCATTGATTTTGTCTTGGGTTGTTTACGCTTCTAGAGCAGCCCTTTGTAAAGAAAGTAAATATTTTTGTTTGACTGTCATTGCTTTTACCTAGGGTAACTTACGCTTCTAGAGCAGCCCTTGGCAAAGAAAGTAAATCTTTTTATTTGACTGTCATTGCTTTTGCCTGGGGTAACCTACGCTTCTAGAGCAGCCCTTTGCAAAGAAAGTAAATATTTTTATTTGACTGTCATTGCTTTTGCCTTGGGTAACCTACGCTTCTAGAGCAGCCCTTTGCATAGAAAGTAAATCTTTTTATTTGACTGTTATTGCTTTTGCCTTGGGTAATTTACGCTTCTAAAGCAGATTTTTGCAAAGAAAGTAAATCCTGTAATTCGACAGTCATTGCTTTGGCATTCGGTAACTTACGCTTCCTCAGTTGCCCTTTGCAAACAAGTTGAATCGCGTTACTGTCAGCTAAAAAGATGTGTACCAGAAGGGGGCGTTAGAACTGTCAGAATGCTCAGGAAAGCTTAAGAAGATAAGTTACTTAAAGAAACAAACAGTTTAAAATGGACTTGTCTTCTTGGACCAACGTGTCAGTCAATCAATTGGCGAGAAGAATGGAGCCTGAAAAGAAATTCAGATACAGGGCTCAAAACCCATTATGCGACTTAGCTCATTCTAAAAGATGGTTTACTATGTATGCCCCCCACCCCCTTCCTAAAGGAGGATGCCCTGAATTAATGTCATCAGGGGGTGCAAACATCATGCATTTTGACATTACACGATAACTCTTGCAGCTTATTCACTAGCTGCTGGAATCCACGCTCGATCAATAGAACATAGACCTGCACCTTGAAGATAGCGGAAGGATTGTAGAGATGTACTTTCAGAAATTTTGAAAGAGATATAATAGTGGACTTTAAGCGCGCCAATTTAGGTATCTCCGAAAGAGCAAACATTCTATGCGACATAACATTAGTTGCATGAAGGGCGTTCAATGAGTAGAGTACAAGCAGCGGAAAAGCAGGCAAAGGTCATGTTTTGGGTGAGAACGGTTGCTCTAAGTTCAACGGCCACAGCGGCTGAAGTACGTGGTACATAACATAGTTCAAAACATGCTTGATTACATGTGGTATGAATTCAACGATATATTTTACAAGTATATAGTTCTACAGGAATGTAAAGCTAAGCTGATGTGATGGTGGCCGTCAATTGCAGAATATACGCTGAACGATTATCTGTGTTACGAATAGATCTTTGAATATCCTCCCACAAGTGCTCAATGGTGTTGAGCTATGGGCTCTCTCGGGAATATTTTAAATTTTGAAATAACTTTAGTCTTCCTCGAACCACTGTGTGACGATCGAGCCTTTTGACACGGCGCATTTTCCTGCTGGAGTTATATTAATATCCCTCCTTGCTCCGCACACATGTTAAGATACCAGGTGATACCCAAAAGATCCTCAACGCCCGAAAGAAAAAAAAACGATTCTCAGACAATTTTACAGCTCGAACCTGCTTATGCTGTTATCGCTAGGAAACCAGGATTTATCATTTCGCGCTAATCGCACCCTGTCCAATCATGTAGATTGGCGGTGTTAATAGAAAATTAGATTCACAGGGCTAGACGACATTTGTTTTCAATCCTCAAGAATAAAGTTGTGGTGTCAAAAAATATATCAGACAATCATTAAGTCGCGTGCTACATTTTAATTTATCATTTGGAGTTTCTTCTGGATGAAACAACATCCTGTTTTATGGTCAATATTCCACACCATAAATGCGTGAATGTGTACCAAACACATAATTAGCCACAAATATAAAATTTTAACATGTATTAATTGTTGTCCTTACTTCAAACACAATATGCTTGAATCCCCATTAAAAGCATTTTTAATTTATGCTCCGCATGGCTCGTAATAATTCACACCTAGTTGAACCTAACAGAAAGCATTAGTTTTGTGGTGGCCCAAATGGAACCCAAGTGAGTGTCTGAGTCATCAGGCCGCTATCGAACCCTGTACAAACAGGTTTTAGCTTGACAAGGGATGCAGCGAATTTTTCTCTTATCTGTCACTAAAGTCCGCAAGTCATTTTCTGAATCCTATAATACTGTTTATAATGACTTTTGATTAAGGGTTTCGATGGTAGGTCACCTTTCCTTTAAATTAATGTTGGGTTCTTATGATTTCTATGTTTTTATCTCTGACACATGAAATTTTTGCTCGCATTTTATATACGAGTATAATTTGAAATGTTTAGATGCTGCATCAAAAGTGGCGTATGCGAGGTAGAACTATAATGTAAGTTAAGGGTTTCACTTGAATAGATCAGGAAAATGCTGAAATTAACAGGTATTGCAATCAATCGTTAGTAAAGCACTGGAACTGAATTTTAATGGATTTCATGTATAAATTAGGAAGTATTTTTTGGTGAGTAGATATACTTTCTACTTTCTATTTGACAAAGGACATATTGCAGGACAGTGGTGTTTCGGTTGTGAGAAAATAATTTTAAAAATTATTTCTACAAGATCGAAACACCACAGTTAAAATCATTTTTATTTTAGTGTTTCGATTGAGTAGAAATAATTTTCTATGAACGAATCTTATAACAAAATATTTTCATAATGTCTATATACGATTAATTTTTTTGCTTCATTATTGAGATTAATAAAAAATATAAATTTATAGCCACTTTGAAACCTGAAATTTCCACCATGCAGATAACCATAGGAACTCAAAAAAATTCGAATACCTTTTAATTATTTCAGAACAATTTAGCTGTTGCACTACAACAATACTGTCCATAAATAAGATATTGCAAATTGAAATTTGCAGCAGACATTTATCTGCTTCAAAATCTTCTTCACTGGGATTATAATGTTTAAACAGATATGTATTCTTTTTATATTTAAGTTATTTTTCGAAGAATATAACCCACTCAATCTTGTTTCAGATTTGTGGTTCTTGTTACTTCGTATAAGTATACGTATAAAAAAACAAGATAATTTTCCCACAAAACTCTTATATTAAGATGTATCGATTGATGTATTAAATGAAATGGAATTGGAAATTGTTTATCTTGTCCACAGTTGGTCGTGTTCGCGGGGAACCACACTTTCACGGTTGGCATTACCCATCAATTATCCAAAGTTTGACTGGCCGACCGATGTATATAACCTTAAGTATATGACGATGGACATAAGTAGATGAGTATCAGGATGAGACCAGTAACACCTGTCTTTGCAATGTAACAAAAACCACCAGACACTCTTTTTTTCATTTGCCCGGAAGTTTCGCAAACCGCCATAACCATGTATAATTTACGACATGTCCGTTGGCAAACGGCAGTAGAAACCTCAGTGAATATATAGGGACATTTAAACTGAAATTGAAGACGAAAACAGGTGGGCGTTAGCTAAACGTTTCTCGCAACCCTTTGAGCTTTCTTCCTTGTGATATTTTCGAGGTCTCATCAAGATACTTTCGTCACTGCTGCCTTGTAAGGTACCTGCTTAGCCTTGATTTCAATTCTGGTGAGAACGACCTTATTCAAAAGAGATGGTGAGATCCCCTCTGAGTTATGTTACCCATTTTCACAACCCTCTCACCTGGACTAACGTTTTTAGTTGGCATCACAAGCCCCAAATTTGGATTATTGCTCTTTACTGTATCTATTTTATCTTGTTTAGCATTCTTTCTTTACAGTTGGAACAAACAGATATGCAGTACGCTGTAACTTACATTTTAAAGAAATCTTTTGTATATTCTTCTAGTAATTTCCAGAAAATATACGAATAGAGAGTTATAACTGGACCAAACTCATTTCATCTAAATTCGAAAGGATATTTGTGAAGGTCAGCACGGATATTAGGTGGAAATAACCTCAATGAGGACGTAGGAATCTGTACGACAAAAGCCAAGAAAAGAACTCTTCCGCATATGAAAGTAGAGTAACGAAAAATTAGGCGGTATCAATAAATTTAAATTCACTTTCTTCTTCTTTGTCCATATGATTTAGGGAATCGTGATTCGGTATATATCATCAAATGCACATAAAAGGAATATTTAATCTGTATTGTAAATAATACAATTTTCTGCGTTCTTGAATGTTTCTTTTTATTTCACTTACGCTTTAATGAAAGTTTGTTTTTTTCGAAGAGGAATTACATTACATGTCCTTAAAATTACCATAAGTTCATTGCCGTTTTTCTTTCTTTTTTTAACTATGATTATAACGTAAAAATTGTAAAGGCTGACCTAGAGCTAGTTATATTACCGTTTTATAGAACATTTTAATCTAATTAAAAATGTAAGTCGAAGGAGAGGAACTCAAATTACTTCGTGAAAGTGTTGAATTTTACGCTTTCTTGTAGTATTTATATCGGCGATTCAACCATCAATTTAAAGTTTGATGTTGTTGGACCGAGAGTTCATTTTCTTATGAATAAAATCTAAAAACGTGCATGAAGTCTTTGTTCATCAATTTCAGTTAGCCCATTTGTTATCGTGGCTAGGACTATAAGATCATGATTCCTTTTTAATGATAAAAAGTTGAAATTTTCATCTTTATATTAATATAAATTGGCAACATGCGTGGCAAAGAAAATAACAGAACTGGTACTATTCAATTAGTCTGTTTTTGAGAAATACTATACAATAGAGTAAGTGAAGAAAATGTACTCAAGTTGGATGTACACCTGCCTTTCTATAGCTCTTTCGTTTTCACTGGACAAACGAGGTTTATGAATCCATAGGTGTTGATAGAAAAATTATGTAATTTCAGTAGCACATAATTAATGTACCATAGTTGTAAGATCATGACCACTTTGTTGTGAAACGTTAAATATATTGTCTTCTTATTAGATATATATTGGCAAAGTGCGTGTCAACAAAAAAGACAAATCACGTACTATTCGCTTAGTTTGTTTTTGAGGAATCCTATACGATAGAGAGAATAAAGAAAATATAATCAAATTGGGTGTACACATGTCTTTTCCACAGTTCATGTATTTTCACTTAACAAAGAAGGTTGATGAATTCATCGGTATCCAAATAAATTATGTTAATTCCGTAGCCCATAAGTAATTGGCAGCAACTGGGCACCTATGATTAATGCATGAATACTTCTTTTACCTCTTTGATGTTTTGCAGGTATTTCTGAAATATACTACGTGCTTTTTTTATCATTGAGATTGTACACTTGTAGTCACGGCTGCAACTACTGTTTTGAATTGAAAATAGCTGATTGAGTGATTGGAGGATTGCACTCGAAATATTATTATTAACTGTCTATGACTTTTTTCTGTTTCCGACGGATCGAACAGCACTGTGGGGAAAAATACAGAAGTTATCGATTCAAATGTATCTTCTTAGTGTCATTGCATCTAAGAATTCCATCCCAGAAAATACGTATGTTACCGAATTGAAATGTATCCCCTGCGTGACAGTTCATCTGAGAATATTTTTGGAATATCTATTTTTCCCTTGATATCTTTCATATGTGTGTGCAATTTCTTTTTCAAATAACAGAGTTTTTCGATTGAAACCAAATATATACCGTATTTTCCCCAATGTATCTGCTCAGGAGGAGATCGACTGAAAAATAATGTCTTCCGTTGCAGGGAGATCGTAGCAAATATTATTTTGCACATTAATAAGTTTCTTACCTTCATAGAGAACAATATTGCAAATTGAGATTATAAGGACATATATCTCTTTCTGATATGGTAACAGACGTAATATCAGCCAAAACATTTGACTGAAAGCATTCTTTTTCAATCAAATGCCTCTCATAAAATAATGTATTTTTCCAACTCTCCTTGTGTACATAAAACTCATTTTTTCGCAAGAGATCACAAACCTACGCCTTGTTTAGTTGCATATCATTGTTTGTCCCCCTTAAATAAAGAAAAATAAATATAGTAGAGCCTAACTGTAACAATCAGCTGCACTCGACGGAAATCCTCGCTATATTCAGGGTCTCGCAAAATCCGGTTTGGGTGAAAATTCACGAAATATAAAAATATGCATACCTGTTAATATGGATGTGTGTTTGCGTTACATATCCATAACAAGCTGACATACTTTAAATATTTAATTAATTTACCACGTTAGTATTATAATTAATTAATCAAACCTTTCAAGCTTGACTGTCACTTGAGACTGACCGCGGTTTAAATGCATAACCCAAAATACAGCAAAAGCAGCGCGGATCCTCCCTATGAAGTGCACAGATGTTCCTTCACGTACACTGCTCCTTGCACTCGAAGCGTGAAAGGAACAATAGACATAAATACATGAAATGTTATTTCCTGTTCCCCCTCCGCACACTGCCCCTACTACATTACTCTCCTGCAATTGATTCCAAGAAATCCACTGAAATGGTCTTGTGTCCTACCTGTCCTCCTTTTCCATAGTGGAAGATGGCATATCTTCAATTTTCCTAACGTCATACACCCAAGTATTAGCCCTTTGATATTTAAAGCGATAAGAGTCTTTTGTGCACCTCACTTGATGGAATTTTGATGTTATCATCCCCGTTGCTCTTCTATCAACATTCTTCCACTAGTACACTATGATTCCAATGCCCGGTTGTAGTTTGTCCCCGCATGGCGACATTTCAGTACCTGCATACCAGAATAGTAATAATCAGATTTTCTCTGTATCGTTAAATAATGAATCAAATTGAATTTGTTTCTTTGCTTGTTAAAATGAATAACCTTAGATCTTTACTCCCTAGTTAAATCCAGGGACTTTCTGAATATTATTTTTTCTTCAAAAACAAACAATGAAATTTTGTTTAAATTAATATCACACCAAAACAATTCCTGTTTTGCTCCTTAAATACAAAATCTCGCGCAGTGCGGGTTCCTTTTATGAGGGTTTTACTGTACACAAAACAGCTTTTTCTTAGAAAAAACAGGTAACATAAGATTTCTTAATTTCTTAGTTAAACACTTTAGCTCACTCTCTTCGTGGCTCGGTTCAATCGTTGGGACCCAATACACATCCTGTCGGGGCCAAGGTTCATCATTCCTGTCCATTCTACACAGTTCTCATGATTTCTGCAACTGATAGATTTGTGAGAGTTTCTATTTGATCGATGAATCTATCTGGGGCACGTCCTGTCGTTCTTTTGCCGTCGAACTTTTCCTGAATACAAAGTTTTTCTAAACTGTTAAACTTCCGTTAAGTTTTTTCAAAGCGTTTTAGCACTAGCCGACAAAAGGCATGCATTGCTGTTTTATTTGTAGTGGTGCGTGAGCGTTTCAGGAGATCAGTTAGAAAAACTTTATTATTCGGTACCGAACATCACTTCAGGTCCAAAGTAATACACAATTTTCTAACACTACAGTACCAAAAATATATATATTATCTTTATCTGCAACAAATATACCATGGATATACCAGAATCAAACTATGAAATTAGAACGAAGCTTGAAGATGCGTATTATATCCGATTTCAATACATTAAAAAATATATTCGCGAGAAGATAATTGACATGATTTTTTCTCACGCGGGAGGCTTTCTTAAGGCACAAAGAATTACACTTTGTGCTTTTAAAAATTAAAGAACCTTTCTTTTTGATTTTTTTATCCTTCTTCCTAAATATTTTCTATTTCGGAAATAGAAATGCCGTGACGTTTTCGTATATCTTTTAAAACGATAATGGTTCACTAATATGAGTATTTAAAGTGAAGTGACTCGTGTAGCGGTAAAATGAATTTTTCACTCAAGGTCTCAATTCACTCACGCATGTGCAAAACAAGCAACTTGTAACTTTGCAAGTAGTGACACTATTAATAAATACACATTTGACGTGGATTAGGAACATCAAATAGAAGGCATCGCTCTTTCCACGTTTCTAAGTGAGTCACGGAAAAATTCTCATTGGCCGCCACCGGTAATCGAAACCAGGGTCTTCCAGTTACGCGCCTGACGTGCTTCCACTGTACCACATCGGCCTCGAAATTCATATTTGTTCAATTGCTACTGTTTCTCTTTAGTGAATCCCCAGCATTGTGCAGGGCTCCAAAGAAACAACCTGCCAGGTGGTTTAGCGATTTGTCGTATGTGAGTCTGGAGAATTTCGATGCCGCTGTGGTACAGTGGAAGAACGTCCGGCGCATAACTGGAAGACTGGGTTCGATTACCGGTGGCGGCCGATGAGTATTTTTCCGTGACTCACTTATAAACGTGGAAAGGGCGATGCCTTCTATTTGATAGTGACATTAATATTCTTATTGTATTTCCATGTTTCACCAGAAGAATAGGCGATATTTCTTCACATAATTTAGTAAATAAAGCCTTATTCATTATTAAGGTTTGTATTAATTTTTTAGAAAAATTCTAGTTATCTCTGACACCAGCGCGAATAATGGGGAATGTCACTTTTGCAAAGTAGGAAACGTAATAATCTGTAGGGCACATAAAACAGGAATATATCTTATGAATATGTTTCATAAACAACATTTGTTTTTTTTATTTTAACCCCAAAAATTCCGCTTCTTTGTGGAATTGTTATCCTGGCATTGTGTAAATTTCCTTTGTGTTCTTTCCTTTCAGTCCCGGTTTCTAATTCAGTTAATTTTTCTCCCTTTCTGCATTTTATTCCTACACTAGCAGAACGTTCTGTGTTCACTGAAGGATTCAGATAAGAAAATGATGCATGGGTAAATTAAGATTATGCACCATTTAAGATAATGGGACACTCGAACCAAAATTTATGTTCATTTACCTAAACTGTTTTCAGAAACGTGTAATTCCAAATGTGTTGCACATCAAGGTCTTTGACATATAGAAGTGCCCACTGTCAAATAAAGTTGCTCTGCAGTTTCTGACAATGTACAAATTATTAAGCACCTACGTAACTCAAAATTACCATGATATACTTAAATTGAATATTACAGTGCTCATTCGTTTCAATTTCGGACAAGCAAATCTTTTGAATAAGTACTTCTATTTTTACGGTTTATTCAACTAGTCATCGGAAACTATTGGAGAAGAAAATATAATTTTTTTTACCTATTCAACTTAGAAACAATTTGCCAAAGCAGAAAACTTTACATGTTATTGCGATTAGTTGTCACAATTCAACTTGAGTTGCCTTTCAAAATCGCAAAACGAAATATTGCTCCACATATTTATCTAATATGAAATAGCTGACGCAGTACGAAAACCGAACATGGTCTGTAATTTGATGACTTTGGGAGTCCAATAGTGGCGCCAATAAGTTGCTAGAACTTCTAGATAGAAAACGTACCTTTCAGAAAAAAGTTCAGGAACAACAGTAATGAAGAAAGAGTAACGAATTAAATATATATCACATATATTTCAAACTAATTACAAAAACTGTTTAAGTGCTGCTTTGGTTAATGTAATAATATCTGTGTAGAAGTAATAATTAAGGAAATCGGTGCGCTTAAGCAACTGTGGTCTTCTGCAAAATGTTCCGGTCAAAAAAGTAACTGTGCGACAACTTGTTGTTTAATGTGACATATCACTAACATTAAAGTAGTAGTCAATACTTCAGAAAATGACTTTTGAATGCTGTTATATCCCTTTGTCAATGGGTTTGCATTTGTTAGATAAAAATTAGGAGAAGCAGTGGTTCAATGAAATAAAAATTTAAACATATTAATCTTCAAAATAACCAGGATTTTTTTGTCGTTGTTATTTTTTTAGTTCCGCCGAAGGTTGTGCATTTTTAGATTATTAAAGAAGAACGGAATCGTTCACCGTAAGGAAAAGACAGAACCGTTTTCCAAATGATATTATAATGTTTGCGAAAAACGGTCAAACTTCATTTGCCCAATTAATTCCGTTCTGTTGTAGGTAAACTGTTGTCAGGGCGTCAAGTGTCCTGTTTCAAGATATAAATAATCATTTTTTCAAAATGATATTAGAAGGTTCCGTAGGAAGTACAAACACTGGCTTCCCAAATATTTAAGTTAACAATTTCGTTGAAAGGTTACATAAAAGAACATTAGATTGCTCAATTCAATGGAAAAATTGCGTTTTCGAGGGAAGACAAGGTGATACTTGATTTCAACTACAATAATGAAGTTCCTTTCCGGACATTGGGAGCAACAGTAATGGATCGATATATTAAAAATGTCGGAAGGTAGAGAGAATTTGGGGTTTCCATGTCCTCAATGTACAAGCAGGACATTTTCAACTGCTGATAAGAGAATCGAATGCGTATTCATATATTTGTATTAAACATACGACCTGAAAAGTCGGATTGACACAGTATAAATCCTGATTTTTTAATATGATGTGTTGTAAGAAATAATTCTGTGAAATTTAAAGCAGTATATTTCGATGTAAAAAGGTATTGTTTCCAACAAAGGTATGGTATGGGCTGTCTTAATAGACGTTCAGTTATGGGAAACAACGTACGAAAACAGTGGGCTACAACAAGAGATGTTTCTGCACCTCTTCTTGTTGTACACTCATTTTTATAGCCTAGAGAAGCCGGTTCCCAAGAACAATTTTATCTACACAAAAGGGTATATCACCCATGAGTTGGGGGCAGGCTACTTTGTAATAAGAAAAGATTTGGTTTTGCAAAATATGGCTGGAAATGCATATTTCTAAATGAAAAGCAACATTTACATATGATTCGGCAAAGTTCGTTGTAAGTGATAGAGCTTTCGATCTGTAACACTAGAATAAAGCCTTGCGTATGCTATCGTATTCTCTAGTCAAAGTGCTTGATAATTGCTCTTACAATAAATATTAATAATTTATCCAAGGGGAGTTATAAAGCCATGTATTTTATGCTCCTTTAATTTTGTTTTAGGTTGCTTTCAACGATAGAACGGAAGGGAAACAGGATCGGTAACCCATGATTTTAGTAAAATGTATGTAATATGCATGTATCCTGTCGATATATCAATGGAATATTTGGGCTGGCTGAGAAAGCATCTCTCTCTCTCTCTCTCTCACGAGTTTCATTCCGAGACACCCAACTTGAGCCGCAGTTTAGGTATCGTCCAAGAAAGGTGTATGAATTCCCCTCGCACAACGCATTTCACTCCTTAACACTGAATCACTCACCTCCATAGCTGTATGGCAAAATGCAGACGTACCTTAAACAACTGCGGGGTAACAAAACCAGAATCGTCCTCCATTTCTAATAACTGTTGCTATATATACTTCCTTAATTCAGTTCTCGTCTGTGTGGTTATTTTTCCTTTTCGCACTGCTGCCAACTCAAAAAATATAATCCTCAATTTTTATATTACGGTTTTTGCATTTGTCTTTGAAGATAAATTATTCATTACTGTTATTTAAATGTACGATCAAATTAAAGGTATTCTCTTATCCGTCAAATAGAATAAGAAAAATATATTTTGATTTAAAGAAAAAGTGAATATGTTATTATAATGAATTAAAGCTCTGTTTGAAGCCCAAGTGTTATACATCTTGAATACCTATTATTTGAAAACACTGAGCATCGATATCCTCCTCTCTTCTTTTTGGTGTTAGATTGGAAAACAGGTCAATCATATGTGAAAATATTATTTGGAAAAGAAAAGGATGAGAATTGGTTTGTTTTCTCACTGAGGCCGAACACATTGGATTCCGAGGGAGATTGTTGTAGTACCCAATTCAGAAAAACATTCTGCACCTCGCACGAATGAGATGCAGACCATTGACTTTCTAGCACACAGACCACTCTCGTGTAGCCTTTTGTAAACTGATTGCCTCAAAGTCGTGGTTTTTGTAACAGGTGACAGCTCCTGAGAGAGTTGGCTGGCTTTTGACATCCTGTGGTGGAGAGCTGTTAATGGCATAAACCTATGGTTATGACTCGTTAAGGAGCATTCCCCAGTATACTTGTTATTATTCTAGTTCCTCGAATTGGAAGCTACTCACCTGAAGTTTCAATTGCTGAATCCCGTTCAGGACAACGGTTACGAAAGTCGCGTGCCTGCTAACATTTTTTTCATACTTCCATACGAGCTACAACAATGTTTCTTGTGTGTGTTGACTGAACGATTCCCCTTGCACATGTCGCGGAAAAATTGTTACAATCTGTCATGTTTTACACATATTCGGAAATTTGTATGTTTTGCGTTAAATTGAGGCACACGTTTTTCTGACCTGAGATTTAATCCGAATATATGAAAATAAAGAGAAATGTAGTTGTTTTGCATTTATATTGAACAGAAATTGTACCACATATTTTCTTGGGAATTATTTTGTATTGAAATTGATATGCATACTTATAATTTGAAATCATCTCAAACGAAGAGCATGGTTTGACTATCCATCAAAATTCCCTCAGATTGTGAAATTTGTAACAACAGCGTACTCAGTTAACCCTTGTTCTATCGAATTCATGATTTATGAATTTTTAATATGATTATTTAGTATGAAATTTGGAATTAAAAACGTAAGTGCATTGTGATTTTTTCCCAAAGAAAATCACAAAATGTAACACCACACATTGGGATTTCAATTGCTGTCAAATGTGAAACATCAAGCTGTATTGTTTATTTTCGAATGAAAGTGTTCCTCTTAAAATATTTGTCATCATCTCTTATCTATATGTAAAATAATTGAAGCTTTTTTTTATATATTTCTAGAAATACATACTGAAAGATACGGTTCGTTAAATTAAGTTTACTAGCACGAAATAGTATTTTAGTATCTCAGCAGTTAAAAACTCTTCCGTTCTTTAGCAATTTACACAAACAGTTTACTCAATAAGAAACTTATACAGATTTTAATGCCAAAATCTTGATTTTTGTTCGATTCATTAGTTTAAAATTTCTACCTTTGTTTGTTAACTATGAATTTATCACCTGGATCTTCGTATAAATGTCCTCCTCACCCTCTGTATGTTTTTGTGGTAAAAAACAATTTTTCTAATCCATATGTGAGAACCGCAACCATGAACTGATTTCATGATTTTCTTGCAAGATATAAACAAAATGTGTTCATAAAAATTTTGCAATCCTTCCAGAAACATTTCTGGTCAATTTCAAATGGCAAATCTTTTCTTCAGTTCGACGTATGTATAATATATGGTCTCCAAGAAATGTGGAGGTTTCAAATCGTTCTAAACATGTTTTCTCAATTTCAAAATATTCAGTCCTTGTAAAACAATTTTATTGATTTTTTCTGTTAGTTCATTCATTCCTCTCTTCACTTTTGGCAGCAAGACCCTGGATCATATCCTGCACTTCTTCTCTGGTGGATTACTGTAAAATGTCCACGATAATATCCTCTTCGCCTGGCATTTTCCCACTCTATGCTTTATTGGTATAAGAAACCGATGGTAGGAGTACTGAGGATTTTAAAAGAACTGACTGAATATCCATTTTTGCCCGAGGTATGTGTGTATCAACATTTATCATGTAATTTTATGTAAAACTCTTTCCCTCCTAAATTTCTGAACCAGCGGTCATCCCCCAAAAGACCACGAACGAGATTACTTCGCAGACACCGGTCAGCTCGTGTGAGGTGAAATTATGTTCTACGGCAACACACCACTCTACGTGTTCTCTAAAGATTATTTGAATGCCGACCGCTGTAAGGTCTAGCTTATGTACCCCTGTACCCGTTTCTAGGGGCTTTGGGCCCTGGGTACATTTTAATTTATAATAAGGCTTTCTCTTACAGGGCTCAGCTTGTTTATATCATGTTGCGGTGTGAGAATATTTGGCGTATGGACTGTCGATCCAAATTTTCGGAATTGAACCCTATAGAGTCTGCCTGAAATGCTCTCTAACGATACGTAACACCTCATCAACTCCCTCACATTACCATTTCAATGCTTCGAACCCCCATAATCCAAGAATTGAGTTCTTTTACTCCAGATCTCATCAATAACCTGGTGATCAGTAGTGATTTTCCTTTTTAAGTGCTTCTTGTCCGTACGAAGTGATCACATTCCTCATTAAGTCATTTTAGATGACAATCTTACATTTCACCTACGGGACATTTGCATGTGTGACATTGTAAGCCCCAAATTTGTACGAATTTTTCCGTAGTTACAAAATGTGTATTACCCTTATGATTGTGTCCTCTTAAATGCGAAATGTCTCTATTTGCTTTTTGGTAATTTCTTCTTGATAACTGTAAATATCATCTGGATTTTAATTTCGGACACTAGAATTGTTTGCGCGTACACCAATGCGTCATCGCAATTGTGTAAAAGCTGACTTCCAGCTATTCTTCCGAGATGGGTCGGTATTCAATTACCGATGAGGCATGGATTTTGTGTTGGTGTTTCTGAATTCGTTCAATTCCATCTGTGGAACCTGCTGCCATATATTAGAGACGGAAACTACTTACATTGTCCATCGAAATGCTCAATGTGGTTTTTAAGCATCTATACAAAACATTTCATTAACTGGACAAATTCAACATCAATTGTGTACCAGATTATTTTTTGCTCGAAATATAGTCTCAGTTAAATTAGATTTTTTATTGAGCTCTCTGGGCTTAAGCAATCACCCATTTGTTAGGACTCTGGTTCCAGAGAAGGAAGGAATACAGTGCCGTATGAAAAAAGCTTCCGAAATTCGAAACTTCGAGAACTTTTTTGAAGGATAGGGAAAAGACAGATTTACCGCTCCAATTCCATAGTATTCAGAAGTTTATTCCTCAAACTAAATGTTTTAAATAATATAAATATACAAAAACATACATTTCGTATTGCTCATATCTTTCAATTTTAAAATTATATACTGAAAGCTACTATACATCAATTGTTGAACATCAACAGTGACATACAACAATGATAAAGTATTCCGTGAACATTCTTCCAGCTACGATCGTTGTTTAACAGATTTGCAAGACACCTATCCTACGTTATCTTCTAAGTAAACAAATCAAATCATTTAAATAGTATTACCCAGTGTGTCCAAAATGATATTCAGTACAGAATACTTGATCAGTAAAAGTTAACAAAGGGTATCCGAAGAATAATGAGGAGCTAAAATGTTAGCATCGATTACATTTATATGTGGTAGATCCTCAATTTTAAGCAGGTATTTAGTTATGTGTAATTAAACTATTTTAATATCCTTTTAGAATTAGAACGGTTACACAAAGAAGCTATATAACATTTCATTTAATTTGTTAAATGGCACGAGGATCATGATCTGTGTTAAGATAATTAGCTGCAGCCATGCTTTTGACGTCATTAGAACAATTGGATTCATACTGTTTGATTGGTTAATATTCTATGTAAGAAATTTTAATTAATGCGTACGAATATTTGTTCCTTCATCAAATTGTGCGAAGTAGAAACATTCGTCGTCATTTCTTTTATACTTCGCAAATATGAAATATTCAATTCCTATTAAGCATGATTTCGCACATCGTTAATGTTTTTCATCAGATGCAATAGCAAAACCTTTATTTTCACAGAGATCGAAGTATTATTTTTATCTGTAAAATAGCACACTATGCGCCCCACACGAAAACAGAGGCTTCTGAGAATGTGAAACCATTGACATCCCTGTAATACCATTAAACGGATCCTATGAAATTGAAAGCAGTTCCCGTAGCTTGTAATTCACGAACTTGACTCCTGAAATCCAGTAATATGAGGACTGAACGAGGAGTATTAATTAAAAAGATGGAATCATCTTTCATTTTCCCATCAGACATTGAAACTGAGGATCGATGGGCAAAATTAAGGTGTACAGTGAGGAGGCGAAGTATCTAATAACATTTCAAGAGACGTAATTTTTGTTGAATTGTTTTCTAGAAATGGAAGGATCCCAAATTATAAAAAAAAAAATTCTTCATGGCACTGAAATACTCCATTCCTTTTGAACTGTTGAGTTGATTTCTGCAGTAACTAATCCAACCGCTTTTATATTGTATTCACACTTTCGTACGGATCTATAGGACAGCAATGCAGCGTTCCTACCTGTACTGTCCTCTTTTTAAAGCTGCTAGTCATTTTCAGGAAGTAATGTATTTGTTCCCATTATACCATTTAAAGGGACGAAACCCCGGGATATTTACTGCTAATATTATACCTGCGATACTTTATAACGCTTCATCGTGCGACTACGGAAATTGTCACACTCCAAAAGAGATATAATACAGCGGACGCAGATGTATACTTTAACCCTACCCCTTTGATAAGTTTGTATGGCTTAGAATACCGTAGATACACGTTACCAAAATGGGGACAATACTTTACTGGACAGCGAAGAAGATTATAGGCTTTATTAAGGTTGACATCTCCATGTTCTGCTGCAATGCACGTACTCCGTTGGCTGTTGAAAGGAGTTTCATTTATCTGCGCTAACTTGGAGCAGAACGGAGGATTATGGGCCACATTTTCAGTATAGCAAAGGAGGGATACTTCTGGTATTGCATAATGTGAAATCTAGAAAGTTCAGATAAACTCGCGAAAGAAGAATGATCAAATTACTAACCAAGTGTGTCAGTTATTACACGAACTCTATCCCTGGTACGATAGACACAACTCATGATCTGAGAAACTGTTCTGAGAGCCGACAACGCTTTGTGGCGAAACAAATACGCAGTATGTTTTAACAGTGAACCTAAACGACAGTTGTAAATTTTGACAAGAAGTATCTACTTATAATGTTGCGGACGTCATGTGACAAATCGTGATGAAGATGATTTGTTTCATTGCAGTATTAATCACAAGAAAAGTACTACTGCAACAAATTTGAATACGTTTACATTGGTGACGCGCAACTATCGCCTTATGCAACAGATATGGGATTAGAGGCACTATTTTGCACCTCAGATAATTGCTCAAATAGTTACTGTAAGATATCAAAACTTAGAACTACTTATTTATGATTTTATATACCTAAATAACGGATATTTGAAACAGTGTACCAACGTAACAGTTTGCACAGCTTTTACTATTTTCCTAGAAACGGAATAGTTGAGTGTTAGAGCCAAAGCTTTTAGCAAAAAACGTTCAAATGAGTGAAGAATTAGACGCATATTTCTTTCGATTCTTCACTCATTCTCAAATTTCGTTAGACCTGGGCACTACGAATTAATAGCAGAAACATGAGGAGCAACTGGCTTTAATATACGTCATTGAAACTGTAGAACAGGCTTAGTTTGTTGCATGTAAGCAATTAGATATTACATTATCCCAGTGCCGTTAGATACTGAGAAGTGTACAGGGATGCTGGCGAGGTAAAGCATTGATTCGTATGGCACTCAAGAAATTCGACATATCCATTAGTTCTACAAAATGTTGGCACTCAGTTATCGGAATTGGAAAAAAAACACCTATAAGTCTTGGTAGTTACTTTTTATAAGTTTTACTGAAAAGTGTAACTTTTTAATTGACAACGAGATCGAATCATATTTTTGTATGTAGGAAAACATTTATATTATTCTGAATAAAACGATGTGATTAATACCATTCACGCCATACAATTTATGTGAAGCAGTATTTTCTGAAGTACCAGTAATCGAATGTAAATGGCACTCAAAAATATATGGAGAAAGGGAAATCTATGGTGCGGAATCCAAAATGCTTCCGCGGTTTGAAATATTACTCCGTATATCAAAGAACCAAACACAGTTATCTCAATGAATGTTTGACATAGTAAGTTGTTGCCTTCAGTTTGAAAAAATGTGTACGAATTTCTTAATTTTCGGAACATATGGAAATATTAACGCTTTTAAAAAAACCTTTCTTATTATTCCAGTGTCTTCATTGAATAAAAATATCCGTTATTAGTTAGGCCTTTTTATAAAATAAATATACCTATGTGTTTCTTTTTATCATAATAATATTTTTTTGGTTTGCCAAAGACATTTTTTGGAAAGTACCTGAAATGTTTGAAAACGCAAAGAAAGCATGGGCTCAAGTGTTTGTGAACAACTGCTTTAGGTGTGCAATGGTATAAATTTCAGGTATGTTTCCCCTTTCACTGTACTTTCTAGGCAAACAAGAAAAATCCTATGAAAACTCTATAGAAATAGTATCAGCGGGTGGTTCTGAAAACTTGCGGAAAAATCAAAAGCACATGAAATAATAATTTCTTTATGATACATGTTTGATAACAGCAGATAAAAATTTAATGCTTACGGTAAAATTCTTAAATAAATGAACATACATATATATAAAAATTTCTCTGGTTAGGGAGAGACTTTTTAACACTATTTTGATTCGAGTGTTAAACACTTGGTGAAAATAATCATGCGATTCCAATGAAAATGTTGACTCGGAAAAAGAGCATCTCTCATTCAAAACGTTTTTTTTTTCTATTGTAACATTTAAATAATATGTGCCTGTTCAGTGAGTTGATTCAAACAAAACATTTGTTTTTATAACTATATTAATGTAAGAGGGACATTTTTGGCCTTAAGACTTTTTCTTTTTGCTGGTTTTTTGTTAAATCACTGCCAAAACTATCCAGAGATACAAATAGCTACTCTACCAAAATAAAGGATAAAGTTTTCAAACAGAAGAATAAGTAGAACAGAAATAAAAGCATACCACGTATCCCTAATCAATACTGGAACCAATAGCATTTTGAACAATTGTCCATCTATCACAGATCCCAAACATGCGGTTATTGGGGTAGCAAAATGTGCGACAGCAGATCCTTATTTTAACGGGCAATGAAACCTACGCTTAAACGGAGTATATTAGGATATTAGGTTTTAATTTGTACACCTGAGATACATTACCTGCCTTCCTAAAATTTCGTTAAATTACTTTCTGCATGGAAAGAAGTCATTTCTGTACATCATAAAGTTTACTCCTCATATTTTGGATTCATAGCATGCGAGCAAAAATATAAACTAATTTCGAGTATTCAAACAAGAGCATTTTAAATCAAATAAGACTGAATCCTTTAAACTTGTTTTTTTTCCTAATATGATTTACAAGTGTGGAACGATCACGCACTTTGAAAGATATGTTTATCTGAGTATATTATGTGGAGTGCTGATGAAGTCACGTGTTCCTTCTATTATGTTTTGTACACTCATGATTACATTTAATAATGCTGCTAAGACTGAGAACAATAAAACTGTCAAACTTCTGTAAAACAAATATCGGGCTAGCCCTGCTTCTTTAGCGGTTAAACAATACGGACGTTACGGAACACATAGGAGACAAAACCTGATGAATTTGACAATCCAAAGTTAGAACATGACACCCTTCAGCGACTACTACCAGTGATAGAAAAGTAAGCGTAATAATTTCGTCGAGCCCCAAAATTTCAACACAACATTACTGTCAAAGAGGGGCTTCTCCCATCCAGCAGCCCTTCCCAAAACGGGTAAACCCAAAGGTAACAAAAAAATCTCCCTTAGATCTGTTACCATCACTGAAAAGAATTACAGCTCCTTGACAGTAGAAATGGTGCGAAGATGAGGAACCATCATGAAAATACTTTTAACGGGTTGTTACAGCATTGTTTATATTTCATTTAGCAATGTCACTTTATTACTTATGTGGATGATACTCTGATATGGATTATAATGCTGATGTTAACAATCTTTACAATCCCATATCGTCATTTAATTTAAGTGAATTACTTCTATAGTATTTACTATTGCTTGTTTTCTTCGGAAGACATATTATGCGTTACATTATGGTTATTTTACCATTTTAAAGGAAAGATATGACCTTATTACCCTAATGCAGTGTTTTTTAACTTGGGCGGTACCACCCCAAGGAGGCGTTTGGGATTTTAAGGGGGAACGGCAAATGGTAAGGAGCCGTTGGATGGGAGTTTATTAGGTTCATGGATATTACAGCAACAATTTTTTGTTATTAATAAAGATAACAAAATGTTTAACAAAAGGGTCGTCAACTTATTTTAATATTTATGTTTGATAATTCTGTGTGACAGTACGTTTATTACTTACGTTTTTTAAGTATTTTACATTAGCTGTGTTTCAACGTACGTTTTATTCACAAGGTTTACAAGTTATGCCGCAGAAAAGTGCCAATATTTTGTGATCATGTTTTACAAACGAGGATATATTAACACTGGTAGCATACCATTTCGGCAAGAGTGGGTTTTTCATGATAGATTTTTTTACCTGCAGGACGCCTTGAATACTTTAGGCTCTGTCTGAAATACTAGTATTTTCCAAAACTTCTTGGAAACTATCAGTTCCACTTGGTTATGATCAAAGTTCGCTTTCTAAAACTTTTTCTATACAAACTAATTCATCAAGGCTGCCATTGATCAAAAGTGTGTGTGACTTTTGACAAGTGCTAAAATTATACTTTTTGTTGTACATTGTTTTTTTAATGCACGCGTGTGGCTTAATTTCTAATTTCATTTCTTTTGTCTTATATTTCACTGGAAGATCTGGCATGAAATTAATCGAAATTTATAAAATTTACATGAATTGACTCCAAATGTTTCATTTCATTGAGTAGCATGCTGTCAGTGGTCAGTACTGTAATATAAATGACACGCTGTGGATGTTTTTTTATTTCCTAATAAAAAAACATCCACAGTTTTTTTATTAGGAAATAAAGTGAAATATAAGACAAAAGAAATGAAATTAGAAATTAAGCCACACACGTGCAATGAAAAAACAATGTACAACAAAAAGTATAATTTTAGCACTTGTCAAAAGTCACACACACTTTTGATAAATGGCAGCTTTGATAAATTAGTTTGTATAGAAAAAGTTTTAGAAAGCGAACTTTGATCATAACCAAGTTACGCATGTGAACCCGAAATCCAACGGTCGTCATACTTCCCGTGTTCTCATCTAATTTCTTCTTTAGAACTGTATGATACGTCTGAAATGTCAAGTTTTGAACTGATATTTAAAAATGTATTGACACTGATAGAAAAACAGAAAGATCACATAACACAAACAAAGAATTATAAAGAACTGCAGTTGACAAAAACTCCGACTCGACTGCAAATACGACACTGCTACAAATCGACGCGTAAATTTTCATAGGGAGCCAAAAAATTTCAGCCAAACCACTGCGATGCCCCATAAAGAAAGGCCGCAACGTATCGTTAAAAAACCACGGATTTAGAGTAAGACCTGCCTGAGAAAAAGTTTATTTTGCTTTGGCCGTGCTCTGGTGCTCTTTTTATTATTTGGATGTGTCCCGACCTTTCACGCATGCCTTTAAATAAATACGAAGTTTAAAACTTATCATCCGTAGCCATGATTGAAACTATATATATGCGATATCTGTAATTCTCAACAAAAAAAAATACCCCTCTGTTTTTCAGTGCCGTTTTAGTAAATATTTAAGTGCCATAGCACGACGAAAATGTATCAGAAATTGTATCTCCAAAATTCATGCAAAATATTAGGTGTAAAAATAAATTTTAAAGCGTTTTTTTGTGTGACATATACCGTTAATTTAAATATCCAACATTTATCCGCGTTGTGGTCATGTGACTATTACTGGTCCAGAATATAAAATGTGACACAGAAGTTTACCCCAACAATTAAACGCACTTTCACAACGGTTGGTGAAAGGCGGCAAGCAATACTGCATTTTTTCGATTGTTACGAATTTTATCAAGGAAAAATTGCTGCGATCTGGTCTGTTCTGCGTGAGAATACTGTAAAGCAGGTGATTTTGATATTCGCGATCAAGGACGTAGGCGTCGCCCCGCAGAAGGTTGCACATTAGGAAATGCACGCACTGCTGGACGAAAATTCGTCTCAAACGCAAAGCAAACTAGCTAAACAATGGGGGGTAATGTAACAAACCATTTCCAATAATTTAAGGCAAATGCGAAAGATTCAGGAGGCAGGGAAATATGTGTCACATGACATGAGCCAGAGGAACAAGGATGAGCGTGTCATGAAGTGTTTGAATCTGTGGAATAAACATCACAGAAAGTATTTCCTGTGGAAAATCATTACGGCTGATGCAAAGTGGATATGGTACGACAATCCCAAACGCAAAACAACCTGGTACACAGCGGTGAAGCAACGACTTTTACACCGAAAAACATTATTCACTCCAAGATCTTTCTGCTGTGTGGGATATGAAATATTTGCTGTATTTATGAACTTTTGGAACAGAGTCAAACTGTTACTGCTGATCGCTACAAGGAACAATTGCTGCGGTTGAACCAGTAAATTTGTCGAAAACGTCCATGCACAGTCAAAGGTCTGGGTCCTGTGAAATTACGGCATCACAACGGTAGGCCATATGACACGAAATCGGTCAAGGAAACGTCATTGACGCTTGGCTGAGAGGTTTACGAGCACTCGGAGTATAGTCGCGATATAGACCCTTCAGACCATCATTTGTTCCGATCGATGCAACATGGTTCGTTTGCTGTACGGTTTCAGTCATGTGACAAAGTGCAAAAATGGGTTGACGACTTCATAGCGTCACACGGCGAAGTATTTCTTCGTGGCTGGAATCATTCAGCTGCCCGACCGATGACGGAAAGTGATAATGACGGCGCATACTTTGATTCGTAAAGGTATTGTTGTTTTCTCTCAATTTACATGTTGCCTTTTCTTAAAACGCTTTAGAACGTATTTGTACTTTTAATATATACAACAAAGCGATTCATATGGTTCTCGTTAAAAAACAATGATAATCAGAACTCTCCACATTTGAGCAAACGTTTAAAAGTACTTTGAAAGAACACACAAGCATAGTAGCAGGGAAATTGGATTTCTCAAACCTTTATAAGGGTTTACCCTCCATTTTTAGGAACACGTAGATCAATCAAGCACATATTCACTTAGTGATGGGCATAATCAAGTAGAAATAGACAATTCATTCGATTATGAAAATATCTCGAAACATTCAATTACGCCAAATTCATTTGAATGAAAGAAATCTCTCGAGAGAACTCTCGATTGCTCATACGCTGTCTTACCCAAACGAGTGCATTAGAAAGGCAAAATCGCTCGTCTCTTCTAGAGAACATAGATTCCGAGCAAAATCGCTCGTCTACCCGAAAACATCTCGAGAGGTACCGAGATCAGAGAGGTTCGGAAGTACTCGCTTTTTCCGTGATCGAATTATCTCTTGCAGGGAGAATCACTTGGTTTCCTTTATGGGTTCCTTCTAACTTCTCAAGCTGCATTATGCTATTCGAAAAATTCAGGGGTCTTTAGCCTCATTCCGTCCAGCTAAAGAAAGCTCTGAGCGTATAGCACCAATTACAAATCTTTCGAATGGTTATTTCGAATGAATATCTAGATTTGGCAAACGAAGATGGCGGCCATGAGCGTATCACGCCATCTACCGGTAAATTCTAAAGTTAGAAATCGTTCGAATGATTATTTCGAATGAATTTATCGATTTGTCAGATCTCACGATTGTAACCTTTCGATCCTTAAATTCAATCGAATATCCCGAAATCTATATTCACTACTTAATGTTAAGTGTCATTGCCCTTCAATAGGCGTTTTGGAAGCTTTAGTGTAACAATACAGAAAACACAGAAACTAATTGCCAATATTTATATCAAACTTATAATTTCAATAAAAAACCGAAAATGAAAAGAGGTGCAGGCAAACAGCACAGAATTACTCCAAAAATTGAAATTCAGAAAAAAATAGTAGTAAAATACGCAACAATTACATAACTCTTGATTATTCAGGGAAAATATAACTATGCTTTTGTGTAAGTTTTACAAAGTCAAGAGTCACGGTATAGCGAATTGTAAAATCTTAAATAATAGTGAAACTTGATAGTCCCAAACTAAAATATAATGCAATTTTTCTTCCCCTAGTTTATCTAGGATATATGAACATGTATTGGCCTATTTTATGATAATATTTCTAAGTTATATGTCCGCTGAAACATCAAATTATTAGGAACATCTACCTAATTGTCTTGTTGGGCTGACCTTAGCCAGTTGAAATACCTTTGATTTTATGTCGTGGATTACACAAGGTGAGGATTTTGTTCTGCAAGATATTCAGCCAAGCGGATGTGTTGGTGACAATTAATAGCCGAATATTCGCTTCGGGAAGTTCTTTCATATGGGTGGATATCTCCATTTCATCTCACAGGTGTTTAATTCGTATCGATCTGGTGAATGTTGTGAACATTTAGTACTCTGATATAATTGTAGAGCTCGTGGCATCAATATATGACCAACCCAGCGCAGTTGATGGGGCGTTATCGTACTAGAATAGTCCCTTCCATCAGAAAGAGCTACACTTACATGCGAGCGTACATAGTACATAGTAAATAGTGATTTTGATTCCTCGTAGCATTCAAGTACTTTTGCAGAGGTATAAACGTACCTAGCGCCCGACATGCGTATAGACAAAATTAATTACACCGACTTCAACATTTTGTGCAGTTAACGGGACGTAAGTGTGATGCTTCATTTCGTGCTGTTGAAGGCATACTTGCGAGTACAGGGACATGTATTACATAAAAGTACCACGAAAGAACATTTTTCCATTTTCTTTGTCTATCGTCACTTTATTATCTTTTAAAATTTAGTAGCCAGTTATGTTAGTTTTTTAAAATGGCAGTTTCATGGGTTTTACTGTCGTGAATATGTGTATATTAAAAATAGGTAAGTTCCGGAAAGCAAATAAACTAATACATAGGGTACAAATGAATGAATCATTAATATAAAGTTATTCTGACAAATGTGGAATCTCTGATTCGACACGGGAAAGTGTTTAGAAAAGCTTTGTGAATAAAAAAAATAGTGAAATTCGCCCACATTAAATTGTAGCACCGAAATAGACAGTTGCAATATTGCCATAGAAGAAAATGTGCACGAATATAAAACGAAGAAATATCTGATCTGAACAGTAACCTAGGGAAATGTTGATAAGTTTTCAGATTTTGATGCTCCGAAAGTATGAGTATGGAATTTTTTCAATCTTGCTTAAAATTTTCAGCCTTGTAAGTCGGACAATATTTCACATACTGAAAACACACAAGTACGCGTGTGTAAGGGAACTGGGTACGGATTAAACTTTGCATAACTTAATAACCAGCCAAACTAAACATGGATTTCACACGAACAATAGAATGTTAAACCATTACGTCCTAAATGTTCGAAGCCATTAGACTCAAATAATACTTACAGAAATTAATAATTTACAAAGACCTAAATAATAAGGACAATAATTTTAATAATTTCCATTAAGAACTGAATACATGTTGAATGATTTGACCTATTATTTTCAAAGATGAGTCCTTGATGTAATTTTGCTGTGAATTTTGTCTTTAGTAATTTGTCAGGAAACAAATTTATATGTAATATACCAAAATTAAAAGATGGAACAGTAGATCTCAATATCTCATCTTTTAAAGGGTTTGATATATTGTTGAGTAATTGTCAGGTGCATTTCACCAGCCCCCCCCCACCACGGAATTTTTTAATTTTTCAGACACCATTCGTTTGTACCACGTATGAACCGGAATGAACTCAGTTTTTTTCGTTTGAACCGCAAAAGTTTTGGAGATATTTAAAAAACAAAGTGGGGGCTGGTGAAACGATAGCCCCCCACCATGGAATTTTTAAATTTTTTTTTGCACCATTCGTTTGTACCACGTATGAACCGGAATGAACTCAATTTTTTTCGTTTGAACCGCAATAGTTTTTGAGTTATTTAAAAAACAAAGTGGGGGCTGGTGAAATGGTACCCCCAAAAAATAGATATTTCAAATTTCAGCATTGCCATTCGTTAATAAATCGTATGAACCGGAATGAACTCCATTTTCATCGTTTGAACCACAATAGTTTTTGAGATATTTAACAAATAATATTGAGAATTTGCATATAAATATAGGAGGCCGACCATTTCACCAGCCCCCCACCATGGAAATTCAAAATTTCGAAATAGCCATTCGTTAGTAAATCGTATGAACCGGAATGAACTCCATTTCTTTCGTTTGAACCGCAATAGTTTTTGAGATATTTAAAAAATAATGTTACAGGCCTATCATTTCACCCCCCCCCTCATCATGGAAATTCAAAATTCCGAAATAGCCATTCGTTAGTAAATCGTATGAACAGGAATGAACTCCATTTTTATCGTTTGAACCGCAATAGTTTTTGAAATATTTAATAAATAATAGAATTTACATATACGCACAGTGACCGACCATTTCACCAGCCCCCCACCCCCATGGAAATTCAAAATTTCAAAATAGCCATTCGTTAGCAAATCGTATGAACCGAAAAGAACTCCATTTTCATCGTTTGAACCGCAATAGTTTTTGAGATATTTAAAAAATAATATTGAGATTTTGCATATATACAGAGAGACCGACCATTTCACCATCCCCCACCATGGAAATTCAAAATTTCAAAATAGCCATTCGTTAGCAAATCGTATGAACCGAAAAGAACTCCATTTTCATCGTTTGAACCGCAATAATTTTTGAGATATTTAAAAAAGAATGTTACAGGCCATTTCATCCCCCTCCCCCCTCATCATGGAAATTTGAAATTCCGAAATAGCCATTCGTAAGCAAATCGTATGAACAGGAATGAACTCCATTTTTATCGTTTGAACCGCAATAGTTTTTGAGATATTTAAAAAATAATATTGAGAATTTGCATATATACAGAGAGACCGACCATTTCACCAGCCCCCCACCATGGAAATTCAAAATTTCAAAATAGCCATTCGTTAGCAAATCGTACGAACCGAAAATAACTCCATTTTCATCGTTTGAACCGCAATAGTTTTTGAGATATTTAAAAAAGAATGTCACAGGATTACACCATTTACCCCCCCCCCTTCGTCATGGAAATTCAAAATTTCAAAATAGCCATTCGTTAGCAAATCGTATGAACCGAAAAGAACTATTTTCATCGTTTGAACCGCAATAATTTTTGAGATATTTAAAAAAGAATGTTACAAGCCATTTCATCCCCCTCCCCCCTCATCATGGAAATTTAAAATTCCGAAATAGCCATTCGTTAGTAAATCGTATGAACTGAAAAGAACTCCATTTTCATCGTTTGAACCGCAATAATTTTTGAGATATTTAAAAAAGAATGTTACAGGCCATTTCATCCCCCTCCCCTCATCATGGAAATTCAAAATTCCGAAATAGCCATTCGTTAGCAAATCGTATGAACTGAAAAGAACTCCATGTTCTTCGTTTGAACCGCAATAATTTTTGAGATATTTAAAAAAGAATGTTACAAATCATTTCATCCCCCTCCCCCCTCATCATGGAAATTTAAAATTCCGAAATAGCCATTCGTTAGTAAATCGTATGAACAGGAATGAGCTCCATTTTTACCGTTTGAACCGCAATAGTTTTTGAGATATTTAAAAAATAATATTGAGAATTTGCATATATACAGAGAGACCGACCATTTCACCAGCCCCCACCATGGAAATTCAAAATTTCAAAATAGCCATTCGTTAGCTAATCGTATAAACCGAAAAGAACTCCATTTTCATCGTTTGAACCGCAATAATTTTTGAGATATTAAAAAAAAATGTTACAGGCCATTTCATCCCCCTCCCCCTCATCATGGAAATTCAAAATTCCGAAATAGCCATTCGTTAGTAAATCGTATGAACAGGAATGAGCTCCATTTTTATCGTTTGAACCGCATTAGTTTTTGAGATATTTAAAAAATAATATTGAGATTTTGCATACATACAGAGAGACCGACCATTTCACCAGCCCCCCACCATGGAAATTCAAAATTTCAGAATAGCCATTCGTTAGCAAATCGTATGAACCGAAAATAACTCCATTTTCATCGTTTGAACCGCAATAGTTTTTGAGATATTTAAAAAAGAATGTCACAGGCCTACACCATTTACCCCTCCCCCCTTGATCATGGAAATTCAAAATTTCAAAATAGCCATTCGTTAGCAAATCGTATGAACCGAAAAGAACTCTATTTTCATCGTTTGAACCGCAATAATTTTTGAGATATTTAAAAAAGAATGTTACAGGCCATTTCATCCCCCCTCCCCCCTCGTCATGGAAATTTAAAATTCCGAAATAGCCATTCGTTAGTAAATCGTATGAACTGAAAAGAACTCCATTTTCATCGTTTGAATCGCAATAATTTTTGAGATATTTTAAAAAGAATGTTACAGGCCATTTCATCCCCCCCCCCTCATCATGGAAATTCAAAATTCCAAAATAGCCATTTGTTAGCTAATCGTATAAACCGAAAAGAACTCCATTTTCATCGTTTGAACCGCAGTAGTTTTTGAGATATTTAACAAATAATGTTACATGCCTACCATTTCACCCCCCCCTCATCATGGAAATTCAAAATTCCGAAATAGCCATTCGTTAGTAAATCGTATGAACAGGAATCGACTCCATTTTTATCGTTTGAACCGCAATAGTTTTTGAAAAATTTAATAAATAATATTGAGAATTTGCATATATACAGAGCCCGACCATTTCACCCCCCCCCCCCCCCCATGGAAATTCAAAATTTCAAAATAGCCATTCGTTAGCAAATCGTGTGAACCGAAAAGAACTCCATTTTCATCGTTTAAACCGCAATAGTTTTTGAGTTATGGAAAAAAGGATGTTACAAGCCTACAATATTAACCCCCCCCCTCACTATGGAATTCGAAATTTCATAGCCATTCGTTAGTAAATCGTGTGGCCGCCCCGGTGGCGCAGTGGTCTAAGGCGTTGGCCTCTGATCATTCGTCCGTAAGGGGTCCGGGTTCGAATCCCGGTCAGGCATGGATGTTGTGTTTGGCTTACGGCACTGGCTCTCTCCCTTCCCTGGAACCAGTGACCCTAAATTGGGAACGGGCGACTGCTTATAGCCCATTGAGTTGCTGACGGTGGTCGTTTAACCTCCAATCAAAAAAAAAATCGTATGAACCGAAAAGAACTCCATTATTATCGTTTGAACCGCAATAGAGTTTGACATACCTACAAAAAAAAGGATTCAGAAAATATGGAGCCGACAATTCCCCCCCCCCCATGGAATTTCAAAATTTCAAAATAGCCATTCGTTAGTAAATCGTATGAATCGGGAAAACTCTGTAAGAGCGAACGTGTCGTCACGTGACTTAGCGCCGCCTCCTACTTAAGTATCCGAGGAGCACGCGCAGCGGGGCTCTCACAACAAGCAGAGAGTTCGTTTACTCTTCCCGGAAACACACACTCTCTCTCTCTCTCTCTCACTCTGTTCGAGCGAACAAACGAAACCTCCCCACTTTACTATATATATATCTGTTAATCGGGGAGGCAGGGCGACAACAGCTGGTTATACGGAAGTTTATCCACTTTCAGACATAATTTGAAAAGAACGCTTGGTTAACACATATACGAAACACTTATTCTTCATCAACTAGAATTTTGATGGCGGCGGATTACTCGCTCTTGAAAGTGACCTCGTTATGACTGGACCTGGCAAGGATCGTGGAACGCGCAAGATAAGGTGATCGAATTCTGTAGAAATCTCACCCTGCGTTGGCGTTCTAACTTAGGGTCTCCTTGACACTAGATAGACCTCTATCTTATCGATGCTTCAGGACTAGTCTTCTAGCTATCCTTCTCTAATCGATGCTTCAGTGGACTGTACTAAGTCTGTAATTCAGTAGTATATCATCAGCTACTCTACCGGTATCCCTGACTCGGGTAGATTCCTTCTGTAGCGGCGACCTACTTCATCTAGGTCGGTGCCCGCGCTTTCCCCGTGGACTCCGAGAGCCCACCACACCATCCACGCAAACGCGTTCCTTTCTATCGGAGGACTATCACCTTCGCTCTCCGAAGACAGACTGCTCGAACAGGTCCACTCGGAGCGACCTCTTCGCCCCCCCCCTTCACGCTGCTCCTTCTTCAAGGGCGACGGCGCTGACCTTCAACATGCTGCTCTCCTCTCGCGCCACGTGTCACCTCTCGCGCCCTTCACCTGCCCCATCCCTAGTCGTTTTCCGGGAATCGGGCTCCTAGACCTTTAAATCTACCTTGCGCATTCCTCGCTTATCCTCAGGCTATACATTATTGAGTGCCTCCTTCCGAGAAAGCAATCCTATCGTCGTAGTACATCCGTAGCAATACAATACACATTGTTATAACTATACAAAAGAGTATGTCTGCATTTCAGACTTGTAGGCGCCAAGTGAAAATGAACAATGTATCTGTAAAAGTCACAGCGTCCTTGGCGATACTTTCAGTTCGTAGAACAAGTCCTCGCCCTTTCTAAGGCGTGAGAACCTGAAGTCTTTTGTCATACATCTCGCCTTCCCCCCCCCCCCCAAAGGATTAAACATATTTACGAATTCTCTGTCGCCATTTTGGGAACTTGCGATGTTTTCTTTGGTCAAAAAAATCACATAATGTTTATCATTGAAATAAATTAACATCGTTAATGTGTCCGTTCTTACAAACTCCATGTTTATTTTTTGAACCCCGATAGTTTTTGAGATGTTTAAAAAATGTTCCACGATTTCAGCTGCCCCCACCCCCACCCCCGGACATTTCCTGTTTCAGAATAGCTATTCGTTAGCATCGTGCGAACCGGAAGGAGCTACATCTTTATCGTTCGAATCTGGATAGTTTCTGAGATATTTGTATAAAGGGTAATGGAGGATGATGAAGAAGTAATTTATTTTCAAAAAGTCTTGTATTCGTTCCTGTCATTATCTTAAAGATTTCTCCGTTTCTAGCTTTGAACCGCAGCAGTTGAAAAGACATTCCAAAAAGAGCGTGACGGTTTCAACATATCTTCAATGTGTCTCACGGACCAGAACACAAGAGAACCGAAAAATGCATGGCATAGTAAAACAGCCAAAATCTCGGAGCGGAAACAAACGACGCAATCCAGTCTGTTGTAAACATACAGTACAAGGCATCACAGAAAGAAACGGAGCATGGCAGAGACACAAAGCAGTCTGTTACATTACAATCGTGCGCTGTAGTCGGTGGCAGATACAACACGAGGCGAAGCACACAGGGAACAGTCACTGAGCAGAGGAACGGCTGAGCCAGCAAATAGAGAAAGCACCATACCTGGAACCACGGAGCAACACGATGAGTAGAAAACCCAGGAACTATTCCTTCTTCCTTTTAAGGAAAAAACGAAATTATTGGTGCGAAATTATTGCTGTCCATCTGTGGTTGCCGCCCCGGTGGCGCAGTGGTCTAAGCGATGGCCTCTGATCATTCGTCAGAAAGGGGTCCGGGTTCGAATCCCGGTGAGGCATGGATGTTGTGTTTGTCTTAAGGCACTGGCTCTCTCCCTTCCCTGGAACCAGTGACCCTAAATTAGGGACGGGCGACTGCTTATAGCCCATTGAGTTGCTCACGGTGGTCGTTAAACCTCCAATCAAACAAACAAACAAACCATCTGTGGTTATTGGGCGCCATCCTCCGACAAAAAGAGAAATAATGGTACTTATGCCACATTGAAAAGAAAAACATTAAGGAAAAACTATTACTTTCTTTAAAATTGGCATTTTCTGTCTAACAGTGGCATAGCAGTTAGACATACTATACAAAACATAGCAAGGTAGGAAGCAACACATGGCACTCCGGGAAAATCGGGCAGGGGGCATGCTTGAACCACAGAAAAACAGAAGCAGAACGAACGGTGCGAGGCAGTTGGTGATGGTCATGTAAAGCGGATGCAGGCAGGACATCGTAAGACAAAACACACAGAAAAAGGTCACAAAGCAGAATGATGAGGGGAAAAAAACGAGGCACGAGAGAAAACACTTCACAAAGAGGAGAACGAAACAACAAGGGCTCAAAGAGACAGGGAGAAACATAGCTAAGAAAACACAACAGAAATCAATCATCAAACAAAACCACACAGGAGCTAATCAGGTGGACACCGAAGAAGGAGACGATGTTGAGCATGACAAATGAAGTGGTCAAGACAACCATAGTAACATTCAACTTCCGGGTAAGAGCCCGAAAGGTGAAAAAATGCAAAGTAAAAAGCGCTAAGATTGTCAACCAGAGATGAGTAAACTACCGGATCGTTGGAAGCAATAAAGTGATTAAGTGGAGCATCGTGAGAAGAGTCAAAGAACAATGGGAAAGCGGCATCTAGAGAAAGAGTCTGCGTAAACTCGGGAACAACTTGAAGGCGAGCAACAAGATCAGGCACAACAGAGGGACTGTCAAGAACGCGAGCAAAAGTGACGGCAGCAGGATCAGGAGCGGAGCCTTGCGAAGAACGATGAGGAGGAGACATAACCACAGCGGCACGCTTAGCGCGAATCTTGCGATTAGACCGATGACGACGCTTCTTATTAGGAGCAATACCAGTAGGGAAATGTTGACGAAGAGGACGAGACGACGTAGAAGGAACAACAGGCGGCGTCTCGGGAATCTGGCGAGGTGAATAGGGTACAAAGTCGGATGACACATGCAAAGAGGTAACTGCAGGAACAACAGAACCCGGGGAGGGTGGAGTTTCAAACGAGTCTAGAAGAGGAGCTGTGCGAAAGAGCGGGGACCGATCATGGCGACCAGAAGGTGAAACAAAGACAACGGCACTAGAAGCATCAGAAGAGCCCCGAGAAGGTGAAAAGGGCGGAGAGCACACCGGAGTACTGGAACCAGTGGAGGAAAGATGAGCGTCTGAGGGTGGCGAAGCCGACGTACGCAGCGGCGATGGTGGAGCAGAAAATCCCGGGATCGGGATAGACGTAGTGACTTGCGAAAACAAAGAAGGCAGCACCTGAACAGGCGGAGAAGGTGCAGCAACAGGATGTGACAAAGCGCAAACATCAGACGATGAAAAAGAAAGAAATACAGACGAAGGCACCGAAACAGGAGCAGTAGATCCAGATGTACCCACAACAGACGATGCTGGCGAGGAAGGAAAAAGACCAACGGAGGCAGATGATGGAGATAGAGACTAAGAAGGTGTGAACGGATCAGGCGAAAGCGTGGTGACTGGAAGCGAAGAAAGAGGTTCTGTGACGGGAACTTGAGCAGCCGTTGAAGAAGACTAGGAAGAAATGAGGGGGATTGCGAGAAATGGTGACCAGGCTGTTTACATGAGATGCAATGATAGGCAGTGAATACGTTGATTGCGACGTTGTGATGACAACAAATCACCAGAAAAGTTGTGGGGCAGTAAGAAACAGTCTGTGTCAGGGAAAAAAACTAAGTCTTGGCGGCGGAAGCCAAAATAAGGACGATCACCTTGATCAACATGGGCGGCGGGTATCTTGCGGATATCACCAAGAACGCGGCCACACCGAGAAGGAAAAGCATGTAAAAACTCATCGGAAACGTCCGGAGGTACAGGTTACAAATTAAGAAAAACGGGAGAATGTGCAAGGGGGATAGGGACCACGCTATGATCTCCAACGGAAAATCTAGTCGATAGGACTTGAGGAACAAACTCAGGTGAAAAAATATATACAAGAATGGACTTAGGCTTGCTGGCGAAATGTGTAATTGCACCGGAAGGGAGAAACGACAATGCAGACATACACTGTATAGACGTGCAACTTGACATTGGGTAAGGCGTCGAACTTGACACTTAAACTAAGAGTTGAAAGCATTGTACGTGTGCAATAAGCGTAGAACCTTGACGTGAAATATAGGAGTCCAAGGCTGTCGCGAGGAAAGTCGGAGACGTTGAACACGGATCTGTAGCAGGATGAGGAGAAGAGCAGTCGTGGGACGCATCCAGCACACTTGGAGGACAAGTCATCGAAGCAGCACATAGTGACGTGAGAGGGAAATAGAATTTAGAAGCAGAAGCACAGGCCATGGACAATGTGTAGAAATGCACGGCGAAGGGCACACAGATCCACTATAACAAGGTGGAGCACCAGGAAGGCGATCAGCATACCGAAGAAGGCAGCGCAGAGAACCACTGTCAATGGGTGGAACACAAGGAAGGTAATCCACACACCGGTGAAGGCAGCGCAGAGAACCATTAACGATGATTGGAGCGCAAACACGGAAGGCAAATGTAGACACAGCAGCAGGAAGGCTACTGCATGCAGCAGACAGTTTTAGAGCAAAAAGTCAAGGCGAGTCACGATGGGCAGATTGTAAACAGGTCCAACGAGATGAATTGTAAACAGGCCCAACGAAATGAATTGTAAACAGGCCCAACGAGATGAATTATAAATTAATATCGGCAAAATATGCATGTACCAACTCGAAAGAATGACTAGGAAGAGAGCGCAGACATTCATGCACGAGAGAAACACAAATTAATTCGGCGGTGGGCGCTAGATACAGGCGGAACACAAAATGCAGAGCTCGAAAGGGCGTGGCCAGCAGAGCAACGAGACGGGATGCTGTGTGAGTCAAATATCGTACAAAGACAATTGTTTGGATGGGACCATTTCAAGAATGTTTGTTTTAAATTTAAGGGTGCATCTGCTTTGCACTTCCTTTCGACCGAAGCGTGTTAAAGTGGAAAAGTTTCCTGCACGTTCTTTGAAAACTAAATAATGTACTTATACCTTCACTATATACATGTATCTGTCTGTATACGTTTATCTGTGTACCTCTAAGTCTGATTTAATATCAGCCTCTTTTTGCTTTGGGAAGCTAGAACAGTGAGAACGATGATCCTAGCATTTTAATCTTTATCTGATCCATAATTTCGCCGCCAAGAGCGAAATGCAAATTCCACCGATTTCAAAATATATTTTGCTTCATATCGTTGCTCAAAAATCAGATTGAAACACTTTCGACGCCTATTGAATGTATTATTTTTACGTACAGCTTATTGTATCTTAATATTACCGAATTTTTCTGTTACGACGAGCAAATACGTACATTACTGTTTGTGAAAATTGCAACGTCAAAAAAGAATCGCACTATTCAAAAGAAATTTATATCACAGATTCCTCATGTTGCAGGAGATAACTGATTTTATTTTTAGATCTATAGAAGATTTTGTCAATTCAAATCTCAGTACTATTTGTTCAGTTGCTGCCTACCAAAGATGGTAGGCAGCAACTGAACAAATAACTAGTATACGAATGAATAATTAATACACACAATTGACGTAGATTTGGGACATCAAACAGATGGCATGGCTCTTTCCACGGTTTTAAGTGAGTCACGGGAAAAGTATCATCGGCCGCCAACGGAAATCGAACCAAGGATCTTCCAGTTACTCGCTGGACATGCTACCACTGCACCAATTGCTGCTTATCATCTTTGGGGAATCCCCACCATTGTGCGGGTCTCCAAGAAGCAACCAGCCATGTGGTTTGGCAATTAATCACATGTGAGTCTGGAGAATTCGAGGCCGCTGCGGTGCAGTGGTAGCATGTCCAGCGCGTAACTGGAAGACCCTGAATTCAATTCCCGGTGGCGGCCGATGATAGTTTTTCCGTGACTCACTTAAAAACGTGGAAAGAGAAATGACTTCTGTTTGATGTTCCTAATCCACGTCGATTGTGTGTATTAATGCAGGACAATTACAGAGGCATCTGTGGCACGTAGTCCGGTCATCTTCAATAGCGCGTCGCACCGCTTCGTGCGGTGATACATGTTGCAATATGGTCCAGCATAGAGGCGAACAGACGCCTGATGTCCTGCTGAAGAGGGCCCACACTTGTTGGACGGTGTGCTCCAAATCCCGGATAGTGCGGCACAGAGTCAACCGGCGTTTCAACTGGTCCCACGCATGCTCGATAGAGGACATGTTCGGTGAGCGGGCAGGCCATGGAACTGTATGGACATGACGTAGGCAGTCCTAGAAAACCCGAGCCGTGTGCGGGATGGCATTATCCTGCTGGTATAGTGCACCTAGAATTCCGGCCAGGAGTGGGAGCACATGGGGCCATATGATCTCATCCACATACCGCTGGCCCGACAATGATCCACGTACTACTACTAGAGCTGATCGGCTATCGTAGGCAATAAACCATAAAGGCTCCCTAGACCATAATGCCTGCAGTGGAGTAGGTGGTACGCTCGATAGCAATGTTGGAATTGTGCCGTTGACCCCGGGACCTCCACACCCGGACACGATGATCCTCTGTCCCCAAAACGAACCGACACCAATCGCTGAACACCACACGTCGCCAGTCTGTGGCGTTCCACGTTGCTCTCGCCTGGCACCATTGCAAACGGAGCCGGCGATGATCCGGTGTTAATGGCAGAACACGTAAGAGGCGCTGGGATCGCAGATTCGCTTCCGCGAGGCTTCAGGAAATGGCTCGTTGGCACACAAGAGCCGCTACATTTGCCTGAGGAGAGGACAGGGTTCTCGTGGGATCTATTCGTGCCTGCCGTACGAACTGTCGATCCTCTCTACGGATGGTCCTCCTGGTTCGTTCGGAGACACCCGCCGTGTGGCAGTGCCGTCACGTGTCCACTGCTCCCAACACAGTCGGACGGTATGGTCAGAACGATCCACGTGGTGGGTTATACGGCGCGCCGACCGACCTGCTGTTTTCAGCCCGATGATCAGGCCTCTCTCAAAGCCCGTAAGTTGCGTACATCGACGTCTCTGGTGTCTACCCGGCATTCTTGTCACTCTATACTCTTGCTTGCGCCGGCCGGTGCTTTTCTCTTTCATGGGGCATCGACTACACGCCGGTTTATAAGGCTGCCGGTTGGTGCTAGCAGCGCCGCCACAAGGTGTGCGGTTATGCGCACTCGCACCAAACTCACCCTAGCTATTTGCAAAGTTTCGCGGTTGTAGCATGTTTTCTTCTAGGTGTGCAAATTTCTTGTCCACGAGTGTACAAGAAGCAAGTGGAAGAATTGAAACTTCACTCGCCCAAGTTTTCACCAGCTGTCTCAACGAAGGTAAGATTCTTGAGTATTGGGATAATGGTACAATGATCCTGCTACATAAAAAAGGTGACGTTGAGGATCTCAGGACCTACAGGCTCATCAGCCTCCTATCAGTTATTTATAAAATTTTCACTTAGATTCTTTCACATCGCATGAAGGTAAAACTGGACATGGCTCAAGCAAGAGAAGAAGCTGAATTCAGGAGTGGCTACAGCACTGAAGATCATGTCCATGTACTTAGAGAACTAACTGAAAGAACAAGAGAATATGAACTCCCATTATGCAAGGCTTCTATTGATTATAAAAAGGCCTTCGATTCCGTAAAACCATCAGCAGTTACAATTGCTTTGAAAACCTGCGGTATTGCAGATGCATACATTAGCATTATTAATAGTATCTCTGAAAATGCAATTGCAAAAGTTTGGATATTTGAGGATGCAGCACTAATAAAAATTGGAAAGCTAGTGTGACAAAATAAAATCATATTTCCCAAACTCTTTAATCCCACATAGCAAAATATTTTTTAATTACTGAACTGGGACAAAGAAAAAATATTTATGCAGATAATTTAAATCTCGTTCGTTTTGCTGATGACGTTGTCATTTTTGCAACTACGACTTCTGAACCGCAGAATACGATCCAGGAACTTGCTGACAAGAGTAAAGAAGTGGAATTAAAAATGAACTTTCAGAAGGCAAAAGTGACGTATATTGCTTTTACAAGAAACGAAGATTTATTTATTGATGTTGAAAAGCTTGAGACAACCGATACCTACATTTATCTTGGGCAGCAGATATGAAGTAAGGAAAAAATTGATGAAGAAATTAATCGGCGTGTAAAACTTGGATGGATAGTTTTTGGAAGAAGAAGTACAATTTTTACGAAAGGTATGCCATTGTGTCTTAAAAGATAAGGGTTTAATCAGTTCATCCTGCCAGTGCTTACGTATGGAGCACAGACATGGACCTTAACTAAACAAGTTAGTAAAATAATGCAATGCATTGAATATGATACGCTTTCCAACATAGCAGAAATAATTACTCAAGTTATGAGAATAATGGTTGTGGAATAAATCTCCGTCCTGTGCCCTGACCTTTGATCCCATTTCGATGATATTCAACAGAACCGGTTCGGTATACCTCCGAAATAACATGATAACGTTTTGTCGCAATCGAAGCATTTTTACGTAAGTTATGATGCATAAGGACTATGGAATAGATCCAGCCTCCTGTGTCCTAACCTTTGACCCTATTTTGTCCATTTTCCATAGGGTTTGTCCCCAGGGGGTTCCCTACCACATACTAAAATTTCACCGAAATCGAACCATTTTTACGTGAGTTATCATGCCGACAGACGGACGGACGGACGGACGGACAGACGGACAGACGGACGGAAAACGCTGAAGCATATACGCTTCTTCAACCTACGGTTGGAAAGCGTAAAAAAGACAAACAAAGACTGCAGACAACGCAAAAAGCCCTGGAGAGAATCATGCTTGGTGTAAACAGGAAAGATAAGCAGAGGAACTCATGGATAAAGAAAACGACAAGAGTTGACGACATCATGACCACAATGAAATCACTGAAATGGTGAGGGCATGACATGTTGCTAGAAAACGACCACCGACGGAAAACCGAAATTTTAGAATGAATTTCGAGGGACAGGAAAAGACCCAGAAGAAGACCCTATGGTAGATGGATGGATGAAATTCGAAAGCATAGAGGTGTGTCATCGAGGAGACACGCTCAAGACAGACAATTGTGGAAGAAACTTGGGGAGACCTTCATCCAGTAATGGATTCAAAGCAGTTGACAATGATGATGATATATATATATATCATTGTCA
Source organism: Macrothele yani (assembly GCA_039090855.1). Taxonomy (NCBI): domain Eukaryota; kingdom Metazoa; phylum Arthropoda; class Arachnida; order Araneae; family Macrothelidae; genus Macrothele; species Macrothele yani. The sequence continues at coordinate 3,654,205 of CM077018.1, forward strand.
ACCATTATCAATCCACTGCTGGACGAAGGTCTCCCCAAATTTTCTCCACAACGGTCTGTCTTGTGCCAGTCTCTTCCATGTCACTCCCGCATACTTTCGAATTTCATCCACCCATCTCCCATGTGGTATTCTTCTGGGTCTTTTCCTGTCCCTTGGAATTAAATCTATAATTTCGGCTGTCCATCGATGGTCTGTCCTTCTGGCTGTATGTCCAGCCCATTGCCAATTCAGGGATTTTACTCTGATCATGATGTCTTCCACTCTCGTCATTTTTCGGATTCACGAGTTCCTCTTCTTATCTCTCCTGGTTACACCAAGCATGCACCTGTCCATGCTGCTTTGAGTTGTCTGCAGCCTTTGTATGTCTCTTTTAGTTAAGGTCCACGTCTCTGCACCATACGTAAGCACTGGAAGGATGCATTGATCAAACACTTTTCTTTTAAGACATAATGGCATATTGCTCTTAAAAATTATGATGTTTCTTCAAAAAGCTCTCTAGGCAAGTTTTATACGCTGATTAATTTCTCCATCAATGTGACCCTCACTTGATATCTGCTGTCCAAGATAACGTACGTAACTTGTATCTCCAGCTTTTCTCCATCAATCGATAAATCTTCATTTCTTGTAAAAGCATTGTACATCACTTTTGTCTTCTGAAAGTTCATTTTTAATCCCACTTCTTTACTCTTGTCATCAAGTTCTTGGATCATACTCTGCAGCTCTGATGGGGTAGTTGCAAAAATGACTACGTCATCAGCAAAACGAAGGTGAGTTAAATAATCTCCATTAATCTTTATGCCTTTATTTTCCCAGTTCAGTGATTGAAAGACATTTTCCAATGTGGCATTAAAGAGTTTGGGAGATATGGTGTCACCTTGTCTCACTCCCTTTCCAACTTTTATGTGTGCTGTATTCTCAAACAGCCGAATCTTTGCACTTGCATTTTCATAGATGTTATTAATAATATTAATGTATGCATCTTCAATACCGCAGGATTTCAGAGCCATTGTAACTGCTGATGGTTTCACCGAATCAAAGGCTTTTTCATAATCGATAAAAGCCATGCACAATGGAAGTTCATATTCCTTCGCTCTTTCAATTAGTTCTCTCAGTACGTGGATATGATCTATTGTGCTGTAGCCACTCCTGAATCCAGCTTGTTCTCTCGGTTGAGCCATGTTCAGTGTTACCTTTAAGCGGTGTGAAAGAACTTTAGTGAATATTTTATTAAACCACTGATTGGAGGCTGATAGGTCTGTAGTTCCTGAGATCCTCAATGTCACCTGTTTTATGTAGCAAGATCATTGTAGCGTTGTTCCAATCCTCAGGAATCTTCCCTTCATTAAGGCATCGAGTGAAAATTTGGGCGAGTACTGTTTCGATTTCTCCACTTGCTTCTTGTATGATGTCCAAAGTAATTCCATCTTCTCCTGGAGTTTTCCCCCGCTTCATGTTCTTTTTTGCATGCGCAACGTCTGCTGGGAGGACTGGAAGAACTCTGGTACTGGTACCTTTCATGATGTCTTTAGAACATGTATCATCCCTTTCATATAATTTGGAGTAGAAATCTTTCACTCTTGTCAAAATTTCGCCTCTATTTCTTGTTACAGAACCATTTTCTTTGCTCAGTGCCATAATCTGTTTTCTTCCCTTACTGAGATGTCGCTTTGCTGTCTTTAGGCTTTGGTTGTTTTCAATTGCTTTCCTCACTAGTTCGCAGTTGAATTTCCTTACGTCTTTAGTGATAATTTTTTGTACTGTCTTGCATAGCTCTATATATTCCACTTTGGAAGTCACATCTTCTTTAGTTGTCCTCATCTCTCTTCTTTTTTGCATCAACATTTTGGTTTCTCCTGATAATTTGTACACATGCAACTTGTTCTTAGACCCAGCTCATTTTGTTGGTGTTTCCATAAGAGTTTTGGTTGCTTTTCTGTTAACTTCAGAAATATCTACTTCTTCCGATGTTAGGCGTTCTAAAGCCGAGAACCTGTTCTTCAGTTCCAACTTGAAGGTATTATGGTGTTTTTTAAGGTTGGTTATGTCAATACATTTTGTTTGTCTTATGAGCTTGCCACGTTCGAGTTTAGTGTTGAGGTGCATCTTACATCTCACCAATCTATGGTCACTACCTGTGTTGAACTTGTTCAGCACACTGCAGTCTCCTATGACGAATTTTTTGTTACACATAATAAAATCAATTTCACTTGTTATCCCATTTGGATGTCTCCATGTCCCTTTCCCGTGTGGCTTTTTCCTGAAAAAGGAGTTCAAGATGAAAAACCCTTCTGCCTCTGCAAACTCAACGAGAGTATTTCCACGCTGGTTTCTGTTGCCGTGAGCGAATTTACCTACTGAAGTTTCATTCTGTTGCCGTGAGCGAATTTACCTACTGAAGTTTCATTCTGTTGCCGTGAGCGAATTTACCTACTGAAGTTTCATTCTGTTGCCGTGAGCGAATTTACCTACTGAAGTTTCATTCTGTTGCCATTGCCCTATTTTTGCATTGAAATCTCCCATAATTATCTTCAAGTGCTGCTTACCTTTATTATTTAGATGACGAATTTCCTCATAAAATTCTTCAATTTCTTCTTCAGGGTGACTTGTGGTGGGTGCATGAGTTTGAATAGTCTGAACTCTTCGTTCGTTTATATATATATATATAGAGAGATTTATATATATAAATCTACACGCATCCCGTCTTTCCAAGCAATGGGATGCGTGTTAATTCTGCCACACCTGCGGATGTAACTCTTCGTTCGTTTATATATATATATATATATATATATATATATATATAAACGAACGAAGAGTTACATCCGCAGGTGTGGCAGAATTAACACGCATCCCATTGCTTGGAAAGACGACGCATCCCATTGCTGGGAAAGACTACGCATACCGTCTGGAAAGAGGAACTTTAGTTTCTCCTTGAACCATTTGGATCTGTCAACATGAAAGTCACATGTTGACAGATCCGCTATAGGCTGGGTGGTTCAGAACCTCTCACCCTTTCCATGCTAACGCATCCTGCATAATGTGTGCAACAGAATCACACCACGCGAAAGCATGCCAGGTCACCCATTCTTGATTGCTTTATGCAGCTTGTCCACTGTGTCGATGTAGTGGTTGGCATTGCTGTTCACGTGAGGCTCTTTAAAGTTCACCAACAAAAGCCCTTCATGGTCAAAAAATGCGGTCAGCATAACCTCCCCGGCGGAGTCCTGTGACTTGAATTTTATGTGTTTTGGTGATCCGGGATGTTTCCATTGCATGCTCGCTGGTTTGCTGGATGGCTCAAAGTGGTGGCACCGCGATATGTCACCTGCCACTATGCGCGATATAAATGCATCACCCTCTGCTTTGTAACGCAGCAAAGTGGTTCAAACTACAACCCATACATTCTTCCTTATGGTGGTCAGTCAGCATCCGCGGGATTAATTTTAAACATACTTTCCGATATTGCAGTATCTTCGTAACCACAGTTTGAACTGTAACAAATGTCATAGCACAGTCCTCCGTTTGCGAACGTCAGCCCCGACGACGGTTTTACATGCATTTCTTTCTCGGTGTGGGTGCATTGTTTGTGTTATTCGCGAGCTCCCCGCCGATCAAGGTGATCGTCTTTATTTAGGCTTCCGACGCCAAGCCTTAGTTCTCTTCCCTGATATGGACTCCATTACTTCCTGCCCCACTGCTTTCCAGGTGCTTTGTGTTAATCACAATGTCGTTATAAACGTGTTTACTGCGTATCATTGCTTCTCATGTAAAACGCCTGGTCATCATCGCTTGCAGTGTCCGCTCACCTCTTCTTGTTCTTCCTCAACGGCTGCTCAAGTGCCCATCACAGAACCCCTTCTTCACTTCCGGTCACCACGCCTGCACTTGTTTCGCTTCCACCTTCTTAGTCTCCATCTCGATTGTCGTTGCCTTCCTCTGCAGGTCTTTTTCCTTCTCCACTAGCGTTGCCTCTTGTGGATACATCTGGATCTACTGCTCCTGCTTCGGTGCCTTCGTCTGTCTTGCTTTCTTCTTCGTCGTCTGTTGTCTGTGCTTTGTCACATCCCGTTGCCGACCTTTCTCCGCCTGTTCAGGTGCTGCCTTCTTTGTTTTCGCACGTCACCTCGTCAATCCCAACCACGGGATTCTCTGCTCCATCATCTTCGCTGTGTACGTCAGCCTCGCCACCCTCAGACGCTCATCCTTTCTTCAGCCGTTCCAGTACTCCGGTGTGCTCTCCGCCCGTTTCACCTTCTCCGAGCTCTTCTGATGCCTCTAGTATTGTTGCCTTCCTTTCGATTTCTTGTCCCGTGATCGGTCCCCGCTTTCCAGCACAGCTACTCTTCTGGATTTGTGTGAAGCCTCACCTTCACCAGCTCCTGTTGCCCCATCAGTTGCCTCTTTGCTTGCGTTATGCGCACATGATCCATATCTTCCTTGTCAGACTTCTCACTTGCTGTCGGTTACTCCTTCTTCATCACCACGTCCCTGTTGGTACTGCTTCTAATAAGAAGTGCCGTCGTCGCTCTAATCGAGAGACTCGTACTAAGCGAACCGCAGTCGCTCAGCCTTCTCTTCATCGTTCTTCAGGTTCCGCTCCTAATTCTACTGTTGCTGCTTTCGCCGAACTTATTGGTACTCCCTCCGTTTCCACTGCAATTGTCGCTTGCCTCCAAGCTGTCCCTGGGTATTCGAAGATTCTCTTCCCAGATGTTGCCAACCCTTGTTCTTTGCCTCTTCTTGTGACGCTGGTTTGGATCCCCTTCTTGACTCACATGATCCAGCTGATTACTCGAATATGATCGAGGATATTCGCTGCTTCCTCCACGTTTTCGTTGACCTCACGAGATCTTACCCCTGAGATATTTCGTTATTAAAGTTTTCTTAATTGCTACCTTGGTGATACTCAAAATCGCCTCATTGATCTGGTTCTGACCGATTAGTTTCTGTCTGCACTTGCATGATGTTTCGCTTCCTGCCGTCTTTGCCTTGCTGCTGTTCCGTCTTACTCCTTTGCATGTTTCTGTTTTGCGTTTTACCCAACCTTTTTCTTTCCGTTGTATCCTATGTACCGCCATGTTTTCTCCACATCTCGGTTCTTTCAAACATCCGCCCGGTGCCTACTTCCGTGAACCCGTCACATCGTTTTGTTCACATAGCTTCTTCCTGTGTGCATTGTTATGCGCGATTCTTCTCTTATACCTTTCGTCATTGTCCTGGATTGCCCTATGTTGCTGTTCGCACCCAGTTAGTTTTTTCAGGTGTTCCGTGGGTTTGTTTTTCCTGTCTCGTCGAGTCTTATGTCATGCCATGTGCCTCAGCATACCTTCTACTGTTGTGCTACGTTACTTGCTCATCCAGTGTGACTCATCTCGTCAGATACTTACCGTTATTGCTTTGCCTCATGCTAATTGATTGTCCCATACTGTTACCTACACCATGCCATCTTTGCAAGTGTTATCTGTTGCACCTCGTTTTCTGCTTTTCATGCTGCGCCCCGGAGCATGAAAAGCAGCCTCCAGTTCGATGTATTCTCCATCTCCATGTCCGTCGTTCCTTCTGCTCAGTGACTGTTCCAGTGTGCTTCGCCTATCACAGATTGCCTTGTGCTGCTCGTTCAGCTTCGTTTATCTTTGTATGTCCTGATTGGCTTTTACAGACTGCTTTGTGCTGCTCGTCCAGTACCGTTATTCTTATTGTTTTATCATGCCATTTATTTTCCGTTCTCCTGTGTACTAGTCCTCGATATCTAATAAAGCAACGTCACGTTGTTTTTGGAATGTCTTTTCAACTGCTGGGGTTCAAAGCTAGAAACAGGGAGTTCTTTCAGCTAATGTCAGGAACGAATGAAAGACTTTGTGCAAAACAAATTACTTCTTCATTATCCTCCATTACCCTTATTACAAATATCTCAAAAACTATCAAGATTCGAACGATGAAGAAGGTCTTTCTGTTTCACACCATGCTAACGAATAGCTATCCTGAAATGGGAAATGTCCAGGTTGGGTTGGGCGGGGTGGGGAGGCAGGTGAAATCGTGGGCTACTAACATTCTTTTTTAAACATCTCCAAAACTATTGCTATTCAAACTATGAAAATGGCATTTATTCCGGTTCACACCATTTACTAACGAATGACTATCTTGAAATTTTTAATGAATTTACATGGTGAGAGGGGGGTGATGGTCGGTCTCGAATATATATATACATAAGTTCTCAATATTGTTATTTTTTTCTCAAAAACTGTTGTGGTTCAAACGATGAAAATGGATTTCCCCTCGGTTCATACGATTTGCTAACGAATGGCTATTTTGAAATATTGAATTTTTCCATGGGGGTGTGTGCAATGGTCGTCCCCCAATTTTCTCAAACTTTTTTTTTTTTAAATCTATCAAAAACTGTTGGCCGCTCCGGTGACGCAGTGGTCTAAGTGACGGACTCTGATCATTCGTTCGAACAGGGTCCGGGTTCGAATCCCGGTGAGGCATGAATGTTGTGTTTGTTTTACGGCACTGGCTCTCTCCCTTCCCTGAAACCAGTGACCCTGAATTAGGGACGGGCGACGGCTTATAGCCCATTGAGTTGCTCACGGTGGTCGTTAAATCTCCAATAAAAAAAACTGTTGCGGTTCAAACGATAAAAATGGAGTTCATTCCTGTTCATACGATTTACTAACGAATGGCTATTTCGGAATTTGGAATTTCCATGATGAGGGGGGGGGGTGAAATGGTAGGCCTGTAACATTATTTGTTAAATATCTCAAAAACTATTGCGGTTCAAACGATGAAAATGGAGTTCTTTTCGGTTTATACGATTAGCTAACGAATGGCTATTTTGAAATTTTGAATTTCCTTGGTGGGGGGCTGGTGAAATGGTCGGTCTCTCTGTACATATGCAAAATCTCAATATTATTTTTTAAATATCTCAAAAACTATTGCGGTTCAAACGATAAAAATGGAGTTCATTCCTGTTCATACGATTTACTAACGAATGGCTATTTCGGAATTTTAAATTTCCATGATGAGGGGGGAGGGGGATGAAATGATCTGTAACATTCTTTTTTAAATATCTCAAAAATTATTGCGGTTCAAACGATGAAAATGGAGTTCTTTTCAGTTCATACGATTTGCTAACGAATGGCTATTTCGGAATTTTGAATTTCCATGATGAGGGGGAGGGGGATGAATTGGCCTGTAACATTCTTTTTTAAATATCTCAAATATTATTGCGGTTCAAACGATGAAAATGGAGTTCTTTTCAGTTCATACGATTTACTAACGAATGGCTATTTCGGAATTTTAAATTTCCACGATGAGGGGGGAGGGGGAATGAAATGGCCTGTAACATTCTTTTTTAAATATCTCAAAAATTATTGCGGTTCAAACGATGAAAATAGAGTTCTTTTCGGTTCATACGATTTTCTAACGAATGGCTATTTTGAAATATTGAATTTCCATGGTGGGGGCTGGTGAAATGGTCGGTCTCTCTGTATATATGCAAAATCTCAATATTATGTTTTAAATATCTCAAAAACTATTGCGGTTCAAACGATAAAAATGGAGTTCATTCCTGTTCATACGATTTACTAACGAATGGCTATTTCGGAATTTTAAATTTCCATGATGAGGGGGGAGGGGGATGAAATGATCTGTAACATTCTTTTTTAAATATCTCAAAAATTATTGCGGTTCAAACGATGAAAATGGAGTTCTTTTCAGTTCATACGATTTGCTAACGAATGGCTATTTCGGAATTTTGAATTTCCATGATGAGGGGGAGGGGGATGAATTGGCCTGTAACATTCTTTTTTAAATATCTCAAATATTATTGCGGTTCAAACGATGAAAATGGAGTTCTTTTCAGTTCATACGATTTACTAACGAATGGCTATTTCGGAATTTTAAATTTCCACGATGAGGGGAGGGGGAATGAAATGGCCTGTAACATTCTTTTTTAAATATCTCAAAAATTATTGCGGTTCAAACGATGAAAATAGAGTTCTTCTGGGTTCATACGATTTTCTAACGAATGGCTATTTTGAAATTTTGAATTTCCATGGTGGGGGGCTGGTGAAATGGTCGGTCTCTCTGTATATATGCAAAATCTCAATATTATTTTTTAAATATCTCAAAAACTATTGCGGTTCAAACGATAAAAATGGAGTTCATTCCTGTTCATACGATTTACTAACGAATGGCTATTTCGGAATTTTGAATTTCCATGATGAAGGGGGGGGTAAATGGTGTTGGCCTGTGACATTCTTTTTTAAATATCTCAAAAACTATTGCGGTTCAAACGATGAAAATGGAGTTCTTTTCGGTTCATACGATTTGCTAACGAATGGCTATTTTGAAATTTTGAATTTCCATGGGGGTGGGGGGCTGGTGAAATGGTCGGTCTCTGTGCGTATATGTAAATTCTATTATTTATTAAATATTTCAAAAAATATTGCGGTTCAAACGATAAAAATGGAGTTCATTCCTGTTCATACGATTTACTAACGAATGGCTATTTCGGAATTTTGAATTTCCATGATGAGGGGGGTGAAATGATAGGCCTGTAACATTATTTTTTAAATATCTCAAAAACTATTGCGGTTCAAACGATGAAAATGGAGTTCTTTTCAGTTCACACGATTTGCTAACGAATGCATATTTTGAAATTTTGAATTTCCACGGTGGGGGGCTGGTGAAATGGTCGGTCTTTCTGTATATATGCAAATTCTCAATATTATTTTTTAAATATCTCAAAAACTATTGCGGTTCAAACGATAGAAATGGAGTTCATTCCGGTTCATACGATTTACTAACGAATGGCTATTTCGAAATTTTGAATTTCCATGGTGGGGGGGCTGGTGAAATGGTCGGCCTCCTATATTTATATGCAAATTCTCAATTTTTTTTTGTTAAATATCTCAAAAACTATTGTGGTTCAAACGATGAAAATGGAGTTCATTCCGGTTCATACGATTTATTAACGAATGGCTATGCTGAAATTTGAAATATCTATTTTTTGGGGTACCATTTCACCAGCCCCCACTTTGTTTTTTAAATAACTCAAAAACTATTGCGGTTCAAACGAAAAAAATTGAGTTCATTCCGGTTCATACGTGGTACAAACGAATGGTGCAAAAAAATTTAAAAATTCCATGGTGGGGGGGCTATCGTTTCACCAGCCCCCCCACTTTGTTTTTTAAATATCTCCAAAACTTTTGCGGTTCAAACGAAAAAAACCGAGTTCATTCCGGTTCATACGTGGTACAAACGAATGGTGTCTGAAAAATTAAAAAATTCCGTGGTGAGGGGGCTGGTGAAATGCACCTGTAATTGTCGTTATCTGGCTCGGAAATACATACAAACATACCATTTGTCATCTTGGTGTAGTGCAGCGATTCTTTTTACTTAGGGATTGAACAACAACGTAGTGCAGTTAAAAGGGATATAATCAAACGCATGTCCTTAATTATTGTCATTCGCTCTAGGAAAGGAAAAAGCCCAGTCTGTTTGATAAGCACAAGATCCAGGCTACTCCAGAATTCGTACTCGGGTACTTTCTCTCCCTCCGTAATGGTTTTTCTAATACAAAGATAAAATGACGTCCTTGTTGAAAAGATGTTACTGCTATAACCATAGTAGAAGGGGAAAGAAGATGAGCGCAAAAAAAGTGCCAGCCACAATGAAACGCGATTTCACCATGAAGATTCTTTGCAATTTGGGCGTGACTTCTGTAATGCATGCAGGCGAAAATTTGCGCTGATTCATTCAAATATTTTGTCACCTTAAGGGTTAAGATTAGTTCTTTAAAACAAACCCCAATTCAAATTTTTAATAAAAATTATCACGAGTTATAAATATGAGCAGTAATCAAATGGGTTGAACTCGGTAGACAAATGTCCACAAAAATACATACTACAAAGCGTGCTCTTTAATTGGCAACGCGAAACTAAAAGCGGAAAGCGCGCTGAAGATCGAGTAGAGAAGAAATCGCCCACGTAAACTGGGCGGTAAATTAGCAACGTTTTCCTAAAAATATCAAACAGATTCCATAACAGAAAGTAGAAAAAGCGAAATCCGACCTTTTTGAGTCAATATACACTTTAACAACGAATTTATGTATGACAGAAACCGTCTTCACCAAGCCTTCCATTTCAAATTCTGATGTCGGGGAGAATGTCCTTAGTATAAACACCAAGCGCACACAAAGTCCTGTTCAATCACCATGCCTGAAAGTGAAGTTTTCCATAGTTTACATAAAGATACTACGCTGAAGAAGATGATCAACACCCGTCTGGCACGTGGATGTTTTATGTCGCACTCCATTTAAGAAAAGATGAGAATATGAAACCAAGACTGTAGTTAAAGTCTTTGTAAAAGGCGTTTCAAGTTTTCATTAATAAAAAATGCGCCGTTCTTAGTATTGCAGTTGCTGAAAACTTTCTTCAAACAATGTTGAATAAAAAAATATTTGTGTCAGTATTTCTTTTGAAAAATACATCTACTTAAAATAAAACGTGAAAATATTGAAAATTCCGTATACCCATATTCATGTTCCTGAAATGCCTGAATTAGCAATGATTTGTTGGCTTGTTAAAATTGGCAATGGGATGCCGCACATATTTTGTTTGGCATTTGAATGCAGGTAAATTTCCATACACATGAATTTGGTTTTCACCAGGAACTGCTGTAGATCGCATTTTTAAATAAATATGAATCAATACGTGCAGCGTCCACAATGTGATATTTATACCTAAATACGAACCCCTCCTACGATGGTGAACTCGCGCTTTCTGCCGGTTACACCAATTATCCACTTAGCGATAGATGTAGCAGGACTCAATTGGAATGCTCTGGCTGCCCGAAGAAACTTCACGCAATAAGTGGATAAAGATGCCTATGTAAAAGAAATGCAGAAGTAGATTTTTCGACTTACAGAGCATGAAAATTTTCCAGCTATTTACCTGCATCCCGAATATTATTCCTAAAGCTGTTTACGTTTGGACTCGTAAGGCCCAGTGTTATTGTGCTAAATGGAAGAGACACCCAATCGAATGAAATAAAACATTTGGGAGTTTAATAAAATACACAAAGTTTTAAGCCAAATATAATGTAATGTGAAAAATATGAAAATTGAAAGTGTGAACTCAAATATGACGAAATAAAATAATCAAAATTGTTTCGGAAATCATTGCTCGAAAATACATATTAATTTATTAATAACTGAGTGACCACTTTGCCAGAATTTAGTATTCGTGGCATCTGGTGCAAAATATCATTTTACAGCAACCTACACTGCTGTCCACCCAAAATGCAACACCAAGAAGGACACGAGATAGCAAAACCAGATTTACTGGACACATAAGAACAGATACAAAGATGAAACGATTGAGCTTACAGGCCTGTGCGACTTGCAGAACACGCAGACATCAATGGTTCGGGCGGCCCCCACGGCTGACAATAACGGCAGCTACACACCGCGTCATCGAACGAAAGAGGCTTTGGATGTGAGCTTGGGGTATGTTGGTCCAGCTGCTTCCACACTTTGCCACAGTTCATCAGGCGTAACCGCGGGTGGTGCTCGCCGGGCCACTCGGTTGCCGATCAGCGACCAGACTTGTTCGATGGGCAACATAACGGGAGAACATGCGGGCCACGGAAGCAGTGACACCTGGTGGGCCATGAATTATTCTTGCACGATGCGTGCCACGAGCGGGCGCGCCTTTTCCTGGTGCAACGTGGCCGCTGGCAGGTTCTACAGGTAAGGCAGGACTACAGGCTCCAAAACGTCGGATATGTAGCGGTGGCTGATGAGTGTGACGGTAATGCGTACCAGAGGGATGCTGGTGTCATATCCAATTGCGCCCCAACCCATAACGCCAGGCGACGGACCGGTATGGCGATGCATAATGCAGGCGACATACAGTCTCTCGCCGCGGTGCCGTCACACGCAGATCCGCCCATCGTGGTGTTGCAGGCAGAAGCGGGATTCGTCGGAGAAGAGAATGTCGTGCCATTCCGTAGTCCAGGTGCTGCGTTCAATGGCCCGCTGCCGCCTCACTGGCCTTGGTGTAACGACAAAGGTAATCGGAGCAATAAGCGCCGTGCGACAAGTGCCCGCTCTTGCAGACGACTTCAAACGGTACGTGCTGACGCAGGTTGTTGCGCAACACACTCTAATTCCTGCGCTAACGTTCGTGAGGTGGCAGTGCGTGCCGTCAATGCTCGCCACGCAACATGCCGGTCCTCTCGTTCGGTGGTGTGCCGCAGCTGCGGCAATCGCTCACGTCGTTCCGTCCGTCCCTCCTGCATCCATTGAATCCATACTTGCCTCACTGGCGCTGGATGTCGAATAATTTCGCGATAAGCCACTATTCGTCCTCTGTCGAACTCCGAAACGTGCTGGAATGACTGCCGCATTCTGTGACGAGGCATCGGGAAGCTTCCCACGCACAGGTCTGGCAGCACAACACACTTCCACTACTTACACCCCGCCTTCTGTGCACCCTTCTTATAGATCTTCTCGGTGGCGTGCCGGGCGCACATGATTTGCATATGCCCTGCAATGCAAATCGTTTGCATGTCCTCTCATGGACGACCCATGCTGCGAATTTCTGGCCAATCGGATGCTTCCTTCTTGGTGTTGCATTTTGGGTGGCCAGCAATGTATATGCTTTTTCTTTGTATGTTCGATTGTTGGGTGTTCACTCACCTACGACAGGTATGTTACAAATGTTAACAGTTGCTTTTGATCCACAGATCACCCCTTAAACTAACTACCCATTTTGCACTTAATTGCACAAATACTCTATTGCACTAATTTGGATTGCTTCAGTGTCTGCGATACCATTCATCGTTCCCAATCAACATCGTTTTCAATTGCAATTTTCGTGGGGTAATTCTTGCTTTTTATTGATCTGTTTTATCATTTCACACACAAAACAGAAAAGAAAGTAGAAGTTTCTGCTAGGCACTGGGTTTGGTTGTACCGTACTAAAGCCTGCCATGTTGGCCGACGCATTATAACTCAATTTTAAGTGTTGAAAGGATTATATGATTTAATACACGTTTAATCAATAGAAATGTACACTTTTCTTCGCTTGATGTAGCTTCAGAATAAGGATAAGTTGCGCCAACCAAAATTAGCCAAAGATAACAAATCAAATTTAAAAACAAGAGAAACAAAAGGACATGCAAAAAGCAATGACAGAAGGGTTGCTTGTAAACGTAAGGTACCCAAGCAATAGCAAGTACACTGCTGGACAATTGCTAAAGACGGATCATAAACGGCTATATAGCGCATAAAAAAGTAAGTGTGGTTGGATGCCAAGTGAAATAAAATAATGTCAGAATGCCAGGACATTACAAAAAAGACAATTTATTGTGCTCTGAAATCCAGAAGGCTTTGGAACGTGTTCAAGGGACAAACAGGCCATTTTGTGCAGAATACGTAAACGTGAAAAAAATGTAATTACCGTCCGCAGGTGTTCGGGCGTAAGATGTCAATACAAGATATGGCTACCATGGAGGGCGATGCAAGATTCCACACGTCGTGTCATGCTTTGCACAACATTATCAAGCAGATGTTGGGGTAATTTATCCCATTCCTCTGTCAGTGCACGGATGAGGGTGTCCTTGTTTATTGGAGGGCATTGGCGACCAGCAAGACTTCTCCCCAAAGCATCCCACACATTTTCAATGGGATTTAGATCTGAAGAACGTGCTGGCCATACTAGGCGTTGAATATCCTCGCTCTCAAGACACTCCTGGACAGCGACATTTCGATGACATGTTGCATTGTCGTCCATGAAAATGAATCTATCACCGACAGCACCACGGAACATGCGAACATGAGGTAGCAGAACATCATTAATGTATCGTTGGCCAGTCATAGTCCCAGTTGGAAGCACATAGAGGGACGTACGGCCATTGATCATGATGCCAGCCCATACCATGACACTACATGTCGGATATCGGTCCCTTTCCTGTATGTTTGCTGGACAATATGCAATACCACTATCACGCCAGATCAGTTGTCGTTGACAATCAGATGATAGACTGTATCTACTCTCATCTGAGAAGAGGACAGCAGAGCAGTCGTTATCAGTCCAATTGCGATGTTGATGGCACCATTGCAAACGGGCGGTACGTTGACGTCTGGACAATGGGATGCACACAACAGGACGGCGGGCGTATAGTCCCCCTTCATACAAACGTCTGGCGACAGTTTTTCGGGAAATCCGCTTGCCAGTAGCAGCCATAAACTGATTTGCTACCTCACTAGCTGTGCTGCGCCGGTGTCTTTTTGTTGATAGCACTATGTACCGATCTTCTGCAGGTGTCGTACTGCGAACACGACTTCCCCCGTGACGTTTGCTACACTATCCATTTGTTTGAAATGATTTCCAAAGCCTTGAAACAACACTGTGGCTGACGTCTAACTCCCTGGCAACATCTGTTATTTTTCGCCCTTCTTCAATCTTGCCAATAATACGGCCACGCGTAAAATCATATAAGTGATGTCGGAAAGACATACTGAAAATTGCAAGTTCGTCAATTGATTCTTTCCCTTTCAACTTTGCGTTTGAATAACAACGGTCAATACGCGTCAAATCCTTTATATCTCTTATCAGTGCTATGACGTCACGAACAAGTTCGGCAATCCAAAAATTGCATACGCACAACACGTCTTACTGTATCCCGCACTTATGCTAATTTCCACATTTTCCTGCCTTCCATTTTATGGTTGCTATCGTTGCTATTGTCATCCGTCTATAGCAATTGTCCGGCAGTGTATAATGAAACGTATCCATAATATCTGCACAACGTACGCGAATATCGTATTTAAAAGAGCAAGACAATGCATGCCATATAACGATGCCCATTCAGAAAGCTTTAAAAATGATGAAAACCACCAGTCACTGACTAAACGAAATAACGAATCACAGACACTCATAACAAAACAAAAAATTATAGGTTAAGAAGTTTAGAGCACGGATGTTAACCTAACTTTTAACCAACTTAGCACGCAGCCTTAGGCAATGCATATACTCTACCTCTAAGTTTTCATTGCTTTTCTTTAGTGCTTTCTTGTTTGAACATCTGTTGATTCCTTCTTTAAAGACACTAGGACCTATGACGTCAGGTCTTTACACGTCAAGGCCCTAAGGGCTCGTGTGTTGGAGACTATATCTTTTGAGGGGACGGCACAAGTAACAACAAGGAGTTTTTCAAATTATTGAAGTGTGTGCTTCAAAATTTTGAACTTTCCGTTCTTGATTGATTAATATGGGAAATGTGAAGCAATCTGTGCGACTGATTAATCATTGCGCATATCTAAATATCGGGTTAGATATAAATATCAGTTTAAAATACATAGCCAGGAAATGGTCATCCTAACAAGCCGATAAAGGAAATTTATTTGTTTCCCACAGAAACACCTAAACCATTCAGCAAGTGAAGCATGATATTTCTTGAAGAAACTTGGATAGCATTTTGATTCCAGAACTTATGGAATTTTGATTAATTAAAGCGTTTTAAGGTCCAATGGAAACCATACATTTGACATAGACAACGTGAAGATGTCCCAAAATGAAACTTTGCAAAAGGCAATCTTCAAAATGGCAATGCCTTCATGATATCTTTCAAAAACACGACAGACATGAGCACAATTATTATATCCACAGTTACTACGATCGAATTCATCCTTACCAGAAAGTTAAATAACTAATATTATCGTGAAAAAGATTTGATAACTTTGTATCAGAAATGTTGATGATATTTTTCATTCTTATTGTGTATGAAATCATGGTTTCTCATGGATGAGGAAAGCCTTAGATAGACAGGTGAAACCGAGGTACATGTCTTTAAAATGAAAAAAACGTTTCCGATTCATATGTGTTTTATGATTGTAACTCAGTTGTAAACATATTTATTTCTACACCCTTAATACCGGAATTTTTTTCACTATCCGATTTCTTTTCAGCATGATAAATTTCGAATAATGCTATGGAACACCAATACTCTTTTCTTGAATTGAAAATATTTCCAAGTTTACTTGTCCCAGCCTTTAACCAGCTGGGACGAGTTAACTCTGGGTTCGCAAACTGGGCTCAAATAAGTTCCAAAGTATATATCCACTCTTTTAAAAGTGAGCTGGAAGCGGCTAGGACGACTTAACTTCTACATCAGAGCTTTGCTTTCCCGCTAGCAATATTACTTCAGTGCAATCATTTAGTATATTTATTAACACTAATCCTTTCTGCCCGATTATCTGCTAGAAGTGATTTAATACCCTTGTAGAATCTGAAAAAATCAAGTCATTCCTTCATGCTTCCTGGCACGATGTTCTTCCAAAGGAGACCAACCCTTTGCCATCTTGTTTTGTTCCATAGAGCAGACAATAATGAACTAAAAGTGCACGAGTGTCAACCGTGACAGGTTTATGATTGGTACTGCTGAGGCATTAAGAGGAAAGAAAATGTTTTGCCTTTGCTTTTGTAACACACGATCGCTATGTGAGCTTTTCTCTTTGAAGTGTGCAGAAACGTTAGGGTGCCATTTCCAGGTACATCGAGAGTTTAAAGAATTAAAACACTTGCATTCGAATTCTATCGAAATCTTCGGTGGTTTCGCAAAGCAGCTTCAGGTTTACATCCTTACCAGATCATAGAATTGAAGCAACTACGTCCTATCTAAAAGTAAATCAGTTATTTAGAATTTTTCAGTTTCTTCAAGAAGAGGAAATATATTGATTCTGATTGTTGTGGGTATTAGATAATTTTTCTATAGTATTTTCCGTTTGGGAGTTTCAGTAGAAGGAAATTCAGAAAACCCTACCGTTCGCTCAGTTTGAAAGACTAAAAGGCAAATAAAAGTGCTTTTCGTTGAGGATAGCCAATTTTAAAAATCATTATGCACACTTTGCTAAAAAGAACAGAAGCACCATGAGAAAATGGTTGGTTCCTGATGAAACTCCGCATGCTGCAAGAAGTACCCAATTTCTTAATTTATAAATGATTAAAAATAACGAACAATGATTAAATATTGGTCCGCCATATAGTGGTCCGCCATATCGAATGGGTGACTTTCATCGAGGGGATATATCAAGAGCCGAGCTCTTACTCAGGGACAATTATGACAACAGTTGTGGTTGAATTAACCTCTGTTGGCTGTGAGGATGACTCTACGTCAGATCCGTGGACACTATGAGCAGTTGAGTGGGTTTGAGGGATTATGTATTATTGGGGTGAGACAGGTCGGTTGATCGAGTAGCTGTATCGCCAGGCATTTGTGTCGGAGCGACGTGGAAATTGTACGGTTTTGGCGCCAATGCGTCGAGTAGGATACAACTAACGGACACGCGGGCAGGAACGAGATAGGGCAACGACAAAACGCGAGTGTCGAGCAACTGTGAGCGCCGTACGGACAGGATATAATTCGTAGCTGAGAAACATCCGTGTTTATGTTGCGTCGCCTACATTTACGAAAGGGGCATCCGGACCGTTTCTGGACGACTAACGGCACTGAGACTACATTGTATAAGGCATCTTCCCCATCTACCACCGACCAGCAAGCATCGCCGGCACCGTTTGGAAATGTGTCGGACCCGATCAACGTGGAATAGTATCCATTGGCATCATGTTGTCTTCAGAGAGAAGTCCAGGTTTGTACTTGGCACCAATGATCAGCACATACGTGTCAGCAAAAGAGCCGTCCTGAACACGGATAGTGCATTTATCGTGAAACGGTATACTGCTCGCACACCGGTATTAACTGCCTTAGCAACAACTTCCTACAATCGCCGGACAACAATGGTAGTCCTCCGTACCACTCTTAAGGCTTAACTGACGTTGAGACTATTCTTCGGCATGCGGTGTTGCCATACCAGTTGCAGCATAACCGGGAAATTTTTAGCAAGATAATTCCGGCCACACGCGGCATGGCTCACTCAGTCCTACCTCCGTAATGTCAGTACCCTTCCATGGGCAACGGATTGCCCGATCTCTCACCGATCGAACATGTTTGGTAATTGATGGGACGCCACCAATGCTTATTCCAGAATGTCTGCGAACTATCCAGCAATTTGGTTACCATTTGGAATGCTAAATTTTAGGACAGTGTCCGTGAACTGTGTGCGTCTGTGCCTCGCCGGGTGACAGCTGATGTCGAAACCAGACGTTGCGATACAAAGTACGGACTCGTTCATTAGAGGAATAAATGGGCCAACTGTTGTGGAATTGCCGTCATTTCCGTTTTCGTATATGTACATTGCACCTGCCAATTTGTATCTGGGTTAGATGATTCGTTCTGGGTGTTAAGTTTTGTTTTTGTTCTGTTGTTTTATGGAAAAAGAGTGTATTTCTTCAAATAAAGTAAAGACAACGCAATTATCTTACCCTTTGTTGTTATTACACTTGTATTCGTTGGCGCAAATATAAAACGGTTGCAAAGTGATACTAAAACTTTAAATTATGCTTCAATAGAAGTAAATCCCCAGGAGAAAGAAAAGTAAAGTAATGAGGATCAAACCGTGCTGTTCAGTCCTTCACTGAAACCATGATCCAGAATAAAATAGTGAAGTTTGTCTTTTGTCACCACATAATCGTGTCCTATTTTGCATTTGAGGTTTAAATATTATTGATAGGAGAGGTATTCTCTTGTTCAGCAAAATTTTAAGAGAATGTATTACTGAAGCTGAAGGAAGAATAAATTCATGCAAAACATGAATCTATTTCCCATTATTTGCTGTGGAAATGCCGTCATTTCCTTTACGTTACTGCACAAAGCATTTCTTGTATTTGATGGAAAATATTTTTTAAAGTGATTGACCCAAATTGTGATGCTTAACGACCGAAATCAATAGAAGTTGTCTGATATTCATCATCAATTGCACATTGAGTCCCTAAATTGTATGAAAATATATATTTTTTCCGTATTAATAACATTAAGTGTTTTTGTAATTAATGGAGATCGAACAAGCATCTCCAGATTTAAGTTCGAGAATGCTACTACTATACTTGCTTGGACAATGAAGTATGAAGCCTGGAAGATGTAGTTTAGAAATCTAAGCTATTTTTGGGATGTGAACTAATCGAAGCAGTATGATATGAAACGTTGCAGATAGCCTACTCTCTGCACTGAAAGGGTGGAGATGACCTGCTCTACAACATGAAGACTGAACATATAGTGACCTTTATCCGTATATGGATGAAACATGGTCGTAGACACTAGGGCAAGCGTGATTTCATAGGAAATGGTATCAACAGAAGAGCGTAGCAATACCATTTCTAGGTATGCGGTTGATTGTCGTTTATGAAAAAAAATCTTAAATACTAAGTGTTCTTACCTTTAAGCTAGTGTTTAAAGGACATAACAATTTTGATATACGATTTTCTCCATTTGGAAACCTTTCCTTGTAATTTATAGGCGCCACATCATCACAGCAGTTAACAGAATGCAATGACAAAAGCTTCAAACAGATTAATATTACAAGTTGGGTTTGCAGATGAGAGGTATTTTAGAATTATAAATCTCTATCTTTTTAAACAAGCTAAATTTAATGCATTAAGTTAAACCCGTTTTTCGACACTAATGCCTGCGTTAAATCAAAAGCTGCAAATAACTTATCGCTTGTGTTTGCTTTTGATGATAAACCAATCAAACCCACCTCAAGTGAGCAGTTCCTGATTGTTTGTGTTATAGAATACAGCAGGTATTCGAAAAAAATCACATATACACTGGCGGAAAGTGAAAAAGAACACCAAGAAGGAATTGGCGGACGATCATGAAATTTACATATGTTAATTGGGTAAAGTTTACGTAGCTGTGATGCTAATTTCGGGACCAACCGGGGAGTGCGTACGGTACAGCACGCCATAATATGCAAATTATCGTCGGTGGTATTTAAGGAGTACGGCGAAGTGAATGTAATCAGTCGTCGGCGTACGGGCACGTGCGAAGAACCTGAAGAAGCTGCAATGCCTGGGCATGGAAGACGTGTACGATTTCAGCATTTATGGGACGTTGAGCGTGGTCGTCTAGTCGGACTCCATGAGGCCGGGTGGTCGTATCGTCGTATTGCGGAGCGAATTGGACGGGAAGTATCGGTGGTGGTACGATGGTGGCGTAGATGGTCCGAGGAACATTCACACACGAGAAGACGTGGAACCGGGATTCGCAGACGGTCTGATCAGCGGACCGATCGACGCATAGAAAGAGCGGCGTTGTCAAGCAGAACATCCACTGTGACGCAAATCCCAGCTGCCGTTGCACCTGAGGTAACTGTGCGAAAAATCCGCAACCGTCTACTGGATGCAGGACTACGTACACGTGTGTCTCTGGCATGTGTACCTCTGACTCCAGCCCACCATCAGGAATGGCTGCAGTGGTGTCGCCAACGTCTGCACTGGAGAACGCAATGGCAATCTGTGGTGTTCAGCGATGAAAGCAGATTCTGCTTGGGAGCCTCCGATGGCCGTATGCGCGTCCGCAGACGCACAGGGGACAGTCGCCACCCTTCTTGCATCCGCCAGTGATACACAGGGCCTACACCTAATCTCCTGGTGTGGGGAGCGATCAGCTATGCACAACTAGTGTTTGTACCGGGTTCGTTAAATAGCACCTCCTGCATCAACAACATCATTCAGCCCGCTGTTGTGCCATTTGTAAGATCGGTCCATCGTGGTGTTTTCCAGCAAGATAACGCACACCCACTCACAGCACGTGCAACGCAACATGCACTTCAGGGTGTTGAGACAACTTCCATGGCCTGCCCGTTCACCGGATTTTTCACCCATTGCGCACGTGTGGGATTTTATGGGACAACGCCTTATCTGGATTCCACGGCCAGCCACGACCATCCCCGACTTTCGCGTCCAGGTTGAGGATGCTTGAAACTCAATACCCCAAACGTACATCCAACATCTGTACGACAGATTCCATGCCAGAATTGTACAGTGTGACGCAGTTCATAGCGGTTCAACCTCGTACTAACCATGTTACACGGAAATGTTATTTTTCAGTTTACCAGCAAGTACAGTTGTATTTTGCCATAATGTTTTGATAACGTTATCCTCTGTATTCCGTTATTATGCTGTATAAATTTCGTTGGTATCAGACGTCTCCTTCTCGGTGTTCTTTTTTCACTTTCCGCCAGTGTATATTTATATAATCTATTTTTCCTGTGAAAATTTGGAAAAATAGCACCGTTTTTGAACAACTGTTTCATGAAATTTTACAACCATAATTACGGAAACTACAGGGAAACTCTTGAATATTTTATTGAGTTAGAATGTTGTTTGGCTTTGAACCCTTGGAAACTTAATTACATCCAGTCCGAACTACATCACAGCTCCAGCTTCTTCAGCGACACGGAAGATGTTAGTAGCGCTGGGCTTTGTTCTCTATCTAATTCATGGAGACTGAATTACCTTCAAACCGAACTACATCACAGCTCCAGCTTCCTCAGCGACACTGGACAGGTTAGTAGCGCTAGGCTATGTTCTCTGTCTAACCACTGGAGACTGAATTACCTTCAAACCCAACTACATCACAGCTCCAGCTTCTTCATCGACACAGGACAGGTTAGTAGCGCTGGGCCCTGTTCTCTATCTAACCCTTGGAGGCTGAATTACCTTCAAACCGGACTACATCCCAGCTCCAGCTTCTTGAGCGGCACGGGACAGGTTAGTAGCGCTAGGCTCTGTACTCTATCTACTTACCTTGCTGCTAAGTACGATTTGGTAGTCTTCTTTTGTTTTCGGCTGCCTAACTGTGCGAAAAATCAGTTTAAAAAAGGACGATTGGTGGCAGCATGTCGGCGCTCAGCCCTTCCATCCGAAATCGTGGATTTTCCATTCCTGCACTTGCACAATACGTGTTAGCTCTCGATTGTTGAGTTTTCAGCCGCAACCTCTGTGTTTTTTTGATGTGCTTCTTGTTTTCTGTTTTTACGGAAACTTCTCGAACTCACAAGGAGACATAACGTTCGTTATCCAACATCGTTGTACCCCCTGGATTATATTTGAAATGTTACTGAGCGAGCATCGTAATAATAAAACCAACTAGGCACTCTCTTTGGACGTAGACTTCAGGCGGGAGCAATGCACAGTGGCATACAGGAAAAATCTTTCCCCTCTCTACCTGAAAGAAATATCTTCAAAGTGTTTTTGCAAATATTTATTAGGTTTCAATTAAAGAATTTTTTTAATTCCATATTATTAACTAGGTTTCATGGGTTCTTTAGAAATTCAAGTTCTTTGGAACTTGAATACTAAAACACCCATAAAACCTAGAAGTGAATGGAACGATGAGTGAGTGGACTGGAGTATTGGATAATGTGAGAGGACAAGCTGGTGTAGGTGTGGTTTTAAGTGAAAAGGTGAAGACAACTGGATTCATTATATTTGCATAAGTGAGTGAATTCTCTGGATTCGTTTGAACGTGAAACTTCAAAGAATAGTAATTGTTTTAGTTTATGCTCCTTGTGACTCGGGAAATTCTCAGACGAAGGAAGATTTATGGAATGAGCTGAAAGGCACTTAGAGCCAGTTTGGTTCGAATGAGACATTTATAATCGCAGGGGATATCAATGCTAGAGTAGGTGCGCAGAATGCAATTTCTGACAACGTTCTCGGTACGTTTAATGATGCTTGTGTGAATGATAATGGTGAAAGATTAATATAAACCCGCATTGAGAATTGTTTGTGTGTATCTAATAGGTTTTTCAACCACAAGTATATCCACAGATATACTTGGGAAAATACCACTCTTCGCCAAAATATTGTGGTGGATTTTGTTGTTTACGGTCAGCATCTGAAACATTTAGTTGTTGACACTCGTGTGCTGAGAGGTGCGGAAGTTGGTTTCATCATTACTTGGTAATGTGAAGAGTAAAACTAAATGTTGGTTGGAGGAAAGGAATAGGAAGAGGTGCAGGATGGAAATAATAAAAGTTGGAAAACTCCATGAAGATCATCAGCGTTATTCTGACGTAAACAGAGAACGACTGAAAGAGCTTAAGTCATGTGAGAGGCATGTAGAAAAGATGTGGGAATGTTTCAAGAACTGTGTTGCCACTGCTGATAAAGAAGTCTCTGGCACCACATTAGTGGTTAACAACAGAGGTGATGCTTGGTGGAATAGTGAAATTGAACATGCAATAAAGAGAAAGAAGAAAGCCCTTTTGGGGATGTTACAAGGTGCAGTATCTGTGGATGAATATACCTGTAAGAAGCGTTAAGCACTTAGGTTGGTTCGCCAGAATAAGGCAAGAAAAGGTGAATAGGCATAAATTGTTTTTTGCAAAAATAAGAAAATTTACTGGAAGTTCATGAAACTCAGAAAAAAATAGGAGAAATAAAGTTGTAAGTTGTGTGCAAAATAGGGTTGAGGAAATTTTATGGTACCCCAATGAGTTGAGTGAAAAATCGAGTGAATATTTCTGTGTATTATTAGATCTCGAAAGCAAAGGTGATTCTGAGGCAGGCTCAGAGGATGTCCCAGTGAAGGATGGAAGTACAAGAGGGATCTCAAAAGAAGAGATATGTAAAGCTCTAAAATCTCGTCAAACTGGTAAGGCTCCAGTAGTGTTAACTCTGTAATTGACTGCATAATTGATATTTACCAGTTGTGCTTGGAGTTAGGAATGGTCCGTCGGGATTGGAAGGATGCCATCATTGTTCCATTGTGTAAGGAGTAATGTGATCAGACTGACTGCTAAAACTATCGTCGTCTTAGCCTACTAAGTGTGGCAGGGAAAGTGTTTGGTAATGTCGTTATTTAAAAAGTACGCGGTCTTTCATGAAAAAAGTGTGAGATGTTCAGAGAGGTTTTAAGCTTAGTAAAGGCTGCACTAACTAAATTTTAGCATTACGCGTGATGATTGAAGAGTATATGGCTGTTGGTAAGAGGGGTTTTGCTGCCTTCATAGATTTAGAGAAAGCTTACGACCGAGAAAATACTACACTTTTGTTAAAGGTATTGAATGGATATGGTGTTAGTGCAAATGTATTTAATAGCGTAAAAGCGATCTATGCAGGCAGTAGAGCTTGTGTACGAATGAATGGTGTTTTATCAAAATATTTTTCTATTGGTGCAGGAGTCAGACAAGGTTGTGTAATGTCCCTATGCCTGTTTAATATATTTACGGATGCCTGCATGCGTGATGCTAAAATAGGAAATGCTATTTTATGTCTTGGTGCTACCCGTGTTTGCAGATTGCTGTATGCTGATGACACTGTCCTGTTGGCAGAAAGCAAAAGTGAGTTGCAGAGTATGTTGTCCCGGATGTATGAAGTTTGCATGAACTTCAAACTGAGTATAAATAAGGCAAAAACAAAACTTATGGTTTTCGAGAGAGGAACTGGTAGCACTAAACGTAATATAATTCTAAATGGTACAGTGATTGACCAGGTTAATGATTTTGTGTATCTAGGACGCATGTTTTACAGAGAGAACAAATTGGTTGGGGAAATTGGTAGGCGAGTGAATTTTTCATTGAAATTCATGGTTACTTTGGGAGGTTTTCACAGGAATAATGGGTTCTTAAGAGATTCCACCTTTGGCTATATATGAAAGTGTAATTGTTCCTACTCTGATGCATGGCGGTGAAACCTGGGTACTACAAAAGAAACATAGGAGTCGTTTGGGTGCCGGAGAAATGCATTACTACGGGGTGTTTGTACCAAGACACGTTCTGTTTGCATGCGGAATGAAGATGTGTTTCAGTTGTGGAATGTGAAGCAAAATGTTGTTAGCAACGTGGAGACTAAAATATGCTTCGGTGGTTTTTCCATGTTGAAACAATGAGGGATGTGGTGCTTACTAAGAAAACCTTTTTAGCCCAAGTGTCAGGAAGAAAAGGCAGGGAAGGCCAAAGAAGCCACGGTAGGGTCAGATTTAGAAGTGTCTGCATGAGAAAAAGAATATGAGTATGATATTTAGATATTTTGTATGGCGTGTGATAAATATCAGTGAAGCCCTAGTTGTATGTCAAGATTGCTCTAAATGGAGAAGTTTGATACGGCAAGGGTAAGTAAAAATTATCAGGTAGTTTGTATATCTTCGTAAAACAAACACCTGAAAAACAGAGGACATCTTAGTGATGTTATTGTTGTTGCTGTTGATATCCGATCAGATATTTTGTGTTTCATCTCTTTAAGAGCGGCTGCTACAAATCCGATACAATTACATAATTATCACTAACACTGAAAACTATAACTAAAAATGTTATATGTGGTAAAACAGAATCTATTATTTTGGTATAAACATGAAAATATATCGATGTACTAATTTTTCCTTTAAATTGTCTCACTTTCTCACAGGGTTAAACTTTGTCCTAAAAATTCGGTCCCATGCCGAGGATTCTTTGTTTTTCCCGATTTGCATTCTGCAAATATATCAACTGTAAAAGTACATAAAAAACTCCAGTAATAACTGATTTCAAATTTGTTGAGAATCTAATTGCAGAGGCTACGTTGTACTTATTATCTCTAAGAGAAGTTGGGCATATTATTTTTCCCGAGAAACTGCGATCTACAGTTTTTTAAGTAATCACTATTCAACTCTAGATGAACATTACCGATACCACAGAGTCGAAATCACTCGTA
This sequence comes from Macrothele yani, assembly GCA_039090855.1. NCBI lineage: Eukaryota > Metazoa > Arthropoda > Arachnida > Araneae > Macrothelidae > Macrothele > Macrothele yani. The sequence goes on from CM077018.1 coordinate 3,679,803, forward strand.
AAACATGGATTGTATTTTCGAATATCCCTTTTTGTTTTAAAAGTAGTACAACACACAAATATTTAGTTATACAAACTCACTTAAATTCCCTTGCAAATTTTTATATTTTAGAAGTTAATTATTGGAAACTGGAATCGCTACTTCTAAAGAAATAGGAGCTGCAACCTTCAGAAATGTGTGTAAGCACATGGTATGTAATTTTATAACAACCATAAGACATTAAAAGACACTAAAAATGTCCTCTCATGATGTCAAATTTGTCATGATATGAAACGAACTCATTTCCAATTACCATACGAAGTCAAACGGAAGGAACTGGTAATTCTAGAATGAAATGATTTGGTGACATTTTCGTGCTTCGAATTTCGTAGTGTTTTGGCAAACCTTGTGATATCATTCTGGCATCCTCGTTTAATTTGTACAAACATTTCTTGTTTTAGTTTAACGATATCTATTGAATAGAAAAATTTTCTCAATAAATTCAGTACTTCATTTTAATTTGTCTGTATCTGAATTTTCAGAGATGATTTTATTTTACATTTGTGGAAAACGATTATTTTGTTTGTACAGCAGAATGACTGAATGCTGCTGGGAGAAACAGATTCATGGTGTCTAAATTATAATATTAAAAAAAATAAGTTTATATATATCCAATGTCAGAATTTATTGTTGATTGATAGAAACTAAAATCTTTGGGAGGGTGTAACTCCTCCTTAAAAAAATCATCCGTGCATGATTTTTTTAGGACATGGTAATGTCCTAAAACGAACAATTACTGTCTTCTGTTCATACAGAGCAATCTTTAATATAGGAACATTCTTAATAGTCCAGCTCCGGGAGCTACAGTTTGATTCGTTTCTCAAATTCATCGGTATATTTCACGAAGTAACAGGTTTGATACTAATTTTATTATTCGAAAAAAACTCTCCACTTTCCTTTGCGAATATTCTAGTTCTCTTCTATTGTGCTTTTCTTGTGCAACGTCTGTAATAAAGAGGTTTAAAACTTTTGTCTCCTTTGTGAATTCATTTCACAAAGGATTACAGGCAAATTCCAAAGCTAGGCACTACAAATTTGCAAAATTGATTCACTTGTCATTTTGCAGAAAGCATCATTTGAGAAATCAAAAACCCCATAGGAAAATCAAGTTGAAAAAAGTCTTAGAAAATCATTATGTTATAGATTTATATCCAGAATTAAATACTGTGAACTCTTTTACATTTGTTAAAGAAATATACATGAGAAACTAGGAAAACGAAAGAACAGCAACACACTAGGTAAAAACTAGAAGATTGGTTAAATACATAACAGCTAACTGATTTTAAGACTTCAAAATTCGATAAATCCAAAACATAGCGTTGAACGCCGAATGCTTAAACATTTGAAGGTGAAAATGGATTTGGAAGAATAGTTCAACTAACGAAAGCCTTCAGAACATTTAAGTTTCAGCTTACATCAAGTTTGGGCTCCCTGGGTAGCACAGCCGTCTAACAGTACTCTTATACAAGATTCGTCCGATTTGGGTCCGGGTTTAAATCCTGATCAGGCATGGATGTTGAGTTTGTTTCACGGCACTGTCTCTCTCACTTCTCTGGAACCAATGATCCAAAATTGTTCCGACGGCTTGTAGACAAGTTAATTCTCACAGTGGTCGTTAAACCCTAAACAACAAGAAACAAATGTATTGTCCTGCACAAATCATTGAAGAATGAACATTTAAAGTCCCAAATTGCAATACTCGCCCTTTCATTAAACACAAAATAATTCAGCCGAGTTGTACGTGTAAAGATGTGTAGTTTACGAATGATCTATTCCAAGGGATCTAATCGAAAAGGTGAGCAAAAAGATCCGTTCATTGATTCCAGAATATCTCGTTCGCGGCGAGCGAATTCTTTTACCATTCTCTTGACCCAGTCGCTCGTCGTTCGCCTCGGTTCCGAAGTCGTAGATCCGCAGGTTTTACATGCTTCTTTAGTTTCTCGACCTCAGGTTGTGTTTCATTCACCTAGATTAGTTAATGGATCCAAAATCTTCATCTACGTTTTACTGGAACTACCTTATAACAATTTTGTCTTAGGTTATGTTATAATTTCCTTTAAAACGAAGGTGTATCCTATTTGTTTAAATCAATTTTGTTTTGCATATTTTGTTTATTTCATTTTGGTTTCAATCACAAAACTGGAACACCATCTTAAAAGTCTGGCTCCCCTTGCGGTTTTGTAATATGTATTTTGTATTCGTTATTAGCTAACTCTTATTTGTATTAATAAATATTAAAGGCAATATTTATACTACCACAATGTGAAAAAAATTAACTATAAAAATCGTCACTGACTATTTTAAATCGCTTAATTTATGGAATCTAAAATTTGTGAACATAAACAAACCGTTTGCAACCGGAAGATCCTCACTCAGCTTTCTGCTTCAAACGTACTAAACTAACAGGTCTTTTAAACGGAACATTTTAGTGACTCAATCAGCCCACCATTACGTACATACCGTTTATATTAAACACTTTTCAAAAGCTGCATCTAATGGAAACATGCAATATTTTAAGACAGCGAATTTCTTTATTTCACGTTAATAAAAAAAATATTTTAAAATTATAACTCGAAGATGAAGCTCAGTTTATGGGCTTTATTTCGAATCCTCTTGTAATCAAATGCCTGACTTTGAAAATTGAAGAATACTGTGAATATGTTGTAGAATAAAGAATTTCTTATAATATCAGTATTCCGTTTCAGGAAATATAAATTTTTCGTATAACATCTTCAAAAATTAGATAATAATATGAACCAGAAATTTCCGATGTAAAATTTAGATTATGACCAAATGACAACAGAAAGAAGACCACATTATTCAGTTGCTTTAGATCCCAGTGTAATATGTAGAACATATTTAGTTTCTAAAATTTTTAAATATTTAATTTTCGCATTATTAGCCAAAGGTTTTATGATACATAATTAGATAACGATATGAAAAATGTATTCCTTTTTCAAATATACGTGATTACAAGTTCAATACGTATACTGAATTTTCTTCCGGCCACTTATGTTTCATATATACAAGGAATAGCAAAATGTTTTAAATGTAATCATGTTTCAAATGAACAACGACATGAGTATGCATATTTTTCAGGTAAGAGCGAAAGGTATGATCAATTTTGTTGCCACTTAGTGATGATTGTGTACTTTCACATCAACATGATCATCAACGTATCTTGTTCCTGATTCTTTAATGTGAATTCGAAGAGCTTAAGAATCAATAAAATCCACTGATGTGAAACAGAACATGCACTACATATTTTTGAATTATTAATAAATGGGCATGAAAAATAATTTCTAATTATTTGATAGAGAAGAAATGAGCTTAAATTCTTCTTTCTGTAATGGAATTTGTCATCTTTCCGAAGGTTTACAGGCCTAGACAACTCGGAAGTGATATGAGGATAAGAACCCTTTCCTTAACATAAAGCAAGATAAAAATGCTACCACCGAATAGATACCTGCTATAAAGAGAATTGGAAAACGCAGTGATTATGAACTTTCTTTAACAAATATTTATCTGTTTTGTTCTTCATGTCGGACTCATGTGGAATTGACAGTGATCATTACTTTGCGTTGTACAAAATCTCATTTCGGAACATGTTGAAGTTACCGGATAAAAATTGAGATTTTAATCTAAAATGAAATCACTCATATATTTGAAACCAACAGTATTCATCCTCTTGAAGAGTTTATTCAAATCTTCTTGCAAAGTATTTCATCCCAGATATGTACCATTCCTTCGGTTTTGACGCCGAAAATTCTTATTTTTTTCGTTTGACGTATTGCGAATCAGCAAATTTTCTTCCATGGTATATATAATCCTTGTTAACCCGAATTATTTTAAATAAAAAAGTAAGTGATCTAAGCTGCATGCTGAGTGTGGTACGATCTCCATTCTGTCAAATTCCTGAAGCTTAACCTCAGGTGTAGAATGGGTATGAGCTTTAGAACTGTGGTTAAAGGGGTGCCCGCTTTCGGTTGACTAATGGAAGTTACTAGCGGTTTGACATGCCATACTGTAGTTCCAGCTGCTAAAAATATTGGTTTTAAACACTTTACTTTATTATTTAACAGACCTCTTCAGCTGTGTCTCAATTATCCCACTGAAGTTTATAAGAAACGAAATTTGCCCGTTCTGCATCAAATTCTACTGATTACTCGTACATCAACGAACCCTGTGCTACATATCGCTTTTCGCTATGTTTTGTTCGTAAATGTGTGGCTGTTACTGCAAATTTAAGGTATAAACTACAGGAAAACATAAAACATACAGAACGTAATCATTGTGTGAATCAGATTATTCCATTATATCTGTTCAGAAGTTACGTGTATTTTGTTAGTATTTATCTCGATTTTTTTTATATCAGCTACACTTCCCGCATGTTACTCAGGTAAGCAAATAGCGCCACCTTTTCTAATACATTCAAAGAAAAGATCCGGATCTTTGACGGATTTTAATTATTTTCTTTTCTATTTATATTCATTGCGTCAATCTATAAAGCTTTCTGAACTGGAAATTACTTCTGCTAGATCCTGCTGTTAAGTAATGGAGCGCAAGCAAATAATAGTCTCTGATGTGTCAGATTAGAGACAATTTTGGACCGCTGCAACGTACATGCTATGGAAAAAAAGTGGTGTCTTAAAAAAGAACTGTTCAAAATGATCCCAGTGGTTTAGAAATCTTCCATTTTTGTCACCTTTGAATTTTGTTGAATAAAAACATACTATGACAAATATGATGTCCGTATATTTGGAATGAAATGTTCATTGCATGCTCTTCTATAGTGCAATGATTTGTTCATACATCCGTTTGTCTTGCTGTAAAAGTTTAGGAAAAATATGTTATTTATATAAATAGGCCGATTGGCTTTAAATGTTTTTATTCCAGGCAAATAAACGTTTCAATAAGATATTATTGAAAATATTTGTAAAATTGCAACTTTTTGTTTATATTATATAATTTTTGATTTCTTAAAACTTGTGTCTCAATCCTTTTTTAAATATTCCCCTCTAAATTCTGCACCATCTTGTAAATGTCACCCAGACACTTACCAAACCCATTAGTTGTTCTCCCCATGTAATGAAAGAAATAATGAAAGATGCTATGTAATGTATCATTTCGAACGTTGTTCTAATGTAAACGACGGATTTGGGATAAGGTTTACAGTGGGAGATATAAAATGAATTGCTTCTGAAAAAGATAACTAAGTTAAATACGAAAATTAAGATGTGTGAAAAATAGGATTTTCAGACATTGCCGGAAAGTTCTATAATAAACACATAGCTTTGGATGTATTTCCTAACAAAATATAGTGAATTAAAAAATAAGCTATTAAAAACTTAGTACAAGTTGTATCTAACTGGTTGGAGAGTTTTAATTTTCAGATAAGCAAAAATATTTTTATTAGGCTAAAGTCTACTTATTTTTAACCATATCATTAACCATGCAAACATATGGCTGTTCATCCAACGTTTGTCACATAGTTTTAGACTGATGATGGGTCAATGGTTATAAAAAGTTATAAAGAGACATTTTTGTACGACACATAGGACCGTCTATTCACAGATGTCTACAATATGATGGTGGCGCAAATCTTAAACATGTGTTGAATATGTCTCCTTAAGCTTCATCGTAACAAAAATCACAGTTCTGTAACTGCAAAGAAAAGTTAGGTCCAATAAAACTACTACTAATAACAAATAACAAAAGTAATGTCACGTGATCGGATAATTTCTTCCCGAAGTGTCTGAGAACGAACTGGAAAAAACAGAAAAAAATGGGCTTTACCTGTTTCGGGAAATTCTCGTAAATACTTCATTTATTCTCGTAGAATCTTTGCTTGTGGAACATTATATTAAATTTGACTGTTGAAAAGGCTTTCTTTTCTTCCAAAATATGCAAATTCAGTGAAAGTACTTTTGTTAAAAGATATTTCGTGGCATGATAAAACCATAAAAATCACTGGTACGATGATCATGACAAAATCATGTAATCAACACAAGATCACTGGTTGACATCAAGTCATTGATAAGTGAGAACATGAAGGTATCCGAACATCACAATATCTAGGGTGAAACCCTGTAGGAATCGTGTATAAAACAACCAACCGTCCTAACTTTCTTCTTTGTTTCTTTGTCACTATTCTTTTAATCAATTCTTCAGAGTATGTGGTATGAATTAGCTTTGAGTAATTCTTTCGAATAATTTACAAAATAATATATTTATCCAGGTTAACCTCGTAGGTGTCTTTACTTGCAAATTGGTTTTATATAAAATAAACAAAGAACTGCAATTTTAAAACCATTTTCAAATGAGAACGAACTGGAAAAACAGAAGAAAAATAGGTTTTACCTGTTTCGAGAAATTCTGGTAAATACTTTATTTATTCTCGTAGAATCTTTGCTTGTGGAACATTATATTTATTCTGACTGTTGAAAAAGCTTTCTTTTTTTCCAAAATATGCAAGTTCAGTGAAAGTACTTTTGTTAAAATATATTTCGCCGCATGATAAAACCATAAACATCACTAGTACGATGATCATGACAAAATCATGTAACCAACGCAAGATCACTGGATGATATCAAGTCATTGATGAGTGAGAACATGAAGGTATCTGAACATCACAATATCTAGGGTGAAATGCTGTAAGAATCGTGTATAAAACAGCCAACAGTCCTAAGTTTCTTCGTTGTTTCTTTGTCATTATTCTTTTAATCAATTTTTCAGAGTATGTGGTATGAATCATCTTTGAGTAATTCTTTCGAATAGTTTACAAAATAGAATATATATATATATATGGAGGTTAACCTCGTAAGTGTCTTTACTTGCAAACTAGTTTCTGTTTCGGTCTTCCTTTAGCAAGTGTGCCGCTTACTTTGGAATTATGTCATTCACCCTAGATATTTTTGTCAAGTCAAGCATGTTGTGGTAAGAAGGTGTTTGTGCTACTCGCTGCAAATTTCAATAATAGAGTATTATGAACACACATGTGCGAAGGATACCTATTGAAAACGTGGAAGATAAACCAGGTAACACATGCAGTTGCTCAACCAAGGTAAATGTCTGTTCGGTCAATTGTCGTTTTAACCTACGTACATGTCAGTTGAACGTCCAGAAGCTTAGGGACCTAAAGTACTATTTCCAATTGACTTTGTAAGATTATTAGCATGTGCCAGTGTATAAAGTGTGTTAATATGCCACTACTACTATCTTGAATACTCCTTTTGGGTTACATTTGTATTTCCTGACTGATAATTGTGACATATAATCTGACACGACTTCAACTTGGCTATAATAGGATGTGCTAACACCTGCCGACATATTGAGGAGTGACTAAGTTCAAATTGCTATTTGCGGTTTATTTGTGATCTGGTTAATTATTATTATAACTAAATAAAATGGCAGGTAGAAAAGGAAATGCGGCTTCGAATAAATCCACAGCGGCTGCATCATTTTCTGATAGTACTGGAACTGTAAACATGGATCTCATAATGGTTACCTTGAGTGATATAAATTTAAAAATTCAACAGTCAAGTGATGAAGTTAAACAAGATCTCAGACACTCATTAGATGAGATAAATGTGAAACTGGAACCATTATCAGAAATCAGAAAAGATTTGGGAGAATATAAAAAAATGGTTGACCTTGTTGCAGTAAAATATAAAGATATTTGTAATAGGTGTGAGTCTCTTGAAAGAGATAATAAGGAACTAAATGCAAAACAGGATTTCTTACTAAAGGAGAATGATATTAAACAACATCAAATTCAGGAAATAAACTCTGAAATCAATGAACTAAGTCAATATTACCGAAACAAGAATTTAGAATGACATGGGCTTGACTTAACACTAATCAATAATGAATCTGATTTGAGGACTTACATTGATAAATATGCTGATAAACTTGGGATTACAAATTTTCACCCAACAGATATTGATGTTATTCACCCACTCAAATATGATGCTTTTCGAAAGCCAAATGCAATTGTAATTATACAATTCAAATCTCGAACAGCAAGAGACAGTTGGCTAATTAAGAAAAAGACTGTCATATTGAACTCAGAAATAAATACTACTTTGCCAGCAACTAAAATATTTATCAATGAGAATTTAATCCCAGTTTACAGACATTTATTCTGGAGTGCAAGAAAATTATTGCAGCAAGAGAAAATTAAATATGCATGGGTGAAAAATGGCAGTGTTTTTATAAAGAAGAGTGACCATGATCCAAGGAAAAAATTTATTTCTTGGAAGAATTACATTAATTTGGTCTGGTTCCTTGAAGGAAGGTCTTATATTGTGTTTGAGAATATGGTAGGATTTTTTTTTATATTTGGTAGAATAATTTCCATTGTGTTCATAGTGTGATGGTTCGTGGGATGTCTATAATGTACTGTAACTAAAACTTAGGTATGATTTTTTAATGTAATTTGATACTTCCAGAAAAGGGAAATATACCTGCTGTTTCTTTGTGTGTGTGTGTGTGTCTGTTTGTGTGTGTTCTTTTTTGTAGGGTGCTAATAATATATATGCCTACTTTAAATCTAACATAGTGCCGATAACACTATGATGTACACTCAATCTTCAATAGAGGAACGACTCTAATTTGGTAATTGCCTCAAGAACTGTTTTTTGAGTTTCCTATTCATTTCTAATTAGAAATATCTTGGCAGAACATTACACTGTGAATATGCATTTATTTTCCTTGAAAATGCTATGAGGGTAGCTTTCTTGGGTCTCCAAGAAAATTTTGATTTGTGTTTATTTTTTTATTTTTTTTTTAATAAAACAGAGTAGACAGGTTTTATACTATCCTTCTTTTTTCATTTTCTTATATTATTATTTTTTTTCTTGTATATAATGAATATTTTTGTGTATCAAATTGAGATATGATACTTACCTGAAATGTTAGAATGATTAGTGTTTGTGCTTATGGTGAAATGATTTGCATTGTGCTTGACTTTGTGATATACTATCCTATCATTGATAAACAAAGGGAGATCACACATATCTATTTTATAGATGTTACAGGGAGTTGTTTAAACTCTTAAAACTTAAGATTATATTTCCTACAGCAAGCAAACAGACAACTTTATTGCAAGGTAATTTATATACAACTATTTTTAATTTATATACGCAGAAGTACGGTCAATATCCTATTATTGATAAAAAAGAGGAAATCGCACATATCGTTCTTATAGATGTTGCAGGGAGTGGCTTTTGAACTCTTACAACTTAAGATTATAATTCCTACTAACAAATAGCAAGCAAATAGACAAATTGAATGCAAGATAATTTATATACAACAGAACAAATAAATAATATCTTTTCTTGTAGTTCCAGAAATTCATTGAAAATTATTCATATTAATGCTAGATCCTTACTAAATAAACTAACTCATATTGAGGCACTAATTCAGGTTACTAATTCGCAAATAGATATTTTATGTATAACAGAGACATGGTTTCCCAGTGCAAATTATAGTGTTGGTTTGGATGGCTATAAGATTTTTTATCAAAATAGAACCCACTCAAGAGGAGGTGGAGTGGATATTTACGTTAAGGATACCTATCATGATTATACAATTAATAAAAACTTAACATTTACTGACTATACCATAGAAATTTTGTCAATAGAAGATCAACACACTATTATAATGGTGTGCTATCGCCCTCCAGGATCAAATACAACTCAGTTCTTCGAAAAATTAACACAGGCATCCAATTATGTGAATTTAACCGGGAAAAGGAGATTTTTATTGGGAGATCTCAATATTAATATTTCTGTTACTAATTCACAGACTCAGTACTTTGTTCAAATATTAACTGCTGCTGGATTTATCAATACAATATTACATCCAACGAGAATTACACCTAACACAGAAACGATTATTGATTTATCACTCACAAATGCTCCACAAGAGTCAGTTTTATCAGGAGTTATAAATTATGATATCAGTGACAATTTACCAATCTTCACAGTTTACACTTATACATATGTAGTGGAGAAACAGTTAATAAACAAACAAAAACGATTAATAAATTCTAATAATCTGGAAAAATTTCGGAAACTGCTTCAAACTATAAATTGGTTAAATTTCCTAACAGCGGAAAATCCAAATATAACATATAACTTATTTACAATATTGTTAAAAGACTCATACAATCAAGCTATTCCAATAATAACGAAAAGTAATAAAATTAAAAAAATAGGAAACCATGGATAACAAGGAATCTTATAAATCGAATAAATAAAAAAATAGACTGTATTCCAAATTTATTAAAAATAAACTACAAGTCGACTTCCAGAATTTTAAAACATATAGAAACAAATTGAATTTAGATATTCGGAAGTTGAAAAGAAATTACTACACTAATATATTCTCTCAAAATAACCCTAAATTAACATGGAAACATCTGAATCTATTACTGGGGAAAAATATCAGCCCAGTTACGCTGCAATATTTAACCAAATCAACTTATAAAATAACTGATAAACAGGCTATAGCTAATGAGATCAACAGTCACTTTATATTGTCCCCACAATTGACCAAGCAACAACTTATATTCTCAGGAATCCACTTTACAAAATACCTACAAAATCTTTTAAGACTAAATACTTTTCATATGTCGAAAATTACAAGGACTGAACTTACTCATGCTTTAAACCAAATCAATACAAATGTCGGACCTGGCTACGATGAATTTTTTCCAATAGTCATACAATTTGTGGCAGATATCATAGTTCAGGCATTGTTGCAGATCTATAACCGTATACTTGAAACCGGAATATATCCAGATGCCTTAAAAATTACCAAAATCACACCGAAATATAAGAATGGGTCAAAAAACGACATAAATAATTATCGTCCAATCGCAAACTTATCAATTTTCGCAAAAATACTAGAGAAATTAATTCATACCAGACTATTTTCATACATTCAAAGAGATAATATATTTCATCACAGACAATTCGGATTTGTACCAAATAAATCAACTGAACTAGCATTATTACATACACAAAATATAATTCAACAAAATCTATTACAAAAACAAATAACAATAGCAATCTTTCTTGATTTATCAAAAGCATTCGATACCCTAAATCATGATATATTACTTCATAAGTTAAATATTATAGGACTCCAGGGATCTAGCTATAATTTATTCAAAAGTTACTTGTCAGAAAGAATGCAATACACCCAGATTCATCAGAATCGGTCCATATTACAAATCATAAACTGTGGGGTACCCCACTGATCAGTTCTTGGTCCTTTATTTTTTAATTTATATATTAACGACTTATTTGCAGTATTAAAAGATAATGATACAATTCTATATGCAGATGACGTAACTATTATTTTAAAGGGAACTGATATGAATGAGCTTACACTAAGAACTAATACTCAGCTAAAATTAATAACAGATTGGCTGAATGCAAATGAATTAGTTGTTAATATTATAAAACTAAATTAATGATTTTTTCTAATTCACAAGCTTCACATTTATACGATTTACCGATTCTGATGAATGGAGTCAGGATTAATACGGTCTCAACACACTCTTATCTAGGTACAACTATATACAATGATTTGAAATGGAACAAACACATTGAAAATTTAAGTAACAAAATTTCTAGAAATATCGGAATGGCCAGTAGTGCTTTGCCAAACTTAACACCAAAAATATGAACTTCTATATATCATACTCTATATCTAACACACATTAATTATTGCATTTTGACCTGGGGACAAACCACACAATATGATATTAATAAACTACAGGTACTGCAAAACAGATTTATAAGACTAATAGATCTTAAAACATCAAATAATTTTCAACCAATCTTATATATTCGGTCAAAAGTGAACCCCAATATATATAATATTTTAACGATAAAGCAATTATATGACTATAACTTGGGAAAAATAATGTATAAAAGAATTAAAAATGGTATACACAATGATATAATAACAATAAATATACATACTCATTACCACAATACTAGGAATAGATCACTACTAATTCCAATGTTCCCACAAACTGAGAAACTTAAAATGAATGTAAATTATAGTGGCATAAAATTCTGGAACTCATTGCCCCAAGAACTAACATCAATTAATAATTTTAACTTATTTAAAATAAAACTAAAGGCATATCTTATGAAATAATTAGTAAACAATAGGCAATTTCGACTAAATGGAAGAAATGTGGGTTGGTATGATTATAGAATATGGTGCAAACGTTATTTGTTGTTTATTTATAAATATATATGTGATTAGGTAGTGAAGTGTACACGATACTTATTTGTTTAGATATAATGAAGACTATTGTTGATGGAACACATTGTTATATGTGTTCGTTGTGAGCAAGTACGTGTACCTACCATATATTTGTTGGCTTGCCTTTTCTGCTAAGTTTTATGTTTTTTGTATTCTGGTGAGAGGAGGGCTATGTCAGGGCTCACGGCCTTTTCCTCCTTTTCCTAGTTGCTGTAGTGGCAACTGAAAGAATAAATAAATGAAATGAAATGAAATGAAATAAATGAAATGTTATAAATCTGTGTACATCATTCTCTTACCAAACAAGAGATCAGGAATTTCTCTCAACTCCTGCGAACCCGATTAGATATTTGGTAGAATATCTTGGAAGCATATATTCATTACCCAATAAGAAAGACACTGTTGCTAAATAATATTTCATTTATTCAGTCGTTAATGTTTTTTGCAGTTTTTAATCTAAACAATTATTTTATTATATATCATTGGCCTTAAAGTTTTGTTAAATGCTTTTTTTATTTTTTATTTTTCTCAGAGGTTGAAACCTCCTGACGGGAAAAGTAATGCACGTGTATATAGCAATAGTTTAGTGTACCAAAGTGCACTTATGAGTGAAACGTGGTACTAGTAACTGCACGTCGCGGAATGACTCCCACTCTTCCTCCTCAATAACCCCACTAAATCACTTGCACATAATACTGACGAAGGAAACCTTAAATTCAAGAAATCATCTAAACTTGTGCATTGAATTCCAAATTATGAGTGGCTGTATTAACAGAACTGGGAAAATTATAATTTTCCTTTCCTCAAATTCTGTATATACTTCACGTGAAATATAAAGAAATGCACCTGGAAGAAGCAAAATCTATATTTTGGGTTAGATTTGCTTCTTCCATGAATTACATTATGTATACATAATGTTATTTATTTTAGCAAATGGTCAAGCATAACGCGGATAATTTGTCAGCGTTACCATTAAGCGAATAAAAGGTTATTCTTAATCTACAATGAATCAGCAAAGGTACGTTGCATGTGCATTCATTGCTACTGTTCTAGTAGACCTATGATTACGATTACTGTGCTCAAAAACGGTTTTCGAACTTGTTATGCACATAACTAACCTTTCTGTACCGTGAAATAACGCATTAATGTCCCTGATATGCTGGATCTGCCAATATCGATAGTAATACCCTGAAACGCAGATCCAGAAGGCATGAGATCACGGAAATTATTTGAGTGAATATTAATATAGGTCTGTTATTTAAAAAAAAGCAAATGCATAATTTCGTTTCTCTGAAAGTAGATTAGGGCAGAGCTAAAAACAAAAAGATATAATAATCTTTCCGTGTCTTTAGTTCTTTTCTTTTTGAAGATTCATACATAATGGAGCACAAATAAACAAGATTATCTTTCCTCCGCACAGTATTACTCGTTTTCGTTTGCAAATACAACACGTGGATATCTCGATGGTAAAACGCCATGTTCTTCAATACATTACGACAACAACGACAACAACAGGAGCAATAATAATAATATTAAGAGCAATAATACACTGGCGAAAAGTGAAAAAAGAACACCAAGAAGGAGACATCTGATACCAACGAAATTTATACAGTATAATAACAAAATACAGAGAATAACGTGATCAAAACAACATGGCAAAATACAGCTGTATTTGCTGGTAAACTGAAAAATAACATTTCCATGTAACATGATTAGTACGAGGTTAAACCGCCATGAACTGCGTCACACTGTGCAATTCTGGCATGGAGTCTGTCGTACAGATGTTGGATGTAAGTTTAGGGTATTGAGTTCCAAGCATCCTCAACCTGGACGCGTTCGTCGGGGATGGTCGTGGCTGGCCGTGGAGTGCGTTATTTTGCTGGAAAACACCACGATGGACCGAACTTAAAAATGTCACAGCAACGGGCTAAATGATGTTGTCGATGTAGGAGGTGCGGTTTAACGTAACTGGTACAAACACTAGTTGTGTACGGGAGTGATAGCTGATCGCTCCCCACACCAGGATACCAGGTGTGGGCCCTGTGTGTCGCTGGCGGATGCAAGAAGGCTGGAGACGCTCCCCTGTGTGTCTGCGAACACGCAAACGGCCATCGGAGTCTCCCAAGCAGAATCTGCTTTCATCGCTGGACACGACAGATCGCCTTTGCGTTCTCCAGTGCAGACGTTGGCGACACCACTGCAGCCGTTCCTGGCGGTGGGCTACAGTCAGAAGTACACATGCCAGAGGTACACTTGCACGTAGTCCTGCATCCAGTAGACTGTCGCGGATTGTTCGCACACCCACCTCAGGTGCAAAGGCAGCTCGAATTTGCGTCGCAGTGGATGTTCTGCTTGACAACGCCGCTCTTTCTATGCGTCGATCGGTCCGCTCATCAGTCCGTCTGTGACTACCGGTTCCACGTCTCCTCGTGTGGGAATGTTCCTCGGACCGTCTACGCCACCATCGTACCACCACCGATACGTCTCGTTCAATTCGCTCCGCAATACGACGATACGACCACCCGGCCTCGTGGAGTCCGACTAGACGACCTCGCTCAAAGTCCGATAACTGCTGAAATCGTACACATCTTCCATGTCCAGGCATTGCAGCTTCTTCAGGGACTTTACACGTGCCCGTACGCCGACGGCTGATTACATTCACTTCGCCGTACTCCTTAAATACCACCTACGATAATTTGCATATTATGCCGTGCTGTGGCGTAAGCGCTCACCGGTTGGTCCCAAAATTAACATCACACCTACGTAAACTCGGGCCCATTAACATATGTAAATTCCATGATCGTCCGCCAATTACTTGTTGGTGTTCTTTTTTCACTCTCCGGCAGTGTAATAATAATAATCCAGTGCATTTTGAATTTGTTGTTTCAACATGGTTTTCCCATGTACGGAAGATATAAATGCACTATGCCTTTCAGAATTGATCACACACACACACACACACACACACACACACACACACACACACACACACACACACACACACACACACACACATACATACTGTAAAATCACACGCAATGCAAGAGGTGGACTGCAGTATCGAGTTTTATTGCAACAAACAATTTTGGCATCCTTCGGAGTCCCATAATGAAACCACGTTTCATCATTGGTGAACTCCTTTCTTTTTCCGGTTTGTCCGTATTGAGATTTCACAGCTACCTTGAGGAGTTCGATGAGCTATAAGCAGCCGCCGGTCCTTTTTTAGGGCAAATGTTTACAAGGCTGGAACGGGACCAGTGCCGTAAGAAAAATACAGCATTCGTAAGTCACTAGCATTCGAACCTGGACACATTTTGGACGAATGGTCAGATGCTAGCGCGTAAAACACTGCTCCACCGGGGTGGCCCACCCGGTTGAAAAAGAGCTCTTCGTTCTGGCGCGACTGTAACGACATCCATACAGCTAACCGCTGCTGTGTGTTGTCGTCTTGTAAATGATGCAGGTCCTACAACTGTATTCATTGCTCACCACATGTATGAATAAGAGAATGGTTTCTATACGTAAGCCGGAGCTTCTGGAAAGCTGGTTACTTGTTTAAGTGGTGTCTTGCTGAATGGCGATGCGCTGTTGGTCAGCATCGAAGGCTTGTCGTCGTACATTGCGAGACACATCATCTTTCGATTCACAGCCACGTCGGAATTTCTGGAACCACTTTCTTGTAGTTATGTCACTTACCACGCTGGACTTAAAGGTTGTGACGATCTGCTTCGAAGCTTGTGTCGCGTTCCTGCTAATTCATATCGGTAGAGCCAGCATATAGTTATTACCACGGCGAAGTTTATTTAGCGCATGGTTTCCACATAAACGAACAGCGGCAAATGAAACATGATAAATTCCCATATTCTATGTTAACAGTACTGCGAAACAGGAGCGCATCCCGTCCGAATTTCTTAAGTGCGTCATGCGAAAAGAAGTACGGACATTCTTTGTTACCAATAATTTTCGGGCTGGCCTGGTATGTCTTATGTAACTAATTACATTATCACACTTATAATTTGCAGTTAAGTAATTAACAGCATTCAAACGTTTTCAATTAACAATTATGTAAATCTTTTTAATTAACAACTATATCTGCATCAATAATCCAAACTATTTTTGCAGTGCTGTAACAGTGTTAACATCTTCAAATTAGTGGACTTGGTATGAAATTCCAGCAGCCTCAGTTTCCAGGAACAAATCTATAAACACCTAAAAGTCCCTCCGATGTGATCCTCGATTTCAGCCGTTCTCGCGGAAGCAATACTTCACATAACTGAGCATTATACACTGACGCAAAAAAATCCCAACACAAAGAAGGAGTTGTGTTAGATAAAGGACAGTTGGTAGGCGGTGAGAGTAAATTTGCATAGACGTCATCTGTAAGATGACGTCTATGCAAATTTTGCGCTCGGCGCATACGTGTGGCGCTAGTAGTGCCCCTCGGAACATGCAAAGCAGGTTTGCTGTAAATACGCGCTGTAACGTTCGTGAGCGTTAGTTATCGTTGAGATTCGACGTAGTCTGTTGATGCTAGTCAAGAATGCCTTTCAAAAGACGAAGAAGCCATTATCAACAGCTCACGGAGTTTGAACGAGGTGGTGTAATAGGGCTACGAGAAGGTGGATTTTCGTTCCGCAATATTGCAGAACGACTTCGCAGGGATGTAGCCACTGTGCATGATTGTTGGCAGCGGTGGTCAAGGGAAGGTCCTGCCTCAAGAAGACCAGCTTACGGCCGGCCACGTGGCACTACTAAGAGGGAAGACCGCCGTGCACGGCGTCTGGCCGTGGCGCA
Source organism: Macrothele yani (assembly GCA_039090855.1). Classification (NCBI taxonomy): domain Eukaryota; kingdom Metazoa; phylum Arthropoda; class Arachnida; order Araneae; family Macrothelidae; genus Macrothele; species Macrothele yani. Next base: position 3,696,924 of record CM077018.1, read on the forward strand.
TCGTACTGCGTCTGCGGCAGCAATTCGAGCTGCAGTTGTCACCACAGTGACACAACGAACTGTTACAATTCGGTTACTTGAAAGACAGCTTCGAGCCAGACGCCCTGTAGCGTGCATTCCACTTACTCCAAACCACTGCCGTTTGCGACGGCAGTGGTGTCAAACTAGAGCTCATTGGAGAACGGAGTGTAGATCTGTGGTGTTTTCTGATGAAAGCCGGTTCTGCCTGGGTGCCAGTGATGGCCGTGTTTTGGTTAGAAAAAGGACAGGTGTGCGCCTGCAACCAACCTGTCTGCGGCCGAGACACACTGGACCTACACATGGAGTTATAGTCTGGGGAGCAATTTCCTATGACCGCAGGAGCACTCTCGTGGTTATCCCACGCCCCCTGACGGCACAGTTGTACGTCGGTCTGGTGATTCAACCTGTTGTGCTGCCATTCATGAACAGCATTCCAGGTGGTGTTTTCCAACAGGATAACGCTCGCCCGCTTACCGCTGTTGTAACCCAACATGCTGTACAGAATGTCGACATGTTGCCGTGGCCTGCTAGATCACCAGATCTTTCACCAATCGAGCACGTATGGGACATCATTGGACGACAACTCCAGCGTCACTCCCAACCAGCATTAACCGTCCCTGTATTGACCGACCAAGTGCAACAGGCATGGAAATCCATCCCACAAACTGACATCCAGCACCTGTACGACACAATGCATGAACGTTTGCGTGCTTGCATTCAACATTCTGGCGGTTACACCGGTTATTAGTGTACCAGCATTTCACATTTCAAATGGCTCTTCTCGCGCTTACATTAAGCTGTGATCTTGAAACCTTAATCGATTAAATATGTTACCTATACAAATGTATTCCCGCCATTTCATTCCTCTACAACTATTTTTGTGTGGTGTTGGGATTTTTTTCCGTCAGTGTATATTCTCCAACATGACCTCATTGCCTACTACATGGCTACGATATGTGGACGACATAATTTTGATATGGATTCACGAAAAGGAGACCCTTCCCTTTTTTCTTGATTAAGCCAATTATATACACCCTACGATCAGTTTCACCGTGGAGCTTGAACGCAATGGTACCGTACCTTATCAGGACGTTCTGCTGTACAAATCGCCTGAACACAGCCCTCACACAGAAGTCTGTTATAAATCCATCTCTGTCTCCAAACTGATGCTCCGCAGCTCGTTCTGTCCTAATTCTTACAAGGCAGCTTACTTCGGCTTTCGAATTTGAAGAGCCTTTGCCGTCCATTCCGATTTTCACTCTAGGCATTGCAAACTAAAAAACATAGCAGAATTGACCGCCGAGGCAGAATACACCTCAAACCAGATATGAAATTTTATCGAAAAATCCAGTTCCAGCCATGTTACTCCTTAGGTTCCACAACTAGGCTACTTGGGCTCCATCTTTTGCATACCAAATGTTTCCTGTCAACTCAAGAACGCCATCAGGAAAATGAACTTCGGTGTCTATATAAGGTCTCCGAAATCTTTATATACTGTGCTTAAAGGAATATTGACAAGATCCCAGTCCTCAACGAGGCACGTGTATATGCCATCCCACTACAACATCTGAGATACTACATCAAAAATTGGATACGAGAGATACTATATCGGAATAACCAAACGCTCGTTTAATATTAGAATTAACGAACATAAAAGGGACACAAGAGATCGAAAAGTAACCACTGCCCTGTCCAAGAAAGTCAATTTCAAGTCCGCTGATCCTATGTGGGATGATATTAAGAAATTACCTTCCTGTTCCATTCCTAAATCTGCCGCCATTCGCGAAACCCTACAGATCATAACCAACAGTGAGGCTTGCAATTATAGCATTTCTTTAGAATTGCCACGAGTTTGGAACCAGGCTGTCAAGTAATGCTGCGTTTTTACCACGATACCGCGTGGCCAACTAACATGATGCCTCGTTTCTGCGAATAAATAATTACATTCGCAGCTATTCATTTATTGGCTAGTCACCACATTCGAATTAATGAAGCGTTCTTTTATCCAGTTTTTCAGTTTGCTGACGATCTTCCTTAAAAAAACCGTCAGATTTATGTGCAAAAGCTTGGAATATTTAATATTCTATTTTGCACCAAGAAATTCGTATTACTAGTTTATATAATGTATTTTGAGTGCTTAAAATATATTAAACAAGCTGGAATTTACATGTTACTTTTCATTCAAGATTTGAGTCAGGGATTACAGGAATTTCGGATCAGCCACGATTATAGAGGATTTGTGCTGGAGAATCAGTAATCGTACAAGCCACGACAGATAATGTTAGTTTTACTGGTCGTGGCTTGTTATCATGTGATTGTAGCGTGTGTGGCTATGTTTCTGGCTATGGAGTCAGATTAGATTTTCAGGACATAACAATACGTGCAAAGTCAGTTTAACCTAGAACACCACATTACTTAAAGCCTGTTTTTAAATATCACCGCTCGTTCTAGGTAGTAGGAATCCTGGTTCGCTTAACTTCAATACCCTTAATTAAATGTTACAGTTTCACTTCAAGAATTGTCATGTATTCAAAATTTTAGTGAAATTAGGCTCTCAGTGTCACTCATGCCCATATTTGTTTGCGTTTTGATTTGAGAGAGTTTCTTATACACAATCACAGCATCAGTAACCGCCAACTCAGAAACATTCTTTTGGACAACGTAATATGATAACCACTTAATTCCATTCCCTTGTGACAGGACAAGATTAACGCATGAACAGCTTTAGTCGCGCGATATATTTCCTGTCCAGGAATGCCAGGTTACATCGTATTATTTTCATTCTTCATTGAAATTGGTATCCGGTAAAAAAGAATCATTTAATTCAGAATGCCTATCATTCAGTATCTCAGTCTGCCAAAACGATATCTCAGCATACACGACTGAATATCATCAAACATATCTGTGTGTGAGTCATTCTCAATAAATACGTAAGGCAGCAAACCTGAACTGTCTGGAAAATAGCACTGTTTGCAAATCTCATGCGCCGGAAACTATGAGGTCTACAACCTACCTAAACATCACTGCAGACCAAACACATTGTTCCTCGGAAATAGTATTCCTCTCTTGTAAAGCCTTCTTTCAGCAAGTTCAGAGCATGCAGAGCATGCCACTCTGTCGAAATAGTTTGGGAACGGTTCGCCCATCATGAAGAAAATCCCAGGTGTTTATCTGGTCTACAAATTTCTCAAATATCAATCCAATCGAGCACTTGTAATTCTTGTTGGAACAAAAATCCTATCTGCACTGGCTCAGCCACGTAACTTTCAAAAGTTAGAGGATATGCTGGTAATGAGTTGGTACCAGATACCACAAACATCTTAAGAAATCTTGGAGCATTCATTTTAATTTTTGTTGAAAAAGAAAATTCTATTTGCGGTGACTCAGCCATGTAACTTACAAAAGTTAGAGGATATGCTGGTAATGAGTTGGTACCAGATACCACAAACATCTTAAGAAATCTTGGAGCATTCATTTTAATTTTTGTTGGAAGAGAAAATCCTGTTTGCATTGGTTCAGCCACGTAACTTACAAAAGTTAGAGGATATGCCGGTAATGAGTTGGTACCAGATACCACAAACCTCTTAAGAAATCTTGGAGCATTCATTCCTCCCGCCCCCCCCGAGTAAGAGTTTTATTGACCCCACGTGGAGTATGAAATCATATTTGACAGTGTTAATATTACACTGTTGGCCACGCAAACTGCAACACCAAGAAGGAAGCATCCGGTTGGCCTGAGATTCGGAGCATGCGTTGTCCGCAAGAGGACATGTAGCCGATTAGCATTGCAGGGCATATGCAAATCATGTGCGCCCGGCACGCCACCGAGAAGCACTATAAGTAGGGTGAACATCAGGCGGGGTGTAAGTAGTGGAAGTGTGTTGTGCTGGCGGACCTGTGCGTAGGAAGCTTCCTGATGCTTCGTCGCAGAATACGGCAGTCAATCCAGCACGTTTCGGAGTTCGACAGAAGACGAGTAGTGGCTTATCGCGACAGCGGTTTATGGTACCGAGACATCGGCGCCCGTGTGGGACGACATCCAGCCACATTGTGGCTAATATGGATTCGGTGGGTGCAGGAGGGACGGACGGACCGACGTGATCGATTGCCGCAGCCGCGACACACCATCGAATAAGAGGACCGACATGTTGTGCTACGGGCAATGACGGCTCGCACCGCCACCTTACGAACGTTAGCGCAGGAAATAAGCTGTGTTGCGCAACAACCTGTTTTAGCACGTACCGTTCCACGTTGTCTGCAGGTGCTGGAACTTGTCTCACGGCGCCCATTCCTCCGATTACCATTGACGTAAAAAGACAGGCAAGTGCTGCGGCAGTAGGCAGTTGAACGCTGCATCTGGACTATGGAATGGCACGACATTGTCTTTTCCGACGAATCACCGTCTGCCTGCTACACCACGATAGACAGATACGCGTGTGGCGGCACCGCGGCGAGAGATTGTATGACGCCATACCGGTCCGTCGCCTGGCGTTATGGTTTGGGGCGCAATTGGATATGACACCCGCACCCCTCTGGTACGCATCGCCGGTACACTTAACAGCCAGCGCTACATCTCCGACGTTTTGAAGCCTGTAGTCCTCCCTTACCTGCAGGACCTGACAGCGGCCACGTTTCAACAGGACAATGCTTGCTTGCACGTGGCACGCATCGTGCAACAATTCTTCACGTATCACCAGGTGTCACTGCTGCCGTGGCCCGCCAGTTCTCCCGATATGTCGCCCATCGAACACGTCTGATCACTGACCCACATCCAAATCTTCTTTTGTTTGATGCCGCGGCGTGTAGCGGCCATTATTGCCTGCCATGGGGGCCACACGAACTATTGATGTCTGCGTGTTATTCAAGTCGCAAGGGTCTCTAAACTCAATCGTTACATCTTTGTATCTGTTGTTATGTGTATATTAAATCTGGCTTTACTATCACGTGTCCTTCTTGGTGTTTCATTTTGGGTGGCCATCAGTGTATTTTGGTTTTCCGGTGCATACGTTTTATTATGTTAGTCTCCTTTAAAACAGTATTGCAGCTGTAAATTCCGGCAATGCACTTCACATATTATCGCTATAGAACTGTAAATAAAAACAATTTCGCTGGGAACTTATAACCCTGCAGGAGGGCAATATCTGAAGCGGTTTTCCACAACCTGAAAAACTCAGTGACATAAAAGTATTTTTAAAATTGATAACATATCAGTTATTCCTAAAATACTGTAAACGATTCAACATCCAAAAGTTCGAACATTGAATGCTGCTTTGAAGGAATATACTCTAAACGAAAGAAAGAATAATATTTTCCTAAAACATCCAATAGATGATTTTCCTGCGTGGGCTAAAACATAGGTCTCACCAAAATTAAATGTTTAATCTATAATTTTCAGAATACGTGTAAACATCTTTTATACATATGCATCACATATATGTTTTTATGTAGCACAAAATATCATGGTGTGTAAGTTGGCTTTTAGAGATCTGAAAGAACTACCGAAAAAATTTTGGTTTACTGTGACCTGAAAAATAATTCTACGTCGTTTTTTGTTTTAAAAATTTTCACGAACAATACTAACATATTTCTGGAATGACAATGCTATAAAACTAAAGGAAAATTTATGAAAGTATTTTAAACATACTTTTCGAATATAAAACAAAATCTAAATTTATACGCAGTAGGATCCAGGAGTTCCGGACTGCACCTGTACGGCAAAGCGTTTAGTTCTGAAAGTGGGTCATGGTTTTCAGTAAGAAGGTGGGTTTCCTCAAAATTTTTTAAGGAGACGATTTCCGTTTCATAAGAACAGGAGTTAAACCTCTGAATTTAACTCCCATCAATATAAGAAGCAGAATCGTCTACTAAACAAATTGTGAAGAAACCCGCAATTGTACCTAAAAGCATGACCCACTTTCAGAACTAGAAATTCCGAAACCAAAAGAAGAATAAAGCCAAATATTTGCATATTGGCACAGCAAAAAAAATCATAACCGTTAGCCTAGGAGATCAAACGAACATTAAGCATAACTACCTCGTAATTTGCTCTGCAGCAACTTCTGTAACTTAACTTAAAAGAGAAAGTATGTGCCTACATTAAGCATAGCCAAAGCAGGAGGAAAATAATTTAAACAGACGTTTTTGGAAACAGAACAGTTAAAATATCCGTACAATTAAAAAGAAAATATAGAACACGTAAGAAATTGAAATATCCCTAAACTCATTAGATATATGAATAAATTTCGAGAAAAATCAACCTTAAAAAATACAAGGAAAGAAACGAGGGAAAACTAAGAATGTATGTGGACCAACTAAAGTAGACACTTATAAGAAAAGGATTTACACTGAAGATATATTTTTTAGCATTTAAAAAGGAGAAAAAAAAGTGTTATGCTGGCGTGCAAAACTGATGGACGGACACTAGTGCCCATGATTATAGCCGCACAGTTAAACACAGAAGCTTGAGGTAATTTGCATAACGAAAGCGGATCAGTAAAAAGAAGATATATATGAAAATTTGCGAAATGGGATGCCGCAGGTCACATGACTGCGCTGAAATGAATATACGGAGCATGTCGCAGCAAGGCAGGAAACGGAAAGCGAAAGTGTACGGCGTTGTAAAGAGGTTCGAATGGTTTCTTAATGTGTCGCAGACGAGAAAATGTTTATGCGGAGACATTTAGATGACTTTACACATGGTCGAATAATCGTAAAGCTGGAAGAGTGGCGAACAGTAAGAAGTTTCGCCGACGAGTGCGGCGTGATCCAAAGCGCTGTCTGACGTGCGTGGAAGACCTTCCAAACGACATTAACAGCTGTTAGAAAGGTCCGTGTTCGTCGGCCACGGAAAGCAACAACAAGAAATGACCGATATATGGTCCTATAGTCCAAACGTGATCGACGGCTACCCATTTGAGATACCGATTACAATGGTGTAAATACCACAAGAGTTGGACCGTATAACAACAGGGTACGATACTCTTCACGGATGAGAGTCGTTTCAGTACCATGAGCAATTATGGACGTCAGTTGGTTTGGAGAGAGGTGGGTACACATTATCGGCCGGCTAACTACACCGAAAGTCATAGGTATGGCGGTGGCGGTGTGCTCGTCTGAGGAAGCATCACCCTGAATGGTCGTACTGAGCTCCACATTTTCGAAGAATGTTCCATAACCGCAAACCGATACTGCGATGAGGTGCTCCTTTCCCATGTGCGCTTCTTCCGAGGTGACATTGGTTCAGAGTTCGTGTTTATAACGATAACGCGAGACCTCATCGAACACGTGCAGTAGACGAGCTGTTCGAAAGTTACGATATCATTCGTATGGATTGGCCTGCCTACTCCCTGGATCTAAATCGCATAGAACATGTGTGGGACGCTTTGGGGAGCCACCTTGCGGCACGCTTACATCCGCTGGAAGATGTCCATCAGTTGAAACGTGCACTACGAGAGAAATGGGCAAAGTTGCCTCAAGAGCTCATTGGCAGCCTCGTGTGAAGCACGGCCAGACGTTGGAACGCGGCCATAGCTGTTAGCGGGCAACATATTCCTTACTGACGACCACCTCTTTTCTGTAATTCATTTGTGAAAACGGTGATTATGTACCATTGTGTGTGTTACTTCACGGTAATTTTTTTACTTTTGTACTCATTTCTGCACGAGCGTTTGTTCATCTTCCCGTATGGTACATACTAAGGCATTTGTTGTATGACATTGATCTATCCAGGCTCCTTCATTGCCAAGCTACGGCGACAAAATCGAACGACCCTTGAGCTTGGCACCACAGTGTATATTGCCCCTAATCGAAATACCAATTTCTGAAGACAGAAAACTCGACCCCGTAAAAGATGATATGCAGAAATACTGATACAGCTTAACAACGCGAAAAGACACATCACGCACATGGAGACTCATGGTTAAACCTCTTGAAATTAGGCGGGAATATTCCGTAACGTGTTTCAATGAACTTAAGTGAGATGAATTATCCAATGTTAAAAACCACTCAACAAATTATAAAACACTAGTAGCAGACGATACTTGCTCACACTGGTAAAAAGCGTTTTCGTTCGTACACCGTTTTCTTACGGACTTTATAAAATAAAGACATATACAGGAACTAATGCAATACTATAATTCATAACGACTGGCACCACTATTCTGCTTCACAAATGCGCCAATAAGACCAAACCTAAAGAAGAGAAACGCTGAAAACGGAAGAAAGGTATGGGTATAAGGATATTGTATTGTTCACCTAAACAAAATCAATGGAATTACATCGTGGATTTTTCCTGGAATCGCCTTTCTGTGAAATACCACGGACGTCGTCTGTGCTTGACCTATATGGGGGCCGAAAAAGGTAACTTGTGTTCTCTGTTTCTCTCACACACAACACAAGGTAAGGTTATTACGACAATTATATTACACATTTATAAGTCTCGGTTACTTTGGTGTTTAACCTAAGAACTGACTCAAAAGCAAAAATGCTGTGATAAACATGTAAAAGAGAGCTCTTCCTCCAGAAAAATCCCTGACAGTGTGCATGCGTATTACTAATTTATTGACAGTTTTAATCTCAGCCGTGTCACCTAAAACGGGGGCTGAAGGTTTCTTTGTGAATCATCTCTTCACGATTTCCTTTAAAACGTCTTTTATATTCATTTATGAGAAACACCGAAAAACCTTTTGCACATCGGGTGTAAAATACCGTTCTATGTGTACATGTACATTTTAGTAAAGAAAAAAACTTACAGTGCTCTTGTAAAAGAAAACTTCATGACGTCATTAGGACATGAGATAAGTAAAACTATCATATCGATAAAATCTAAGGGAATATGAAACTTTCTTTATTTCGATATTATAATGTATGTAAACACACACGTCATTTTAATTTAAGCATATTCTGAACATTCAGGTAAGATCTCAACGTTAATTAGTACTCCACTAAGAAAGATACGAACTTCGTGGTATCACGCTAGTCAAATCCGGCGAAAACCAGGGTTTTGAGATATCCAAGTTCACAAGCATAAAAGTGTAACAGCTGCCATGTTAAATAACGCAAAGCAATCGAAAGCTAGGAGCAAGCACTACTGGATTGACGATCCGTTGTAGATGTCATGATCAGGGTTCATTCTCCCATTCTTTTGTACTGAAACATCATTCCAGTTTCAGCTTCTTTTAGTAGAAAAAATGTTATTCAATCACAATAAGTTAATTTCTGGGCACATTTTTTTAAATATTCTTTTCAAATATATTACTCATCTTAAAGATAATTTCTAGAAGTTGACAAAGAATAATTCAGATTGGGGAAAAACAGTGAAACAAAGTAAACAGAGGGTGGGGGTGTTACATAAAACTGCAGAATAACCACACAAAAATTTACTCACAAAGGAAATTTTTTGCACAAACTCTACCAAACAAATTTAACACTGCGCTATGCATATGTTTTGCTGTTAAATATCTCAAAATAAGCTCACCTATGCGCCAAAGTAATATTAGTTTCCAACATTATGCAGCTGGAAAGTCTGCAACTGCTACTGAACTTAAAAATAACTAGCGGCAATATTAATGATAAAAATGCACTTGATATTATCAAACCTGATAGATAGTGTGTTGCTTAGCTTTTAAAAAATTGCAGGCTTAATTCGTAGAAAGTTGAAACGAAATTAGACTCAGCTTTCCGAAAATTGTTTTGCTTTGCAGATATATCAGTGACAGTTTTATTAGAACAAACAAATCTGAAAATTGGTAAAGAATTTGAAAGTAAAAAACAATTCCAGGGCAGCAATTGTCTCAAATTGACCACATTTCTCGGCAACATTTACCCTACAGGGTATCAGTTGATTATAACCCAGCATTTTTCAACTGGTGGTACGTGAGTTGTTATCCAGTAGGATGTATGGGTGTGAGAGGAAGATGGTGGGTAAGATTTTAGAACATTAATAGAGTTTAAAAATTGCAGTGGGAAAGTGTTCTCTTAGGATGCAAAACTATTTCACAAAGCGCGTATAAAAACTATCGTCTTACGGCGTATTACCGTATGCCTTCTCATACTACTTTGAAAAATACTAAGAGAGTCAGGGTTATTTCCACTTTTAACCCTAATCTATATCGTGGGCGGAACTTCATGTCCTTTGCTGCCAAAATGTTCTTACACGCGACATCTTAAGTCAGCTGTGCACAATTTGATACTCTCCATAATTCTCAGGAATTCTAGAACAACCGACTGGTATGTTGATTTTTCTCTCGTGGTATTTACCAAGCTCCTCTGCCTGCCATTCAGTGATATTTTCTGTTGTTCTTCTGTTCCACGTACTGAAGTTGTGTTGGGCGATGGAAAACGGCTATGCCGTTCTCCTGCTAAAAGACCAAAAACAGAAAATCCCAGTGAAACACCAAGACGTGATTTCATTACAGAAGTATCATCAGCGAGTGCAGAAGGGTGTGGCTTTTCTTCTTCACACGGTCAGGTTCGCCTACCCATAGGCTAAATAAACAATGCAAGGTCGTCAACCGCAAAGTATTTCCCCAGATATTTATCATTTGGTTTTTTTTTATACGATGAGCAAAGTAAACCTAATTTCCAGCGCGTAATTTGTTTTGAACCACCATCCAATAGCGGCAAGAAAAATCTCTTCTCCAGCATCATTTCGAAACAAAGCACTTGTAACGTACCAGGAGATGTGACGTACCTGCCAGAAGGACGCACACGACATAAAGGCAGATAGGAATCAGAATAAAACGTCCGTGTAGCTTAATTGGTAGAGCAACTTATTCCGGAATGAGTGGACCCGGGTTCGAATCCTGGCGCGGATAAAAATGACGGAGAAATTTACTTCGTTATAATGGCGCCCGAACTATCCGGATGACCCGACCGTTCACAATCTCGCAATGGTGTGATGTTTTTTTCACACCGCGAGATAGGAAAAATAAGAGCAGCACTTCGAAAAAAAAAATAAAAATAAGGGGGAGATGATGTAACGTACCAGGAGATGTGACGTACCTGCCAGAAGGACGCACACGACATAAAGGCAGATAGGAATCAGAATAAAACGTCCGCGTAGCTTAATTGGTAGAGCAACTTATTCCGGAATGAGTGGACCCGGGTTCGAATTTTGGCGCGGATAAAAATGACGGAGAAATTTACTTCGTTATACACTACAGTTTACAAAACAAGAGTGTGAACATTTTTCGGCTGAAACGACGTACATTTATGGTCAATATGTGTAAAATGTCATCTTTCTCGGCTGCAAATGAGAACGCAGTTGAAGTGACATTCAATGCTAGTAGAAAAATAGCACAGGAAGGAAAATCACATACCTTTGAGGAAAAACCAGTTTTGCCAGCTGCAAAGGACACTGTTTAATCAGTCTGGGAGAATCCGCTGCTAAACAGCTTGATGCAATATCCTTGTATGATAATATTCACGCTGGGCACTATGCACGGAAAACTACGCTATGGTTCCATTTTAACACCTGTAGGAAGAGTTTAAAGGAGAAATAAGTTCTCCAGATGAAAACATCAGAGGCATTAGCCTTTTCGCAAACTATTGAAAATGTGTGCAGGCTGACCGAAATTGTTAGATAGATACGATATGAAGATGCGTGGTGTTTTCAATCGGATATCAGAACGTTTAGTGAAAGATAATGAATTACTTTGAAAAACATTTGTTGAGCTGACCAGTAGACGAAAAATTGAAAGGTTACAAAAGAAACTAAATTTCATTACTTTTAGGTTTGGTTCTTCAATTTTCATTGGTATGTGTGGATTTACTGTGATGCTTTTTTTGCTTGCCACGATAAATTTTCGGTTACCATCCATCTAAAATAAGATCTCCCACAGTGACGGATAAAATTGTTTCGATGAATGCTTAATCCGTCGGTTGTCAGTATAAAGCTCACGTTAAAATACCTACGGAAATTGAATCTCCCGAAAACAAATTACAATTCGTGGGTTGGCTGTTGAAGAGAAATGTGAGTTTCCCTTATGTAATTTTATTTTCGAATAAAATGCTGAAATATATCAAAGATGGAAATTTATTATGTAGTCGAAAATTCATCACAACTTCATAGAACAAAATAGTCTTGAAATATAATACGTATTCACAAAATAAATAGCTCTGATGTTTTTTAGGTTTTTTGGAAACAAAATCACTTTCATATAAATGTGTACTTCAAAATCTTATATATACAGTATATATGTGTATAACATCATCTTGACCATCGCGAACCATTATCATTCTACTGCTGGTTGAATGTTTCCCCATTTTTCTTTCATAAATGTCTATCTTGCGTCAGTCTTCACCAAGGCACTCTCTCATGCTTTCGGATTTAATCCCCATGCCCCACGAGGTCTTCCTCTGGGGCTTTTCCTGTCCTATGGATTCCAGTCTAGAATTTCGGTTGTCCATCCTTGATGGTCCATTCTTCTGCCAACATGTCCAGCCCTTTGCCATTTCAGGGATTTTATTCTGATCATGATATCTTCCACTCTTGTCATTTCTTTATTCATTAGTTCCTCTCCTTTTCTCTCCCGGGTACACCAAGCATGCACTTCTCCATGCTTCGTTCAGTGGCCTACAATTTTTGTATGTCTTTTTTTCTTTGTATGACTATATTTATATATACACTGTCAAGCCACGTTATTGTTACCACCAGTAAATATCCATAATAACCACCGTATACAGCGCGGACAGGGGCTAGACGGGCTGGGAATGATTCAATAGGTTGCTGGAAGGTGTTCACAGGTATGTGGAGCCATGCTGACTGCATTGCATCGGACAACTGCTGGAGGGTGTGTGATGGAGAATCCATAGAGTTAACAACACGATCGAGGTGGTCCCAAAGATGCTCAATTGTGTTAAAGTCTGGGAAATTAGGGGGATATGGAAGTACATTGAAGTCTTAATCGTGTTCTTGCAACTGCTCTCTGGCAATCCTAGCTGTGTGACACGTAGCCTTGTCGTGCTGGAAGATTCCATCCGTCCCAAGGAAGAAAATCAGCATGTATGGGTGTACGTGGTTTGCAAGGATGGAATAAAAACTAATTAGGTCCGTTGTGCCTTCCACCGGCACGAGTAGACCCAGTAAATACCACGAAAATAACACCTGGACCATAACGCTGCCCCCACTAACTTATATTCTTAAACCAGTGGTTGAAGTGTGTTTGTTCTCTGACGTTTCTCGCCTAATACGCCAACGTCCATCCGTTCGATGATACAGAAAACGTGGCACATCAGAGAAGGAAATCGTTTGCCATTCAGCGGAGGTCCAATTCCGACATTGCCGTGCAAATGTAAGATTTTTCGGCCGGTGCCCTTTTGTTAGCATAGGTGGATATACCATCCCTCTGAATCGGAGCCCCATAGGAACAGGGTTGCTGAACTGTGGTTTTAGACACATATATCCGGTAGCCCCCTGGTTTATTCGGCCTGTGAGCTGCTCCACTGTAGCGTGTGCATCGGTTCACACGCACCTGCTCAGCCGACGTTCACCTCTCACGTAAAAGCACGTGGTTCTCCGCAGTTTCCATGTTGCTTATTCGCAATAGTGTCATTTCTCCAATCACGATACATTTTTAACCATAGCAGCACGCCACAATTCACAAACTGCGCTATTTCAGAAATACTGCCACCCTTGCTCCGAAAGCCGATAATCATTTACAAATCTGATAAATCGCCCCTTTTATGAAAGACAGTAACGAGTGATATATTTTCAGAATGACTACAGCACACCTTTTATGCCATCTAAGCCAGTTCACGACACGTGCCTTCTTTCATTGGCTACGCGCTGCTGACGGCAAAAGTATCAGCTATTCACAATAATGTGACTCGACCTTGTATGTCAGAATATCGGTTGTTCATTGGTCATCCTGCATTTTGTAATTTGTCCTTAACGCATGAAGTGATGCATCCACAAATTAGCTTATAAGGTAATATTATAAATATCACTTGAGTAAAATGGGACACTCTATTTTCAATTCGGTGATCCTTAAAATATGGACTTTTACAAAAGCGGTAATTGTATCAATTACATATGAAACTTTTTAAAATGATACAGATTAAACAGTATTATAATCAGTCCAACACCAATGCAGGGTCAGATGGTTGTTAAAATCCCAAACCTTTGGATTTGTGGCATTCTTGTGGTAACTAAGATATGAAAAATTGCAAATACTGAACACATACGTTCAACTTCTTGAATCACCAAAAAATCCTCTTTAGCATTAGGTTCATGTGCACGCGGTCAATTATTCCAGTTTTTATACGTTTAATGAAAGCCAAGAAATGTCATAGTTGTGAAATTGTTTTTACCAAAGAATAATTATCGTTCCGAAGTGTTGATTGAAGCTTATCAGTGAAAACCCAGTAGAGTTTTGGTTTGCAATGAAAGGAATTAACTCGATCACAGGCACAAGATCTGTTTATGTCAGACTTTAATGGTAGATTGCGGTATGTTTTGTGCCCTTTTGAAGGATTAGAACCTCTAATGCTGACTGACACTGTTGTCAATTCCCAGAAAACAAATTGAAATTTACAAATAATGAATTTTTTGGTAGTTCTGTGACGAAAAGTATTTGAAGTTTCCAACAACCTGACGACATACATTTTATCGAATGGTCGTTGATTCCAGTTGTTATTTCCATAGTCAACTTACTACAACACAACGGTGAAGAAACGGCGTAGACTTTATTCAAATTATAAAAATTTTGGCTAAAGGCGGAGCCTTTAAAAGTGTCATGGTGTTATCTTTATTTTTTGGAGCAACAAAAATAGGGATGAGTTCTTGAATGTACTTATATTTTTTACCTTACTCAATAAACACGTTTTTTTTAAAACCTTCTCCTTACACATCGCCCAAAATTTTAAAAGACATTTATTTATTTTTACAGTGCTTTGATTTTTGAAGACAAAGACTACATGGACCGCATCGATAGACATTCCTCTCCTTTGGAATGTACGACAAAGCAAAAAAGTGATTCTACCATATAGTACCTTGGGTACATAGTTATATTCTGTAGTTTTTAAAACATAAAAGGCAAAGATATAATTAAAGAAGAAGGAATCCCCGGTCTCATAATTCTGTGATTAATTTTGGTAAATATAAATATTATCGTCAAATATGTGTATTAAGCATAAAATTCTCTTATTGTGTTAAACGCGAATTTAAATAAATATTTCCCTGTCTCACGCAAAGAATAATACATTTTTCAATGAAGGATTTAGGAAGATAACACACAGTACATTTGCAGTACTAGGAAATGCATTTTTGTTTGCATCCTTTTTTTTTTTTTTTTTTTTTGAAATTTAAGACCAGGTATAAAGTTTACTTCCTTGAAAATTGTATTTTTATTCGGGTTGATATTGTTTAAAATCTAAAAACCAAACTGCACAGTTCTTTTTTTTGTTGCATATCAAAATCATAGGCGAAGCTATAGAAAAAGCAACACATAGAATGGAGGGAATGTGTAGGGCGCATGTATGTATGTAACTTAAATAAATGTTTGCCAGCATTGTTTTTTGCACCTCTGTTACATGGTATCCAGATATTTTCTCGCCGTGATTATAACTGTTAAAAACAGATTTAACAAATTTTAATGTTTTTATCTTTTTTATTTTCATTGAACCACACTACAGAGGAAGCCATCGTTGGGCACGTGCACCGCTTTTTACATTTGCAGGTGCTGGGAGTGCATACGAAACGAATGTTTTTCACGGTTCAGAAAACGCAATGATTGTATTATAAATCATTCACTGTAGGAAAATTCATAGTTTTCAGGTTGTATCTCAAACGGTAATGCCATGTTTTAGCTTTAGAATTTGGACTAAAGGCACATGAATGGAATGCTAATAGTCAACTTATTGTACATCATTTCAAACCTTTTCGTATCATAAATGTATAATCTATGCGCTATCTAAAAGAGACGGTCATGTCTTTTTTTTTTAATCTTCTAACAGAAGAAGAAATTTAATGTGGAAGCGCCGCTAGATTCTTACATCTTCGAACAAATATTGGGTTGCCAGGGGCGTTCGTTCGGTTTTTCCAATGTTATTTGAAGCAACACGAACAATATTTTAATCATAGTGTTAAATGCTTTTTGTAGCTTTTTCTTCCCGTACAACTTTTGTTCATCATTTTGTTTGGTTTAACTTTTTTATCCATATGAAGAAGGAGTGGCCTCCCCAATGGCGCAGTCTTCTAACCACTGGCTCCTAATCATTCGTCCAGAAAGGTCCGGGTTCGAATCCCGGTGAGGCATGGATATTGTGTTTCACTTACGGCACCAGCTGCCTCCTTTCCCTGGAACCAGTGACTCTAAATTAGGGACAGGCGACTGCTTATAGCACATTAAGTTGCTCACGTTGGTCGTTAAACCTTCAAACGAAAAAAAAAGAAAAAAAGATAGAGTGCAAAGTAGACAGAAATGACCATTTTCAACACCTACTTCTCTTCGCTTACAATCAAGGTTCCAAAGCTACCAAAGCTGCTCCAGGCATATGTAATGTGTACGGAGAAGGTGTTATTACTGACAGAAATGCACACAGATGGCATTAACGGTTTACTAAGTTGAAATTCGACATCAGAGACTCTCCGCGTTACCACAGACCTGTTCAGTTCAAAGATGAGGGATTAAATGCGCTCTTCCACCACGATTCGCGTCAATCCACCAGAGAATTTGCCCAGCAAATGGGATGTTCTCATTATACCGTCGATCATCACCTAAACGTGATAGGTAAGGTCCAAATTCCCGCTGCATGGGTGCCACATCCTCTGAACGCAAGAAGCAAACACTAGCAAATAGGATGCTCTCATAATAATGTCGCCCATAACCTAAATTCCATAGCTAAGGTCCAAATGCTCGGTGCATGGATGCCACATCCTCTGAACGCAAGAGACAAACTCCAGCAAATAGGATGCTCTCATAATACCGTCGCCCATCACACAAACTCGATAGGTAAGGTCCAAGTACACGGTGCATGAATGCCACATCTTCTGAACGAAAGATACAGACCGCAAAAAATACGATGCTCTCATAATACCGTCGCCCATCACCTAGATTCAATAGCTAAGGTCCACATACTCGCTGCATCATGGGTGCCGCATCCTCTGAACACAAGAGACAAACCCTAGATAATAGGATGATCTCATAATACCGTCGCGCATCACTTAAACTCGATAGGTAAGGTTTAAATACTCGGTGGAAGGGTGCCACATCCTCTGAACGCAAGAGACAAACACCAGCATTTGCAGGATGATCTCATAATACCGTCGCTAATCACCTAAACTCGATAGGTAAGGTCCATTTACTGATGTACAATAATCTTTGCTGTCTTAAGCACGAAGAACAAGACGTAACCAATTTGAACACAAAATAAACCAAGCCGAATCACTGCAAGCCGTGAAAACACCTTTACGTACGAAAATTAAAACTTTTTTAAAAGGTTAAAATGATTAAAACAATGTGCGAAATCTTTCGGGTCTGTCTCTGCAGACCCATCCTCAGGCACAACGAGAAAATCACATCGGGCACGCCGGCGTATACACGCAACCCTGTACATCAGCGAGGTACAACGCATGCGTTGCACTAAAAGGTCAAATATGCTTTACACTGAAAGAAACATATTAAAATATGTACAAAGGCATGAAAAGAAATAATCAAAATGTCTGAAAGTAAGTAATCTAAACATATTTACTGTAGAAGAGGGATTCGCCAGAAGGAACCTCAAGGAGAAGGTGTGCTTTGCGGGGTTTCTTCATTACAGCATTGTTAGGCAAAATCAAAAATATATAGACTCTCCAAAAAGACCACTGCAGTTTTAGTTCTCGACGAGCACAAGAATTTAACATCATTCCATAGTGGTAAATAATCGACTTTTTTGACTGTTCGGGCTAAGGCCTTTGCGGAAAAATGGGTGCAAACATTGTAATTATGTTCGGAGATTCTCACCCTTAGTGTTGACACGATGTTGGCTGTCATAGGGAGAGAGTTATCAACAGACAAGTTGATCCGATGTAGGCTGTCATAGGGAGAGAGTCGTCAACAGACAAGTTGATCTGATGTAAGCTGTCATTGGGAGAGAGTCATCAACAGATTGTAGTGGCACAGAATATTTACCATATTTTTTCATGAATGAAACATGGTCACAGTATTTGTCATTTTCTTGTAGGACGTCCGTCCACAGTGAATAGAGTTTAGGTCCCAGCCACCTACAGCGAGATCGCCTTTTGGGCAGTACATAGAAACGGAAGGAATGAGAGCAAGTCTAGCGACTTTGACAGAACAGTTTTGTAGTGAGATTAGAGTACAGTAGATGGTGCCACCCTACAAGTACGATGTTGCACATAGAGGGGTGAGAGAATTTCAGGGAGGGGGGGCATAGGAAAGGATACCCGTTTAACCAGTGGGTCCAGCCTGGGGGCCGTCACTTAACGTGCTCGTCAGATGCACGGCGGATATTCAACGATTAATAGTAAATCACACCATCTCTGAAAGATCAGCCCAGGTTTGAACCTGAGGACCGTGCATTGATAGTCTGACTCGCTAACCACTACGCCATCCGCTGCTCCGAAACTATAGTTGAACCTACGGCACGTTATATAGAGTGTAGATACTATTTTGGGGTGGTAAGGAAAGGAGCCAACAAACCTGATGACAGGAAATTCACGTTGGGTTCGAAGCGTGGTGGATCGATGGCGCTGAAACTTGTGAAGAGTTTTAATAAAATATCGGGTGGGATATCCGAACGACACGGCCATGGTGGAAATGTGCTGAAGTTCTAGCGATAGATCAGAGTTTGATGAATAGTGTGTATAGGCTCGGCGAATCAGAGAATGAAGTGAATCAGATTAGTAACTATCAGGGGTGAACGCGTTATACGGGACCATAACTGGGACAACCTAGGCTTGCGATAAACTGAAGTATGAATTCGGTATCCTGGGCTGCGTTTCAACAGTATATCCAGGTAAAGTAAGTAATAAGAAGATTCAATTCCTAAGGTGAAGTTAATTGAAGTAAAAACGAAGCAAAGAGATTCTTTGAAGGCGCGTAAGTCGGGAAGAGAGTATTGCCAAAGTAACAAAACGTCATCTGCGTATCGGGTATAAGGCAGGGGTTGGAAAGGTCCATTGGTAAGTACAGTATTTTCAATATGTTGTAAGAAAAACACGGCCAATAGGGAAGAATAAGAGGATTCCATTGTTGCACGACAATCTTGGCGGTAAATGATATTATTAAACTTAAAATAAGTTTGTTTTTTAATAAGAGTGCAAGCTGATACAATGGCATTGCATTCAGAAGGCTGTAAGCCGAAGCTAGGTAACTGTGGAATGATTAAATCTATGTCTGCGTTCACAGGGACTTTGGGAAAGAGGGAAACAACATTAAGGCTTGCCATTAAGAATGGCAAGTCAGAATGAAAAGTATGTATTCTATCTAGGGCTTGGGTAGAACTGTGATTTGAATACCTGGATTGTTGAGTTAGTGGGGTGAGGGGGTGCAAGGGATTTTTCCAAGTTACGTGTTGGATTTGCATAGCCAGACACTAAGGTCCAAATGCCCACTGCGTGGTTGCACATCCTCTGAACGAAAGAGACAAGCCCCAGCGCTCCACTATCTCCGTCATTTTCCGCGCTCGAGACCAGGTACTCGTGGACATTGAGATTTCCTTACCGCATTGTCATCGACGATGAGAAGTGGTGACTCTATGTCGATATGAAGCAGAGGAAAGAATGGTTGAGTCCTCACAAACAAGCAACACCTCGAGCTAAGCCCGAGCTGTATCTAAGCAAGGTAGTGATCAGCGTTTGGTGGAATTTGGAAAGTATTATCCACTACGAAGTTCTTGAAAATAACACCACGACCAATGCACAGCTTTACGTTCAGCCAAAGCACCAGCCAAACGAGGCAATTCAGCTGAAACGATCCAACCAGCGGCACGGTGTATTTCTACACACGACAATGATTTCCCCACGTCGCTAATCTGACCAATTCTGCTATTCAAGAACTCGGTTTGGAAGTTCTACTGCAACCACCGTATTCTCCTGATGAAACGCCTTCTGATCATCATTTTCCAGTTGCTTTCCAACAGTCTGCGAGGCGTATTATTTAACAACGATGTCGAGCTGAAATGGTGACTCGATTAATTCTTCGAGTCAAAACTCGGGAATTTTTACCATCGAGGCATTGACAAATTAGTGGAGCGTTTGCAAGAGATCTTGAACAATGAAGGAGAATATATTATTGACTGATTTGTGAAAGCTTCTTCATGAAATATAAGGAGTCCAATAATTGGAAACGAACTTATCTGACAACCCAATACTTGCAACTAGTGTTGCATCATTGCACGTAAACATGCATTTCAAACAAACACACCAGTTTGTAATCGAATTGGATTGCGTCACTTCTGAATGGCCCAAAGAGATGATGAATTTGAGGGAAACCAGTCTTGGATCGAGATCCAATTATTCTCTGCAGGCTATCTGATGAATGCTTGGAATAACAGATATTAGGAAGATTGGAATAAAATGTTGAAAGAAAATTTGAAATAGTGCACCTGTGGTCGTCACTGTTTTAACAACAGGAAACGAGAAAAATTGCTACACCTTCTTCCAGAACTTATTTCAAGTTTGTTTAATTTAAAAACAACACCTTACTGCGATACTTTCGAATGCGATTTCTTTTTCAGCCTATTTTTTTCATTAGCAAGTTCATAGTTGCTATTCGGCGATATCGCGTCCCATTGTTTACGCTGATATTTATTTCAACGCTAGTGATTATTATAAACCTTATGTATTTGCAGTAATATATTTTATTAAATAGATATATATTTAGCATAAATTTATGTTTTTTTTTGGATTTATAATGTTAACATTTGCTATCGTTCCTTGAGAGGTTCAGTCTTCTATTAAAACTAAGTGGAAAACTTGGTTGGAGTTCTCTTTCTGTAAACAAAAAGAGGTAATTCAAGTCATTGAAAATAAAATATTGGATATTTTGTAATTCCACATGTCACTCACAAATATTTTATGTGTAACGAGGTAATTTCCCCTTTTCATTGATCTTCAAGTGTGCATCGTTGATATTGTTTTAAAGAACACGGACTTAAAGGATAAAATACACATTATGATTCATATTAATTTTTAAACCCATGAGGTACCTATGAATAAAGTACTGGTAAGGTATCAATTTTTTTTAATAAAAGTTTCTCATGCATTTTAACGCTTTGAAAAGCGCTCAAGTAATGTAATTGAAGAATACTGGAAAAATGTTGAGTACCAAAATGAAGTAATGTACAATATTTTACGAATATTAAACTGAACGCTGTTGTGAAATGTCCCTTAATATGGCATTCTTAATACTATATTATTTTAATAATAAAAAACGCACAATGATTACATACTGAAAAGAAAATTATATGTTTAAGCAGTGATCCTTTTTATCATTTTTAAAGGGCATTCGGGGGTTGGTGTTCTCTACTAAAGAATAAATTGTCTCAGAAAGCGATCGGGATACCTTGGGAGATGCATTGTGAAATAACAGAGTTCGGAATTGGAAAATGTTGCGTTATGTTTCTTCGTTTTATAACCCGATGAATCCGTTCTCGAATGCTGAAGGGTCTCACCACGGCACGGTGCATTTTTGTTTCTCACTATACGTGAAATTGTCTGGAACACATAACCATAACCTTGGCTAGAAATAGCACTTAAAATAATGTGAGTAAAGATCACTATTGCGGATGTAAAATATAGGGAATTTGGCAGGAAGTTTGCATATTTAATCAAATATCAAGAATGAATGAAACGGCGGAATTGATGTATATCGTGATAATCTTCACTACAACATTTGAGTGCTTTAATGATATTTTTTCGAAACTAAATTTTCTCGGATTTTGAAAAATCTTCTCACCCTGTTACTTTATTTCTATAACGCAGTTAACTCAGAGCAAACCGTCAACATGCAGCATAAGCACCGTCCAGTAAATGGGTTGAAATCCTTTCTAAATAAACTAATCGGACGGATATTTGCCCGAAAGTTATATTATTAACATTAAAGGTCTGGAATCAAGCAGAATTGCTTATTCCGCATTTTTCTGAGGATATGGTTAAATTCAAAATAAAGACATGTTCTCCAGAAAGGAAATAACTTCTGCTTCCCTGGGAGCTTTGCTTAAAAATTTTAGGCAATAAATTAATCCCATTTCCAATGAAAGTTTTGCAGCTTTACAATAACCAACAAAAATTCACAGCCCAAAACGTAAAACTATCTACCTATAAATGTTGACTTATACATATTTCATGTTCATTATTGTAACAATATAACCTCTAGGTAATACAATTTTCAGATGTTACGCAAAAATTAAAACTTTGATTAAACATATCGATCAGGTACGAAACACCGGTGTGCAGTGACTTATTACGATGTCACACACTGCGCCATATCGGCACAAGATTCATCACCGCGTACTGTTAAGAATCTTTCAAATATGCAGCAGTATTATAAAATAGTGTAAATCATCTTGAAAACAAATTTTTAATAAGCAAAATAAGATTAAACTTCTAGGGCATGAAATATATTTATATTTCAATTTTCCAATAAATTACTGATCTTAATGCATTCTTTTAAATCTCGCTGTAATTCAATTATCTTTGTTCAACGAATTACACTGTTCTTCGATTTTTTCTGCTGTTTGAACACTGGAGAGACACCAGGATCTCTGAAATTCATCAAGGGTACCCGCCACTCAAAAACCGGGCATACCACTCGAAAACTTAGTTGTTTGATAATGCTGTGTCTCCATTTCATTCTTTAAATATTCTGTAAGACTCAGTACCTGATTTACCAGGTTTCTAACAAAAAAGGGACGTTTACGCTGTGCTCCTCCATGGATAAAATGAAATGGGATGAGAACGATTGCTATGACTCACTTAATAACTCTGGGCCGCCTGACGGTACAGGTATAAATTGTTTCTAACTGTTCGCTAATTGGCCAAGGACTGCTGTCTTCTAGCATACACGTAATATTTTGTCTACTACTGTTACATCAGTTATGTAGTCAGTCTTGGAACTTTTCGTTCGTGGGTTATATTTATAAATTTTTCTCATTTTGATATTTCGCTATAATGACACCAGTGGTCATCAGATTTCTGATCGAAGAATAACACTCAATTTAAAGTTCCCATCAAAACCATTCAAGATGATTATTTGGGGTCAGTTGTCTTGTTCAAAAGACACATGGTTTTCGCGCTATGAAGCGTACACATACATAAATATAACTTGCGGCATATATTTTTATTTTAATCTTCATTTTTGTTAGTTTTTCTTTTGTAATGATGTTACTCCTTTCTGGCATTTTCATTCCGAAGGCATCGGAATTTTGACCAGGAACGAAGATCGGGCAACGCTATTGTACACAACAAGTCTGTCAATGAAGATAAATCTTGTAAATAGTTGTGATCACATTTGGTTTGACAAGTTTTTATATCCATTGTTATAAAAATGAGCTATGTAAATTTTGTTAATGTTCAAATTGTGCAAATACAAGTGCGACTGAGAAATATAAATCCTTTTTCATTGCACCTGCAATCGTTGCCACTGCGTCAGTAACTTGATGTCAAAAGTTTTGTACATCGTATGAGATTGTAGTTCATTTATAATGAATATGGTTGGCTGTGCAAATAATTCGAATAATGAATCGTGTGGCCATTAGATTTCTATTGAAACTTAAATAAAAATTAGTACAGAACAGCGGAATATATATAACGATTACTACATAACATACTAACGAAACTTGTATAAAGATTAGTACAGAACAGTGGAATCGAGCTGGTACAAATTGTGGGAATTCAGTTCATGAGAAATATCATCAGATCTTTAATGTAAACGCAAAAACAATAATTTTATTCAATATATTATAACTGTACTAATGATCCGAATTATTTTGCGTGGAATAGAATTCAAAGTTTCTAGGCTTGTTTCCTAATTCGTGGCAACTCTAGAAAGACGCTACCATTGCCGCGGGTTTGGGACCAATTCGTTGAATAATGCTGCGTTTTCCCTCATGATACACTCTGCCCAACCAATATGACTACTCGTTTTTACCCATGAATAATCACATTCGCATTTAGTCATTTCTTTTCTAGTCAAGTCACCCCATTCCAATTGTTTAAGTGTTCTATTATTCAGTTTGCTGCCTACCTTCCTTGAAAAATCCATCTGGTTGATTAGCGAAAGCTTGTAAACTTTGATTTCTATTGTACGCCGAAAAATTCAGATCATCGGTACTGTTATCCTATTTTGAGTATAATTGGTGTACAATTCCTATTTACTAAATATGCTTTATTATAATAATAATATGAATAAAAATATTCACGTCTCAACAAAGTACGATCCCCATAAGCATTAAAACAAAATTTGCAGATCACATCATCTGAAGGATATGTGAAGCATGATTATGACAAACTCTACATTATTATTACAACATTTGTTTTCCAGAAATTTGTAGAGGAACGTTTTGGTTACAAAAGATACTTGAAAACTTTACAAACCAAATATTAAACTTTCTACCGATATACAAAATGACACTTTGCTTAGGTTTTATAGCGATTGATACTAACGAAATTTATATAAAGATTACACACGAAAACATAAATTGAAACGCTGCATCAAATGTGTCTGTGTGTGAGGGTCGTAGATTTGAAAGGCGTGATATTAAGTTTCATGGTTTCTACGAAAACAAGATACTTTTGGAATAACTATACATTTTTTATAACTTGTCTAATTATGGTAACAAATTGGATTGAAATATGGAAATATACCTCTGAATAAACCATATAAATAAGATACCACTCGGTTTTTATTAATATTGTTTGCTATCAAAATTTTTATTGTTTGTTCGGATATTTACATTATTCAGCTATTTTCCATATTCTATTTGAAAATTTAATTTAAAATAGATATTCTGAGAACACTTCAATTTACAACCGAGTAGTATATGGTGTCGGGAAAACACATGTTTAAACGTAACTTATAATACTCATTTATCGAAGAACAGTGGTGCTGCACGTTATTTCAAAGTTTTGTAAGCTGTCAAAGGAAGTTTGGGTTATTTTAGCCAGTAAAATTTAAATAAACAAAATGGAATTGTTGATGAACGGAATACGGGATTACACCATATAATACAAACTTTGAATATGACATTCCTTTTTTTGGTGTAAATATGACAAGGACGGTATGTCAGATAATATCCGAAAACGTGAAAATGTCTTCGTCCTAAAGCGGGAACCGAATCCGCTTTACCAAGATAGAGGTGTAACCCTGTAATACTTTCCTAATTTATCTGCTCCTCCGAGCAATCACGGGATAGAATTCTAAACCTCCAGCGTCGCTAAACATGAATGCCTGTTGCTTCGAATAGCGAAGCCTGTGATGGTTGCATCCAAATTAATCTGAAACTTGTACCTTGATTATTCTGAGTGGTATAGCGGTTATCATATCTGGGCGCTACCTGGGAGTCGCGGATTCGGGTCACGTTCCAGGACTACGAAATTGTCAAGTTTTCGGATAATATCTGACTTACCATCCCTGTCATATTTACACCAAAAAACGGATGGTCATCTTTAAAATTTATATAGAATTGTTTATTTTAAATTTCCGACGCTGATGCTTGCTTTAGTGCTAATTTGCACAGTTTTTTGACCTGACTCTAGTCAGAAAGCAGAACTTACACATATTGCAGTGTGTGTTGACAAGGGATAATACAGAGTATTTTCTAAAATGTTCTACTCCACTAACTGGGGTCTGTGTTTTATGCGAAATCATTTCATTTCGCACAGCACCAATAATTTCTCTCTAGTAAATTCCTTCCAGAATTTACTAGCTTTTAACTCGAAAATTTGACATGCAGCTTGTGTTAGGATAAACGTACAAAGCTTTGGTTCTAACGTGAGAGATTCGACAATTTCGTATTCTCATCAACCTAAGGTATTATTGTTCCTAATGCTAATCTATCTTAAGTGAACGCGATGAACTTTGGTTGGTTGGTTGGTTGGTTGTTGGATTTTATTGGCGCAAGGGCCAGGTTTGGCCAAAGAGCGCCAGACAAAGAACTATCAGCCACAGATTTTTAAAAACGTGAAAAATGATTAAGAGCAGACAGGCTTGGTAAAAGTTGAAAAAGAGTATGATGAAGACAGGTAGTTAACTGTGAAGACAAGGTAGTTAATTAGGTTTATATAAAAATTTATTAATTGACTATTATAATTATAATTTTTTTTTAAACACAACTACACAAAGGATGAGTCACTCTCCTCCCCCCACACTCCTCTGCAATGCTGGCAGAGGGCGGGGACGAACTGTCACTCTCTTCCCCCCATGTTCCTCTGCAATGTTGTTTGACTCTGGGGACGAACTGTCACTCTCCTCCCCCCTATGTTCCTCTATAATGTTGGTTGAGGGTGGGGACCTCGCTGAGGCCGAGACAGTTGGATGGACACTGCACACCTTTGCGGATTGAGTTCCGGGTCTTCCGCACGTGCAGGCTTTCGACTGGAAACTGGAAGAGACGGTCGGCAGCAAAAGAGAAGGCCCAGAATCAGGTATTCGAAAAATCTCGAGCTCGGGGAAAAACACCTGTGTCGCTTGGTCAGCTGTAGATCGCTTGGCAAGGGCGGCGAGAGCTACAGGGCGCGGAACAAAGGGCTGCACGGGTTGTGGCAGAGACTGAACTACTGCGGCAAAAGTACGCTGTCGGGTGGTGGGTATACCCAACTTGGCCTTGGCAGCAGGGTACGAGAGGCCCTCCAGGGTCTTGAGGCGCTGGATCGCCATCTCGTCCTTCCATTTCATACAGTTGCGGGAGTAAGCTGCATGGGCCTCACCGCAGTTAACACAGCAGGCCGCAGAAGTGCAACCTTCCCCGTCATGTTCACTGGAGCCACAATGTGCGCAACGAGCGGAACTCTTACAGAAACGTTGTGAATGCCCGTACCTCTGGCACCTGAAACAGCGCAGATGACTGGGAATGTACGGGCGAACTCCACAGACCAAGTAGCCAGCCTTGATTTCGGTCGGAACTTTCGGGGAGTTAAAAGTCAAGATGACATTTTTTGACTTAATCATGGAACCATCACGCCGGAACATCATACGACGTGCAGCAATAACACCTTGATCAGCAAGTTCAGTCACGAATTCGTCTTCACTGCATGGCAAGAGATCAAACTCCGAAATAACACCCCGAGAGGTGTTAAGAAACGGGTGAGGTGTCACTTTTACAGGAATGCCTTGAAGACTAGTGAGATTCAGAAAAGTGTTACTCTGAGAAACACTGCAAGTTTGGACAAGCAGGTCCCCAGAGCGAAGCTTCCTCACAGACTTCAAGGGGCCAACCGCAGCGTCCAAAGCTTTAGAAATGAAAAAGGGAGATCTGGTGGACAGTCTCTCATGCGGATCGATGGATTCTACAAGCAAGTGAGTAGCATGCGTAGTCACAGCAATCGAGGGGAGACGACGCTTCGGAGCGAATGGTACAGCTGCCGAAGAAGAGGTTCCACATTCTTGGTCCAGGTCAAGGTCTAAAGACCGTTTAAGGGTATGAGACTTGGTAGGTTGAGAAGACGAAGGACAGTCGTTGTCAACTATCATTTTGTCAGGTGACTTAAATTTGGAGTTTTTGTTCTTTTTACCCATGGAAAAAAGGAGGAAGATTCGTCTGCAGACTACTCCACCCACCACCGAGCCCTACAAGGGAGAACTGGAGGTCTGCAAGCCAAGAAAATGACGCTGGACACAGTTCTGGAGCTTATACGTCGCAGATATAGTCCGTTGGCTGTGATCACACGCACTCGGCGGACACTTCGGCCTCCGGGTACCGTCATGCCAACGCCTTTGGCATGATCCCACAGCCCCCGGGCTCACCCTGCCGTGCTATACGACAAAAAAGCCGCTAAAGCCGTGTACACAACTTGGTACAAGACTTCTGACTAGAGGTGGGTTAGTCTCTAGCCTCCCGTTTACAGCGAAGCCGGGGTCGAAGAGGAGTGTTGGTACACAGGAGGCACTTATCCGGTCTCCTGCGACCTCAGCCGCCAGACATCCCATTTCCTCCTCACGGGTCTCCGCACGCGGCAAACATGCAGGTAGGTCTAGCACCCAAACCAGCTAAAAGGAAAAAAGAAATCCAAAGAAGACAAATCCTGGAAGGGAACCTAAACGGAATCTCAGCAACCTACGAACTGAGCGGTTAATATAATACAGTTAGTGGTGGAGGGTAACAAAACCACAAGACCGGGGTGTTAGTACATAACGTGGTAGCGATTAGGTAAAGTATACAACACGGGCAACTAGCCAGTGGAGAAAATAAACAAAAACGAAAAAGCGAGACACAAGACCAGCTCGGGATCGTGGGGCCGCGACTCCCCAACAGCTGGATGAACAGCCGTCCCTGCAAACACCAACAGCACCAAAACAAAAAACAGGCAGTGGCATGACAACAGATGTTGACCAGTCACAAGGTCAGCTCGGGCCGTGGGGGCGCCGCTCCTCAAATAACTGGAAAACCAGTTATCCCCGTGCGGGGACGCGATGAACTTTGGAAAAACTGTGTCAGCATACGCACAGCAAATTATGCAGTATCTTGCGGTGGTGAGGAGGCAGGAGGGATCAACATTCATGTTTTATCAGTGTATGATAATTATCTTAGTCCTACAGTATGAGACCACAAATTCTTAACCGACAGACTAAGAATGGCTACCACCTTATAAACAAAGGTGGTGAGCGATGCAAGTGTAACTGGGCTAAAATAATTTCTCATCTGTTACAAATCATTTTTGTTGGTCAAGACTTTTCACAATCAGAGATATGTAAAACAAGCTCTACCACATGTTTTCTAATTTCTTTAACTTTCAAAACATTCCTTTATTTACAACAGAAGACATTGAAAATTCACGCACTTCCATATTTGTTTCATTCATTCTTTATTACTGCTGATGTTCACGCTTTTGCTCTCATTTCAAGTGAAAGTGTCAATACAAATATAATGGAAAATGTCCGAATTTTATTACACAAAACTCTCCTTCATTTAGTCCCTTTTCTTCATTCCACCTCCATGTAGAGCTTTGCTTTCTCTGCAGCTACATTTAGAAAACGCATTTCTAAGAACTGGTCGCGTTCTGGGAAAACGTTCGAAAATTCTTGTTAGATGTCCGTGTCTGCAAGTGCATTTGCGTCAGTGTGACGTAAAAGCCAGACAGGCACAAATGGTAAAGCTGAAAAGTCGCAGCGTGTAGAAGCAACTCCGTGGTTTAAGTGAACAGTCGTATGCATTCTCAGTTGATTATTAATCCTTAAAAGTACAGCCAGGAGGCTTTGAAGATGGTCGTTATCTTCAGGTTTATTATTGCATTGCTTTTGTGCACTTCTAAAACACAAGGATTTGAAATGTTTTACTGGCAGCGAAAGTAGGTAACAAACAGTTTTTTTTTCTCAGATATATTTTAAAGATAACGAGCTTTTTCCGGCGAATGCGATCCTAATAATACGTTAACGTATTTATTTCCTTGTGTCGATTTGAAGAAATAAATATCTTCCTAAACTTAAACGATTGCGTATTATGACCTCACTAATATACTACAAAAATGTATTTGAAAAGTTTATATATATTATCAGAAAGGTTGAACTCAAAGCACAGCAATTTTTGTTCATTTAACGTACATGGTGTCTATTTACAACACAGCAGGAGTAAATGTATCATAAATTTGAAGATACTTTTTTGTCTTCTAGTTCGGGTGTAATAGAGACTCTAAACTAAAAAAAAAGTATACTACTGATCCAAGCACTACAAAGAACAAGAAAATTCGTTTTATTCACTTAAGAAGTTAGTAGTGAATTTTCAGAGTGTGTTTTAGAAAGAAAATGTTCAGATTTTCAAAGTTTGTAAATTGAGAACATGCAGTTGATTCAAAACCACTGAACATTATCATTTTCATTGGAAAGTACTTTTAGAACGTTAGAACGCGATAATGTCAGAAGTTTTCATTTGATGAATCAATGACTTGTATTACCAATTTTCTGTTCCAAAATTACAGTGGCTCATAACATATTTGTGCTTTTTAAATTCATTTTTTTGCTTCGTATAGTGGATGAACATCCGGCTGTTTTGTTTTTGATACTACACTAACAAAAAATCCCAACACCACGAAAAAATAGTTGTAGAGGAATGAAATGGCGGCAATACATTTGTATAGGTAACATATTTATTTGATTAAGGTTTCAAGATCACAGCTTATTGTAAGCGCGAGAAGAGCCATTTTAAATGTGAAATACTGGTACATTAATAACCGGTGTAACCGCCAGAATGTTGAATGCAAGCACGCAAACGTTCATGCATTGTGTCGTACAGGTGCTGGATGTCAGTTTGTGGGAGGGAGTTCCATGCCTGTTGCACTTGGTCGGTCAATACAGGGACAGTTCACGCTGGTTGGGGATGACGCTGGAGTTGTCGTCAATTGATGTCCCATACGTGCTCGATTGGTGAAAGATCTGATGATCTAGCAGGTAACGGCAACATGTCGACACTCTGTAGAGCATGTTGGGTTACAACAGCGGTATGCGGGCGAGCGTTATCCTGTTGTAAAACACCCCCGGAATGCTGTTCATGGATGGCAGCACAACAGGTTGAATCACCAGACTGACGTACAACTGTGCCGTCAGGGTGCGTGGGATAACCACGAGAGTGCTCCTGCTGTCATAGAAAATTGCTCCCCAGACCATAACTCCAGGTGTAGGTCCAGTGTGTCTCGGCCGCAGACAGGTTGGTTGCAGGCGCTCACCTGGTTTCCTTCTAACCAACACACGGCCATCACTGGCACCCAGGCAGAACCGGATTTCATCAGAAAACACAATAGATCTCCACTCCGTCCTCCAATGAGCTCTGGCTTGACACCGCTGACGTCGCAAACGGCAGTGGTTTGGAGTAAGTGGAATGCACGCTACAGGGCGTCTGGCTCGGAGCTGTCCTTCAAGTAAACGATTTGTAACTGTTCGTTGTGTCACTGTGGTGGCAACTGCAGCTCGAATTGCTGCCGCAGACACGGTACGATGCGCCACGGCCATACGCCGTACACAGCGCTATTCCCTCTCAGTAGTTCCACGTGGCCGGCCGTAACCCGGGCTTCTTGAGGCAGTACCTTCCCTTGACCACCGCTGCCAACAATCATGAACAGTGGCTACATTGGTGCCAAGTCGTTCTGCAATATTGCGGAAAGAAAATCCACCTTCTCGTAGCCCTATTACACCACCTCGTTCAAACTCAGTGAGCTGTTGATAATGGCTTCTTCGTCTTCTTAAAGGCATTCATGACTAACATCAACACACTACGTCGAATCTCAACGATAACTAACGCTCACGAACGTTACAGCGCGTATTTACAGCAAACCTGCTTTGCATGTTTCAAGGGGCGCTACTAGCACCACACGTATGCGCCGAGCGGGAAATTTGCATAGACGACATCTTACAGATGTACTCTCACCGACTATCAACTATCGTTTATCTAACACAACCCCTTCTTGGTGTTGGGATTTTTTTTCCGTCAGTGTATTTGCCAAGAAAGGTTGGCAGATACCACTTTCTTTCCGCTTTGATACTATTTGCCGAGATAAGTTGGGAGATACCACTTTGTATCCACTTCCTCTCGTCACTTTTGAAAGTTTAAATGGAGAGATCAACTCTTGAATTTGCACAGCTCACGAGTAATTTACTCAAGAGCACAAGCAGCATATTCTGATAAACTGATATTCTACATACCGAGGCTGCTCGCGTAGATGTTTAAGTAAGTTATATATGTTTTGATTACCATTTCCGTAGCAGAAGAGAGAAAGTATATAGATTATGCTTTGTCTATTTTATTTACATTAAAGAGATCCGTTTTGCCTAAATCCAAAAACGTTTTCCGAGTGCGTATCCATATTTGCGTTCTGAGTTAAGCTACTTCATTTCGGAATAGTTGCTTACCCATTACACGATCCGTTTTTAGTTGTAGCAAACGAAAAAACATGTTTCGCTTTGTATTGTTTCGTAAATGACATATCTGTGAATATTGTCCCGTGCGTCAAAAAAATGTTTAACATCATGACAAGTCACTCAGCATTCTGCACACATTCACCGGCGAATTCTCCTAACTTCCGAATAATAAGGTAGTGAATGCGCAATTAGGCGTAATAGTTTCTATAAATAAACATATAGCTTTGAAATACCGTTTTGTCACAATAATTTTTCTTAATAAAAAGGCACATGTATCTGTAAAATAATTACGTCATGTACACTGCTGTACAATTGCTAAGGACTGATCATAAACGGCTATATAGCGCATAAAAAAGTAAGTGTGGTTGGATACCAAGTGAAATAAAATAATGTCAGAATGCCAGGACATTACATGAAAGACAATTTATTGTGCTCTGAAATCCAGAAGGCTTTTGGAACGTGTTGAAGGGACAAACAGGCCATTTTGTGCAGAATTCGTAAACGTGAAAAAAATGTAATTACCGTCCACAGGCGTTCCGGCGTAAGATGTCAATACGGGATATGGCCACCATGGAGGGCGATGCAAGATTCCACACGTCGTGTCATGCTTTGCACAACATTATCTAGCAGCTGTTGGGGTAATTTATCCCATTCCTCTGTCAGTGCACGGATGAGGGTGTCCTTGTTTATTGGAGGGCATTGGCGACCAGCAAGACTCCTCCCCAAGGCATTCCACACATTTTCAATGGGATTCCGAACTGGAGAACGTACTGGCCATGTGAGGCGTTGAATGTCCTCGCTCTCAAGACCCTCCTGGACAGCGACTGTTCGATGACATGTTGCGTTGTCGTCCATGAAAATGAATCTATCACCGACAGCACCACGGAACATGCAAACATGAGGTAGCAGAACATCATTAATGTATCGTTGGCCAGTCATAGTCCCAGTTGGAGGCACATAGAAGGACGTACGGCCATTGATTATGATGCCAGCCCATACCATGACACTACATGTCGGATATCGGTCCCTTTCCTGTATGTTTGCCGGACAATATGCAATACCACTATCACGCCAGATCAGTTGTCGTCAACAATCAGACGATAGACTGTATCTACTCTCATCTGAGAAGAGAACTGCAGACCAGTCGTTATCAGTCCAATTGCGATGTTGATGGCATCATTGCAAACGAGCGGTACGGTGACGTCTGGACAATGAGATGCACCCAACAGGACGGCGGGCGTACAGTCCTCCTTCATGCAAACATCTGGCGGCAGTTTTTCGGGAGATCCGCTTGCCAGTAGCAGCCATAAACTGATTTGCTACCTCACTAGCTGCGCTATGCCGGTGTTTTTTTGTTGATAGCACTATGTACCGATCTTCTGGAGGTGTCGTACTGCGAACACGACCTCCCCGTGACGTTTGCTACACTCTCCATTTGTTTGGAATGATTTCCAAAGCTTTGAAGCAACACTGTGGCTGACGTCGAACTCCCTGGCAACATCTGTTATTTTTCACCCATCTTCAATCTTGCCAATAATACGGCCACGCGTAAAATCATCTAGGTGATGTCGGGAAGACATACTGAAAATTGCAAGTTCGTCAATTGATTCTTTCCCTTTAAACTTTGCGTTTGAACAACAACGGTCAATACGCGTCAAAACCTTTAAGTCTCTTATTAGCGCTATGACGTCACGAACAAGTTCGGCAATCCAAAATTTGCATACGCACAACACGTCTTACTGTATACCGCACTTATGCTAATTTCCACATTTTCCTGCCTTCTATTTTATGGTTGCTATCGTTGCTATTGTCATCCGTACTTAGCAATTGTACGGCAGTGTATTAATATGTGGGTAGGGGTCACCAAACAAAGAACGTATCCTTGAATATTTATTTGGAAACTTTCATACTAAATCAGTAACACCTTGAAAAATATTAGTAATGAAGAATATTATAATTAGTCAGACCTAGAAAATATATTTATAACATTAGGCTATTGAAAATTAACAATATCAGTATCGACTGATTTTCGGTTTACCATATTTTTTATTCAGCCTCTCAAGCTTTACACAATGTCCCATTAGCTATCCCCTACAAGACTTTGGTGACATTTTGGTGACACTTGATCTGGCGGCAAAGCTTGTGTTAAACCACGCAAGTTCAATTTACAGGCTATCTCGTTTTGACACAAATGTCTTATCGCTGTGAAAAGAGCTACTAAAGTTTCTGTTGTCTTTGCTTCCCCCGAAGAGCTTAAAAGAGTTTTCAAAAATTTGAAAGGTTTTAGAAAATAAAAAGACTTTCTTTATATTAAACATCAATTCAAATTGTTGAAGATTGTGATGCATTGTTTAGCAAGCTCGTAGATATTACTTAAAGATTTAAACGCAGAATTCTGGTTTACAAAATAACTTAATATTTCCATATAAAGAAATTATTTTGTATGCTAAAAAATCTACATTTTTGATATTGCAAATTAATGAGTTAAAAAAGATATTAGTGACACCTAGTGACGACATAACTGATTCACATTTGGGAGATCAGTCCTTATTCACGAAAAATCATTCAATTTCTACCACTCTCTGTTATCACCCTACATTTACAGTTTCCGTCCTTGCGTCCTCAGGAAAAATCAAAACGATTCCCAAAAGAGAGCGAGCTCAGTTAGAACCCATTAACCGCTCACGAGTGATTCTCCATTACTCGCCACCAAAACCCTCGCATTCAAAGACTAAATGGAAATTAACAAACATAGAAAAAAGAGGGAGCTAAAAGTGTACCAGCCTTTCACGAATGAAAGTACATCCATCCTGAACATCTTATTCAGTGGAATGGCTTTGACTTTTATTTCCCATTCTTAAGTTTCAACATATTTTCTAACTGTTAGTTTAAAAAAAAAGAGAAGGTAGGTACTTATCTGTTATTGTATTGAAAGTAAATTTTCAGAAATATGAGCAAACTTGATGTATTTAAAAAAATTAAGAAATAATTTAAGAATAAAATCTTTGGTATTTATTATGATGTTTCTAAACAGAAACGTCAGCATTACGCACAGGACGTAATTCAGATTGAATATGCTCAGTAAACTTTTAAGCCCGTTGTCCTAAATGTGGAAGTGATAAATAATCACTGGTGCACCGCAAGTTAAAATTTCTTCCAACAAAAGAAATGTCAAATTGAATGACCATTTACAGCGGTTATTGTCAATTGCCCATTGTTCATGTTGAAGGAGAGATTCCTTGTGAACGAATCCTTCAAGAATGATGAATCAACGGAGTTACCTTTATTTTGTAACCATCTATTCATCTGATCCTTTTGGCCATAAAAAGTGTTATATGATTGGAACATGTCTTTAACACAAGAAACTTCATGTTAAGCAGCAGTTATTACGACCAACCGAACTGTCTCAAAGCAGTTCAACGAGGAATCTTCAAACGGATTTTGAATCTGTTGTCTTCATATTCTATTCATAAAAGTTTGATTCTAAGGTTTGACGACTTCCTTGTTGCGCAATGAACACAAACCACTTTACGTTTTCAGCCGTGCATAGCAACAAGCCTGAAAACATCTGATACATAGAGAGAAGCTTGAGCTAAAATTATAAAGAATGAATTGATGCCATTAGCTTAGAAGTCTTAAACTGAAGTACTGCTATTTCTTGCTCAAAATCCAGAACAATTTTGAATTTCACAATGATACCGTGAATTGTCTGAAGTGATGCCATTAGCTTACAATTGGGAAATTGAAAAATTCCTGTTTTGTTATCAGAGTCAAGGAGAACTTAATATTTCACTTCGATACCGTGAAAAGTCGGAAGTGATGCTATTAAGGTAGATGAGTTAAACTGAAGCATTGCTGTTTTGTGCTCAAAATCAAGGAGGAATAGAAATTTCATGTCAAGTCAGTGATACGTCTGTCAACAACAGTCGAAGGCAACACGTTTCTCGAAAGAAAAAAATATCCTTAAGTAATGGACAGACTCGAAAGATGAAGTGAAAATATTTTACAACGGAATTAATCTTGTCGTAATGAACGGAACAAAAAAACTAATCAGTAGCATACATAACATTCCTTTCTTTACTATGAAATGGTTGTTTCTGGTAAAAATAAAAGATGCATGTTTAGTTCAACGAAATCTGAGTTCATTTAAAGCACACTTCTATAGATACTATCTAATTCAAAAGTGTTAATGTAACTTTACAGACGAAGAGCTCTATTACAATTTGTATAATTTGCAACACCGATTGAAATTTAAATAAAATTCAGTGAGAAATAACCTTTTCGTTTTTCGGAAAGGTCAGGAAATGTGATTGGAAAAAAAAATTAAAACAATGATGTAAATACATCGGAAATTCCCCATTTACATTTCCACATATATGTTTCAAAAAGCTATGTATGAAATCTCAGATGATGTCCTAAATGTGGAAGATGTGTATTTAATAAGACACACATCTAAATCATGTCTATAGCTCTATCTGTTTTCGTCTTCCCGTGTAAATTAAATGCACGCATCTTTTAAGAAAATAAATGACCTCCAGTTGATAAGCATTCATAAATGAAGAATAAAAAAATTCTGATTCAGCACAAAATGTTTATGCCCACATCATTTCCAATGCGCTAAACACCTATATCATTCACCAAACTTAAAAACCCAGATCAATAATGTGAAATTTCTTCAGCACAAATTGGTTCAGCGGCACAATATTTTTAAATAGTTGGTCCTCCATCAGGGTTTTTTCAAAGCCTTGGAAGCCTTATGAGATTGAAACACAAAAAAAAAAGGAAAAAAAGGTTGAAAGCGTCCGAACGACTGGAGGGGGTTTGTACACTTTATGTGGCAGGGTGGTATGTCTTCTGTTGTGTATATTTTAGTCAGTCCCGAATGTTGCATGGGTGCTGTGCTTGAATGATGGCGGGGTGGTGGTATTCCTTCTCACGAACTAGTGACCCTCAATAAGGTGTGTGACAATGTTAATGGTTTACGAGTTGCATGTATATGGAGATAATACTAGCCAAACCTGTGGCAGTGCTTTTCACAACTGTGCTCGACACGTCGGTACACGATCCATGTATCTGATGTTCCTTTTCACCTCATCCTAGAATCCCAGAGAGCTTCCACAAGATTTAAATTCCTGGACGTAGTGTGCAACTGAAAGGTTCCAAATTCAGATGAGTGTTATTTAAGGCTTGACTAAGTTGTTGCTGTCTTGTGGGGCTGCGCATGCTCTTGATGAAACAGACCATCAGCCGGAAGATGCGAGAGGGGCATGAGCGCGTGCGGCTCACGCATCTGATCAGCCAGCACATGTTGGTAACACGCAGCTGCTAAGAACCTCTCCAGGCGCACTACGGGACAAAACCATTCCCATGAGAAAGTTCCTCAACTCATCAAAGAGCCAACCTTCTTGAAGGTAAGCAACTTGGATTCGACGTGACCATGGCTTCAAGCAGCAGAGACACAGCCGCATTGTCCTGTCAGCTTGGCATAGCTAAATACGGAATGCATCTGATCACACGACGGGGCGCCACTCCGCAGAGTTCAAGTTCTGGTGTTCAAAGCTTCAGACGAGAATTAATTTCTCAGGACGCGTAGTCAACAGTGGCACTCGAGTAAGGCGTCGTTTCTTTGGCCCAGGTTATTCAGCGGTCTCCGTACCTTTTACCCACTGACGCTAATTTGACTTCCGATATTTATCGTGGATCTGATTTGCGCCGTCGGTGCCTAGTGGTTGATCTGTACGAACCCGAATAGTCTTCATCCATCCCGGTAACTCCTGCCGTGTGGTCGGCCACTGCTTGTATGCTAGGATCTGGATCGTCGGTCTACTGTGCACTCGCGGTGCACCCTTGATACGGTTGTTATTTAGAACCCTACAGTTGTTACCATTTGTGCTATCAAATGCTCGATCTGTATCCTGACGACATTACGTCAGCGATAAATGTCGCTCAGATCACCACGTTTATCGAATTTGTTATATGCGATACACTGTTGGGAAGCCCATCTTTGGGTCTCTTTATCATTTGTGTTTGGTTTGGGTCTCTTCAATTCTGCGCCGAGGATGCCCATGTCAGCTGCACATCACCCTATAACTAGTGTCGTGTATACACCGAGCGATCACTGAATTACGACCAACCTTATGAAAAGTGGGTGCGGCCCGTTGCCCGAGTGATTTCAAAGATTAGGCTATAGTCGATAGACGTAGAATGTGTAAAGTGTGAGTGAAGCTGTTGGTAGAAAATTTTGGAGCATGATGAGGAAACGCGAGGATTCATTCGGACTTTTAAAAAGGGCAGATTGCTGGAGCTCTCAGAAAGGCTTCCTCGATGTTTCAAACGGCTGAACTGGTGGATTGTTCGCCAGCCTCCGTAGTTAAAATGTTTTAGTTTTGGCGTGAAAATGGTCAAACAACCATCCGGAAAGAAAACTGCACAGCGCGGCGGAAAGCTGATGCGAAAGATGAACGCCGGGTCCGACGAACTGTACAAACCAACAGACGACGCCCCGTTCAACAGCTGTTACCCAATACAACAAAATTCCATATGGAAGAGTATGTCTAATAACCATGCATCGAATGCTCGCACATGAGTACTACAACACCGGACCACGCCGACCACATCCTTCCTAAACACGGTTCATTGATGCAAAAGACTCACCTGGTGCAAAGATCATAGATGCTGGACTTCAGATGGCTAGAAAAAGTGTGCTGGTCAAGCGAGTCGCGTTTTTCACGCCACTTAGTGGATGGTTGTATACGTATTTGTCGCAAACAATAAGAGGCACAAAATTCCATGCAACATATTTTCCACAGTGCATGTTTACCTGGCAGGAAAATGGAAACCCTGGTGTGTGTGGGACAACGTGTAACTGGTGCCGTCTATCACGAATTGCTTGATGACTCTGTACACCCAGTAATGTTGCACATATTCCGAATAACGGCGGCTCTTCCAAAATGCCAATGTGCTGAGCCGCTGGTCTAATGTTGTGCAGGAACGGTATGAGGAAAGTAGTTCACGTTTCCACTATATCTACTAGCCTCCGAACTAACGCGGTATCGATCCCGAAGAGCATTTGTTGTGCGCTATGGAGCAACATATCATTAATTCCGGATACACCAAACACCTCCCTATCTTCATTACATACAGATTCGTTGGTCACACCATCCATTACAGCATTCGACAACATATCGAATCGATTCTACCTCAGATAGCTGTTGTTCTGAGTGGGAAAAGAGGACCTAAAAAGTATTAGGCGGGTGTTCACTATAGTTTAGTGACCACTCAGTGTTCCACATGTATACGTATATACAGACACACGGTTGAGTCACATTAATGTGACACCACGTGATGTGACTCTGACCGTGTATATGTATATGTATATCCACACAGTCGTATCATAATAATATTACCACCCCGGAATCACCGTGTACCAGCCCAGACGCGTCACGGATTGCACGTGACATGGTCGAATACACAGAGATACCCGCGGCCATTCAGGGCAGATGAGCCATAGTGCGCTAAGTGAATACAATGGGCAGAGACAGGGACTTAACGGATGTTCAAAACGGAATGGTCATCGGCAGCCGTGGTAAGGGTGGAGGCATCTCAGAAACAGAAGACGACGTGGGCTGGTCTCTCGAGGCTGTAACAAGGGTGTACCAAAAATGGACAGCTGGCACACTGAGTACCTCCCGACGTTATAATTGTGGAGCTCCAGAGGCCATCGAACCCAGAGGAAAATATCGCTCCCGTCGACTCCAAAAGGGCAACCGACACGCAACAGTGCAGATACTGACCACATAAATGCACACTGGAGGCCCTAGGTATGTGTCCCCGATAACAGTAGAGAGAACCCTGTTACGCACGGGTCCTTGGAGTCGACGCTTAGTCAAGGCGTCCATGTTAACCCAGGTCCACCAGCAACGACGCCTGCAGGTAGCATCGGACCATCGTCATTAGGCAGTGGGAAAAGGTTGCCTACTCCGCAGAATCGAGGTTTGTACTCCACAGAAGTGATAGGTGGTGTCGGATACGGCATCAGAGACACGAGAACCAACACACGAACATTCTTTTCGGTCAAATATAGCTCGGCGATGGCAGTGTGCATGTCTGGGAGATGTTTCCCTGGTATGACCTGGGACCGCTAGTCCCACTGGATGGGTCTCTGAACGCCAATCATTATCTGTCAATCCCCGCTGACCACATGCATCACTTCATGTTGGACGTTCACCGTGGTGGTGATGGTGTCTACCACAGGAAAATACGCCCTGTCATTTCGTTAAGGTGCGAGACTGGTTCCAGGAACACGGCAGGAATGTCTCCGTTCTCCCTTGGAGGCAAATTCCCCTGGCCTCAATCTTATTGAGCACTTGTGGGACTGTTTGTGTCCACAGATTCGACGTGCCGATCCACAACCACGTCATCTCCGAGATTTTCGTGCTGTGCTGTAGTCCGAATGGCACGTGTGCCTCGGGCAAGTTTCCAGAGCCTCATTGTGTCTGTGTCACACCGTTTTGCAGCAGTCATACAGCCAAAGGATGGTTATTCCCGTTATTAGGTAGGTGGTCATATTATTCTTATACGATCTTGTATATATATATATATACGATACAATATGTATTATAACATTGGTCCTTTGTTCGTTTGATGCTAAATGTAAAAATAAATATTTCTTGTACGTTGTAATCATAATATTGATGTAATGATGTAACTAATGCATGAGATCCGCATGTGGGTACATACATGTTCGCAATCTCCTTTCAGACGACGGTCCCAAGGGCATCTACAATCCTCCCGTGAACGATTTTTTGAGGTCGTTTGCAGATGCCTAATTCTGCTGTTTTTCGCTTCCGGTTTGTACCTGTTGTATCTGCGGCTGAGGGAAGAATGTTCCAGGAAGAACTAAAGTGTTCTTGAGAAAGCCATCGAACCGCTGAACAATTCTCGTTCTTTTCCGTCTTTTATACCTCCTTCATTTTGTATACATCTTCAGAATCTAGAGTGAATCACAAAACCACAAATAATATCTCTCCTTGATCAATAATCTGCTACTACCATCAGCAGTGTAATTTAAAGACTGTTTCCCTGTGTGCCAGACGATATAAAACAGAGGATACTGTCTCATATATGCCTTGTACTCACTCACTGACTTGGAGCATTCAATAAACCTATTCTGCAAAGTGGTGTCTTTCTTAAATTACTTCAAACAGAGAAAGCATGCCATTAAAAATAAAGCACCCAGAAACAATTACTGTCGGAGTTTGATCAGTTTCAGCCAAAGGATACAAATGTTCCAGAAGAAACTGATTTGGGATAGTCAGACCTAGTCCAGCTTGTCGTATTTTACCACGATATCCTTTCAAAATCTGCTGTATTGATCACTACATAATTTTGTAGCATAAAACTAAATCATATTATTTTAGTATTGTTGCCTTGTGGAGCAAAAATCAAACAAACCATGTAACATTATTAATTATCCATAAGGTGAAGGCGCTTGTTTGTGCTCACAGCAAATGATCGCAGATACATTGCTACTGACATTGCACTTAACACAAACTTTCGTTTAAATTCACTCTTAGGCTGGCTCACACCGATCGACTGCACGTTTTCACGTACGTTCAGCGCCGATAGATAACTCCACGGATATTTAATTTCATTATATTTGTTTACATCGAAGGTAGTATTGGCCTAATCATTTTGCGATTAACTTTTCCTTTCCATGATGAAGCATTGCAGAATCTTAAAAAAATAAAAAATAAAACTTGCTGCGTGTGTCACTGATATATTTCTGATCTGTCAGTTATACATTCAATGAGGGCTCAATACTGGATAATATATGACACATTTTTTTCCACAGCTTATTGGGTCTCATGTCTATTGTCAAAAATCAGTTGGCTTCTCGCACTGCAAAGTTGTAATTAAAAGTTTAGTTTGACTCAACATTACTTGGGTGAAGTTTAATCGCTTAGAGCTTTGGAAGTCTGACTAGTCTCTCCACTTGCACAGAGTCTAAGACCTAGATGTCATCTGACTATTTATTAAGATGGGCCCGAGTTCGAATCCCCATACCGAAAGGATGTATGTTGGTTTTACGGTATAGGCTATCTCCTATAATCTACGTTATCTTATCGCGATTCGCAGTGTCCTCTAAATGCTGAACTATCACACGTTGTTCTTGTTTTGTGTTCTTCATGTGACTGAACATCTACTCACACATGTAGGTACTGCCAAAGATAGAAGACACGAACAATGCATGTTTATGTGTTCATGTATACTTTTCTTCCGCCACATATTCGTAATAAATGTCAATTACCGTAGGAAGTTTCAAAAACTTGCAATCCACTCTACAGTCACACTGCAGGTCTGCAAAATATATTTGTAGATGAGGTGGAACACTTCCTATGTCAAACTAGAAAGATGAGGAAAATATTGTCATGGAAATTTAGTTCACTCTGAACCCAGAAAATTTATTTTTGAAATGCTATCTCAGATTTGAAATGCTTTGTACATAATTATCTGAGCTTCATGTTATATTTTCATTTATCAAAACCGCTAATGTTGGAAACTAAATGCAGTTTTGTTTTCTTATTGACGTTCCCACAAGATTTGTGTTGTCTATAAAGTTTGCACATAGTCATAAAGATAACGTACAAGACTTTTCCTAAGTAATGGCAGTTCAGTTCTTTGAGTTCTCCTGTAATGTTGACAAGGAATATAAAGTCATTTAAACAATTCTCATCATGAACCTTGCGAATAGGTTCTCCTTCGGATTTCATAAATTGTTGAACTTCGTCTTTCAAGAAAAAGAGG
Source organism: Macrothele yani (assembly GCA_039090855.1). Lineage (NCBI taxonomy): Eukaryota > Metazoa > Arthropoda > Arachnida > Araneae > Macrothelidae > Macrothele > Macrothele yani. Next base: position 3,739,760 of record CM077018.1, read on the forward strand.
CATTGAAGTACCTTCCGTGGATCAACCAGTGTACTTCCTCGTAATATCACACTGTCGAGCTTCCAAATCGCTCAAGAACTTTGAAATTTAAATGTTTTTGAGACCTTTTGATCCCATAAAATTCAGCACTTTCACAAGAACAGTCATGACAGGTATATACAAAGTTAGAGAAGGATTACGCACGCAGATTTTCCTGGTGGATGATGCGTGGAAAGCCGTCCTTTTTGTATTTCCGCACTGTTTCATAACAAATATCATCACAGTCGTTGTTTCTACCTTCTTTTCTGACATCGCAGGCGCACCACCTGTGGTTATGGCAGATGCATTCCTCAAGCATACTCACACTTAGCCAAGATATTTCTTAGACTTGAATATAAATCTGAAGTCGTTGTCGTATTTTTAAGAACAACTACACTGAAGAATTCCTCTACAATCCTTAAGCTTTGATAAACGCTATGAATGAAAATAGCTCTGGTGCAGTAATGTTTTCATCTATGGATTTATCCACCGGTTTCAGAATAAACCATCAACTCTTTGAACTTGGAATGGAAATTGTTCAATACACCTGCTGTCAGATTCTCAACGCGCAAAGCTACTGTCCCACCAGGCAAGCTAATGTTCGAAATAACTTGAACCTGTGACGGGCAAAGCATTATAACTGCGCAGTCAAGACATTTTTTCACAAAATTTTCGTCAATAAAGGGTTTCCCAGGTTTTGCAATTTTTTCTGCTATCACGTATCTAACGAAAACATTGTTTTCTAATTTTTATATATTTACGTCGGAGAAAAACTGATGTTAAAGTTTAGCCTCTCTTTCAATTCGTTAACTTCTTCGCTCCGAAATATCCACCCGATTCATAAGATTTCGCGCTGTTCTTCATATGGTAATGTTTCATGTTGTATTCCTACATTACTGCAACGCTATCATTGCAAATAAGGCAAATTTCCTTTCCCTGATACTCAACAAAAATTAATGGGACTACGACTTTTATTGAAAAAATTGCGCTTTGTCTCCAACTTTCCTCCGCTTGCTATAGCAGTTCTCCATTGCGCACGCATTGAAAAACCCAACACGTCTGCTGACTGAAGTGTTTCACCTGGCTCAATTCAACTACTTAGCGCCCCTCACATCTCCAACCAATCACGAGCACATCTATCTGCTCATTTTCTAACATTAAGATCACGCAAACGTTCCTCTCCTAGCATCCGTTCTTTTTAATAGGATAATGGCGATTTTCGGAAATAGAATTCATAGGCAGCAAAAAGGGGCTGACGCAAACTGCTCTTCGGAGACAAACAAACATATTTCACTTTTTCCAGGCACTAGAGCCGGTGTTTACGTCTCCAATAAACAGTCATTATATTTTGTAACAAATAACGCAACGAAAATATCATGGTAAATTGGGGTTTCAAAATCGCAAAATTACTGATATTATGTGTTGCAATCATTTTTTGAAACTGAATCTCTCCCACCTCCCCTTACAAAACTTATTGTATTTATTCCCCATTGTGGATTTCGGCACACACACAAATCTCGCACACCCAAAGGAAATACCAAAATGCCGCCCATTAGGGAATGTTTGTCTTGTTTAGATGAAATGGCTCGGCGGGGCATGGAAATATCATCGCCTTATTTCCTGTATCGTCGAGCATTAGGGTTCTTTAACACGGGTCCGCGAACCCGGTGTTGCAGACCCCAAAGACAGAGGACAATTCAACTTTCCGGATTAGCCAATCAGTTTCAAGTGCAGTCCATTTCTTCGTGAAAAAGATATCCTTCCTATTTTTCGAGAAACCAGCGGGCGCTGTACACGAATAAGGAAGAAATATTACCTCTTTATGTGTAACTCGTTTCCATCTTATTTCCGAATGTAGTACTGAAATCATAAATTATCACATCATATGACTGCATAAATTGGACAAATGTGTATTCAAACGGGCAGTTAAGTTACCAAATACCATTTTCGCTTTTCTAAGCGTTTGAGGAAAAAGTATGAACTGCGCAAGATATTCAAATGATTGAGTCATTTCGTTTAAAAAATAATTATCGGAAAATATACAGAAAATGAAATAAAATGTATGTGACAAAAAGAAATTGCTACTGTGTTGTCATACTGCAACTCAAATCAGTGCAATTTACAGTTACATCGTAAGGTCTTATTTGTGCAATAAATGCAAAGGACACTGATACTTACCAAGAAACATACTTTCCTGGTTTTTCGTTATCTAAAAGCTGTTGAATAGCCCAAAACTAAGCAATAGTAGCTTGGTAATTTTTATTTTTTTTTAATTTCTGAACTTCTATTTTTCATTAATACATTCTAACTATTTTTAGAATTTTTTTCTGAAAAGTCTTTGAGGAATCAGGATTAAAACCTTCGAAATCTCTTTTATTTTTTTCCGTTTGATTCTACGCATTTGTAAGGGAGATTTAATTTATCACATGATATTACTCGTCTTAAACGTTCTGCGATATTGCTTTTATACTGTATATGTGGCATATATTTTTCCAAAAGATACACGTGGTTCGTCAGGTAGTATTGGAAAAATAATAGGAATTACCATGTTCTACAATATCGTCTGACATTATTTTGCAAATGAATAACTCATTTTTATCACATGTGGTCTATTTTTCTATTAATATTTATCGAATCCTGATGATTTTTGGACATGACAGCACTTTCAGATCAAATTTTTTTTAATTGTGGTTTATCCAATAAAGTAATAGATATCGAAAATTTGAAATTCGTATTAAGTAAATAGGTAAACATTGACATAAGTGTTATTGCTGTTCCAACTGCGCTGTTGCAACCCGAAAGCCGAACTTTATAAGGTATCAGAGCAAGTGAATTACTTTAACAATCAACACAGCAGCTGATATATATTCGAAATTTAGACTTTTCTCAAAAAATTGCGAAAGAAAAACTATAGAAGTCGCCAAAATTACTATTTGACACAGGAATTGAGAGCATTTTCTAACTAGTAACGTCACAAACTTCACTTGATATATGCACGTAATATAGACGGAAAGCAGTTTTCATTGAATGTTGTTCGGGAAATGTGTATTAACACACAAATGACTGAAAATGAGCATTTGTTTATGTGTGACTGCGACATCCATAACTAATGTGGAACTTACTGTACATGCTGTAATTACTGGCATACTGTTTTTCTTGTTCCTCTGATTGTACAGAAGATGGATTTAAGCTAAAGACATCGTATATGCAAACAAAATTACTTACCAAGCTGTTTCCGTGGAAACCAGGAAATTGTGCATAAGCTGTGTGTGGGAGAGAGAGCAAAAAATTGGTGATATTGAAGATACTAAATTTCTGGCTTTGTGATTAGTGCCACATGTAACTATTTCTATCAAGAAGTTAAACCGCTTCCTTATCACTTTTTTAGGCATTGTTCCTCGAACGATATGGTTAACACATTAGATTAAAAAAATCAATCTTCATAATGCGAGTGAGTGAATGATGAAAGATAATACAGTTCAAGTGTTTGAAGTTCAGTTGGCTTATTAATAAGAGGCACGAATCTCCACTTTGAATATAACCCACTTGGATGAAATAAAAGAGAACACATTAAGGACCGAATTACTGTCATCCGTCGTATAACAATTAAAACCGAAATCTATTCGGACAAGCAATATTTTTTGATTTCTTCGGAGGTATGTTTCGGCTTTATCTGATTCCATATAAATATGTATAATCGCGGGAGATATATACTTGAATCACGAGAACAAGTACTCGTTCAAGCTTTTTAGCTTTGTGCATGATAATTCTGAATCAGTTAAAGCAGGGGACTTAGAAAGTATTAGTCCGGTTTATGCAGCTGTCAAGAAAAACAAGAAAGAATTTTTCCAACCGGATTTTCTCACATTATCAATAAAAAGCAGGTGGGTATACATTGTTTGAAATCCACTGTACAAAGATATACGGCGAAGGCCACTCCTAGGAAATATGTCCTGTTTTTCCTTTCTCGCACATGCGTGAATCATATGAAAGGTGCAAGAAGTAAAATTAGAAGCTGTGCCATTTTCATTTACGAACAAATTATTATCTGGCTGGAAGTTAAAAGGAGAAGGGCAGAGGTAGGTCACGTTGTCCACGTGATAAGTTTGGATTGAAAAAACGCTTTTCGACAAGATCCAGTCCTGAAGTCCTCAAATTCACCTCGTTCTACTTCTTAGTGGCAACAGGTTTATTAACAGAATGAAAAAATGAAAAATTAATATTTACGACCACCTGCTCCTACTAAAATTGAACGTGATATGTCAGTAATGGAACTAACATATTCTGCGCGTATTGTTACTCACATTATATGAACATTTTTATTTTATTTCTCAAACATTTCATTGTGTACAGAAGTCTAAATTTTGTACATTCCTGTAGTAGCGCTATTAGAGACTTTTAAGTTTTTCTCAACTTGTTTTCTGGAAAAGTATGTATTTATATAAAGTTTTAAGTTAAATTTTATTTTTATCAGATATGTTACATTGCAAAGCGCTTGTAAAACATTGCTGAATTTCATAATTCAACTACGCCCAGGATGTCCTAGTATGTAACTCTTAAACCACGTACTTGAGTACAGTAAGTCCTGGAGTACGTAGCATCGTGAACAAACGTCTCAGAGAAATTTTGAAAGGAGATACGTATTAAAAAACAGATTATTGAGCGGCATGAATGTGGTTCCAAATTCGTAATCACAGATCAGCACGTGCATACGAAATGAACGGGTCGTTTTTTAGAACAATTGTAAGTGATAAAAGTAAGATAATGGAGCACATGTAAAGTTCTGTGCCAAAGCTGTCCACGATAATTCCAAGAAACGAGGACCGTTGATAGAAGAGATGGAAAAGTTATTGAAATGAATTCGCATGCATTTCCAGAAAGCACGAAATTATCTAAAATAAACATCACCACGTAATCAATGCACATATTTATCTAAATAATCAAATAACCACAAGGTTTTCCATGATGCTGTAATTTTTCCTACACTACCGAAGACATAGGAATGAGCAAATACAATTCAAGAGGAAGAAAAGAAACTGTGTTTAGTGAAAAAGTGAAAAAAAAAAAGTGGCTTCCACAGGGCATTTATTCGAACAGTTTTGTCGTACAGTTAACTTTTAGCTTTCAGCATTTGTCACGTCTAAATAACAAGATCAGAACAATTACGTGAAAAACCGAAACTAGATAGTATTCTTGTAACACTGAATATTCAATGCGCAATATCAAAATTTAATATCTTTTATTGACTGGAGCAGAGTGTTTCTCCTCGAAATAATTAACGTTATGTACACAACCTTTGGAAATTTAGATCAAGAATATTGGGTTCCAAGAACAAGTGTACCTGTTATAAACCCCTCTGTTGCGACTTCAAAGTATTAACTTCGACTAAGCAACGTTTCGAAATTTTGAACCAGAAATTCATTTTCAGTAACAAGTGCATTTGTCATATATGCGCTCAGAACAATTTTATTAGGTTTTTAAAAAATGATTTTACAAATTATTTAGTGTTCTTAAATTTTAAATATACCTCTGAAGGACAGTCGCTTTTTAAACTGCATTTTATCTCACAAATGTGTGTGTAAATGAGTTCAACTTATATGTAGTAGGAAATATGCCAGAGAAAAAATGTAATATTTCTTTGGACAAGTTTCTACAACTTGAAAAATAAACGATGGTAAATAAGTCAGAATTTCAAGTCTTAAAACCCGAGGTTGTGTTTTGAACCAAATTTATGAAATTCCTCTAACTTGAAAAAAAACCTTATCTCTTGGATGTTTTATACTGAAAATTTGATTGCCACGTTATCACGAAAAAGGGTAACACAATGAATTTCCAAAATGCCACTAATTTTCATGCACTAAAATAATCCGCAAGGTTCTCATTAACAGATACAGATCAACATAACTCCCACACCTGCAAAAACGTTTAACAAGTTAGGAAAATCATGCAATGCATTGATTATGATACGCTTTCCAACATACCAGAAGCCATTAGTGAAGTTATTACTCAAGTTATAAGGATAATGGCTGTAGAATAAATCTCGCTCCTCAGACCTTACCTTTGATCTCATTTCAATGATATTCAACAGAACCGGTAAAGTATACTTCCGGAACAACATGATAAAGTTTTGTCTCAATTGATGCATTTTTACGTAAGTTATAAAGCATAAGGGCGATGGAATGGATCCGTATCTTATGTCCTCATATTTGACCACATTTCGTCCATTTTCCATAGGGTACGTCCCCAGGTGGTCCCCTACCACATACTAAAAGTTCATCGCAATCGAACCATTTTTACGCAAGTTATGGCGCATTACTGCAACGGAATGGATACCGCTCCTATGTCGTGACCTTTGACCCCAATTCGTCCATTTTTAAGAGGGTACGTCCCTCGGTGGTCCCCTACCATATGCTAAATTTTCATCGAAATCGAACCATTTTTAGGCGAGTTATCGTCCGGACGGACGAAGGTGGAACATATAAGCTTCTTCAACTTACGGATGGGCAGCGTAAAAATCACTCCTGAACTCACAAACACAATAGCATATGATTTTAGTTTCCCAAATCTTTATGTCTACTCTCCATATCCAATACACGTATAAACACATGATATCTGTGTTCACTACTTTATATCACGTTATGCATGCGCTCCTGGAAGAACGTTTGAAACTTTTCGGATGTACATATCTCACAAAAAGAGTCATAATTGTTTTATAGATAAAATTTATATTTTGAATAAAAAACCACAAGTAAAATTAAAGAATATTTTTTAAATATGTAATTCTTAATTTGGTATTATCAAGAAAAGTGAAACTATGACTGCATGCGCGTATAAAAACATTAACTGTCACAATATAGGACATTGAAAATCACACGCATTAATACATACATACCACTAAGCTACTCTCTGAGATTCAGAGCTCAGCTCCACAAAGAAATACAAACTACCAGATGAATCTTTAACTGACTATTTACTTACTATTGCCGTATCAAACTCTATCCATTTACATCGATCTTGACGTACAATTCGGGCTTCACTGACATCCATCAAACGACGTGCACAAGACCTTCTATACTTCATACTCATAATCATTTTCTCATACAGGCACTCCTGAATCTGATCCTCCGATGACTTTCTTAGGCTTTCTTGGCATTTCCTTTCTGCCACTTGGGTTAAAAAAAAATCTTAGTCAGCATCTCATCACTCATTCTTTCAACATGTCCAAACGACCTAAGAATATTAGTCTCCACCTTGCTTACAACATTTTGCTTCACATTTGCACAACTACTGCAACACATCTTTATTAATCCCACGATCAGAACGTGTCCTACCACAAACCCCCATGAGTAAGGATATTTTCCAGCACACAAACGAGTTCTGCATTTTTTTTGTAGATCAAAGGTTTCAATGCCATATATCAGAGTAATAACAATTACACTTTCATACACATCCATGCAGATCTCTCTTGAAAACCCACCACTCCTGCAAAAACCTCCCAAAGCAACTATGGCTTTCAATGAAGAATTCAATCGCCTACTAATTTCACCATCCAATTTGTTCTCTCTCTTAAACATGCTTTCTGAATACACAAGCTCATTCAGCTGGTCAATCACTGTGCCTTTTAGACTTATATTACCTTCACTACTACCAGATCTTCGCTCAAAAATCGTAACTTTGGTTTTTCCTTTTTTGATACTCAGTTTGAATTTCATTCAAATTGCGTACATCCCGGCCAACATACTATGGAACTCAAATTAGCTCTCTGGGAACAGGACAGTGCAATCGGCATACAGCAATCTGCACACAGTAGTAGCACCAAGATTTAAACCAGTATTGCCTATTTTGGCACCACGCATGCATGCTTCAATAAATATATTAAACAGCCATGGTGACATTACTCTACTTCGTCTGACTCCTGCACCAATCGGAAACTATATTGATAAAACACCATTCACTCATACACAAGCACTACTGTCAACACACATGGCTTTTATACTATTAAGTAGATTCTGATTAACACCGTATTCATCCAATACCTTCGACAAAATTTTGTTATGTACTCGGTCGTATGCTTTCTCTAAATCTATGAAGGCAGCAAAAACTTTCTTACCAATAGCCAGGCATAAAAATAATTTGCCGTCGCGGTGGAGCAGTGGTCTAAGCGATGGCTTCTGATCATTCGTCTGAAAGTAGTCGGGGTTCGAATCGCTGTGCGGCATGGATGTTGTGCTTGTCTTACGGAACTGGCTCTCTCTATTCCCTGGAACCAGTCACACTAAATTAGGTACGGGCTACTTTTTATAGCCCATTGAGTTGCTCACGCTGGTCGTTAAACCTCCAATAAAAAAACCACTCTAAACATCGCACATTTTATCTGATTTAAGACCCCGTATTATTTAAATAATGACCTTACGTAACACATTCCCAGACACACTCAGTAGGCTAATACCGTAATAGTTCTTGCAGTTAGTCTGATCACCTTACCCCTTATAAAGGGAACAATGATAACATTCTTCCAATCCAGAGGGACTATTCCTAACTTCCAGCACAACAGGCAAATTTCAATTAACCTGTGAATTACAGAGTCAACACAATATTTCAACATCTCAGCTTTTATTACATCAATTCTCGTAGCGTTACAATTCTGAAGAGATTTTAGAGCTTTACACACCTCTTATCTTGAGATCCCTCCTTTTTTTTCGTCCTTCACTGTGACATCACCTGCTTCTGCCTCAGAATTGCCTTTGTTTCTTGATCTTAAAATTCACAGAATTATTCTCCCCATCTTGCACTTAACTCAATGGGCTCCCATGTAATTTTCCCGATCCTATTCTTCACACAACTTATAACTTTGTTTCCCCTATTTTTCTTGGTCATCATACACTTCCCGAAATACTTCCTTTCTTACCAAAAAGCCAGTTCATGCCTATCCAACTCCTTCTTCCTACCTTTTGCTTTGCTCTGGCGAACCAGCGTAGTTACTTCCCTCTTCTTACAGCGATATTCATCCACATAAACTTTACCTTGCAACATCTCCAAATAGGCTTCCTTCCTTCTTCTTACTGCCTCTTCATTCTCACTATTCCACCAAGCATCACCTTTATCGTTGCCCGCTATTGTTGTGCTACAGACCTGTTCAGCAGCAGTGGCAACACAGTTCTTGAAACATTCCCACTTCGTTTCTACATTCCTCTCACATGCTTTCAGGTGCATCAGTCGTTCTGTGAGTAAGTGAGAATAACGCTGTTGATCTTCAGGGAGCCTTTCAACCTGTATTCTTCCTATCCTATCCGTCTTCCTTATTCCTTTTACTACAACCAGAATTCAGTTTCACTCGTGGCACTAACAAATAATGATTAGAACCAACGTCCGCACCTCTTATAACACAAGTGTCAACAACTAAGTGTTACAGACGCTGGAAAATCATTAGTAATAGTAAAAACTAAAATTCCCTTGAAACTAAGATATCCATCTTCTTAAAATAGTACTAGTGATCCGAATTTCTTGGCGTTGAATGTAAATCAAAGTTTAGAAGTTTTCACACATCAACCAGATGGCTTTTTTCAACGAAAATAGACAGCTAACTACAAACTGGATAATGGGATACTTCAACAATTTGAACATGGTGACTTGACTAGACAATAAAAGAATAGGTGCAAATATAATCAGACATTCGAAGAAACGAGGACACGTTGGTTGGGCGCTTAGTACTGTGGCAGAAAACATAGCATTATTTGAAGAATTGAATACAACTACGTGGCAACTCGAGAGAGACGCTATCATTGCAAGCCTTGCTGCTGGTCAAGATTTCCAAGGTTTTGCGAATGCCAGAAGATTTAGGTTTGGAGTATAAAGCTAATTTCTTGATATCATTCCACACAGGATCAGCGGACTTGAACTTGACCTCTCTTGATAGAGCAGTGGTTATTTTACCGTCTTTTGTATCCCTTTTATGTTCGTTGATTCTAATTCCAAACGAACGTTTGGTCATTCCGATGCAGTATTGCCAGAAGCCGTCAGGATATTGTAGTGGGATTGCATAAACATCTGCATCATTGAGAAGAGAGGGCTTCTGAATATTTATCTTAAGCATCGTATATAAAGATGCCGGAGACCTTATGCCGACACCGTAGCTCATCCTCCTGAGCGGGTTTTTGAGTTGAAAGTAAACCTTTGGTATGTAGGGAATAGAGCCCAGGTAGCGAGTTTTTGTTTTGCTGATTGTGCATCACTTATTGAAAATCAGCGATACAGCTGATTTTCTAGAGTCCAAAGAAGGGCCGTTTGCCATGTACTCGTACCTGTCAGCCAAGCGGTCACACTCATGCTTCTTTGAAAATAGCTTAAATAACGAGTGTTCCCCACTTGTCAAGATTTTTCATTGAGCTGTTCATTAAGATTCGAGAGAGATAGACAAATATTTCTCATGCGGTTTCATCAGACGCACTGATAAATGCGTTGATGAAAGTCAAGTTTGCACTTAAATGTACAGTAAACCTTTTCTACGGCAACCGCTGCTGTTTCTTTTGAAAGCTGTCATTCAGAGTGGTGGATGCTAAATAGATAGGGGAAGGATTTAATGGGATATCCAATGACCAGTTTACCGATTAAAGTTTTGTAATCTACTTCATAACTTTTATAAATTACGAACTCTGAACTGCTGCATTCCAAAAATGATGTATTCCAGTTTACTAGCAGTACAGTATGTATGTATGTGTATAAATAATGAAACACTGCTACAGTATAAGTAGTACAGTTACACATTGGGAAGGTATTTATAGCGGTAATCTAAAAAAATGTTTAAAAACGAAAGTAATGGCGTCTGCTTAACTTTGTGAGAATTCTACTGCACGATTTTTTTCAGCTTACACTATAGTTTCTTAATTCCCCTTCCCAGGGCAGGTATAAGATCGCATTAAAAGATCAACTTCCTTCAATATCTGTTGAGTTGATAATTTTGGAAAGGTTTCAGTCTCCTCATCTGAAATTGCATCCAGAGATTATAAAGGAGTGCCTAGAAAGGAAAGTGATATGCCAGTGCTATAATGATTACCTCTTGGAGGGGGATGCATTTTTACTATGGTCTAAAAAAGCAAATAAGAAAAAGAAAAGCAACTTACCATTTATGCGGTTTTTGCAATGGTCAAGCATTCCTCCAAGTTGTCACTCATGTCTTGGCAACAATCCAGATGATTTCTTTCAGTACAGCCTCCGAGTCATATTCTATCCTGCGCAATACGAGAGAGCCTGTAGATATCATCCACAATGTCAGGTGATTACAAGACTGAATAATTCCTTGATCTAATGGCTGCAATTTTGCAGTTGTGTTTGGAGGAAGGAAATAGCTGTCTGATGGATGTGTCATGGTGCCTTTTCCTGAAAAAAATAGAAAATTTCTGTTCTGTTTTCTCCAGCCATTTTCCGATCAAATGTCTCTAGCCACTCTACAAAGATCACTGATGTCATCCAGGCCTTTTTAATGTCCAGCCATATTACACTTAATAATGATATATCGACATTGTTTAAGCATCTTAGTCAATAAGACTCCTATATTATGAAAACAATTTCTTTTTTCTCTTGCAGTGCTAACGCAAAAAGCTATCTTCAAATGTTATTTCCATAATTTTCTTCTTTACATTCTCGTGATTTAATTGCCATAGTCTGTGTTGATAGAATGCGGAAGAAAATACTAGTTTCATCCATTCGGTGAATAACTTCATCTCATAACCTTTAATAATTGATGTCAGTCGTGATTTCCAGTCATCGTATAGTTCTTCATCGACGTCAGCTGTTTCGCCAGTCATAGCTCGTAAAACAATGTAATAGCGAATATGAAATCGGTGTGGCCAGCAATTGCTAGCTGAAAAATCTTAAAGCCCAAGTTCCTTTGCAATCTGAGTTGCCTTGTCTTTCATTATAGGACCACTGATGGAAATTGTTTTGGCCCTGGCACTCTTGAACTATTCCAGAAGTGAATCGTCCACATTCTCGACTTTTTCCGTTCGCTTTCTCTTTCGGCTACGGTTTTTGTTGAACACCCGTTTATTTAAAACCACTTCCTTGTTTTACAAAAAACTGTTTTTTCTGTGTCTTCCTACAATTAAACGTATCAACCGGTTTTCTCTCAGAGACTTCATTTTGATTCTGGTTAAACACTTTTATTTTATCCTCAAAATTTAGAAGGACTCTCTTGCATGATATGATCTTATATGAAGAAAGAGCCAAAGAGAATGAATAACAAAACAATGGCTTTTCGTCGCTAGAGTGAGAGAGGTCAATCTTTTCATCTAATGGGGATTTTAGTTGTAGCATAAGCATGCAGCACAATGATTGCCCTCTGATAGACTGAAAATGTCAACACGACATCCTGAAGGCAGCTCACAACCGCAATAGGTGAAACTCATTCCCCAACCCTATCCCACTTAAGTGTCCTCTGTCCGGCAAAAGGGTTGTATGGTAAAAAGAGTTATTACTGTCACTCTCCTTTTCAGCCTTTGCAGAAAGTGTGGGAACGAGATAATTTCTGTCTTTCGTTACATTACTACGTAAGCCATTACAATTTCCTGTCATTGTCGCGAACTCCATCCCCTCCCCACTTACTCCCGTGCAGGAAAGAACTTCCAGCCATTTAAGTAGTCCCTCCATACAAATGTGCATTTGTTTAATTTATTATTTCATGGGTCCAGGGTATATATATATGTATTTTTATTGCAGGTTTAACGACCACCGTGAGCAACTCAATGGGATATAAGCAGTCGCCCGTCCCTAATTTAGGGTCACTTTTTCCAGGGAAGGGAGAGAGCCAGCCACATAAAACAAACTCAACATCCATGTCTCACCGGAATCCGAACTCGGACCCCTTTTGGACGAATGATCAGAGGTCATTGCTTAGACCACTGCGCCACCGGGTCGGCGGTCCAGGGTATAATGTAAATTTTCAGCGGGAATGGTGAACCGGACAAAGGAGCTTTTTTGCAGTGTTCCTTGCGCAAAAAGAGTAGTTAACAGTGAGTGAATAGTCTTTTAATAAGGGGGAAATTTTAGCTTTAGCTCTATGGGTTTCAAACTCGGTTCGACGGAAAAACGGTCCTAACGAGTGGTGGTCTCCAATAAGGGTAATCACTGAGGAAGGTTTCACTGTATATATATTTCAACGTGTATGGGTTTGGCCGTCGTGAGATAATTAAATAAACAGATGAGATAGAAGAAATTATTTTAAGCTTAAAGTCACAGAAACAGTTTTTATATTTAAAAAAAAAAGGCAATAAAACAGGAAATTTTTTTTATTGACATTTTAAATAAAATATATATTTATTTAAAAAATTCAATGAAACAGGAACAAAACTTATTGACATTTTAAAATAATATATATATATATTTATTTTAAAATATCAATAAAACAGGAAAAATCAAGTTTCTTTTACGGTATTTAATTGTTTGCTAAGGCTGTTGAGCCCTGAAATTCTAAGGAAGAAATTACAGTTAGAACTGCATGTGAAAATAAATTCTGTAACCCGCCAAATTATCCATAGAGAAATGTGTCTAGTTAGTATAAAACCAGAACGAGAAACTGAAAAACGGTTTTACGTATTTATACACATGTTAGGTATTGCATTCACACACACACACTTGGATTCGTATCTGTCGTGTTACTTATAATTTAAGAATATAACCCTGCTAAAGGCTAGGTATAAAAATTGCTTTTCGTTGGTTTTAAAAACGGCTTTCCGTTCAATTTTGTATTCTGTTTCTATCTTTGTATTCCATTTAGCGTTCTGTTCACATAAAATTGCTGCAAATTACTGGACGTAATGATTCCGAAAATCATTTTTCCGTCATATAAGATATTTCAACCATAGAAATATTCTAATACCTCCGGATGGAAATACGTGCATACGCAGAATATAGGTAATTACTACAGGCAGAGTACAGAGAAAATGCGTTTTTCACATCTCTTTATTATGTGTGTGTAGGGAAGGGTTAACGACGATCGGAAGCAACCGACGTTAATCCATATGCAGCCGCTCGTCCCTAATTTAGGGCTACTGGTCCGAAGGAACGGAGACAGCTAGTGACATAGGACAAACACATCGTCTATAATTCACCTTGATTCGAATTACGTCTAGTCTCGGACGAAAGTCTGTAAGTGCGCGAGTAGACAACTGCTCTAATGTAGCTGCTCATGTGATCTTTAGAGGCAGTGAGTGGAAAATTCTTTTACAGCAAATAAAAGACCATCTATTTTTTCATTCCCTACGTAAAGTCTGTTTGGTTGGCATTCTACACTCTTCGAAAGTAGTGTTTTGAGCAACTTCACGTTGATAGCACCACGTACATACGTATTACTACAGGTAAGGGAAACTAGTTCTCTATTCCAGCAAATGGGCTAATGGGTTACGCTTAACGACAAAGCGTCCTTTTTTCTAATGTTGTGTATTCCTTTTTCTTCATGTTCTGTATTCCTTTTTCATAGAACAAGACGCAAATAGGGGTATTAAAGTTTTCCTATTATTTGAGAGTTGAAATTATAATTTATCATTGTAAAAATGCTTCTCGTGAAATTTATGCTGACTTTCTTTACAAGTTCTTGGTGGAAGTGAGCCAGATCATTTTGTACGTGGCCAGTAGTAACACCAAAATTTGGCAGCTCCATAGACGCCTCTGTAATCTGAAGTCCATCTTTCATTGAAATAATACGGATGGTTTAAAAATTGGCGATCTCTGTGTGTGAACGGAACTCGAAAATTATATTTTGTATTCTTTTGTAATTTAAAGACTGACTTGCTAGTGGAATGACGAAAATTCATAAGTTGGAATTTCATTTAATGACTTTAGTCAATTGCATAGGTACTAAAAGTGAAGGAATAATGAATAATTAAAAAAATCATAAAACATACTAAAGCGTTTGTGATATATATTATATTGTGAGTGACGGCCATTATCCGTAGCAAGATGTCAAAATTGATTATACATGTTATCTAATGCAGATGAGATTACTGTTTTGCGACGAATTTGACAAAACTTGTATCACCGTGTTTTTTTTCTTGATTTAAATGGATAACTACAATGGGTGCGATGATTAGGTGGGGAATTAGCAAATACAGCTACAGGGTGTCCGGTGAAGAGGTCCACGTTTCAGTGGGATAAAAACATTTCATGGTTCCACTCATTAACCGTGATTGGCAATTTTTGGAGAAGGCTCTATTTCTTTGCCTCCAATATTCCATTCACATTCTGGACCAATAGATGACAGAACAACTGTTTTGAAACAAACGCCCAAATTCAAAAGTGTTCGCAAGCAATGTTGAAGTTTGTTGTATGTCTTAAAATACACTTTACAGAAGCAACAATTCCTACTAAAATTGAGGTTGTTCGCATATTTTTGCGAAGCCTCTGAGTACTGGCATTTCTAAATTCTACTTGGAAAGTTCTTTTCATATTTAGGCTCTGCATGTGAATATTTGGAACTTCAGAAGTCTGCACCTTGACTTTACTCTAAACAAGATATGCTGCGAGCACATCAGGCTTTGAATCACCTTTTGGATGTGTAGCTAGTATCCTTGTACTTCGGCAGTGCTGGTTTACAAAGGCACAGTTTCGTGAGTAGAATCGGCAATATACACTTACACTCGGAAACTAACTGTATTACGCTAAAGTTCTGGTAGAAATAGTGATGAATTCAATACAGCACTTCGCCATGTCGTGTTGAAGAACCAAAATACCGTCTATGAAATATCCAAAGACGGTATTATCACGTCATCGTGCTACAATCAGCAACTAATATCGGCACTGAAGAGAACTAGCGAGCAATACATGTTCAATTCTAAGTATATCAAAGGAACATCCCAAGGATAGCGAATGTTTGGCAAAGTGTACGAGCAAAAATCTAAGAGATTGAAATGAATGATATAACATTTCGAATATATTTTAATATTGTCATGCAGAGATATTTCAAAAGTTTCGTTTATTATCTGCAAAATTTATAAGATAACAATTAAATAACAATTGTTTGTTATGGCATTTTGAGATGTCTTGTTGTTTAGCCTTTTGCTAGGCCTGCAATTTTGAAAATACCCTACGGCGGTTGGAACTTCACATATTAAATTTGTTGCAACGTAACTGCTGTACACACTAGTGCATCAAGCCAAATTGTATCTTTGTTCTCGTTATCTCATTTCGCAGCGCTAGAGTGTACCGGCAATTTAGAAAACGAATGGGCATACTCCATTGAAGTGAACTTCGAACGTGTGATGTGGAAGTTTGATGATGAAACAGTGATATCAGTTTAACAGATGTTAATTCCAAGATGTACGAATCAAGAGGATTTTCAATATTTTTTTCCTGTTTGAAAAACAAAAGAACATGACTATCTCCTTTATATTGATGATTGCAATATACGTTTATGATACAAAAAAGTGTGTATCGAAACGCAGTTATTTTAATACGTGTTCATTCGTTGTTCTAGAACCTTTTAAAGCTAAAGGATGGGTTTACCGTTTAAGATTCAATCTGCATATTCTAATTTTCACCGCAGTGAATGACTGTTTTATGTGTAACTCCGAAGTCCACCCCGTTGCCCGGCGAATCATTTAACCATGAAACATATTTGTTTCATGCGCACTGTACATACGAGCAAATGTTAGCAGCGTACATTGGACAACGATTTCCCCTTCACCATAGCTGTGCTTCCAAAAAAAGGCTGTCAACCATTTTGTAATGTCACGTACATGCTCCCCTTACACCCTTTCCCCCATACCATAAGTTTAATGCCTGACTCAAGATAACACACAAGAACTACATATGCAGTGATTAAAATGAAAATAATTCTAAGAATATCTGCAAACCTCTCTAACAGAATTCCAACATATTTGGTGAGGAATAGTTTCATGCGGATATCGTTTGTTCAACAGAGCAAGGGACGTGCACTCTTTTATTCCAGTTTGAATAATGATCAAAATCTAACCATGTTAAAATTTGAACAACGCTCCGTGAGATCAACTTTTAAAGAGATATTTATGATCTTAAGATCAGGTTTAGATGAAAGTATGTTTCTCATAATAACGAGAAATCACCAAGGGATGCATAAATTCGTGCTGACGTGCTGCCATCTTTCGGGGTAGATGTGTGATGACAACACATCTCTGTTTACATCTCAAACACTTTACTCAATCGGCTAGACCGTAAAAGTACCTTCAGTCATATTGAGTCCCTAATCAGAAATACGAATTCCGAAGAAAAATTTGAAGTCTTCATAAAGTAGAATGTGTCTATCTGGGTGAATATGTCAAGTACATTTTCAACTTCCCAGGATAAGCCAATCCGTTGTCTGAATCGTCCATGCCACTCGAGCGAAGACAAATGATATAAGGAATTACAGGGATATGAAGATGCTAGTGAATATCAGTTGTCTTGAAATTTTGTATAAAAATCAATTTTTACAATTTTAAATTTAATATACTAAAACTTTGAAATGTTGCTTCACTAAACGTAAAGTATAAATTTAAGGGATGTGATTTCAAACTGTTACATAATGAATGCCGTCTGAATGGCAAACCTATCCTTGGAAATATCTAAAATATCGAATTGCATGAAAAAATTAGTGGATGTAGTTAAAAGAGAAACCAAAGGAAAGAAGAATGTATCCCAAGGAAAAGGAAGATGATTATTTAACGAGATACTTTCGTGGCAGCGCAGTCAGCGGAGACAGAGAAATTGGTCACGTGAGAACATGCCAACATCAAGAAGTCCCACCCAGTTTGCAAACTTTTTACTCTGATAGCACGACACTGTCCAGCACAAATATAATCACATGCTGATAACAGTGTGTTGCGGTATCGAGTGGTCCTACATTGTTTTTTGTTAAATTACTCGCTGAAAAAGGAAGAAATGACCAACTGAAACCTGACAGAGGCAGTTTTGATACAACAAACAAGGAATTGTTAATGACAGAACCTCCCTACAATTTAAATCAAGAAATAGACATAAATTATAATCTCTATTTAAAAAAATGGGTTAAATTCAGCATTTATGTTTGTTAAACGCTTATATGTGACTCTGATAAAAGTGTGATTGACTGTCAAAGAAAATATATATATTCCATCATTTTTTAATACAATTGCTGTTTAAAAATATATATAAAAGAAAAAGGCTCATCATAGGTTATTAACGCGCGACATTAACTTCCATTTTCATTTCTTCGTAATTTCAGACGTGATGAAAGCTTCACTAGCTCAGCTGCTGTGAATTTTCTGTTAGAAATGAATTCCATGTGGCGTCGTGGTATTCGCTTACACATACTGCTCTCTTTTTCTGGTCAGTGATTGATGATTTGTAAATTTCGTTGGAAATGCAATGGTTTACATTTTGGTATTGGTTTAGCCATATTGAAATTATCACGTAATCCTCATCATCATCATCAACCATTATCAATCCATTGGTGGATTAAGGTCTCCTCAAGTGTGTTCCACAACGGTCTATATTACTCCAGTATTCTCCATGTCACTCCTGAATGCTTTCTAGTTTCATTCACCAATCCTCCATGTAGTATTCTATTTGGAGTTTTCCCGTAACATGGAATCCAATCATGAATTTCGGTTGTCTATCGGTGGTCCGTTTTTCTCGCAGCACGTCCAGCCCGTTTCCGATTCAGGAACTTTACTTTGATCAGGATGTCTTCCACTCATGTAATTTTCCCTATCCAGGAGTTCATTTTCTTCACTCTCCTGGATAAACCAAGGATGCATCTCCCCATGCTTCTCTTTGCTGTCTGCAGTATTTCTGTGTCTCTATTTAGTAAAGGATCACGTCTTTGTTCCGTACTGAAAGGATGAATTGTTTAAACACTTTCCTTTTAAGACATGCTGGAATATTTTTCTCTAAAATTTTATTGTTTCATCCGAAAGCATTCCATCCAAATTTTATAGGCAGATTAATTTTTTCATCAATGTGAGCTTTGCTGATATCTGCTGTACAAGGAAAATGTAGGTATCGGTTATCACCAACTTTATTGCCATCAATCCCTAAATCTTTATTCCTTGTAAAGGCATTGTTGATCAGTTTGTATTCTGAAAGTTCATCTTTAATCCCGTTTCCTTAATTTTGTCAGCAAGTTCCTGGATCATACTCTGCAGCTCCGAAGGGGTAGTGGCAAAAATGACCACGTCATCAGCAAAAGGATGGTGAGTTAAATAACTTCCATTAATCTTTATCCCTTTGTTTTCCCAGTACAATGACTGAAAGACTTGCAATGTGGCATTGAAGAGTTTGGAAGAAATAGTGTTACCTTGTCTCACTCCTTTTCCAAATTTTATTGGTGCTGTTAGCTCAAATAACCGAATCTTTGCACTTGCATTTTCATAGTTGTTACTAATAATACTAATGTGTGCATCTACAATACCACACGATTTCAAAGCCATTGTAACTGGTAATAGTTTCACGGAATCAAAGGCCCCATCATATTCAATAAAACCGTGCATAATGGGAGTTCATATTCTCTAGTTCTTCAATTAGTTATCTCAGCGCATGGATATCATCTATAAAGCTGTAGCCATTCATGAATCCAGCTTGTTTTCACTGTTCAGCCATGCCCAGTGTTAACTTAAAGCGATGTGAAAGAACCTTAGTGAATATTCTAATAATTACCGAAAGGAGTCTTATGGCGCCGTAGTTCCTGAAATTCTCAGTGTCACTTTTTTCATGTAGCAGGATCACTGTAGCATTTTCTCAATCCCCAGAAATGTATCCTTCATTGACTCATGGATATATTCTTAAATGAAAAGTTATTATTTACAGACAAATGGCGATATGCACTATCTACCGACAAGTAATTGGACACCTGTGATAGCAAAGAAAAACGAAGTTTATTCACCTTCAATAGTTGGTGGAACCTCCACAAGCAGCGATTACAGCTGCGACACTCCAGGGCATACTCCCAACCAGGCGTTGTACGACGGCTATCGGTATTTTCTTCCACTCGGCTTGGAGAAGACAGGTCAGTTCCTTCACCGATTTCGGACGGTGGGGGCACCCCTAAAGTCGACGCTCCAACTCGTCCCAGAGGTGCTCGATAGGGTTAAGTTGCGAGCTCTGCGCAGGCCAGTCCATTCGATTAACCCCATTGTCACCATACAAAGCCATGGTGGACCTCGCAACATGACAAGTGGCATTGTCATCCTGAAAGTAACATGGGTCCACTCCGTAAAACTGCCACAACGTAGGAAGTGCATGGTCGCCGCAACGGTGGCGCAGTGGTCTAAGCGATGGGCTCTGATCATTCATCCGTAAGGGGTCCGGGTTCGAATCTCGTGAGGTATGGATGTTGTGTTTGTCTTACGGCACTGGCTCTTTCCCTTCCCTGGAACCAGTGACCCTAAATTAGGGACGGGTGACTGCTTATAGCCCATTGAGTTGCCCACGGTTATTGTTAAACCTCCAAGAAAAAAAAAAGCGCATGGTCATCTAAAATTGGGCAGTTGGTCTCGGCGTTGAGTCTACCAGGAATTGCGACCAAGGGTCCCGTGCCATACCAGGAGAAACACCCCCATAGCATAATTCCACCGCCGCCGAACTTCACAGTTGGCACAATACATTCCGGCAGGAGGTGTTCTCTAGGCAGACGCCAAACCCAGACCCTGCCATCCAAACGGTAAAGGGTGAACCTTGATTCGTCGCTCCAGAGAACATGTTTCCACTGTTCAACGGTCCATTGTCGAATTCTTTGCCCCACGTTAGCCGAGCAGCGCTATTGGACTTGGTGATCAAGGGTTTGTGGGCGGCAGAACGTCCATGATAACTGAGCAGATGGGCTTCTTTACGGATAGTATTCATCGTAAGAACACTCCCGGATGCCTGTTAAAACTCCTCGCGGATGTGGGCTCTCGATTTGGTGCGGTTCTTCCGAAATTCTCTGGCCAGCACCCGTCGGTCTCTAACTCCCAGTTTTGTGGGTCTACCGGGCCGGGACACATTGCGATAGTCATCTCTCATCTTCCACTTGCCAATCACGTAGGCCACTGTCGATTTTGGGTAATTCAACTCGCTGTATATGTCAAGTATCGATTGGCCCTTTCTGTGATATCCGACGATTACACCTTTCTCGAAATCAGAGAGCTCAAAACTGCGTGGCATCTTGCATGCGACTGGTTACGTTGTTGTTTCCCACGCTATATTTATCGGCGACGGCCGTGACGTGTATCAGGATCGCAGATATCGTCGATTGCAAGTGTGTCCAATTACTTGTTGCTAGATAGTGAAGAAACCTGATGTATGGCGTCCAGTTGAATGGGACGTTTACATTAACAATATCGATAAAAAAAACAGGTTTGTACGCATTAGGTGCCTGTCACGATGAAGGAATGATGGGTAAAAACTGGCCACGTGGGTGAGTTTGATTGTTCCCAGATAACAATTGTGAAGAATTCCGATTGTTCAGCAACCGAAACTTCTTAGCTCTTGCGAATTCCAGGTCATACAAACGTACGTGTAAAACAAGGGTACAAAAAATTTCGTACAACAGTCAAACAAGAAAAAAACGTGGGAATAAACGTGCAGCTGATTGTTACAGATAATCGAAAGGCTACTGAGGCTTATACGGCTACGAAATTGATTTAGAGTGTGGGCTCAAATTTATCCAAAAAAGTCGATTTTCCATATCATGAAAAAATAGTCTATAGCAATCGACCCTCACATTGAACCATTTTTGTTATTGCAATAACCAAAAGGTCAGCCTTCAGTTTTTAAAAGCCCATCGAAACTTGAGAACGAAGGACTTAAATTTAATTAATTTATTTGTCTTTGAATGTATGAAAATAGTCTGGTATGAATTAATTTCTCTAGTATTTTTGCGAAAATTGATAAGTTTGCGATTGGACGATAATTATTTATGTCGTTTTTTGACCCATTCTTATATTTCGGAGTGATTTTGGTAATTTTTAAGGCATCTGGATATATTCCGGTTTCAAGTATACGGTTATAGATCTGCAACAATTCCTGAACTATGATATCTGCCACAAATTGTATGGCTATTGGAAAAAATTCATCGTAGCCAGGTCCGACATTTGTATTGATTTGGTTTAAAGCATGAGTAAGTTCAGTCCTTGTAATTTTCTACATATGAAAAGTATTTAGTCTTGAAAGATTTGTAGGTATTTTGTAAAGTGGATTCCTGAGAATATAAGTTGTTGCTTGGTCAATTGTGGGGACAATATAAAGTGACTGTTGATCTCATTAGCTATAGCCTGTTTATCAGTTATTTTATAAGTTGATTTGGTTAAATATTGCGGCGTAACTGGGCTGATATTTTCCCCCAGTACTAGATTCAGATGCTTCCATGTTAATTTAGGGTTATTTTGAGAGAATATATTAGTGTAGTAATTTCTTTTTAACTTCCGAATATCTAAATTCAATTTGTTTCTATATGTTTTAAAATTCTGGAAGTCGACTTGTAGTTTATTTTTAATAAATTTGGAATACAGTCTATTTTTTTATTTATTCGATTTAAGAGATTCCTTGTTATCCATGGTTTCCTATTTTTTTAATTTTATAACTTTACGTTATTATTGGAAAAGCTTGATCGTATGAGTCTTTTAACAATATTGTAAATAAGTTATATGTTATATTTGGATTTTCCGCTGGTAGGAAATTTAACCAATTTATAGTTTGAAGCAGGTTCCGAAATTTTTCCAGATTATTAGAATTTATTAATCGTATTTGTTTGTTTATTAACTGTTTCTCCACTACATGTGTATAAGTATAAACTGTGAAGATTGGTAAATGGTCACTGATATCATAATTTATAACTCCTGATAAAACTGACTCTTGTGGAGCATTTGTGAGTGATAAATCAATAATCGTTTCTGTGTTAGGTGTAATTCTCGTTGGATGTAATATTGTATTGATAAATCCAGCAGCAGTTAATATTTGAACAAAGTACTGAGTCTGTGAATTAGTAACAGAAATATTAATATTGAGATCTCCCAATAAAAATCCCCTTTTCCCGGTTAAATTCACATAATTAAATGCCTCTGTTAATTTTTCGAAGAACTGAGTTGTATTTAATCCTGGAGGGCGATAGCACACCATTATAATAGTGTGCTGATCTTCTATTGACAAAATTTCTATGGTAGAGTCAGTAAATGTTAAGTTTTCATTAATTGTATAATCATGATAGGTATCCTTAACGTAAATGGCCACTCCACCTCCTCTTGAGTGGGTTCTATTTTGATAAAAAATCTTATAGCCATCCAAGCCAACACTATAATTTTCACTGGGAAACCATGTCTCTGTTATACATAAAATATCTATTTGCGAATTAGTAACCTGAATTAGTGCCTCAATATGAGTTAGTTTATTTAGTAAGGATCTAGCATTAATATGAATAATTTTCAATGAATTTCTGGAACTACAAGAAAAGATATTGTTTATTTGTTGTGTTGTATATAAATTATCTTGCATCAAATTTGTCTATTTGCTTGCTATTTGTTGGTAGGAATTATAATCTTAAGTTGTAAGAGTTCAAAACCACTCCCTGCAACATCTATAAGAACGACATGTGCGATTTCCTCTTTTTTATCAATAATAGGATAGTGTCCGTACTTCTGGGTATATAAATTAAAAATAGTTGTATATAAATTACCTTGCATTAAATTTGTCTATTTGCTTGCTGTAGGAAATATAATCTTAAGTTGTAAGAGTTTAAAAGAACTCCCTGTAACATCTATAAAATAGATATGTGTGATCTCCCTTTGTTTATCAATGATAGGATAGTATATCACAAAGTCAAGCACAATGCAAATCATTTCACCAAAAGCACAAACACTAATCATTCTAACATTTCAGGTAAGTATCATATCTCAATTTGATACACAAAAATATTCATCATATACAAGAAAAAAAAATAATAAAAGAAAATGAAAAAAAGAAGGATAGTATAAAACCTATCTACTCTGTTTTATGAAAAACAAAAATAAAAAAATAAACACAAATCAAAATTTTGTTGGATACCCAAGAAAGTTACCCTCATAGCATTTTCAAGGAAAATAAATGCATATTCACAGTGTAATGTTCTGCCAAGATATTTCTAATCAGAAATAAATAGGAAACTCAAAAACCAGTTCTTGAGGCAATTACCAAAATAGAGTCGTTCCTCTATTGAAGATTAAGTGTAAATCATAGTGTTATCGGCACTATGTTAGATTTAAAGTAGGCATATATATTATTAGCACCCTACAAAAAAGAACACACACAAACACACACACACACACACACAAAGAAACAGCAGGTATATTTCCCTTTTCTGGCAGTATCAAATTACATTAAAAAATCATACCTAAGTTTTAGTTACAGTACATTATAGACATCCCACGAACCATCACACTATGAACACAATGGAAATTATTCTACCAAATATAAAAAAAAATCCTACCATATTCTCAAACACAATATAAGACTTTTCATCAAGGAACCAGACCAAGTTCATGTAATTCTTCCAAGAAATAATTTTTTTCCTTGGCTCATGGTCACTCTTCTTTATAAAAACACTGCCATTTTTCACCCATGCATATTTAATTTTCTCTTGCTGCAGTAATTTTCTTGCACTCCAGAATAAATGTCTGTAAACTGGGATTAAATTCTCATTGATAAATATTTTAGTTGCTGGCAAAGTAGTATTTATTTCTGAATTCAATATGACAGTCTTTTTCTTAATTAGCCAACTGTCTCTTGCTGTTCGAGATTTGAATTGTATAATTACAATTGCATTTGGCTTTCGAAAAGCATCATATTTGAGTGGGTGAATAACATCAATATCTCTTGGGTGAAAATTTGTATTCCCAAGTTTATCAGCATATTTATCAATGTAAGTCCTCAACTCAGATTCATTATTAATCAGTGTTAAGTCAAGCCCATGTAATTCTAAATTCTTGTTTCGGTAATATTGACTTAGTTCATTGATTTCAGTGTTTAGTTTCTGAATTTGATGTTGTTTAATATCATTCTCCTTTAGTAAGAAATCCTGTTTTGCATTTAGTTCCTTATTATCTCTTTCAAGAGACTCACACCTATTACAAATATCTTTATATTTTACTGCAACAAGGTCAACCATTTTTTTATATTCTGCCAAATCTTTTTTGATTTCTGATAATGGTTCCAGTTTCGCATTTATCTCATCTAATGAGTGTCTGAGATCTTGTTTAACTTCATCATTTGACTGTTGAATTTTTAAATTTATATAAACTCAAGGCAACCATTATGAGGTCCATGTTTACAGTTCCAGTACTATCAGGAAATGATGCAGCCGCTGTGGATTTATTCGAAGCCGCATTTCCTTTTCTACCTGCCATTATATTTAGTTATAATAATAATTAACCAGGTCACAAATAAACCGCAAATAGCTATTTGAACTTAGTCACTCCTCAATATGTCGGCAGGTGTTAGCACATCCTATTATAGCCAAGTTGAAGTCGTGGCAGATTATATGTCACAATTATCAGTCAGGAAATACAAATGTAACCCAAAAGGAGTATTCAAGATAGTAGTAGTGGCATATTAACACACTTTATACACTGGCACATGCTAACAGTCTTACAAAGTCAATTGGAAATAGTACTTTAGGTCCCTAAGCTTCTGGACGTTCAACTGACATGTACGTAGGTTAAAACGGCAATTGACCTAACAGAAATTTACCTTGGTTGAGCAACTGCATGTGTTACCTGGTTTATCTTTCACGTTTTCAATAGGTATCCTTCGCACATGTGTATTCATAATACTCTATTATTGAAATTTGCAGCGAGTAGCACAAACACCTTCTTACCACAACATGCTTGACTTGACAACAATATCTAGGGTGAATGACATAATTCCAAAGTAAGCGGCACACTTGCTAAAGGAAGACCGAAGCAGAAACTAGTTTGCAAGTAAAGACACTTACGAGGTTAACCTCCATATATATATTCTATTTTGTAAACTATTCGAAAGAATTACTCAAAGATGATTCATACCACATACTCTGAAAAATTGATTAAAAGAATAATGACAAAGAAACAACGAAGAAACTTAGGACGGTTGGCTATTTTATACACGATTCTTACAGCATTTCACCCTAGATATTGTGATGTTCGGATACCTTCATGTTCTCACTCATCAATGACTTGATATCATCCAGTGATCTTGCGTTGGTTACATGATTTTGTCATGATCATCGTACTAGTGATTTTTATGGTTTTATCATGCGGCGAAATATATTTTAACAAAAGTACTTTCACTGAACTTGCATATTTTGGAAAAAAAGAAAGCTTTTTCAACAGTCAGATTTAATATAATGTTCCACAAGCAAAGATTTTACGAGAATAAATAAAGTATTTACCAGAATTTCCCGAAACAGGTAAAACCTATTTTTCTTGTGTTTTTTCAGTTCGTTCTCATTTGAAAATGGTTGTAAAATTGCAGTTCTTAGTTTATTTTATATAAAACCAATTTGCAAGTAAGGACACCTACGAGGTTAACCTGGATAAATATTCTATTTTGTAAATTATTCGAAAAAATTACTCAAAGCTCATTCATACCACATACTCTGAAGAATTGATTAAAAGAAATGTGACAAAGAAACAAAGAAGAACGTTAGGACGGTTGGTTGTTTTATACACGATTCCTTCAGGGTTTCACCCTAGATATTGTGATGTTCGGATACCTTCATGTTCTCACTTATCAATGACTTGATGTCAACCAGTGATCTTGTGTTGATTACATGATTTTGTCATGATCATCGTACCAGTGATTTTTATGGTTTTATCATGCCACGAAATATCTTTTAACAAAAGTACTTTCACTGAATTTGCATATTTTGGAAGAAAAGAAAGCCTTTTCAACAGTCAAATTTAATATAATGTTCCACAAGCAAAGATTCTACGAGAATAAATGAAGTATTTACGAGAATTTCCCGAAACAGGTAAAGACCATTTTTTCTCTGTTTTTTCCAGTTCGTTCTCAGACACTTCGGGAAGAAATTATCCGATCACGTGACATTACTTTTGTTATTTGTTATTAGTAGTAGTTTTATTGGACCTAACTTTTCTTTGCAGTTACAGAACTGTGATTTTTGTTACGACGAAGCTTAAGGAGAGATATTCAACACATGTTCAAAATTTGCGCCACCATGATATTGTAGACATCTGTGAATAGACGGTCCTATGTGTCGTACAAAAATGTCTCTTTGTAACTTTTTATAACCATTGACCCATCATCAGTCTAAAACTATGTGACAAACGTTGGATGAACAGCCATATGTTTGCATGGTTAATGATATGGTTAAAAATAAGTAGACTTTAGCCTAATAAAAATATTTTTGCTTATCTGAAAATTAAAACTCTCCAACCAGTTAGATACAACTTGTACTAAGTTTTTAATAGCTTACTTTTTAACTCACTATATTTTGTTAGGAAATACATCCAAAGCTATGTGTTTATTATAGAACTTTCCGGCAATGTCTGAAAATCCTATTTTTCACACATCTTAATTTTCGTATTTAACTTAGTTATCTTTTTCAGAAGCAATTCATTTTATATCTCCCACTGTAAACCTTATCCCAAATCCGTCGTTTACATTAGAACAACGTTCGAAATGATACATTACATAGTATCTTTCATTATTTCTTTCATTACATGGGGAGAACAACTAATGGGTTTGGTAAGCGTCTGGGTGACATTTACAAGATGGTGCAGAATTTAGAGGGGAATATTTAAAAAAGGATGTAAGGTCAGGTGATGCGTAACATCACAGCCTCTCCTTGACAAATGTCAACCCCGCCTTCTCGTGGTGCATCCTGTTCCCACTAAAGGGGCTCTGACGACCGCCAATAGCGGTATAACTATACCATCGGGATTAGAGGAAATTCTATCCCACACTCACCAACCCGCTTGGCCAGCGTGGTGAGTTATGGCCAAACCCCTCCAAAATGACTCCACAACTTAAATCTTGGCCCTCAGTCTCCGGCAGCTGGAATGTACCTGGCCAAGGCAGCGGCCAGTGCGACATGAAGGCAGAGGGTGCTAAGAATCCCCGGAGGACCGGACTAGGCTGCCATCTGATGCTGACCTTGGCAACGTACAATGGACGCTCCCTATCTTCTGATTCAAGGCTTCTTGAATTGGAAGAGGAACTACAAAGGATCAAGTGGGACATCGTGGGGCTAAGTGAGGTAAGGAGAAAATGAGAAGATCTCATCGAACTGAAAAGTGGACATCTCTTCTACTATCGTGGGACAGATACTGGCAGAACTAGTGGTGTTGGATTTATAATAAACAAGAAACTGAAGGATAAAGTGGTAGAAGTTGAAAGTTCCTCTGACAGAGCTGCACGACTCGTTATCCAACAATTGAGAAGATACCAGGCTCAGATTATTCAAACATATGCACCCACCACAAGTCATCCTGAAGAAGAAATTGAAGAATTTTATGAGGAAATTTGTCATCTAAATAATAAAGGTAAGCAGCACTTGAAAATAATTATGGGAGATTTCAATGCAAAAATAGGGCAACGGCAACAGAATGAAACTTCAGTAGGTAAATTCGGTCACGGCAACAGAAACCAGCGTGGAAATACTCTCGTTGAGTTTGCAGAGGCAGAAGGGTTTTTCATCTTGAACTCCTTCTTCAAGAAAAAGCCACACAGGAAATGGACATGGAGACATCCAAATGGGACGACAAGTGAAATTGATTTTATTATGTGTAACAAAAAATTCGTCATAGAAGACTGCAGTGTGCTAAACAAGTTCAACACAGGTAGTGACCATAGATTGGTGAGATGTAAGATGCACCTCAACACTAAACTTGAACGTGGCAAGCTCATAAGACAAACAAAATCTATTGACATAACCAACCTTAAAAAAACACCATAATACCTTCAAGTTGGAACTGAAGAACAGGTTCTCTGCTTTAGAAGGCCTAACATCGGAAGAAGTGGACATCTCTGAAGTTAACAGAAAAATAACCAAAGCTCTTATGGAAACAGCAACAAAATTAGCTGGGTCTAAGAACAAGTTGCATGTAAATAAATTATCAGGAAAAACGAAAATGTTGATGCAAAAAAGAAGAGAGATGAGGACAACTAAAGAAGATGTGACTTCCAAAGTGGAATATATAGAGCTATGCAAGACAGTACGAAAAAGTATCACTGAAGACGTAAGAAAATTCAACTGTGAACTAGTGAGGAAAGCAATTGAAAACAACCAAAGCCTAAAGATAGCAAAGGGACATCTCAGTAAGGGAAGAAAACAGATTATGGCACTGAGAAAAGAAGATGGTTCTGTAACAAGAAATAGAGGCGAAATTTTGACAAGAGTGAAAGATTTCTACTCCAAATTATATGAAAGGGATGATACATGCACTCCAGGCATCATGAAAGATACCAGTACCAGAGTTCCTCCTGTCCTTCCAGCAGAAGTTGCACATGCAATCAAGAACATGAAGCGGGGAAAAGCTCCAGGAGAAGATGGAATTACTGTAGACATCATACAAGAAGCAAGTGGAGAAATCGAAACAGTACTCGCCCAAATTTTCACTCGATGCCTTAATGAAGGAAATATTCCTGAGGATTGGAACAATGCTATAATGATCCTGCTACATAAGAAAGGCGATATTGAGGATCTCGGAAACTACAGACCTATCAGCCTCCTATCAGTAGTTTATAAAATCTTCACTAAAGTTCTTTCACACCGTTTGAAGGTAACACTGGACATGGCTCAACCGAGAGAACAAGCTGGATTCAGGAGTGGCTACAGCACAATAGATCATATCCATGTGCTGAGAGAACTAATTGAAAGAGCGAGGGAATATGAACTTCCATTGTGCATGGCTTTTATCGATTATGAAAAAGCCTTTGATTCGGTGAAACCATCAGCAGTTACAATGGCTCTGAAAACCTGCGGTATTGAAGATGCATACATTAATATTATTAATAACATCTATGAAAATGCAAGTGCAAAGATTAGGCTGTTTGAAAATACAACACACATAAAAATTGGAAAGGGAGTGAGACAAGGTGACACCATATCTCCGAAGCTCTTTAATGCCACATTGGAGGGTGTTTTTCAGTCACTGAGCTGGGAAAACAAGGGGATAAAGATTAATGGAGATTATCTAACCCACCTTCGTTTTGCTGATGACGTAGTCATTTTTGCAACTACCCCATCAGAGCTGCAGAGTATGATCCAGGAACTTGCTGACAAGAGTAAAGAAGTGGGATTAAAAATGAACTTTCAGAAGACAAAAGTGATGTTCAATGCTTTTACAAGAAATGAAGATTTATCGATTGATGGAGAAAAGCTGGAGATAACAGACACGTACGTTTATCTTGGACAGCAGATATCAAGTGAGGGTCACATTGATGAAGAAATTAATCGGCGTACAAAACTTGCCTGGAGAGCTTTTGGAAGAAACAGCATAATTTTCAAGAGCAATATGCCATTATGTCTTAAAAGAAAAGTGTTTGATCAATGCATCCTTCCAGTGCTTACGTATGGTGCAGAGACGTGGACCTTAACTAAAAGAGACATACAAAGGCTGCAGACAACTCAAAGAAGCATGGAGAGGTGCATACTTGGTGTAACCAGGAGAGATAAGAAGAGGAACTCGTGGATCCGAAAAATGACAAGAGTGGAAGACATCATGATCAGAGTTAAATCCCTGAAATGGCAATGGGCTGGACATACTGCCAGAAGGACAGATCATCGATGGACAGCCGAAATTTTAGATTGGATTCCAAGGGACAGGAAAAGACCCAGAAGAAGACCACATGGGAGATGGGTGGATGAAATTCGAAAGTATGCAGGGGTGACATGGAGGAGACTGGCACAAGACAGACCGTTGTGGAGGAAACTTGGGGAGACCTTCGTCCAGCAGTGGATTGATAATTGTTGACAATGATGATGATGATTTAAAAAAGGATTGATACACAAGTTTTAAGAAATCAAAAATTATATAATATAAACAAAAAGTTGCAATTTTACAACCATTTTCATTAATATCTTATTGAAACGTTTATTTGCCTGGAATAAAAACATTTAAAGCCAATCGGCCTATTTATATAAAGAACATATTTTTCCTAAACTTTTACAGCAAGACAAACGGATGTATGAACAAATCATTGCACTATAGAAGAGCATGCAATGAACATTTCATTCCAAATATACGGACATCATATTTGTCATAGTATGTTTTTTTTCAACAAAATTCAAAGGTGACAAAAATGGAAGATTTCTAAACAACTGGGATCATTTCGAACAGTTCTTTTTTAAGACACCACTTTTTTCCATAGCATGTATGCTGCGGCGGTCCAAAATTGTCTCTAATCTGACACATCAGAGACTATTATTTGCTTGCGCTCCATTACTTAACAGCAGGATCTAGCAGAAGTAATTTCCAGTTCAGAAAGCTTTATAGATTGACGGAATGAATATAAATAGAAAAGAAAATAATTAAAATCCGTCAAAGATCCGGATCTTTTCTTTGAATGTATTAGAAAAGGTGGCGATATTTGCTTACCTGAGTAACATGCGGGAAGTGTAGCTGATATAAAAAAATCGAGATAAATACTAACAAAATACACGTAACTTCTGAACAGATATAATGGAATAATCTGATTCACACAATGATTACGTTCTGTATGTTTTATGTTTTCCCGTAGTTTATACCTTAAATTTGCAGTAACAGCCACACATTTACGAACAAAACATGGCGAAAAGCGATATGTAGCACAGGGTTCGTTGATGTACGAGTAATCAGTAGAATTTGATGCAGAACGGGCAAATTTCGTTTCTTATAAACTTCAGTGGGATAATTGAGACGCTGTTGAAGAGGTCTGTTAAATAATAAAGTGAAGTGTTCAAAACCAATATTTTTAGCAGCTGGTCCTATAGTATGGCATGTCAAACCGCTAATAACTTCCATTAGTCAACCGAAAGCGGGCACCCTTTTAACCACAGTTCTAAAGCTCATACCCATTCTACACCTGAGGTTAAGCTTCAGGAATTTGACAGAATGGAGATCGTACCACACTCAGCATGCAGCTTAAATCACTTAATTTTTTATTTAAAATAATTCGGGTTAACAAGGATTATATATACCATGGAAGAAAATTTGCTGATTCGCAATACGTCAAACGAAAGAATTAAGAATTTTCGGCGTCAAAGCCGAAGGAATGGTACATATCTGGGATAAAATCTTTGCAAGAAGATTTGAATAAACTCTTCAAGAGGATGAATACTGTTGGTTTCAAATATATGAGTGATTTCATTTTAGATTAAAATCTCAATTTTTATCCGGTAACTTCAACATGTTCCGAAATGAGATTTTGTACAACGCAAAGTAATGATCACTGTCAATTCCACATGAGTCCGACATGAAGAACAAAACAGATAAATATTTGTATTAGAAAGTTCATAATCACTGCGTTTTCCAATTCTCTTTATAGCAGGTATCTATTCGGTGGTAGCATTTTTATCTTGCTTTATATTAAGGAAAGGGTTCTTATCCTCATATCCCTTCCGAGTTGTATAGGCCTGTAAACCTTCGGAAAGATGACAAATTCCATTACAGAAAGAAGAATTTAAGCTCATTTCTTCTCTATCAAATAATTAGAAATTATTTTTCATGCCCATTTATTAATAATTCAAAAATATGTAGTGCATGTTCTGTTTCACATCAGTTTATTTTATTGATTCTGAAGCTCTTCGAATTCACATTAAAGAATCAGGAACAAGATACGTTGATGATCATGTTGATGTGAAAGTACACGATCATCACTATGTGGCAACAAAATTGATCATACCTTTCGCTCTTACCTGAAAAATATGCATACTCATGTCGTTGTTCATTTGAAACATGATTACATTTAAAACATTTTGCTATTCCTTGTATATATGAAACATAAGTGGCCGGAAGAAAATTCAGTATACGTATTGAACTTGTAATCACGTATATTTGAAAAAGGAATACATTTTTCATATCGTTATCTAATTATGTATCATAAAACTTTGGCTAATAATGCGAAAATTAAATATTTAAAAATTTTAGAATCTAAATATGTTCTACATATTACACTGGGATCTAAAGCAACTGAATAATGTGTTCTTCTTTCCGTTGTCATTTGGTCATAATCTAAATTTTACATCGGAAATATCTGGTTCATATTATTATCTAATTTTTGAAGATGTTATACGAAAAATTTATATTTCCTGAAACCGAATACTGATATTATAAGAAATTCTTTATTCTACAATATATTCACGGTATTCTTCAATTTTCAAAGTCAGGCATTTGATTACAAGAGGATACGAAATAAAGCCCATAAACTGAGCTTCATCTTCGAGTTATAATTTTAAAATATATTTTTATTAACGTGAAATAAAGAAATTCGCTGTCTTGAAATATTGCATGTTTCCATTAGATGCAGCTTTTGAAAAGCGTTTAATATAAACGGTATGTACGTAATGGTGGGCTGATTGAGTCACTAAAATGTTCCGTTTAAAAGACCTGTTGGTTTAGTACGTTTGAAGCAGAAAGCTGTGTGAGGATCTTCCGGTTGCAAACGGTTTGTTTATGTTCACAAATTTTAGATTCCATAAATTAAGCGATTTAAAATAGTCAGTGACGATTTTTATAGTTAATTTTTTTCACATTGTGGTAGTATAAATATTGCCTTTAATATTTATTAATACAATTAAGAGTTAGCAAATAACGAATACAAAATACATATTACAAAACCGCAAGGGGAGCCAGACTTTTAAGATGGTGTTCCAGTTTTGTGATTGAAACCAAAATGAAATAAACAAAATATGCAAAACAAAATTGATTTAAACAAATAGGATACACCTTCGTTTTAAAGGAAATTATAACATAACCAAAGACAAAATTGTTATAAGATAGTTCCAGTAAAACTTAGATGAAGATTTTGGATCCATTAACTAATTTAGGTGAATGAAACACAACCTGAGGTCGAGAAACTAAAGAAGCATGTAAAACCTGCGGATCTACGACTTCGGAACCGAGGCGAACGACGAGCGACTGGGTCAAGCGAATGGTAAAGAAATTCGCTCGCCACGAACGAGATCTTCTGGAAACAATGAACGGATCTTTTTGCTCACCTTTTCGATTAGATCCCTTGGAATAGATCATTCGTAAACTACACATCTTTACACGTACAACTCGGCTGAATTATTTTGTGTTTAATGAAAGGGCGAGTATTGCACTTTGGGACTTTAAATGTTCATTCTTCAATGATTTGTGCAGGACAATACATTTTTTTCTTGTTGTTTAGGGTTTAACGACCACTGTGAGAATTAACTTGTCTACAAGCCGTCGGAACAATTTTGGATCATTGGTTCCAGAGAAGTGAGAGAGACAGTGCCGTGAAACAAACTCAACATCCATGCCTGATCAGGATTTAAACCCGGACCCAAATCGGACGTATCTTCTATAAGAATACTGTTAGACGGCTGTGCTACCCAGGGGGCCCAAACTTGAAGTAAGCTGAAACTTAAATGTTCTGAAGGCTTTCGTTGGTTGAACTATTCTTCCAAATCCATTTTCACCTTCAAAAGTTTAAGCATTCGGCGTTCAACGCTATGTTTTGGATTTATCGAATTTTGAAGTCTTAAAATCAGTTAGCTGTTATGTATTTAACCAATCTTCTAGTTTTTACCTAGTGTGTTGCTGTTCTTTCGTTTTCCTAGTTTCTCATGTATATTTCTTTAACAAATGTAAAAGAGTTCGCAGTATTTAATTCTGGATATAAATCTATAACATAATGATGTTCTAAGACTTTTTTTCAACTTGATTTTCCTATGGGGTTTTCGAATTCTCAAATGATGCTTTCTGCAAAATGACAAGTGAATCAATTTTGCAAATTTGTAGTGCCTAGCTTTGGAATTTGCCTGTAATCCTTTGTGAAATGAATTCACAAAGGAGACAAAAGTTTTAAACCTCTTTATTACAGAC
Organism: Macrothele yani; assembly: GCA_039090855.1. Classification (NCBI taxonomy): domain Eukaryota; kingdom Metazoa; phylum Arthropoda; class Arachnida; order Araneae; family Macrothelidae; genus Macrothele; species Macrothele yani. Next base: position 3,774,763 of record CM077018.1, read on the forward strand.
GTTGCAGAAGAAAAGCACAATAGAAGAGAACTAGAATATTCGCAAAGGAAAGTGGAGAGGTTTTTTTCGAATAATAAAATTAGTATCAAACCTGCTACTTCGTGTAATATACCGATGAATTTGAGAAACGAATCAAACTGTAGCTCCCGGAGCTGGACTATTAAGAATGTTCCTATATTAAAGATTGCTCTGTATGAACAGAAGACAGTAATTGTTCGTTTTAGGACATTACCATGCACGGATGATTCTTTTTAAGGAGTTACCCTCTAACAAAGATTTTAGTTTCTATCAATCAACAATAAATTCTGACATTGGATATATATAAACTTATTTTTTTTATATTATACTTTAGACACCATGAATCTGTTTCTCCCAGCAGCATTCAGTCATTCTGCTGTACAAACAAAATAATCGTTTTCCACAAATGTAAAATAAAATCATCTCTAAAAATTCAGATACAGACAAATTAAAATGAAGTACTGAATTTATTGAGAAAATTTTTCTATTCAATAGATATCGTTAAACCAAAACAAGAAATGTTTGTACAAAAGAAAACGAGGATGCCAGAATGATATCACAAGGTTTGCCAAAACACTACGAAATTCGAAGCACGAAAATGTCTCCAAATCATTTTATTCTAGAATTACCAGTTTTTTTCCGTTTGACTTCGTATGGTAATTTGAAATGAGTTCGTTTCATATCATGACAAATTTGACATCATGAGAGGACATTTTTAGTGTCTTTTAATGTCTTATGGTTGTTATAAAATTACATACCATGTGCTTACACACATTTCTGAAGGTTGCAGCTCCTATTTCTTTAGAAGTAGCGATTCCAGTTTCCAATAATTGACTTCTAAAATATAAAAATTTGCAAGGGAATTTAAGTGAGTTTGTATAACTCAATATTTGTGTGTTGTACTACTTTTAAAACCAAAAAGGGATATTCGAAAATACAATCCATGTTTTACGAGTGATTTCGAAACTGTGGTATCGGTAATGTTCATCTAGAGTTGAATAGTGATTACTTAAAAAACTGTTGAGCGCAGTTTCTCGGGAAAAAACATATGCCCAACTTCTCTTAGAGATAATAAGTACAACGTAGCCTCTGCAATTAGATTCTCAACAAATTTGAAATCAGTTATTACTGGAGTTTTTTATGTACTTTTACAGTTGATATATATGCAGAATGCAAATCGGGAAAAACAAAGAATCCTCGGCATGGGACCGAATTTTTAGGACAAAGTTTAACATTGTGAGAAAGTGAGACAATTTAAAGAAAAAATTAGTACATCGATATATTTTCATGTTTATACCAAAATAATAGATTCTGTTTTACCACATATAACATTTTTAGTTATAGTTTTAAGTGTTAGTGATAATTATGTAATTGTATCGGATTTGTAGCAGCCGCTCTTAAAGAGATGAAACACAAAATATCTGATCGGATATCAACAACAACAACAATAACATCACTAAGATGTTCTCTGTTTTTCAGGTGTTTGTTTTACGAAGATATACAAACTATCTGATAATTTTTACTTAGCCTTGCCGTATCAAACTTCTCCATTTAGAGCAATCTTGACATACAACTAGGGCTTCACTGATATTTATCACACGCCATACAAAATATCTAAATATCATACTCATATTCTTTTTCTCATGCAGACACTTCTAAATCTGACCCTACCGTGGCTTCTTTGGCCTTCCCTGCCTTTTCTTCCTGACTCTTGGGCTAAAAAGGTTTTCTTAGTAAGCACCACATCCCCCATTGTTTCAAGATGGAAAAACCACCGAAGCATATTTTAGTCTCCACGTTGCTAACAACATTTTGCTTCACATTCCACAACTGCAACACAACTTCATTCCGCATGCAATCAGAACGTGTCTTGGTACAAACACCCCGTAGTAATGCATTTCTCCGGCACCCAAACGACTCCTATGTTTCTTCTGTAGTACCCAGGTTTCACCGCCATGCATCAGAGTAGGAACAATTACACTTTCATATATAGCCAAAGGTGGAATCTCTTAAGAACCCATTATTCCTGTGAAAACCTCCCAAAGTAACCATGAATTTCAATGAAAAATTCACTCGCCTACCAATTTCCCCAACCAATTTGTTTTCTCTGTAAAACATGCTTCCTAGATACACAAAATCATTCACCTGGTCAATCACTGCACCATTTAGAATTATATTACGTTCAGTACTACCAGTTCCTCTCTCGAAAACTATAAGTTTTGTTTTTGCCTTATTTATACTCAGTTTGAAGTTCATGCAAACTTCATACATCCGGGACAACATACTCTGCAACTCACTTTTGCTTTCTGCCAACAGGACAGTGTCATCAGCATACAGCAATCTGCAAACACGGGTAGAACCAAGACATAAAACAGTATTACCTATTTTGGCATCACGCATGCAGGCATCCGTAAATATATTAAACAGGCATAGTGACATTACACATTCTTGTCTGACTCCTTCACCAATAGAAAACTATTTTGATAAAACACCATTCATTCGTACAGAAGCTCTACTGCCTGCATAGATCGCTTTTACACTATTAAATACATTCGCACTAACACCATATCCATTCAATACCTTCCACAAAAGTGTCGTATTTTCTGGGTCGTAAGCTTTCTCTAAATCTATGAAGGCAGCCAAACCCCTCTTACCAACAGCCATATACTCTTCAATCATCACGCGTAATGCTAAAATTTAGTTAGTGCAGCCGTTACTAAGCTTAAAACCTCTCTGAACATCTCACACTTTTTTCATGAAAGACCGCGTACTTTTTAAATAACGACATTACCAAACACTTTTCCTGCCACACTTAGTAGGCTAAGACGACGATAGTTTTAGCAGTCAGTCTGATCACATTACTCCTTACACAATGGAACAATGATGGCATTCTTCCAATCCCGAGGGACCATTCCTAACTCCAAGCACTACTGGTAAATATCAATTATGCAGTCAATTACAGAGTTAAAACTACTGGAGCCTTATTAGTTTGACGAGATTTTAGAGCTTTACATATCTCTTCTTTTGAGGTCCCTCTTGTACTTCCATCCTTCACTGGGACATCCTCTGAGCCTGCCTCAGAATCACCTTTGCGTTCGTGATCTAATAACTCACAGAAATAGTCACTCCATTTTTCACTCAACTCATTGGGGTACCATAAAATTTCCTCAACCCTATTCTGCACACAACTTACAACTTTATTTCTCCTATTTTTTTCTGAGTTTCATGAACTTCCAGTAAATTTTCTTATTTTTGCAAAAAAACAATTTATGCCTATTCACCTTTTCTTGCCTTATTCTGGCGAACCAACCTAAGTGCTTAACGCTTCTTACAGGTATATTCATCCACAGATACTGCACCTTGTAACATCCCCAAAAGGGCTTCCTTCTTTCTCTTTATTGCATGTTCAATTTCACTATTCTACCAAGCATCACCTCTATTGTTAACCACTAATGTGGTGCCAGAGACTTCTTTATCAGCAGTGACAACACAGTTCTTAAAACATTCCCACATCTTTTGTACATGCCTCTCACATGACTTAAGCTCTTTCAGTCGTTCTCTGTTTATGTCAGAATAACGCTGATGATCTTCATGGAGCTTTCCAACTTTTACTATTTCCATCCTGCACCTCTTCCTATTCCTTTCCTCCAACCAACATTTAGTTTCACTCTTCACATTACCAAGTAATGATGAAACCAACTTCCGCCCCTCTCAGCACACGAGTGTCGACAACTAAATGTTTTAGATGCTGATCGCAAACAACAAACTCCACCACAATATTTTGGCGAAGAGTGGTATTTTCCCAAGTATATCTGTGGATATACTTGTGGTTGAAAAACCTATTAGATACACACAAACCATTCTCAATGCGGGTTTATATTAATCTTTCACCATTATCATTCACACAAGGATCATTAAACGTACCGAGAACATTGTCAGAAATTGCATTCTGCGCACCTACTCTAGCATTGATATCCCCTGCGATTATAAATGTCTCATTCGAACCAAACGGGCTCTAAGTGCCTTTCAGCTCATTCCATAAATCTTCCTTCGTCTGAGAATTTCCCGAGTCACAAGGAGCATAAACTAAAACAATTACTATTCTTTGAAGTTTCACGTTCAAACGAATCCAGAGAATTCCCTCACTTATGCAAATATAATGAATCTAGTTGTCTTCACCTTTTCACTTAAAACCACACCTACACCAGCTTGTCCTCTCACATTATCCAATACTCCAGTCCACACACTCATTGTTCCATTCACTTCTAGGTTTTATGGGTATTTTAGTATTCAAGTTCCAAAGAACTTGAATTTCTAAAGAACCCATGAAACCTAGTTAATAATATGGAATTAAAAAAATTCTTTAATTGAAACCTAATACATATTTGCAAAAACACATTGAAGATATTTCTTTCAGGTAGGGAGGGGCAAGATTTTTCATGTATGCCACTGTGCATTGCTCCCGCCTGAAGTCTACGTCCAAAGAGAGTGCCTAGTTGGTTTTATTATTACGATGCTCGCTCAGTAACATTTGAAATATAATCCAGGGGGTACAACGATGTTGGATAACGAACGTTATGTCTCCTTGTGAGTTCGAGAAGTTTCCGTAAAAACAGAAAACAAGAAGCACACCGAAAAAACATAGAGGTTGCGGCTGAAAACTCAACAATCGAGAGCTAACACGTATTGTGCAAGTGCAGGAATGGAGAATCAACGATTTCGGATGGAAGGGCTGAGCGCCGACATGCTGCCACCAATCGTCCTTTTTTAAACTAATTATGCAGCCGAAAACAAAAGAAGACTAACAAATCGTACTTAGCAGCAAGGTAAGTAGATAGAGTACAGAGCCCAGCGCTACTAACCTGTCCCGTGTCGCTGAAGAAGCTGGAGCTGGGATGTAGTCCGGTTTGAAGGTAATTCAGCCTCCAAGGGTTAGATAGAGAACAGGGCCCAGTGCCACTAACCTGTCCCGTGTCGCTGAAGACGCTGGATCTGTGATGTAGTTTGATTTGAAGGTAATTCAGTCTCCAAGGGATAGATAGAGAACGGACACCAGCGCTACTAGCCTGGCCCGTGTCGCTGAAGAAGCTGTAGTTGTGATGTAGTTCGGTTTAAAGGTAATTCAGTCTCCAAGGGTTAGATAGAGAACAGTGCCCAGCGCTACTAACCTGTCCCGTGTCGCTGAAGAAGCTAAAGCTGTGATGTAGTTGGGTTTAAAGGTAATTCAGTCTCCAAGGGTTCGATCGAGAACTGTGCCCAGCGCTACTAACCTGTCCCGTGTCGATGAAGAAGCTGGAGCTGTGATTTAGTTGGGTTTGAAGGTAATTCAGTCTCCAGTGGTTAGACAAAGAACATAGCCTAGCGCTACTAACCTGTCCAGTGTCGCTGTGGAAGCTATAGCTGTGATGTAGCTCGGTTTGAAGGTAATTCAGTCTCCATGAATTAGATAGAGAAACAAAGCCCAGCGCTACGAACATCTTCCATGTAGCTGAAGAAGCTGGAGCTGTGATGTAGTTCGGATTCAATGTAATTAAGTTTCCAAGGGTTCAAAGCCAAACAACATTCTAACTCAATAAAATATTCAAGAGTTTCCCTGTAGTTTCCGTAATTATGGTTGTAAAATTTCATGAAACAGTTGTTCAAAAACGGTGCTATTTTTCCAAATTTTCACTGGAAAAATAGATTATATAAATATACACTGTCGGAAAGTGAAAAAAGAACACCAAGAAGGAGACGTCTGATACCAACGAAATTTATACAGCATAATAACGGAATACAAAGGATAACGTGATCAAAACATTATGGCAAAATACAACTGTATTTGCTGGTAAACTGAAAAATAATATTTCCATGTAACATGGTTAGTACGAGGTTGAACCGCCATGAACTGCGTCACACTGTGCAATTCTGGCATGGAATCTGTCGCAAAGATGATGGATGTACGTTTGGGGTATTGAGTTTCAAGCATCCTCAACCTGGACGCGTAAGTCGGGGATGGTCGTGGCTGGCCGTGGAATCCAGATAAGGCGTTGTCCCGTAAAATCCCACACGTGCGCAATGGGGGACAAATCCGGTCAACGTGCAGGCCATGGAAGTTGTCTCACACCCTGAAGTGCATGTTGCGTTGCACGTGCCGTGTGTGGGTGTGCGTTTTCTTGCTGGAAAACACCACGATGGACCGATCTTACAAATGGCACAACGGGCTGAATGATGTTGTTGATGCAGGAGGTGCTGTTTAAGGTACCCGGTACAAACACTAGTTGTGCATAGCTGATCGCTCCCCACACCAGGAGATTAGGTGTAGGCCCTATGCATTACTGGAGGATGCAAGAAGGGTGGAGACGCTCCGCTGTGCGTCTGCGGACACGCATACGGCCATCGGAGGCTCCCAAGCAAAATCTGCTTTCATCGCTGAACACCAAAGATTGCCATTGCGTTCTCCAGTGCAGACGTTGGCGACACCACTGCAGCCGTTCCTGATGGTGGGCTGGAGTCAGAGGTACACATGCCAGAGACACACGTGTACGTAGTCCTGCATCCAGTAGACGGTTACGGATTTTTCGCACAGTCACCTCTGGTGCAACGGCAGCTGGGATTTGCGTCACAGTGGATGTTCTGCTTGACAACGCCGCTCTTCTTATGCGTCGATCGGTCCGCTGATCAGTCCGTCTGCGAATCCCGGTTCCACGTCTTCTCGTGCGTGAATGTTCCTCGGACCATCTACGCCACCATCGTACCACCACCGATACTTCCCGTCCAATTCGCTCCGCAATACGACGATACGACCCCCCGGCCTCGCGGAGTCCGACTAGACGACCACGCTCAACGTCCCATAAATGATGAAATCGTACACGTCTTCCATGTCCAGGCATTGCTGCTTTTTCTGGTTCTTCGCACGTGCCCGTACGCCGACGACTGATTACATTCACTTCGCCGTACTCCTTAAATACCACCGACGATAATTTGCATATTATGGCGTGCTGTACCGTACGCGCTCACCGGTTGGTCCTGAAATTAACATCACACCTACGTAAACTTGACCCAATTAACATATGTAAATTTCATGATCGTCCGCAATTCCTTCTTGGTGTTCTTTTTTCACTTTCCGCCAGTGTATATGTGATTTTTTTCGAATAACTGCTGTATACTCTAACACAAACAATCAGGAACTGCTCACTTGAGGTGGGTTTGATTGGTTTATCATCAAAAGCAAACACAGGTGATAAGTTATTGGCAGCTTTGATTTAACGCAGGCATTAGTGTCGAAAAACGGGTTTAACTTAATGCATTAAATTTAGCTTGTTTAAAAAGATAGAGATTTATAATTCTAAAATACCTCTCATCTGCAAACCCAACTTGTAATATTAATCTGTTTGAAGCTTTTGTCATTGCATTCTGTTAACTGCTGTGATGATGTGGCGCCTATAAATTACAAGGAAAGGTTTCCAAATGGGGAAAATAGTATATCAAAATTGTTATGTCCTTTAAACACTAGCTTAAAGGTGAGAACACTTAGTATTTAAGATTTTTTTTCATAAACGACAATCAACCGCATACCTAGAAATGGTATTGCTACGCTCTTCTGTTGATATATTTTCCTATGAAATCACGCTTGCCCTAGCGTCTACGACCATGTTTCATCCATATACGGATAAAGGTCACTATATGTTCAGTCTTCATGTTGTAGAGCAGGTCATCTCCACCCTTTCAGTGCAGAGAGTAGGCTATCTGCAACGTTTCATATCATACTGCTTCGATTAGTTCACATCCCAAAAGTAGCTTCGATTTCTAAACTACATCTTCTAGGCTTCATACTTCTTTGTCCAAGCAAGTATAGTAGTAGCATTCTCGAACTTAAATCTGGAGATGCTTGTTCGATCTCCATTAATTACAAAAACACTTAATGTTATTAATACGGAAAAAAATATATTTTCATACAATTGAGGGACTCAATGTGCGATTGATGATGAACATCGGACAACTTCTATTGATTTCTGTCGTTAAGCATCACAATTTGGGCCAATCACTTTAAAAAATATTTTCCATCAAATACAAGAAATGCTTTGTGCAGTAACGTAAAGGAAATGACGGCATTTCCACAGCAAATAATGGGAAATAGATTCATGTTTTGCATGATTTTATTCTTCCTTCAGCTTCAGTAATACATTCTCTTAAAATTTTGCTGAACAAGAGAATACCTCTCCTATCAATAATATTTAAAGCTGAAATGCAAAATAGGACACGATTATGTGGTGACAAAAGACAAACTTCACTATTTTATTCTGGATCATGGTTTCAGTTAAAGACTGAACAGCACGGTTTGATCCTCATTACTTTCCTTTTCTTTCTCCTGGGAATTTACTTCTATTAAAGCATAATTTAAAGTTTTAGTATCACTTTGCAACCGTTTTATATTTGCGCCAACGGATACAAGTGTAATAACAACAAAGGGTAAGATAATTGCGTTGTCTTTACTTTATTTGAAGAAATACACTCTTTTCCCATAAAACAACAGAACAATAACAAAACTGAACACCCAGAACGAATCATCTAATCCAGATACAAATTGGCATGTGCAATGCACATATACAAAAACGGAAATGACGGCAATTCCACAACAGTTGGCCCATTTATTCCTGTAATGAACGAGTCTGTACTTTGTATCGCAACGTCTGGTTTCGACATCAGCTGTCACCCGGCGAGGCACTGACGCACACAGTTCACGGACACTGTCCTAAAATTTAGCATTCCAAATGGTAACCAAATTGCTGGATAGTTCGCAGACATTCTGGAATAAGCATAGGTAGCCTCCCATCAATTACCCAAACATGTTCGATCGGTGAGAGATCGGGCGATCCGTTGCCCATGGAAGGGTACTGACATTACGGAGGTAGGACTGAGTGAGCCGTGCCGCGTGTGGCCGGAATTATCTTGCTAAAAATTTCCCGGTTATGCTACAACTGGAATGGCAACACCGCATGCCGAAAAATAGTCTCAACGTCAGTTAAGCCTTAAGAGTGGTACGGAGGACTACCATGGTTGTCCGGCGATTGTAGGAAGTTGTTGCTAAGGCAGGTAATACCGGTGTGCGAGCAGTATACCGTTCCACGATAAAGGCACTATCCGTGTTCAGGACGGCTCTTTTGCTGACACGTATGCGCTGATCATTGGTGCCAAGTACAAACCTGGACTTCTCTCTGAAGACAACATGATGCCAATGGATACTATTCCACGTTGATCGGGTCCGACACATTTCCAAACGGTGCCGACGATGCTTGCTGGTCGGTGGTAGATGGGGAAGATGCCTTATACAATGTAGTCTCAGTGCCGTTAGTCGTCCAGAAACGGTCCGGATGCCCCTTTCGTAAATGTAGGCGACGCAACATAAACACGGATGTTTTTCAGCTACGAATTATATCCTGTCCGTACGGCGCTCACAGTTGCCCTATCTCGTCCCTGCCCGCGTGTCCGTTAGTTGTATCCTACTCGACGCATTGGCGCCAAAACCGTACAATTTCCACGTCGCTCCGACACAAATGCCTGGCGATACAGCTACTCGATCAACCAACCTGTCTCACCCCAATAATACATCCTCCCGCAAACCCACTCAACTGCTCATAGTGTCCACGCATCTGACGTAGAGTCATCCTCACAGCCAACAGAGGTTAATTCAACCACAACTGTTGTCATAATTGTCCCTGAGTAAGAGCTCGGCTCTTGATATATCCCCTTGATGAAAGTCTCCCATTCGATATGGCGGACCACTATATGGCGGACCAATATTTAATCATTGTTCGTTATTTTTAATCATTTATAAATTAAGAAATTGGGTACTTCTTGCAGCATGGAGAGTTTCATCAGGAACCAACCATTTTCTCATGGTGCTTCTGTTCTTTTTAGCAAAGTGTGCATAATGATTTTTAAAATTGGCTATCCTCAACTAAAAGCACTTTTATTTGCCTTTTAGTCTTTCAAACTGAGCGAACGGTAGGGTTTTCTTAATTTCCTTCTACTGAAACTCCCAAACGGAAAATACTATAGAAAAATTATCTAATACCCACAATAATCAGAAGCAATATATTTCCTCTTCTTGAAGAAACTGAAAAATTCTAAATAACTGATTTACTTTTAGATAGGCCGTAGTTGCTTCAATTCTATGATCTGGTAAGGATGTAAACCTGAAGCTGCTTTGCGAAACCATTGAAGAGTTCGATAGGATTCGAATGCAAGTGTTTTAATTCTTTAAACTGTCGATGTACCTGGAAATGGCACCCTAACGTTTCTGCACACTTCAAAGAGAAAAGCTCACATAGCGATCGTGTGTTACAAAAGCAAAGGCAAAACATTTTCTTTCCTCTTAATGCCTCAGCAGTACCGATCATAAACCTGTCACTGTTGACACTCGTGAACTTTTAGTTCATTATTGTCTGCTCTATAGAACAAAACAAGATGGCAAAGGGTTGGTCTCCTTTGGAAGAACATCGTGCCAGGGGGCATAAAGGAATGACTTGATTTTTTCAGATTCTACAAGGGTATTAAATCACTTCTAGCAGATAATCGGGCAGAAAGGATTAGTGTTAATAAATATACTAAATGATTGCACTGAAGTAATATAGCTAGGGGGAAAGCAAAGCTCTGATGTGGAAGTTAAGTCGTCCTAGCCGCTTCCAGCCCACTTTTAAAAGAGTGGTTATATACTTTGGAACTTATTTGAGCCCAGTTTGCGAACATAGAGTTAACTCGTCCCAGCCGGTTAAAGGCTGGGACGAGTAAACTTGGAAATATTTTCAATTCAAGAAAAGAGTATTGGTGTTCCATAGCATTATTCGAAATTTATCATGCTGAAAAGAAATCGGATAGTGAAAAAAATTCCGGTATTAAGGGTGTAGAAATAAATATGTTTACAACTGAGTTACAATCATAAAACACATATGAATCGGAAACGTTTTTCTCATTTTAAAGACATGTACCTCGGTTTCACCTGTCTGGTTAAGGCTTTCCTCATCCATGAGAAACCATGATTTCATACACAGTAAGAATGAAAAATATCATCAACATTTCTGATACAAAGTTATCAAATCTTTTTCACGATAATATTAGTTATTTAACTTTCTGGTAAGGATGAATTCGATCGTAGTAACTGTGGATATAATAATTGTGCTCATGTCTGTCGTGTTTTTGAAAGATATCATGAAGGCATTGCCATTTTAAAGATTGCCTTTTGCAAAGTTTCATTTTGGGACATCTTCACGTTGTCTATGTCAAATGTATGGTTTCCATTGGACCTTAAAAACGCTTTAATTAATAAAAATTCCATAAGTTCTGGAATCAAAATGCTATCCAAGTTTCTTCAAGAAATATCATGCTTCACTTGCTGAATGGTTTAGGTGTTTCTGTGGGAAACAAATAAATTTCCTTTATCGGCTTGTTAGGATGACCATTTCCTGGCTATGTATTTTAAACTGATATTTATATCTAACCCGATATTTAGGGATGCGCAATGATTAATCAGTCGCACAGATTGCTTCACATTTCCCATATTAATCAATCAAGAACGGAAAGTTCAAAATTTTGAAGCACACACTTCAATAATTTGAAAAACTCCTTGTTGTTACTTGTGCCGTTCCCTCAAAAGATATAGTCTCCAACACACGATCCCTTAGGGCCTTGACTGGAAAAGACCTGACGTCATAGGTCCTAGCGTCTTGAAAGAAGGAATCAACCGATGTTCAAACAAGAAAGCACTAAAGAAAAGCAATGAAAAATTAGAGGTAGAGTATATGCATTGCCTAAGGCTGCGTGCTAAGTTGGTTAAAAGCAAGGTTAACATCCGTGCTCTAAACTTCTTAACCTATAATTTTTTGTTTTGTTATGAGTGGCTATGATTGGATATTTTGTTTAGTCAGTGGCTGGTGGTTTTCATCAATTATAAAGCTTTCTGAATGGCATCGTTATATGGCATGCATTGTCTTGCTCTTTTAACTACGATATTCGCGTACGTTGTGCAGATATTATGGATAAGTTTCATTATACTTGCTATTGCTTGTGGTCCTTACGTTTACAAGCAGCCCTTCTGTCATTGCTTTTTACATGTCCCTTTGTTTCTCTTTTTTTAAAATTTGATTTGTTATCTGTGGCTCCTTTTAGTTGGCGCAATTTATCTTTATTCTGAAGCTACATCAAGCGAAGAAAAGTGTACATTTCTGTTAATTAAACGTGTATTAAAACATATAATCCTTTCAACACTTAAAATTGAGTTATAGTGCGTCGGCCAACATAGCAGGCTTTAGTACATTACAACCAAACCCAGCGCCAAGCAGAAACTTCTGCTTTCTTTTCTGTTTTGTGTGGGAAATGATAAAACAGATCAATAAAAAGCAAAAATTACCCCACGAAAATTGTAATTGAAGACGATGTTAATTGGGAAAGATGAATGGTATCGCAGACACTGAAGCAATCCAAATTAGTGCAAGAGAGTATTAGTGCAATTAAGTGCAAAATGGGTAGTTAGTTTAAGGGGTTATCTGTGGATCAAAAGCAACAGTTAACATTTGTTACATACCTGTCATAGGCGAGTGAACACCCAACAATCGAACATACAAAGAAAAAGCATATACACTGCTGGCCACTCAAAATGCAACACCAAGAAGGAAGCATCTGATTGGCCAGAAATTCGCAGCATGCGTCGCCCGCGAGAGGACATGCAAACGCTTTGCATTGCAGGGCATATGCAAATCATGTGCGCCCAGCACGCCACCGAGAAGATCTATAAGAAGGGTGCACAGAAGGCGGGGTGTAAGTAGTGGAAGTGTGTTGGGCTGCCAGACCTGTGCGTGGAAAGCTTCCTGATGCCTCGTCGCAGAATGCGGCAGTCATTCCAGCACGTTTCGGAGTACGACAGAGGACGAATAATGTCTTATCGCGACATTATTCGACATCCAGCCACAGTGAGGCAAGTATGGATTCGGTGGATGCAGGAAGGACGGACGGACCGATGTGAGCGATTGCCGCAGCCGCGGCACACCACTGAACGAGAGGACCGACATGTTGCGCGGCGAGCATTGACGGCTCGCACTGCCACCTCTCTCACGTTAGCGCAGGAATTAGAGTGTGTTGCGCAACAACCTGCGTCAGCACGTACCGTTCGACGTCGTCTGCAGGAGCGGGCACTTGTCGCACGGCGCCTATTGCTCCGATTACCATTGACGTTAACCAAGGCCAGTGCGGCGGCAGCGAGCCATTGAACGCAGCACCTGGACTACGGAATGGCACGACATTCTCTTCTTCGACGAATCCCGCTTCTGCCTGCAACACCACGATGGTCGGATCCGCGTGTGACGGCAGCGCGGCGAGAGACTGTATGTCGCCTGCACTATGCATCGCCATACCGGTCTGTCGCCTGGGGTTATGGGTTGGGGCGCAATTGGATATGACACCAGCACCCCTCTGGTACGCATTGCCGGCACACTCAACAGCCACCGCTACATATCCGACGTTTTGGAGCCTGTAGTCCTGCCTTACCTGCAGGGCCTGCCAGCGGCTACGTTTCATCAGGAAAAGGTGCGCCCGCACGTGGCACGCATCGTGCAACAATTATTCATGGCCCACCAGGTGTCACTGCTGCCGTGGCCCGCCTGTTCTCCCGATATGTTGCCCATCGAACACGTCTGGTCGCTGATCGGCAACCGAGTGGCCCGGCGAGCACAACCCACGGTTACGCTTGATGAACTGTGGCAACGTGTGGAAGCAGCCTGGACCAACATACCCCAAGCTCACATCCAAAGCCTCTTTCGTTCGATGACGCGGTGTGTAGCGGCCGTTATTGTCAGCCGTGGGGGCCGCACGAACCATTGATGTCTGCGTGTTCTGCAAGTCGCACGGGCCTGTAAGCTCAATCGTTTCATCTTTGTATCTGTTCTTATGTGTCCAGTAAATCTGGTTTTGCTATCTCGTGTCCTTCTTGGTGTTGCATTTTGGGTGGACAGCAGTGTAGGTTGTTGTAAAAAGATATTTTTGACCAGATGCCACGAATACTAAATTCTGGCAAAGTGGTCACTCAGTTATTAATAAATTCATATGTATTTTCGTACAATGATTTCCGAAACAATTTTGATTATTTTATTTCGTCATATTTCAGTTCACAGTTTTAATTTTCATATTTTTCACATTACATTATATTCCGCTTAAAACTTTGTGTATTTCATTAAACTCCCGAATGTTTTATTTTATTCGATTGGGTGTCTCTTCCATTTAGCACAATAACACTGGGCCTTACGAGTCCAAACTTAAACAGCTATAGGAATATTATTCGGGATGCAGGTTAATAGCTGGAAAATTTTCATGCTCTGTAAGTCGAAAAATCTACTTCTGTATTTCTTTTACATAGGTATCTTTATCCATTTATTGCGTGAAGTTTCTTCGGGCAGCCAGAGCATTCCAATGGAGTCTTGCTACATCTATCGCTAAGTGGATAATTGGTGTGACCGGCAGAAAGCGCGAGTTATCCATCGTAGGAGGGGTTCGTATTTAGGTATAAATATCACATTGTGGACGCTGCACGTATTGATTCAACTTTATTTAAAAATGCGATCTACAGCAGTTCCTGGTGAAAACCAATTTCATGTATATGGAAATTTACCTGCATTCAAATACCAAACAAAATATGTGCGGCATCCCATTGCCAATTTTAACAAGCCAACAAATCATTGCTAATTCAGGCATTTCATGAACATGAATATGGGTATACGGAATTTTCAATATTTTTCACGTTTTATTTTAAGTAGATGTATTTTTTCAAAATAAATACTGACACAATTATTTTTTTATTCAACATTGTTTGAAGAAAGTTTTCAGCAACTGTATACTAAGAACTGCACATTTTTTTATTAATGAAAACTTGAAACGCCATTTACAAAGACTTTAACTACAGTCTGGGTTTCATATTATCATCTTTTCTTAAATGGAGTGCGACATAAAACATCCACGTGCCAGACGGGTGTTGATCATCTTCTTCAGCGTAGTATCTTTATGTAAACTACGGAAAACTTCACTTTCAGGCATGGTGATTGAACAGGACTTTGTCCGCGCTTGGTGTTCAGACTAAGGACATTCTCCCCGACGTCAGCATTTGAAATGGAAGGCTTGGTGAAGACGGTTTCTGTCATACATAAATTTGTTGTTAAAGTGTATATTGACTCAAAATGATCGGATTTCGCTTTTTCTACTTTCTGTTATGAAATCTGATTGATATTCTTAGGAAAACGTTGCTAGTTTCCCGCCTAGTGTACATGGGCGATTTCTTCTCTACTCGATCTTCAGCGCGCTTTCCGCTTTTAGTTTCGCGTCGCCAATTAAAGAGCACGCTTTGTAGTAAGTATTTTAGTGGACATTTGTCTACCGAGTTCATCACATTTCATTACTGCTCATATTTATAACTCGTGATAACTTTTATTAAAAATTTGGATTGGGGTTTGTTTTAAAGAACTAATCTTAACCCTCAAGTTGACAAAATATTTGAATGAATCAGGGCAAATTTTCGCCTGCATGTATTACAGAAGTCAGGCCCAAATTGCAAAGAATCTTCATGGTAAAATCGCGTGTCATTGTCGCTGGCAATTTTTTGCGCTCGTCTTCTTTCCCCTTCTACTAAGGTTATAGCAGTAACATCTTTTCAACAAGGACGTCATTTTTCCTTTATATTAGAAAAACCATTAGAGAAGGAGAGAAAGTACCCGAATACGAATTCTGGAGTAGCATGGATCTTGTGCTTATCGAACGGACAGGGCTTTCTCCTTTTTGTAGAACGAATGACAATAATTAAGGACATGCGTTTGATTATATCCCTTTTAACTGCACTGCGTTGTTGTTCAATCCCTAAGCAAAAGAATCGCTGCACTACACCAAGATTGTAACGTATACTCTATATTCACTTTCCTTTTGATTTTACTATCTCTGGTTATTTTATTTTACTATGTAAATTATCTTCCTACTGAACGGAATATTATTTCACCCGCTGAATGAGATCTGGCAATGAGTGTAAGTCATGACGTGGTGGTAGCTCGTATATAGGCGCGTTCATCGAGACGAGTGGGTGTTGTGTTGTTGCGTTGTAGTTGTGTGTTGTTGCGTTGGAGTTGAGGGTGGTTGGTGGTGTGTGTGTTGCGTTGCGTTGCAGTGTGTTGTTATGTAGTAGTGATATATGAGTGCCTTAGTTGACCAGGAGTCATCATAATAAACAAGTTGTTCTGTAAGTTCAGTCTTTTTCAATTCTTAGTTTTGTCAGACCTCTGTCTGGCTGTTAGGTTTATGACTTTGATTACTTAATATAAATAACCAGCGTTGAGACTTTGTTTAAGTTCATAATTAACGAGTAACAACACCCTTTTGGGAATTCATTATTTTGAAGCGTAGAGCATTATTCATTCATAATAATTAGCTTAGCAAAAAGATAAACAAAGCTAATTCATTATAAGATGACAAATGATATTGTTGTATGTATTTCTGAGCCAGATAATGACAATTACTCAACAATATGTCAAACCCTTTAAAAGATGTGAGATTGGGATCTTCTGTTCCATCTTCTAATTTTGGAATATTACATATAAAATTGTTTCCTGACAAATTGCTAGAAACAAATTCACAGCAAAACTACATCAAGGACTCATCTTTAAAAATAATAGGTAAAATCATTCAACATGTATTCAGTTCTTAATGCAATTATTAAAATTATTGTCCTTATCATTTAGGTCTTTGTAAATTATTAATTTCTGTAAGTATTATTTGAGTCTAATGGCTTCGAACATTTAGGACGTAATGGTTTAACATTCTATTTTTCGTGTGAAATCACTGTTTAGTTTAGCTGGTTATTAAGTTATGCAAAGTTTAATCCGTACCCAGTTCCCTTACACACTCGTACCTGTGTGTTTTAAGTATGTGAAATATTGTCCGTCTTCCATGGCTGAAAGTTTTTAAGCAAGATGCAAAAATTCCATACTCATACTTTCGGAGCATCAAAATCTGAAAACTTATCAACATTTCCTTAGGTTACTGTTCAGATCAGATATTTCTTCGTTTTATATTCGTGCACATTTTCTTCTATGGCAGTATTGCAATTGTCTATTTCGGTGCTACAATTTAATGTGGGCGAATTTCACTATTTTTTTTTATTCACAAAGCTTTTCTAAACACTTTTCCGTGTCGAATCAGAGATTCCACATTTGTCAGAATAACTTTATATTATTGATTCATTCATTTGAACCCTATGTATTAGTTTATTTGCGTTCCGGAACTTACCTATTTTTAATATACACATATTAACGACAGTAAAACCCATGAAACTGCCATTTTAAAAAACTAACATAACTGGCTACTAAATTTTAAAAGATAATAAAGTGACGATAGAAAAAGAAAATGGAAAAATGTTCTTTCGTGGTACTTTTAAGTAATACAAGCCACCGTACCCGCAAGTATGCCTTCAACAGCACGAAATAAAGCATCACACTTACGTCCCGTTAACTGCACAAAATGTTGAAGTCGGTGTAATTGATTTTGTCTATACGCATTTCGGGCGCTTGGTACATTTATACCTCTGCAAAAGTACTTGAATGCTACGAGAAATCAAAATCACTATGTACGCTCGCATGTAAGTGTGGCGTTTTCTGATGGAAGGGACTATATCTAGTACGATAACGCCCCATCAACTGCGCTGGGTTGGTCATATATTGATGCCACGAGCTCTACAATATTATCAGAGTACTAAATGATCACAACATTCACCAGATCCATACGAATTAAACACCTGTGAGATGAAATGGAGATATCCACCCATATGAAAGATCTTCTTGAAGCGAATATTCGGCTATTAATCGGCACCAACACATCCGCTTGGCTGAATATCTTGCAGAACGAAATCCTCACCTTGTGTAATCCACGACATAAAATCAAAGGTATTTCAACTGGCTAAGGTCAGCCCAACAAGTCCATTAGGTAGATGTTCCTAATAATTTGATGTTTCAGCGGACATATAACTTAGAAATATTATCATAAAATAGACCAATATATGTTCATATCATCATCATCATCATTGTCAACCATTATCAATCCACTGCTGGACGAAGGTCTCCCCAAGTTTCCTCCACAACGGTCTGTCTTGTGCCAGTCTCCTCCATGTCACTCCCGCATATTTACGAATTTCATCCACCCATCTCCCATGTGGTCTTTTTCTGGGTCTTTTCCTGTCCCTTGGAATCCAATCTAAAATTTCGGCTGTCCATCTATGGTCTGTCCTTCTGGCAGTATGTCCAGCCCATTGCCATTTCAGGGATTTAACTCTGATCATGATGTCTTCCACTCTCGTCATTTTTCGGATCCACGAGTTCCTCTTCTTATCTCTCCTGGTTATACCAAGCATGCACCTCTCCATGCTTCTTTGAGTTGTCTGCAGCTTTTGTATGTCTCTTTTAGTTAAGGTCCACGTCTCTGCACCATACGTAAGCACAGGAAGGATGCATTGATCAAACACTTTTCTTTTAAGACATAATGGCATATTGCTCTTGAAAATTATGCTGTTTCTTCCAAAAGCTCTCCAGGCAAGTTTTGTACGCCGATTAATTTCTTCATCAATGTGACCCTCACTTGATATCTGCTGTCCAAGATAAACATACGTATCTGTTATCTCCAGTTTTTCTCCATCAATCGATAAATCTTCATTTCTTGTAAAAGCATTGAACATCACTTTTGTCTTCTGAAAGTTCATTTTTAATCCCACTTCTTTACTCTTGTCAGCAAGTTCCTGGATCATACTCTGCAGCTCTGATGGGGTAGTTGCAAAAATGACTACGTCATCAGCAAAACGAAGGTGGGTTAGATAATCTCCATTAATCTTTATCCCTTTGCTTTCCCAGTTCAGTGATTGAAAGACATTTTCCAATGTGGCATTAAAGAGCTTCGGAGATATTGTGTCACCTTGTCTCACTCCCTTTCCAATTTTTATGTGTGTTGTATTTTCAAACAGCCGAATCTTTGCACTTGCATTTTCATAGATGTTATTAATAATATTAATGTATGCATCTTCAATACCGCAGGATTTCAGAGCCGTGGTAACTGCTGATGGTTTCACCGAATCAAAGGCTTTTTCATAATCGATAAAAGCCATGCACAATGGAAGTTCATATTCCCTCGCTCTTTCAATCAGTTCTCTCAGTACGTGGATATGATCTATTGTGCTGTAGCCACTCCTGAATCCAGCTTGTTCTCTCGGTTGAGCCATGTCCAGTGTTACCTTCAAGCGGTGTGAAAGAACTTTAGTGAAGATTTTATAAACCACTGATAGGAGGCTGATAGGTCTGTAGTTCCTGAGATCCTCAATGTCACCTTTTTTATGTAGCAGGATCATTGTAGCATTGTTCCAATCCTCAGGAATCTTCCCTTCATTAAGGCATCGAGTGAAAATTTGGGCGAGTACTGTTTCAATTTCTCCACTTGCTTCTTGTATGATGTCTATAGTAATTCCATCTTCTCCTGGAGCTTTCCCTCGCTTCATGTTCTTGATTGCATGAGCAACTTCTGCTGGGAGGACTGGAAGAACTCTGGTACCTTTCATGATGTCTGGAGTACATGCATCATCCCTTTCATATAATTTGGAGTAGAAATCTTTCACTCTTGTCAAAATTTCGCCTCTATTTCTTGTTATAGAACCATCTTCTTTTCTCAGAGCCATAATCTGTTTTCTTCCCTTACTGAGATGTCCCTTTGCTATCTTAAGGCTTTGGTTGTTTTCAATTGCTTTCCTCACTAGCTCACAGTTGAATTTCCTTACGTCTTCAGTGATACTTTTTCGTGTTGTCTTGCATAGCTCTATATATTCCACTTTGGAAGTCACATCTACTTTAGTTGTCCTCATCTCTCTTCTTTTTTGCATCAACATTTTGGTTTTTCCTGATAATTTGTTCACATGCAACTTGTTCTTAGACCCAGCTAATTTTGTTGCTGTTTCCATTAGAGCTTTGGTTACTTTTCTGTTAACTTCTGAAATATCCACTTCTTCCGATGTTAGGCCTTCTAAAGCAGAGAATCTGTTCTTCAGTTCCAACTTGAAAGTATTATGGTGTTTTTTAAGGTTGGTTATGTCAATACATTTTGTTTGTCTTATGAGCTTGCCACGTTCCAGTTTAGTGTTGAGGTGCATCTTACATCTCACCAATCTATGGTCACTACCTGTGTTGAACTTGTTCAGCACACTGCAGTCTTCGATGACGAATTTTTTGTTACACATAATAAAATCAATTTCACTTGTCGTCCCAATTGGATGTCTCCATGTCCATTTCCTGTGTGGCTTTTTCTTGAAAAAGGAGTTCAAGATGAAAAATCCTTCTGCCTCTGCAAACTCAACGAGAGTATTTCCACGCTGGTTTCTGTTGCCGTGACCGAATTTACCTACTGAAGTTTCATTCTGTTGCCGTTGCCCTATTTTTGCATTGAAATCTCCCATAATTATCTTCAAGTGCTGCTTACCTTTATTATTTAGATGACGAATTTCCTCATAAAATTCTTCAATTTCTTCTTCAGGATGACTTGTGGTGGGTGCATAAGTTTGAATAATCTGAGCCTGGTATCTTCTCGATAGTTGGATAACGAGTCGTGCAGCTCTGTCAGAGGAACTTTCAACTTCTACCACTTTATCCTTCAGTTTCTTGTTTATTATAAATCCAACACCACTAGTTCTGCCAGTATCTGTCCCACGATAATAGAAGAGATGTCCACTTTTCAGTTCAATGAGATCTTCTCCTTTTCTCCTTACCTCACTTAGCCCGACGATGTCCCACTTGATCCTTTGTAGTTCCTCTTCCAATTCAAGAAGCCTTGAATCAGAAGATAGGGAGCGTCCGTTATAGGTAGCCAAGGTCAGCATCAAATGGCAGCCTAGTCCGGTCCTCCGGGGATTCTTAGCACCCTCTGCCTTCATGTCGCACTGGCCGCTGCCTTGGCCAGGTACATTCCAGCTGCCGGAGACTGAGGGCCAAGATTTAAGTTGTAGAGTCATTTTGGAGGTGTTTGGCCATAACTCACCACGCTGGCCAAGCGGGTTGGCGAGTGTGGGATAGCATTTCCTCTGATCCCGATGGTATAGTTATACCGCTATTGGCGGTCGTCAGAGCCCCTTTAGTGGGAACAGGATGCACCACGAGAAGGCGGGGTTGACATTTGTCAAGGAGAGGCTGTGATGTTACGCATCACCTGACCTTACATCCATCTAGGATATATGTTCATATATCCTAGATAAACTAGGGAAGAAAAATTCATTATGTTTTAGTTTGGGACTATCAGGTTTCACTATTATTTAAGATTTTACAATTCGCTATACCGTGACTCTTGACTTTGTAAAACTTACACAAAAGCATAGTTACATTTTCCCCGAATAATCAGGAGTTATGTAATTGTTGCGTATTTTACTACTATTTTTTTTTTCTGAATTTCAATTTTTGGAGTAATTCTGTGCTGTTTGCCTGCACCTCTCTTTTATTTCGGTTTTTTATTGAAATTATTA
Source organism: Macrothele yani (assembly GCA_039090855.1). Lineage (NCBI taxonomy): Eukaryota > Metazoa > Arthropoda > Arachnida > Araneae > Macrothelidae > Macrothele > Macrothele yani. The sequence goes on from CM077018.1 coordinate 3,796,325, forward strand.
GTTTTATATAAACATTGGCAATTAGTTTTTCTGTTTTCTGTACTGTTACACTAAAGCTTCCAAAACGCCTATTGAAAGGCATTGACACTTAACATTAAGTAGTGAATATAGATTTAGGCATAATCGATTGAATTTAAGAATCGAAAGGTTACAATCGTGATATCTGACAAATCGAGATATTCTTTCGAAATAATCATTCGAACGATTTCTAACTTTAGAATTTACCGGTAGATGGCGTGATACGCTCATCGCCGCCATCTTCGTTTGCCAAACCAAGATATTCATTCGAAATAACCATTCGAAAGATTTGTAATTGGTGCTATACGCTCAGAGCTTTCTTTCGTTGGACGAAATGAGGCTAAAGACGCCTGGATTTTTTCGAATAGCATAACGCAGCTTGAGAAGTTAGAAGGAACCCATAAAGGAAACCAAGTGATTCTCTCTGCAAGAGATAATTCGATCACGGGAGAAGCGAGTACTTCTGAACCTCTCTGATCTCGGTACCTCTCCAGATGTTTTCGGGTAGACGAGCGATTTTGCTCGGAATCTATGTTCTCTAGAAGAGACGAGCGATCTTGCCTTTCTAATGCACTCGTTTGAAAAGGACAGCGTATGAGCAATCGAGAGTTCTCTCGAGAGGTTTCTTTCATTCAAATGAATTCGGCGTAATCGAATGTTTCGAGATATTTTCATTATCAAGTGAATTGACTATTTCTACTCGATTATGCCCATCACTAAGTTAATATGTGCTTGATTGATCTACGTGTTCCTAAAAATGGAGGGTAAACCCTTATAAAGGTTTGAGAAATCCAATTTGCCTGATACTATGCTTGTGTGTTCTTTCAAAGTATTTTTAAACGTTTGCTCAAATGTGGAGAGTTCTGATTATCATTGTTTTTTAACGAGAACCATATGAATTGCTTTGTTGTATATATTAAATGTACAAATACGTTCTAAAGGGTTTTAAGACAAGGCAACATGTAAATTCAGGGAAAACAACAATACCTTTACGAATCAAAGAATGCTCCGTCATTATCACTTTCCGTCATCGGTCGGGCAGCTGAATGATTCCAGCCACGAAGAAATACTTCGCCGTGTGACGCTATGAAGTCGTCAACCCATTTTTGCTCTTCGTCACACGACTGAAACCGTACAGCAGAAGAACCATAATGCATCGATCGAAAGAAATGATGGTCTGAAGGGTCTATATCGCGACTATTCTCCGAGTGCTCGTAAACGTCTCAGCCAAGCGTCAATGACGTGTCCTTGACCGATTTCGCGTCATGTGGCCTACCGTTGTGATGCCGTAATTTCACGGGACCCAGTCCTTTGGCTATGCATAGACGTTTTCGACAAATTTACTGGTTCAACCGCAGCAATTTTTCCTTGTAGCGATCAGCAGTAATAGTTTGACTCTGTTCCAAAAGTTCATAAATACAGCAGAGATTTCATATCCCACCAGATGCACAGCAGAAATTTCTTGGAGTGAATATTGTGTTTCGGTGTAAACGTCGTTGCTTCCCCGCTGTCTACCAGGTTGTTTTGCGTTTGGGATTGTCGTACCATATCCACTTTGCCCCAGCCGTAATGATTTTCCACAGGAAATACTTTCTGTGTTGTTTATTCCACAGATTCAAACACTTCATGACACGCTCATCCTTGTTCCTCTGGCTCAGGTCATGTGACACATATTTCCCTGCCTCCTGAATCTTTCGCATTCCGCTTAAATTATTGGAAATGGTTTGTTAGACTACCCCCATTGTTTAGCTAGTTTGCTTTGCGTTTGAGACGAATTTTCGTCCAGCAATGCGTGCATTTCCTAATGTGCAACCTTCAGCGGGGCGACGCTACGTCCTCGATCGCTAATATCAAAATCACCTGCTTTACAGTATTCTCCCGCAGAACAGACCAGATCGCTGCAATTTTTCCTTGATAAAAGTCGTAACAATCGAATAAATGCAGTATCGCTTGCCGCCTTTCACCAACCGATGTGAAAGTGCGTTTAATTGTTGGGGTAAACTTCTGTGTCACATTTTATACTCTGGACCAGTAACAGTCACATGACCACAACGCGGAGAAATGTCGGATATTTAAATTAACGGTATATGTCACACAAAAAAAACGCTTTACAATTTATTTTTACACGTAATATTTTGCATGAAATTTAAAGATACAATTTCTGATACATTTTCGTCCTACTATGGCAGTTAAATATTTACTAAAACGACACTGAAAAAGAGAGGGGTACGTTTTTTTTTAGAATTACAGATATGGCATATATGTAGTTTCAAGCATTGCTATGGGTGATAAGTTTTAAACTTCATATTTATTTAAAGGCATGCGTGAAAGGTTGGGACACATCGAAAGAATAAAAAGAGCACTAGAGCACGTCCAAAGCAAAATAAACTTTTTCTCAGGCAGGTCTTACTCTAAAGCCGTGGTTTTCTAACTATGCGTTGCGGCCTTTCTTTAGGGGCGTCGCAGTGGTTTGGCTGAAATTGTTTGGCTCCCTATGAAAATTTACGCTTCGATTTGTAGCAGTGTCGTATTTGCAGTCGAGTCGGAGATTTTGTGCACTGCAGCTCGTTATAATTCTTTGTTTGTGTTATGTGATCTTTCTGTTTTTCTATCAGCGTGGATACCTTTTTAAATATAAGTACAAAACTTGACATTTCAGACGTATCATACAGTTCTAAAGAAGAAATTAGACGAGAACACGGGAAGTATGACGACCGTTGGATTTCGGGTTTACATGCGTTATTGTAGGAAATACAAAACATCCGCAGCGTGTCATTTATTTTACAGTACTGACCACTGACAGCATGCTACTCAATAAAATGAAACATTTGGGGTCAATTCATGTAAATGTTATAAATCTCGATTAATTTCATGCCAGATCTTCCAGTGAAATATAAGACACAAGAAATGAAATTAGAAATTAAGCCACACACGTGTATTAAAAAAAGAATGTACAACAAAAAGTATAATTTTAGCACTTGTCAAAAGTCACACACACTTTTGATCAATGGCAGCCTTGATGAATTAGTTTGTATAGAAAAAAATTTTTAGAAAGTGAACTTTGATCATAACGAAGTGGAACTGATAGTTTCCAAGAAGTTTTGGAAAATACTAGTGTTTAAGACAGAGCCTAAAGTATTCAAGGCGTCCTGCAGGTAAAAACATTTATCATGAAAAACCCGCTCTTGCCGAAATGGTATGCTACCAGTGTTAATATATCCTCGTTTGTAAAACATGGTCACAAATTATTGGCACTTTTCTGCGGCATAACTTGTAAAATTTGTGAATAAAACGTACGTTGAAACACAGCTAATGTAAAATACTTAAAAAACATAAGTAATAAACGTACTGTCGCACAGAATTATCAAACATAAATATTAAAATAAGTTGACGACCCTTTTGTTAAACATTTTGTTGTCTTTATTAATAACATAAAATTGTTGCTGTAATATCCATGAACCTAATAAACTCCCATCCAACGGCTCCTTACCATTTGCCGTCCCCCCTGAAAATCCCAAACGCCTCCTTGGGGGTGGTACCGCTCAAGTTAAAAAAACACTGCATTAGGGCAATAAGGTCACATCTTCCCTTTAAAATGGTTAAATAATCATAATGTAACGCGTAATATGTCTTCCGAAGAAAACAAGCAATAGTAAATATTATAGAAATAATTCCCTTAAATTAAATGACGATATGGGATTGTAAAGATTGTTAACATCAGCATTATAATCCATATCAAAGTATCATCCACATAAGTAATAAAGTGACATTGCTAAATAAAATATAAAAAATGCTTTAACAACCCGTTAAAAGTATTTTTCATGATGTTTCCTTATCTCCGCACAATTTCTACTGTCAAGGAACCGTAATTTTTTTTCAGTGATGGTAACAGATCTAAGGCAGATTTTTTTACCTTTCGGTTTACCCGTTTTAGGAAGGGCTACTGGATGGGAGAAGACCCTCTTTGACAGTAATGTTGTGTTGAAATTTCGGGGCTCGACGAAATTAGTGCGCTTACTTTTCTATCACTGGTAGTATTCGTTGAAGGGTGTCATGTTCTAATTTAGGATTGTCAAATTCATCAGGTTTTGTCTCCTATGTGTTCCGTAACGTCCGTATTGTCTAACTGCTAAAGAAACAGGGCTAGCCCGATATTTGTTTTACAGAAGTTTGACAGTTTTATTGGTCTCAGTCTTAGCAGCAATACAAAATGTAATCATGAGTGTACAAAACATAATAGAAGGAACACGTGACTTCATCAGCACTCCACATGATATACTCAGATAAACATATTTTTCAAAGTGTGTGATCGTTCCACACTTGTAAATCATATTAGGAAAGAACACGTTTAAAGGATTCAGTCTTATTTGATTTAAAATGATCTTGTTTGAATATTCGAAACTAGTTTATGTTTTGGCTCGCATGCTATGAATCCAAAAGATGAGGAGTGAAATTTATGATGTACAGAAATGGCTTCTTTCCATGCAGAAAGTAATTTAACGAAATTTTAAGAAGGCAGGTAATTTATCTCAGGTGTACAAATTAAAACCTAATATACTCCGTTTAAGCGTAGGTTTCATTGCCCGTTAAAATAAGGATTTGCTGTCGCACATTTCGCTACCCCAATAACCGCATGTTGGGGATCTGTGATACATGGACAATTGCTCAAAATGCTATTGGTTGCAGTATTGATTAGGGATACGTGGTATGCTTTTATCTCTGTTCAACTTATTCTTCTGTTTGGAAACTTTATCCTTAATTTTGGTAGGGTAGCTATTTGTATCTCTGGATAGTTTTAGCAGTGATTTAACAAAGAAACAGAAAAAAAAGCAGTAACGGCAAAAATGTCCCTCTTACACTAATATAGTTATGAAAACAAATGTTTTCTTTGATTCAACTCACTGTACAGGCACATATTATTTAAATGTTACAATAGGAAAAAAAACGTTTTGAGCGAGAGTTGCTCTTTTTCCGAGTCAACAACTTCATTTTTTTTTTTTTTTTTTTTGATTGGAGGTTTAACGACCACCGTGAGCAACTCAATGGGCTATAAGCAGTCGCCCGTCCCTAATTTAGGGTCACTGGTTCCAGGGAAGGGAGAGAGCCAGTGCCGTAAGACAAACACAACATCCATGCCTGATCGGGATTCGAACCCGGACCTCTTACGGACGAATGATCATAGGCAAGCGCCTTAGACCACTGCGCCACCGGGACGGCACAATTTCATTGGAATCACATGATTCTTTTCACCAAGTGTTTAGCACTCGAATCAAAATAGTGTTAAAAAAGTCTCTCCCTAACAAGAGAAATTTTTTATATATATGTATTTTCATTTATTTAAGAATTTTACCGTAAGCATTAAAATTTTATCTGCTGTTATCAAACATGTATCATAAAGAAATTATTATTTCATGTGCTTTTGATTTTTCCGCAATTTTTCACAACCACCCGCTGATACTATTTCTATAGAGTTTTCAATGGATTTTTCTTGTTTGCCTAGAAAGCACGGTAAAAGGAGAAACATACCTGAAATTTATACAATTGCACACCTAAAGCAGTTGTTCACAAACACTTGAGCCCATGCTTCCTTTGCGTTATCAAACATTTCAGGTACTTTCCAAAAAAATGTCTTTGGCAAACCAAAAAAATATTATTATGATAAAAAGAAACACATAGGTATATTTATTTTATAAAAAGGCCTAACTAATAACGGATATTTTTATTCAATGAAGACACTGGAATAATAAGATATGTTTTTTAAAAACGTTAATATTTGCATATGTTCCAAAAGTTAAGAAATTCGTACACATTTTTTAAAACTGAAGGCAACAACTTACTATGTCAAACATTCATTGAGATAACTGTGATTGGTTCTTTGATATACAGAGTAATATTTCAAACCGCGGAAGCATTTTGGATTCCGCACCATAGATTTCCCTTTCTCCATATATTTTTGAGTGCCATTTACATTCGATTACTGGTACTTCAGAAAATACTGCTTCACAGAAATTGGATGGCGTGAATGGTATTAATCACATAGTGTTGCTCAGAATAATATAAATGTTTTCCTGCATACAAAAATATGATTCGATCTCGTTGTCGATTAAAAAGTTACACTTTTCAGTAAAACTTATAAAAAGTAACTACCAAGACTTATATGTGTTTTTCTTTCCAATTCCGATAACTGAGTGCCAACATTTTGTAGAACTAATGGATATGTCGAATTTCTTGAGTGCCATACGAATCAATGCTTTACCTCGCCAGCATCCCTGTACACTTCTCAGTATCTAGTGGCACTAGGATAATGTAATATCTAATTGCTTACATGCAACAAACTAAGCCTGTTCTACAGTTTCAATGACTTATATTAAAGACAGTTGCTCCTCATGTTTCTGCTATGAATTCGTAGTGCCCAGGTCTAACGAAATTTGCGAATGAGTGCAGAATCGAAAGAAATGTGCGTCTAATTCTTCACTCATTTGAACGTTTTTTGCTGAAAACTTTAGCTCTAACACTCAACTATTCCGTTTCTAGGAAAATAGTAAAAGCTGGGCCCACTGTTACGTTGGTACACTGTTTCAAATATCCGTTAGTTAGGTATATAAAATCATAAATAAGTAGTTCTTGTAATTTTTGATATCTTACAGTAACTATTTGAGCAATTATCAGAGGTGCAAAACAGTGCCTCTAAACCCATATCTGTTGCATAAAGAGTAAGTTGCGCGTCACCAATGTAAACGTATTCAAATTTGTTGCAGTAGTACTTTTCTTGTGATTAATACTGTAATGAAACAAATCATCTTTATCACGATTTGTCACATGACGTCCGCAGCATTATAAGTAGATACTTCTTGTCAAAATTTACAACTGTCGTTTAGGCTCACTGTTAAAACATACTGCGTATTTGTTTCGCCACAAAGCGTTGTCGGCTCTCAGAACAGTTTCTTAGATCATGAGTTGTGTCTATCGTATCAGGGATAGAGTTCGTGTAATAACTGACACACTTGGTTAGTAATTTGATCATTCTTCTTTCGCGAGTTTATCTAAACTTTCTAGATTTCACATTGTGCAATACCAGAAGTATCCCTCCTTTGCTATACTGCAAATGTGGCCCATAATCCTCCGTTCTGCTCCAAGTTAGCGCAGATAAATGCCACTCCTTTCAACAGCCAACGGAGAACGTGCATTGTAGCAGGACATGGAGATGTCAACCTTAATAAAGCCCATAACCTTCTTCGCTGTCCAGTAAAGTGTTGTCCCCATTTTGGTAACGTGTATCTACGGTATTCTAAGCCATACAAACTTATCAAAGGGGTAGGGTTAAAGTATACATCTGCGTCCGCAGTATTATATCTCCTTTGGAGTGTGACAATTTCCGTAGTCGCACGATGAAACGTTATAAAGTATCTCAGGTATAATATTAGCAGTAAATGTCCCGGGGTTTCGTCACTTTAAATGGTATAATGGGAAAAAATACATTACTTCCTGAAAATGACTACCAGCTTTAAACAGAGGACAGTACAGGTAGGAACGCTGCATTGCTGTCCTATAGATCCGTACGAAAGTGTGAATACAACATAAAAGCGGTTGGATTAGTTACTGCAGAAATCAACTCTTCAGTTCAATAGGAATGAAGTATTTCAGTGCCATGAAGTATTTGTTTCTTATGTTTTGGGATCCTTCCATTTCTAGAAAACAATTCAACGAAATTACGTCTCTTGAAATGTTATTAGATACTTCGCCTCCTCACTGTACACCCTAATTTTGGCCATCGATCCTCAGTTTCAATGTCTGATGGGAAAATGAAAGATGATTCCATCTTTTTAATTAATACTCCTCGTTCAGTCCTCATATTACTGGATTTCAGGAGTCAAGTACGTGAATTACAAGCTAAGGGAACTGCTTTCAATTTCATAGGATCCGTTTACTGGTATTACAGGGATGTCAATGGTTTCACATTCTCAGAAGCCTCTGTTTTCGTGTGGGGCGCATTGTGTGCTATTTTACAGATAAAAATAATGCTTCGATCTCTGTGAAAATAAAGGGTTTGCTATTGCATCTGATGAAAAACATTAACGATGTGCAAAATCATGCTTAATAGGAATTGAGTATTTCATATTTGCGAAGTATAAAAGAAATGACGACGAATGTTTCTACTACGCACAATTTGATGAAGGAACAAAAATTCGTATGCATTAATTAAAATTTCTCACATAGAATATTAACCAATCAAACCGTATGAATCCAATTGTTCTAATGACGTCAAAAGCATTGCTGCAGCGAATTATCTTAACACAGATCATGATCCTCGTGCGATTTAACAAATTACATGAAACGTTATATAGCTTCTTTGTGTAACCGTTCTAATTCTAAAGTGATATTAAAATAATTTATTACACATAACTAATTACCTGCTTAAAATGGAGGATCTACCACATATAAATGTAATCGATGCTAAAATTTTAGCACCTCATTATTCTTCGGATACCCTTTGCTAACTTTTACTGATCAAGTATTCTGTACTGAATATCATTTTGGACACACTGGGTAATACTATTTAAATGATTTGATTCGTTTACTTAGAAGATAAGGTAGTACAGGTGTCTTGCAAATCTGTTAAACAACGATCGTAGCTGGAAGAATGTTCACGGAATACTTTATCATTGTTGTATGTCACTGTTGATGTTCAACAATTGATTTATAGTAGCTTTCAGTGTATAATTTTAAAATTGAAAGACATGAGCTATAAGAAATGTATGTTTTTGTATATTTATATTATTTAATACTTTATTTTGAGGAATAAACTTCTGAATACTATGGAATTGGAGTGGTAAATCTGTCTTTTCCCTATCCTTCAAAGGTTCTCGAATTTTCGAATTTCGGAAGCTTTTTCATATGGCACTGTATTCCTTCCTTCTCTGGAACCAGAGTCTTAACAGATGGGTGATTGCTTAAGCCCAGAGAGCTCAATAAAAAATCCAATTTAACTGAGACTATATTTCGAGAAAAAATTAATCTGGTACACAATTGATGTTGAATTTGTCCAGTTAATGAAATGTTTTGTATAGATACTTAAAAACCACAATGAGCATTTCGATGGACAATGTAAGCAGTTTCCGTCTCTAATATATGGCAGCAGGTTCCACAGATGGAATAGAACAAATTCAGAAACACCAACACAAAATCCATGCCTCATCGATAATCGAATACCGACCCATCTCGGAAGAATAGCTGGAAGTCAGCTTTTACACAATTGCGATGACGCATTGGTGTACGCGCAAACAATTCTAGTGTCCAAAATTAAAATCCAGATGATATTTACAGTTATCAAGAAAAAATTACCAAAAAGCAAATAGAGACATTTCGCATTTAAGAGGACACAATCATAAAGGTAATACACATTTTGTAACAACAGAAACATTCGTACAAATTTGGGGCTTACAATGTCACACCTGCAAATGTCCCGTAGGTGAAATTTAAGATTGTCATCTAAAATGACTTAATAAGGAATGTGACCACTTCGTACGGACAAGAAGCACTTAAAAAGGAAAATCACTACTGACCACCAGGTTATTGATGAGATCTGGAGTAAAAGAACTCAATTCTTGGATTATGGGGGTTCGAAGCATTGAAATGGTAATGTGATGGAGTTGATGAGGTGTTACGTATCGTTAGAGAGCATTTCAGGCAGACTCTATAGGGTTCAATTCCGAAAATTTGGATCGACAGTCCATACGCCAATAATTCTCACACCGCAACATGATATAAACAAGCTGAGCCCTGTGTAAGAAAGCCTTATTATAAATTAAAATGTACCCAGGGCCCTAAGCCCCTAGAAACGGGTACACGGCTACAGAAGCTAGACCTTACAGCGATCGGCATTCATAATATCTTTAGAGAACACGTAGAGTGGTGTGTTGCCGTAGAACATAATTTCACCTCACACGAGCTGACCGGCGTCTGCGAAGTAATCTCGTTCGTGGTCTTTTGGGGGATGACCTCTAGTTCAGAAATTTAGGAGGGAAAGAGTTTTACATAAAATTATATGATAAGTGTTAATACACACATACCTCGGGCAAATATGGATATTCAGTCAGTTCTTTCAAAACCCTCAGTACTCCTACCATAGGTTTCTTATACCAATAAAGCATAGAGTGGGAAAATGCCAGGCGAAGAGGATACTATCGTGGACATTGTACAGTAATCCACCAGAGAAGAAGTGCAGGATATGATCCAGGGACTTGCTGCCAAAAGTGAAGTAAGGAGTGAATGAACTAACAGAAAAAATCAATAAAATTGTTTTACAAGAACTGAATATTTTGAAATTGAGAAAACATGTTTAGAACGATTTGACACCTCAACATTCCTTGGAGACCATATATTATACATAAGCCGAACTGAAGAAAAGATTTGCCGTTTGAAATTCACCAGAAATGTTTCTGGAAGAATTGCAAAATTTTTGTGAACACATTTTATTTATATCTTGCAAGAAAATTATGAAATCAGTTCATGGTTGCGGTTCTCACATATGGATTAGAAAAATTGTTTTTTACCACAAAAAACATACAGAGGGTGAGGAGGACCTTTATACGAAGATCCAGGTGATAAATTCATAGTTAACAAACAAAGGTACAAATTTTAAACTAATGAATTGAACAAAAATCAAGATTTTGGCATAAAAATCTGTGTAAGTTCTTTATTGAGCAAACTGTTTGTGTAAATTGCTAAAGAACTGAAGAGTATTTAACTGCTGAGATACTAAAATACTATTTCGTACTAGTAAACTTAATTTAACGAACCGTATCTTTCAGTATGTAATTCTAGAAATATATAAAAGAAAGCTTCAATTATTTTACATATAGATAAGAGATGATGACAATTAATTAAGAGGAACACTTTCCTACGAAAATAAACAATACAGCTTGATGTTTCATATTTGACAGCAATTGAAATCCCAATGTGTGGTGTTAGATTTTGTGATTTTCTTTGGGAAAAATCACACTGCACTTACGTTTTTATTTCCAAATTTCATACTGAATCGTCATATTAAAATTTCATAAATCTTGAATTCGATAGAACAAGGGTTAACTGAGTACGCTGTTGTTACAAATTTCACAATCTGAGGGAACTTTGAAGGATAGTCAAACCATGCGCTTCGTTTGAGATGATTTCAAATAATAAGTATGCATGTCAATTTCAATACAAAATAATTCCCAAGAAAATATGTAGTACCATTTCTGTTCAATATAAATGCAAAACAACTCCATTTCTCTTTATTTTCGTATATTCGGATTAAATCTCAGGTCAGAAACACTTGTGCCTCAATTTAACGCAAAACACACGAATTTCCGAATATGTGTAAAACATGACAGATTTTAACAATTTTTCCGCGACATGTGCAAGGGGATACGTTCAGTCAACACACACAAGAAACATTGTGATAGCTCGTTTGGAAGTATGAAAAAAATGTTAGCAGGCACGCGACTTTCGTAATCGTTGTCCTGAACGGGATTCAGCAATTGAAACTTCACGTGAGTAGCTTCCAATTCGAGGAACTAGAATAATAACAAGTATACTGGGGAAAGCTCCTTAACGAGTCATAACCATAGGTTTATGCGATTAACAGCTCTCCACCACAGGATGTCCAAAGCCAGCCAAATCTCTCAGGAGCTGTTGCCTGTTACAAAAACCACGCCTTTGAGGCAATCAGTTTACAAAAGGCTCCACGAGAGTGGTCTGTGTGCTAGAAAGTCAATGGTCTGCATCTCATTCGTTATGAGGTGCAGAATGTTTTTCGGAATTGGGTACGACAACAATCTCAATCGGAATCCAATGTGTTCGGCCTCAGTGAGAAAACAAACCAATTCTCATCCTTTTCTTTTCCAAATAATATTTTCACATATGATTGATCGGTTTTCTAATCCAACACCAAAAAGAAGCGAGGAGGATATCGATGCTCAGTATTTTCAAATAATATTTATTCAAGATGTATAACACTTGGGCTTCAAACAGCGCTTTAATTCATTATAATAACATATTCACTTTTTCTTTAAATGAAAATATATTTTTCTTATTCTAGTTGACAGATAAGAGAATACCTTTAATTTGATCGTACATTTAAATAACAGTAATGAATTATCTATCTGGAAAGACAAATACAAAAACCGTAATATAAAAACTGAGGGTAATATTTTTGAGTAGGCAGCAGTGCGAAAAGGAAAAATAACCACACAGACGAGAAATGAATTAAGGAAAACTCATTTAGAAGCTCTTCAGCGTTGAAAATATGGATGTACAATCTAAGTAAAGGCGAAAATATATTAAACAAAAGTTTAATATAAATTACTTGAAATGATAGTACTAAACAGGAGAATAATGCGCGACAACAGAAACTGCAATAACTGCGTTCCATTCTTTAGAGACTAAAGGTACTTGTCTTTCTACATAACAAAATGAAGAACACAAAAAGTTTGAAAACTTTTACCCCATTTCATAAGATAAAAGAACACATCATACGTAGCACAAACTAATCAAAACAAATCTCAGTCAAATTCGAGATATTCATAGAGCATACGAGAAAGAAACGACAAAAGCTTATTTTGGTAAAACTGGGTATGTGTCTGCTTCCTCCAACAACCAAATGTAATTTTGTAATGAATGTTTATGGTATTACCATAATGTTCAATTTAATTTCCCTATCAGAAGAAGCCGTAACCGATTTTTTAAATCGTTTGCGAGAATGTAAATAAAACATGAGTTACACTGACTGTGGTCAGTGACACCGTACCTTTGCTTCCAAAAGAAATTTCAATTTTGTGTGTGTCCAACGACGCGGCATGGAATAGTAAGTCAATGATTGTACACCTAAGATAGAAAATTTATAAAACAGTATTTTGCACCTAGCTGCAGCAGATGAAAACCCTTTGCAAATGGTTTTCCCATGATTTGATAAACAAAATTCTCCTTCTGTATCCCACATGTTTGATTCTTTGCCTTGCTATGCCTTAGTTTCAACAAAACGTATGAGCAAGTTTCCGTTACTCTTACCGTGCTAAATATCATAAAACCGTTTGTTTGTTTTTGTTCAATTTTTCCTATACCTAAATTTGTAACTACGGAGATTCACGCATATTTGCATCCTAGATACTACTCCGAAGATCCTGAACATGTTGGAGGCCTACATAATATGATGTTGGTACTCCACACGTCTCTTAAACAACCCTTACTCTTCGACATATGGAATTTACAACATTTCTAAAAGCGTCCTGTTATGCATCTGTACCAGCTATCTCAGATCTACGAATATCAGTAGTTTCTTAGATTAGATTTGCTGTTCCAACAGAATCCAAAGATTGATTTCTGGGAAATCTGGAGGACAGACGGTCGACTGGATTGATTTTTGGGGATTCTGGAGGAATCTGCAGGACATGACAGCATATGAAATGCTTCCTCATGTTCCAACCACCAATCCCCAGATGGTCAACTGGATTGATTTCTGGAGAATAAAAATACGGTCGATTGGATATATTTCTGATGAATCTGGAGGACAGATGGTACAATCTGACACAATCCACAGATGGTCGACTAGATTTGCTTTCTGGGGAATATGGAGGACAGATTGGATTGATTTTTTTGGAATCTGCAGGACAGGTCAGCATATCAAATGCTTCCTCATGTTCCGAGAACCAGTTTAGAAAAATCCGGGCAATGTCGTATGGCGCATTATTCTGATGAAAGAAGGACCTAAGAGACGGGAATACCTTTATCATGAAATGATGTACCACTTAAAGTGATGCCAGCCCAAACACCCACGCACTCACTCCACCATAACAATCTCTTTCACGGATTTTACTGGGATGATAGCGAGTTCATGGCTCCCTCCAGATCAAACAACGTCTGGAATTGCTCTCTAAACTGTATCTCGATTCGTCAGTAAAGAGGACAGACCTCCATTGACTCTCACTCCAGCTAATATGCATACGTACCCCACTGAATCGCTCCCTCCTGGGGCGTGCGGTAAGGGGCACACAAATTGCTGGTCGTCGAGCATACAGACCTTTTTCATAAAGTCGTCTGCGTACAGTTGAAGCCCACATCAACCTTCCAGTACCAGCAGCAAGGGCAGATCTCAGCTGGATAGGTGTTTAGGTCCTTTGTCTTCGTGGGGTTAACTGCAAATAACGGTCGTCAACGGCAGTTGTCGCTCTAGGTCTTCTTTGGCTGTACCTTCTAGACGCTGAATCTATTCGGAGAAATGCAATCCACAGCATATGGATTACAGAAGGACTCACATTCAACCATCGGCCTACATATGTTTGACTCTGGCCTGCCCTAGGTATCCAATGGCTCGCCATCGCAACTCTTCTGGTAAATGGTATTTCAAACTCATTCCTTCTGAATGGCTATCTCCGATTTTGCTGATCGCAATGTTAAACACGAAATTCTAGCACCTTGTGAAACTCGCGTTTTCATACCGGTGCCTGCTGACATCATACGATTGCAGTGCCACTACCTTACATATGATATTCTGAGCCGGCAGTGCTTTATATGTCACATAGGCAAATTTAGTGCAATTCCGATTATTGTTGCTTGAGTTTTCGCCAATTTTCTGTTTTTTCCTTAATTTATGGAAACCAGTGTGTTCCATTATCACCTACATTTTTTTCACCACCTTTTCGACGGTAAATCGAAACCAACTAAATCCTATTATTTTCAATAAAATGTTTCCCATTCAAAGAACTTTTAACAATAAACGATTTTCCAAAAATTGAGCCATTTAAAATATCATAACTAATTTATTTGTTATAATTCTGAAACACCAAATTAAAATTTTCTTAAAATATAAAACTACTTGATACTCTTTAATGTTGTGCTTACTTTTCAGATCCTAGGCAGAATTTATTTGTTAGAATTTGTCAGCAATCAAAGCATTTTTATTTTTCCTTTCAAGAATGAAATAAAAAGAAATAATTTTGGGAAATATCGAAAATGAGATACTTATCTCTTTTTGGATGTAATGAAAATATCACTTTCAAAAGAATTCGCGATTGATGACACTCATGCACACTCACAAGAATAAGGCACAGTGCTGAAAAAACCGTTAAAACGTTAATGGTGAGAAAGTGGATAATTGTTAGTTACTTTCGTTCCACTGTAAAAACGTTGTACTGAAAGGAAGATTTACCATTGTAGGACTTGTGAAAATACACAACACTGCAGAAACACTTGTGAATTCAATTGGAGATCACTGAAATTTCAATGATCATTGAAGCACTAAAAATTTCTACGGCACACTAACTTTTTACATAGCACCATGTATTCCCCTGACCGCAACCACATTTCCCTGAAATTACTTTCTCGCGAAAATTTGAAAAGCAGGGTTACACTTACCTGTCTTTACTAGTGTGGCAATACCGAATTCACGGTGAAAGCATCATAAACTTTCACACACACATCCTAGTATTAAACAGACCGTTGCATCTCTAATGGCGCAAAAACGGATGACGTCATGCACTTTCGTCTTTTGGTTTGAAATACAAGACATTCTGAAAACAACAATTCAATCATTATATTTTTACAGTATACTTGTACACGCAGCCGCAGTATTTCAACTAGTTCAAATCACTTTCAACACAATAATATAGGAAGTCAATTTTTCGTGCTGAAGGGTATTAAGAACACAGTTTGCCGTCTTTACACGGTTTTAAAAAATTACGGTTAAAATGATATATACATTAGAACATGAGCAATTTCAAGTCCACTGTGGACCCGTCATCAGATGGTGTGGTTGCACTATGCCCTGGGAGGGTATATATTATATAATATGCACACTGACGAAAACAGTATGTTTTGGCATGCGCATGCTCACTACACAATCATGTCGCTTCATTAGAGCAGCCGGTATTGTTTCTTTCGCTGTAATAGTTACAGAGTAGTTTCCAAGGCAACGGTATAATGATAGGGGTTTCGTCGTTACAGCATTCTGCCCTATGTTTATGTATTAATTGGCTTTCTGACAGGAGGATAGATGAACAGGTAGTCGGCGTATGTAACATAGTAACATCGTCCCAGATAGGTTGGTGTTGACCCTTCAGGCATAGTCTTGAAAGGGCGGTGGAGGTGGAGCAAGTTTTAACATTTTATCTATGTTCAGAGACACGTAAATTAATATTGCGACGGGTCGAAACTATGTATATCTGGTCGGTTACATCAGCATTCATAGCTTTTAGTGGGATTGCGTACACACCGAATTTGGAATCATGGGGAATCTGATCCCTGTCATTTTTAATATGGGCGAGAATGTTGCACGTTTTTATGCCAAAATCAAAATTAAATGGACGACATGCGTTTTGTAGGAATATTAAAACATGCTCCACCTCCACCGCCCTTTCAAGACTATGCCTGAAGGGTCAACACCAACCTATCTGGGACGCTGTTACTATGTTACATACGCCGACTACCTGTTCATCTATCCTCCTGTCAGAAAGCCAATTAATACATAAACATAGGGCGAATGCTGTAACGACGAAACCCCTATCATGATACCGTTGCCTTGGAAACTACTTTGTAACTATTACAGCGAAAGAGACAATACCGGCTGCTCTAATGAAACGACATTATTGTGTAGTGAGCATGCGCATGCCAAAACATACTGCTTTCGTCAGTGTGCATACTATATAATATATATGCTCCCAGGGCATAGTGCAACCACACCATCTGATGACGGGTCCACAGTGGACTTGAAAGTGCTCATGTCCTAATGTATATATCATTTTAACTGTAATTTTGTAAAATCGTGTAAAGACGGCAAACTGTGTTCTTAACATAATACTTTTAGAATTTTTATTTTATATATATAATTCATTTTCTCAAATTTTATACTGAATACAAAATGAAAATGTGAATGGTACAAATTGGCTACATTTCTTATATCGCTTAACCTTTGGCAGACATCATCTATGAAAAAATTTAACAGTTCGAATAAACAAGAGAGGTCTCTTAAACTAATTCAAAACTAACCTTTAAAATGTTTTAATTAGCCCACAGGAACATTGGCGTGAAATCTTCATGTACAATTTCAACCGTTTTGATTGACAAAAAAAAAATATTTTCGGTTCTTCAAAGGAACAGCAAAATGGAGTACCTATACAGAAATTAGAAAATTTTGAAAATGCCGTATTTATAGTGAATGTAAGTTGAAATACCTTCGAACACTCTGTCGCCCAGTTGCACGATAAGCAGTTGACTTAACAGCTACGAGTCGTTTTGTTACACTTAGAAAAGACAAGTAAACATGAAATAATATTGACATGGTAAAAAATCAGTAACTAAGAAACATATCCTCACTGATTGTATTCTACACGCAACCGAGATACATCTTTGAATTTGAAAAGAACACGTTTCTGAAAATGCTTCGTACCACCATCATCTGTCTTCGAAATCTTCCTCGTACGCTCCAGTTCAATTTCCAAACAGGGGGTATATGAGAGCACCTTACTAACTTAAATCATCGAAAAATACCGCGTTTCGGTATATAAATGACGCTTTTCTAAACATTGACTGCGTACATCAATATCACTATTTGTATGGAAAATGTTTACGAGAACGAATATGCGCAAATAATTTTATATTTTGCGAGCGTTTTTCCCTAACGAATGGAATGACTCTTAAAGTTTGTGAATATGTCTAGAGTTAGTACGCAACGTACCTAGTTAATAAATTGATTTGAATGTATTTCATAAACAAAATGTACTTAATTTATAAGAAAAGAAACCATTTATCTTTCGTAGTGGTATTTTGAAGTTTCTCAGGTTCCTGTAAATGTGAATTTCTTCCTGCGAATGATATAATGCGAGTTTTTTATTCCTCGCTTTGTTCTCTGGTTGCTGTTATTATGGAGTGAACAGTTCTTATAATTTTTAATTTGTTTACAGCTAATGCTGTCAACTTAATGGCGTTTCGAAATAGAGGTCTGTTCCCTCCAGTTGAATGGTAAAGCTGGTCTGTGTTTTATCGTTACTCACTCGATCTAGAAGTTGGAGTCTATATAACATATATCACATATTGTGGTGGGCTGCAGACAGGCTTTGTGGATGAAGGTACATAGTTCTTCTGATCGGATATAGACACGATTTATCGATCATCTAATGTATGAAAGATATAATCACTAATATATTTGACTCATTGTCCCGCACGTCTTAAGTACATTTATTTACAATATAATCAGAAAGCAAATAAATAATTGAAATTTAGGTATTTTTAAGGCAAATTATATATTGATCACTAACTAATCCATATATTGATCAATACATTTTTTTCTTTTGGTTTATTACTTTGTCTCTTTAGGTAAAGAAACCATAAACACAAAAAGCACATATCACCAACGGTTTGAATATTTTCACCTATTTGTAGCAGGTGGAAGAAATATTAATGAATGCCAAAGAGTTTTATACTAACTTTTCTACACAGATTAATTAAAATATAAAAATATATGTTAATAACAGAATTATGTGTCTATATGAATGCGAAGCGTTTATTCTGGTAAGACAGGCAGATCTTCTGTTTGAGTCATTTTTTTATTATGTAAATTTAAAATTTCGGAGAGTGAAAAGATCCAAAATGCAGTGTTTCACATAAAATGTTCTAGGACTACCCGCAGAGTTCCTGTATTTACAAAGAGAGATACTGTCAAGGAATATAAAAAATAGATCTTCTTAAAAGTGTATTTGAAGCAAAATTTAGACGTTTAGTTTGTCTCGTAGTTGTCTTTCGTTAGTCTCCGTATGCGTTGACAAAATGAATGTCTTTTCGTATGTTTTGCACAAACAAATTTTGAAAATATTGAAAATTAGTTATTGCACATTTGGTCCAATAGTATCATCATCATCATCATCATTGTCAACCATTATCAATCCACTCCTGGACGAAGGTCTCCCCAAGTTTCCTCCACAACGGTCTGTCTTGTGCCAGTCTCCTCCATGTCACCCCTGCATACTTTCGAATTTCATCCACCCATCTCCCATGTGGTCTTCTTCTGGGTCTTTTCCTGTCCCTTGGAATCCAATCTAAAATTTCGGCTGTCCATCGATGATCTGTCCTTCTGGCAGTATGTCCAGCCCATTGCCATTTCAGGGATTTAACTCTGATCATGATGTCTTCCACTCTTGTCATTTTTCGGATCCACGAGTTCCTCTTCTTATCTCTCCTGGTTACACCAAGTATGCACCTCTCCATGCTTCTTTGAGTTGTCTGCAGCCTTTGTATGTCTCTTTTAGTTAAGGTCCACGTCTCTGCACCATACGTAAGCACTGGAAGGATGCATTGATCAAACACTTTTCTTTTAAGACATAATGGCATATTGCTCTTGAAAATTATGCTGTTTCTTCCAAAAGCTCTCCAGGCAAGTTTTGTACGCCGATTAATTTCTTCATCAATGTAACCCTCACTTGATATCTGCTGTCCAAGATAAACGTACGTGTCTGTTATCTCCAGCTTTTCTCCATCAATCGATAAATCTTTATTTCTTGTAAAAGCATTGAACATCACTTTTGTCTTCTGAAAGTTCATTTTTAATCCCACTTCTTTACTCTTGTCAGCAAGTTCCTGGATCATACTCTGCAGCTCTGATGGGGTAGTTGCAAAAATGACTACGTCATCAGCAAAACGAAGGTGGGTTAGATAATCTCCATTAATCTTTATCCCCTTGTTTTCCCAGCTCAGCGACTGAAAAACACCCTCCAATGTGGCATTAAAGAGCTTCGGAGATATGGTGTCACCTTGTCTCACTCCCTTTCCAATTTTTATGTGTGTTGTATTTTCAAACAGCCGAATCTTTGCACTTGCATTTTCATAGATGTTATTAATAATATTAATGTATGCATCTTCAATACCGCAGGTTTTCAGAGCCATTGTAACTGCTGATGGTTTCACCGAATCAAAGGCTTTTTCATAATCGATAAAAGCCATGCACAATGGAAGTTCATATTCCCTCGCTCTTTCAATTAGTTCTCTCAGCACGTGGATATGATCTATTGTGCTGTAGCCACTCCTGAATCCAGCTTGTTCTCTCGGTTGAGCCATGTCCAGTGTTACCTTCAAGCGGTGTGAAAGAACTTTAGTGAAGATTTTATAAACTACTGATAGGAGGCTGATAGGTCTGTAGTTTTCGAGATCCTCAATGTCACCTTTCTTATGTAGCAGGATCATTGTAGCGGTGTTCCAATCCTCAGGAATCTTTCCTTCATTAAGGCATCGAGTGAAAATTTGGGCGAGTACTGTTTCGATTTCTCCACTTGCTTCTTGTATGATGTCTACAGTAATTCCATCTTCTCCTGGAGATTTTCCCCGCTTCATGTTCTTGATTGCATGTGCAACTTCTGCTGGAAGGACTGGAGGAACTCTGGTACTGGTATCTTTCATGATGTCTGGAGTGCATATATCATCCCTTTCATATAATTTGGAGTAGAAATCTTTCACTCTTGTCAAAATTTTGCCTCTATTTCTTGTTACAGAACCATCTTCTTTTCTCAGTGCCATAATCTGTTTTCTTCCCTTACTGAGATGTCCCTTTGCTATCTTTAGGCTTTGGTTGTTTTCAATTGCTTTCCTCACTAGTTCACAGTTGAATTTTCTTACGTCTTCAGTGATACTTTTTCTTACTGTCTTGCATAGCTCTATATATTCCACTTTGGAAGTCACATCTTCTTTAGTTGTCCTCATCTCTCTTCTTTTTTGCATCAACATTTTCGTTTTTCCTGATAATTTATTTACATGCAACTTGTTCTTAGACCCAGCTAATTTTGTTGCTGTTTCCATAAGAGCTTTGGTTACTTTTCTGTTAACTTCAGAGATGTCCACTTCTTCCGATGTTAGACCTTCTAAAGCAGAGAACCTGTTCTTCAGTTCCAACTTGAAGGTATTATGGTGTTTTTTAAGGTTGGTTATGTCAATAGATTTTGTTTGTCTTATGAGCTTGCCACGTTCAAGTTTAGTGTTGAGGTGCATCTTACATCTCACCAATCTATGGTCACTACCTGTGTTGAACTTGTTTAGCACACTGCAGTCTTCTATGACGAATTTTTTGTTACACATAATAAAATCAATTTCACTTGTCGTCCCATTTGGATGTCTCCATGTCCATTTCCTGTGTGGCTTTTTCTTGAAGAAGGAGTTCAAGATGAAAAACCCTTCTGCCTCTGCAAACTCAACGAGAGTATTTCCACGCTGGTTTCTGTTGCCGTGACCGAATTTACCTACTGAAGTTTCATTCTGTTGCTGTTGCCCTATTTTTGCATTGAAATCTCCCATAATTATTTTCAAGTGCTGCTTACCTTTATTATTTAGATGACAAATTTCCTCATAAAATTCTTCAATTTCTTCTTCAGGATGACTTGTGGTGGGTGCATGAGTTTGAATAATCTGAGCCTGGTATCTTTTCGAGAGTTGGATAACAAGTCGTGCAGCTCTGTCAGAGGAACTTTCAACTTCTACAACTTTATCCTTCAGTTTCTTGTTTATTATAAATCCAACACCACTAGTTCTGCCAGTATCTGTTCCACGATAGTAGAAGAGATGTCCACTTTTCAGTTCGATGAGATCTTCTCCTTTTCTCCTTACCTCACTTAGCCCCACGATGTCCCACTTGATCCTTTGTAGTTCCTCTTCCAATTCAAGAAGCCTTGAATCAGAAGATAGGGAGCGTCCATTGTACGTAGCCAAGGTCAGCATCAGATGGCAGCCTAGTCCGGTCCTCCGGGGATTCTTAGCACCCTCTGCCTTCATGTCGCACTGGCCGCTGCCTTGGCCAGGTACATTCCAGCTGCCGGAGACTGAGGGCCAAGATTTAAGTTGTGGAATCATTTTGGAGGGGTTTGGCCATAACTCACCACGCTGGCCAAGCGGGTTGGTGAGTGTGGGATAGAATTTCCTCTAATCCCGATGGTATAGTTATACCGCTATTGGCGGTCGTCAGAGCCCCTTTAGTGGGAACAGGATGCACCACGAGAAGGCGGGGTTGACATTTGTCAAGGAGAGGCTGTGATGTTACGCATCACCTGACCTTACATCCCGGTCCAATAGTATATATATATATATATCTTGAAAATATCAAAGTATTTTCACGATGACGTTTTTGTTGTTCACCTGCTCTCTCTATAGACAGATTGAGGCCAATTAGAGTTTTGGCGATAATGTTTCATAAAACGTGTGTGTTCTGTACTCGAATTTAGAATATGATCTCCCCGTAGCTTCACCCTGAGGGTCGTCAATCCAAAGACTTCCTGTTGTTTCGCTTTCCTTCCACAGGTGCAAGTTCAGCAAAAATTCTATAGCAACAGCTCGTTTGGGCGCTTTTATTGGAAGCGCCTAAAAGAGTTGTGACTTTAGATTCTTAAAAAACGTTAAATATGTAAAAATCACCCGTCTACAATTCTGACCTGTCAGACCAGATACCATTTGCCTGATTTTCTTAAAAAGATATCAAATGACTTTTTCGTGGTGACTATCCATTACAGATGTTCACTTGAAGCCGCTCATTTTGTTATATATTTGAAAAAAACAAAGTTTTCACTTGCACTCTGCAGATTAAAAATGATTGTGAATAATAAATTAAACGACGCTTCTTTCATGACAGAAATCTAAAAACTGACATTTCAAAAGAAGTCTCGTACTCAGAAGTGCGTCAAGAAGCTTTACAGAGCACCCCATCCTGTTGATTTAATTATTCCCCTTAATCATTTAAAGGAAAAAGAACTCAAGCCGAGAGTTCGCTGAAAATGTTCTGCAGACAGATTAATTTAAAGTGTGAAATGTATTTATAAATGCATGCGTCTCTTTACCTTGCAGGTGATCCTAGAAAATCACGATGCAGAACTCTTTCATTCGAAATTGATGGATCAATAAAGATCGAAAGCTCCATAATACTACAGTAGTTCCATGTATATATTTCCTGAAACGGCAAAAGGGATAAAATAAATAAACAAATCATCATCTTGGTGTGATCCGATGGTCCCCTAATACTATTCCCCTGCGTTCAGTGATACAGCAGTGGCTCGCTTACAATGTGTAAACAAACAAGAAACATGACATTTTCATCGTTTCTAACACACTTTCAATAGCCAATGTCAGGCTGATTTCTCTCGTAGCGGACATAACATAATAAACCATCTCTAGCGACCTTTCTATGCGCTGCTTGGGAGGTCAACAGAAATAGTCGAAAACGCATTTCTCACTGTTGATAAACATTTCTTGTTCGGCGCCACTGTCAATAAGGCACTTCTCCAGCTTATTGTCTTCTGAGTGCAGAAAATGTTACGTGTTAAGCCTAAGAAACACGGACCTTTACCAGAAGAAGTCTTGAATTTTCAGTATCCGTGGTCTTCCAACATAAAGAACCATTCCTCTCTTTAATAGAATCCCTTAGTATAGATCAGACATTTTCTTTGGAACATAGGCGGTTGCATAAAAATTGAGAGTGATGTTTTTTGATTTGGCAACAGTACGAAAGGGAGAAATAACCGCTCAGACGGATAACTGAATCAAGGAAATATATGTAGCAGAAATTGTTACCCGTGGCACACGATTCTGGTTTTGTTATTGCGCAGCTGTTTACGGTACTTCAGTATATCGCAATAGAGCTATGGAGGTGAGTGTTTCAGCGTTAAAAAGTGAAAAGCGTTGTGCGATAAATGTTGTTATTTTTTTAGTAAAACGCTCCAGAAAAATTTGATTTAATGAAAAAAGCTTACAAAAACAAAAATATTTGGGTGAGTCAACGATTCTTAAGATTACACCATGATAAAAAAAAGAGCGCTTCTCCGCAAAACGCGCTCCTAGGCCTGGTGTCCTGAAATTGTTGTTACGGGGCGAATTTTTAACAATGGTTTGGCAATCCTGCAAGAAGGTCAATGTTCTTAGGCTCTTGTCCTGTTATAAGGAATAAAATTGACGGTAAGCTTGCATATTATATTATGTATTTAACTGGACATTATATTATGAAATGTGACGAAAAAGCGGCGTCAAATAATATTTCCAAAACGTCTACATCCAGCATTCTATGCCACAAATTACTGCTGCATCATGTGTGTTCCAGATGGTTACCTCATCACCTGACGAAAGAACAAATTGTGAGCTAGAGTTTAAGTTTCTCATGAGTGGAAACATGATTGCAAAAGATCAAACTTGCTAAATACAGTAATATTTGCCGATGAAACATATGTCTAATATTCCGAACCGTCACGAAACGCGCAACGATTGTCTTGAAACACATAGTCTCGTCTCCTCTGAAAAAGTCCACCAAACCAAACCAGCTGAGAAAGTAAAGATGATAATTTTATTTGTTCATAAATGTGTAGTCTACCAGCATGCCGTTTTTCCACAAATTGCTGTCATTGCTGAGTATTACATTTCAGTCTTGAAGCGTCTGTGACGACACATTCCGATTAAGCGACATTAACTGTTGAACAAGTTAATCCTACCCCATGATAACGCACGCCAACGTCTGTCTGCTTGTGTTGAACATTTTCTAACGAAATGCAGTATTAAATCATGCCACAGCCAGCTGTGGCATGATTTAATACTGCATTTCGTTAGAAAATAATAACAACGTTTCGCACAATAAAATGTTTATTATACATCGACTATAGTTTCGCAGAGCGATTGGCTCGGCTTGAGGAAGCCGAGCCAATCGCTCTGCGAAACTATAGTCGATGTATAATAAACATTTTATTGTGCGAAACGTTGTTATTATTATTCTATCAATGAAATAAATGTTCCGTGGCTCAACATTCAACACAGATGCTGACGGTTTTCAAGCTGTACTGGGCTCGCTAACGCAGCTTTCACAAAATGCCCACTCCACATTATTTTAAAAGTGGACTGAATGATGGGAACGTTGCATATCTTCTGAGGGAAAATACTTTGAGAAAGTATAGCATACATTTTTCTGTACCTATATTTCTTCATTTTGTATGATTTTACTCTAAGTTTTTATGGAACGGCCATTTTAAAGATAAAATCACATTCCTCGATCCGCAAAGCCTTCAAGGATTTGAACTCCTTCTAAAATAGCCTACAGGTCATACATTCAAATCTACGATTCTGTTCCTTGAACAAATGAAAAAGAGACGGAACTCAAGTCAACGTTTGATCTTATTCCTAGAAAATCCCCTCATGTGTCAGAGTTGATTACTTTGCCTTTGTACTGTTAAAAGAGTGATTTCTAAAAAAAATTGGAATATTGAAAGCAGTGGATTAAGAGTGGAATAAAACATCACTACTGATTTTTAAGAAATGACTGTGATCTTGGAAATCTCGATGTAGGCTCATTTTACAGGGAATGGGCTATCAGATAGAACGTATAAGAAAGAAATAATCTTATTTTAAACATTAATTATATTACTTTGAAGTCATTCTAAGAACGTGTGAACATCATGAGTATTTTCGTGATTCTGTCCTTGTCTTCCAGATACCTGATTTAAATAGTAGAATAATATGTTTAAGTTCATTCAAAGAATATGTGGTACGTTAAACTAACGTTCCATTCTTATAAACTTAGGATTTTGCAAAGCACAGATAACAATTAATAACATTTGGTCACATAAAAGGATTAGGTTTGCGCTTTTCATGACATGATTGAGATTTTAAGGGAGGACTTAGTGAGTGTTCATGCTTCAATTACTCAAGTGCGTATTTGGTTTAAGTAGTATCCCATAGTAATTTCAGTAGATAAAATGCTCCGTCGGGTATACATCCCGTAATGCGGTGTGTAAGACAGGTACATCCAAACTTTTTGTAAAACGAACAACCTAATAGTTCATCATTGTGCATCCATAAGCCCTCGTGTACGGAAACAGGTTATTGTACATGATGTCACAGTCCTCATGAAGGGATATCATCCTCTAGAAACCACTTATATCTATCCGATGTAATCGCGATATTTCAATAAACGTTATCAAAATTTTAAAGACTCAAACATCTGTACTGAAGAACAGTAATTCTTTACGCTCATGTATATCAGCTAAGTGTAAAGGGTCCGTGAAAGTACAGGTAGATGTTCTTCGTACTTCGATACTTGTTAATCTTGTATACATATAATTGGGGATACCATTATTTCTTATTGTTTATTATAGCACATTACATAAGTGTAAAAACCAATTTGTTAATGTAGGAGCCTGGAACTCTTATCTCAATTGCTGCATAAAAAATAATTATATCTTATATAATAATACTCTCTATAAGCAAGTTAAACGGAATCCCTATGGGAACGTCAACATCCACGAGTATGGCAAATCTATTCCTGTTCTTTAAGGAATACAAATTAATTAAAAATCACTCCACTTGCTCCGATAACTATCTTTACACATTTAGATATATTGACGATCTGCTGTGTATAAATAATTCTGAAGTTATAGAGAGTGATTTTGATAATATCTATCCTAGCTCTCTTAAATTATGTAAAACCAACCACAGTAATCAGGAACTTGAGTTCCTAGACTTAAGCATTAAACTTAACAGAGGTAACCCATCTATTAGCCTCTTTGATAAAAGCGTTAATTTTCCTTTCAAAGTAATTAAATATCTACACTGGAATAATAACATATCCACCAAAGTAATTGAGAATGTACTAATTTCTCAGGTGCTTAGAATTTCAAGAATTTGCAGCAACAATTTGGACTTCAATTACCACATTAATATGCTATTAGACAGTTTTCTAGAGAACAAAATTCCTACTTCTTTTATTAAAAGAACTTTAAGAAAAATTATTCTGGATAATAGAGTAAGGTTGACAGATCTGCTTTAATTTTCTGCACAGTTAATAATATGATTCTGACCAATGAAAGCCTTTTGGAAGTTGGCTAGAGGATGATATTAACTACAAAAAGGAACCTTAGTGCTATGGATAAGAAGGTCCTATTAAAAATAAAAATTTAAATAATATAGATAAAATCACAAAAAAACTTAAAAATCTGTTTATAAAATAAAATAAAAATAAATATGAAAGAAAACTAGTTATTCACTCGCCAGAATAGCTATACTAAAAATAGTAAAACTAACATTAAAATTAATAGGATTCTGAATAGTCTACAGAAGCTCACTAAGGTGATTAAATACATGCAAAGATTATTAAATACACTACTTGTGTATTTCATAATATTTCTCATGTATTCTGGAGAGTTTATTCTGCTCTTTCTGATCATACAGGTCCACAATCTTAATTATATATATTCTTTCTCCAGCTAAAATCTCCGCGGGTAGGATTTTTCAGAGTGTGGAGGCCTTCAGCCCCACCCACACTGCCCCCAGAGACTAGGGAGGGGCAGAGGTGTTTGGAAGTTTGGGTTGAAAAGTCGGCCAAGTTTCCTCAAGTGTGAAAGAAGCAAAGTTGCATAAGAGGTAAGCTCTCTTCTTTGACTATTGGTTTTTAGGTTTTCCGTGTTCAATATTTGAACTTGAACATTTTTTCTTTTCTTGCTTTAAGCTTTTAGGCACTAGCAAGTCTATCAACTTTTTTGCGTATTTTAACTCTTTCTTTTCTTGGTAATTTTGCGCGTTTTTTAGGGAACTAAGGCCAAGCAGCCGCCCGCTTCATTGTTCTTGTAGTCTGCGCTGTATTTTCAATGCAGTTAAGGACTTATTAACTACTTAATTATGCACTTAAAGCACTTCTGAAATACTTTGTACATATTGCAACTAATTGTTTATGTCACATAACCTTCACAAAGCATTTCTTTAGTTTATTATTGTCTTTATTTCATTCTCGTTTTTGTGTAGTCAGAAGTAGTGGAGTAGGGGGTTTTTATAATCCAGTTTTCTTTCAAGAATCTGTGCTTTAGAAAAAAATTAATATTTCCTTTTTTATTGCAATGTTAAGAACTTGTAATACTTTAGTATTGCTATTCAGGTTTAAATTCTCTCTCAGGCGAACTTGGCTATTTATTAATTACTGAACATTATTTCTAGTTCATTATGTCTCTCTTACAACTTGAGTTTTCTATAATCATCTCCTTTTTGTTTAATAGTAACAGATGAAGAGCATGGGTCGGGCCAGGAGGGTTATGGATGTAATCTAAATTGTTAACTAAAGCTAGGTCATACAACTCTGCGGAGGTCATGACATCTATATATATATATATATTTTTAGGTGGGTTAATTACTTGCATCCATGACTTTGCAGAAACCCATTTTCAAATAGGTCTTTGTGGAAGTGAGAAAATGCAGAGTTTTTGCTGGTCCTTGATAAAGCCAAGGCTCAGTATTCTCGACCCTTTCTGCATTCAGTTGTTCTTTTTTCTCTTTTTACTCACACCGGTCAATACATAAACTTTTCTATGTTGTACTTGGTATGAGTTAAAAACATTTTTTAGCTTCAGTCTCTTCTTTTTAGAATGTGTATTCTGAATTTTCTTAACTGCTGCGTTGCGCGTTTTGATCTTCAGGTTGTTTTGCAACTTTCGTTTTAAATTGTAAAGTTTTTCTTATGTTTTTGGCTTTGCTCTTTAGCATGATAGGTTTATAATTCAGTATTTGATATTAAAATATTTGCTATATATTTGTAATACCTTATATAGCCGAATCTGCTAATAAACTTTACTTATAGGTATAAGAATTTAGCCTATTTTAAACTCTCAATATCAGATTACGGATGATCTGATTTCACAAATATTAAGATTTATATTAAATTTGCTTTGACATGTAAAATACAGATTCAGAGTTTGATATCTTCGTTCTTACGGATTTGATTTCTTGTCATATCAATCTCCTTCACACTTAACTTTAATTTATTACTTCGTAATTTGTGAAGAAATTAGAAATACGTGGATATAATGCAAATAGACGATGACATCGCTCTGTCCAAGTTATTATTACCAGCGCATAGCAACTGAATAATTGTTTATCCCACACAACTGGGAACGAACCCCAGAACTATCGATGAGTAGCCGAGTGTGTTCAGATATGACAAGAAATCAAATCCATAGGAACGAAGATATCAAACTTTGAATCCGTATCTTACATGACAGAGCATGTAATATAGAGATTCAAAATTTGATATATTTGCGTTCCTATGAACACACTCGGCTGGTTATCGAGAGTTCTCACGTTCGATCCCAGCGGTGTCAGATGAACAATTTATCAATTGCTGTGTGCTGGTTATAATAACGTGGACAGAGTGATGTCATCATCTAATTTCAGAATTTGTTTCGCGTTCCTCAAAAAGTTATTTTTAGTAACAAAATTAAAACATTCGTATAACCCAATTATGGAATTCACACGATAGAAGTAAGGTACTAGTATTTGATAACGCTTTGAATTTTAAAACGTATACTAAATTTGTGTTTTTTAAATTACGTATAGGATTCCTACATATAAATAAAGTATTTGGAAGAAGGTTAAGTTAGAATCATGGAAGTTAAAAAGGCCTGGTAAATCATGCCAAAACTTACGTGGTAATTTTAGATTCTTAGGAATTTATATCCAAGTGCAATTCTGAAGCTTCGAAATATTGTTTACTATTTATGGGAAAAATATTTTCATCCAGTGATGAACAGTATATTCTATTGGAACATATGATCTTAAAATTTTGGGTCCGAGTTAACTCAGATATAGCAGTAAAGATGAGCAAAGCATCGCTTTTCATTTAGGTTTTCAAAATATTTTGAAATAATATGTATGGTTAGTGGTGCTAAGATGAATATTTCCTACCCCGCGCGCCTTAGAAACACCTAGAGTGCTATCTATGGTCACTAAGCTCTTGTGCATATTCTCTTCACCAGAAACATTGTAGCCATTATACTTCGAATTGACACCTCAAGGCTTCAGAAGCTTTTAGTGGGGACCTGTTTCCGGGAAACGGTGTATATTCGGTTGTTCACAGACACCTCGAGGTGGATGCGTAATTTGTGTTTCCAGTTTAGGAAACACAATCCTGCAGAAGATGTTTATTAATAGGTAACCGAATCCCACACTATTACAAAAATGTGAGTTTTTATAAATGTTATTCAATTTGTTTTACTTTTCTCTCTCTCTAAACTATCACTTCTTTGTGCTTAATCTACGCATTTACCGTTTTTCGAAAATCTGGAAGACATCCGTCATAGTGCTATTCAAAACGCATTGAAAGGACAAAGCCAGCGCTGCAGCCTATAGACCAATCTGCCTTCTTACAGCTTGGAGTAAAGTGCTTAACAATATTTTTATCAACAAGGCGTTGTTGTTTTTTTCTCATTGGCCGGGGACAACTGTCCCGGGATCTATACGGTTTCGTCCCGTAAAAGAGCATTACTCACGCTATCATACGGCTTACTGAGAAAGCAGAGAGAGACAAAGAACAAAGCCTTCACACCTGCCTATTCTTGCTGGGCGTCAAGGCGATGTTCAGCAGGTTTTGATGGTCGATAGTCCACCATCGGTGGAAAAAACTGTGATGCTCACGCAACCTATTCCGAATAGTGTGTGATCTCCTCTCCAACAGGCAAGTGGATGTTCAGTACGGACATCTTTGCATAACGTAGAGTAATGGTAATCGGTTCTCTCAAGTGTCAAACTCGGTGTCACTATGGTTGAATTTAGTAGTGGATTCCGCCCAACTAAATTCAATGATAGGGACACAGTAGGGACTTAGGTGAGAATGCAGAGATCTAGGCCAGTGCCGATTATTTCGTGTTAGATATTCACTCTCGAGCAGGCACATAATCGAGCAGAAGGTAAACAGGATTTTAGCAGTGTTAGATTATTAAAGCAAGGAATAAGAGCTTAAGCCTGTACCGGCAAAAACACCTTTCTCGTAATACCAAAAGGGAGTGAAGAAAATCCTCCACATTGTACGTTCACAGACATTCGGTCCGATGGGTTAGGGACATGAATTTCCTACGAGTGGTTATTAACTAAAGCTCACGGTTGTGCCTCATCTAGCTTATCAGCGAAAGAAATTCATGCTCATACTTAAAAGTATTAACGGCATGATGTTATTTGGCCGAACCAAAAAGTCCGTGTACACGCTTTGCATCGTGTGGATCCTCACGTATACAAGCGCCTCACGATGAGGAGAGTTATTAACAATGTCCAAAGGGTTGCTCTCCTAGTACTTCCGAACCAAAATGCCGCTACAAAATCGTGCGGACGCATATGCGAACTACCATAGTGGTGGAATGGAAGAAGAGATGAGATCAAGGAGACACCGGAAGGAAAGCGTGGACAATTTTTCATTGGACTTCTGTCAAAAGTGCGCAATACAATGGTTTCCTTAACAAAATGTTCACGAGGCATGGGATTGCCCTAAATATTTTTGGGGGTTGGGTATGAGGCTACAGCTTACATTTGCGGAGACAAGACCGGTGACACGAATCATTTAGTTTTCTAGTTTAATTCTTTATCAAGCATCGTTGGTTTTTAAATTGTGACATGTTAATACTCTTTCACTTGGGAAAACGACCTACAAGAACTGAGCAGCTGCGCAGAAAGCAAAATGTTTTAATATGAATAGGAAAAAGAGGATAAATTAATACGCTTATGACAAATTAAAGTTTCTGTTGTCAGTTTAATTAGTAATGAAATTTAAAGGTTTGAAACCTTTTTCGGAAAAGAAAAATTTATCCAGTTAAAACAGAAGTCTAGAAAATTCTTATTTTTTTTTGGAAGTATTTCTTGAAAGCTCTTTAAATCTCGCGTTTTTACTAATTTATAATTTCTTTGGCCCACATCACCCTCTTTATTTCTTTTAAAAATTGCAACAGTAGATTCAGTCTTTTAACTCTACCCAAATATCAACAAGATGAAGTTAGCTACGCAAGGTTCTAGCAGATACAGACGTGTGAGATCCATTATTAACATATTAGAGGAGTTTCTGCCTTGTTTGAAATCTGTTTTGTTAAATAAGCGAGAAATTCTGCGCCGATCAACACTTGTCCAAATGCTCTTTCATCCACAGCGGTCTCCTTCATTTTCAGTGGAGTTACCCTTACACCAATCCTTATGGACACGTAAAACCGTTCTTTGGATAACACCTGCGAATTCAAAAACTCCTTGACGCGGTATCCGTTTCAACCGCCATAAGCTAAGACACGTTTTTGGCATTCAGTTCCATAAGTTTTCATTTTTTTCTTTTTTTTACCTACTGATTCTTATTTTTCAAATATTTCAACTTAAAGTTTGTCCGCTCAAAGATATAACAAATGCTTTGTTTTTATATAACCGAGAAATATTTAAATACAGTTCTAATTATAACCTGATTAATATATCATATTAACCGATCATATATAATGCTGCAGTTGGCTATTTTCTTTCGAATATTTTTATTTTAGTTAGACCTAAAATACCAAATGGAAATATACTTTTGTTACTGATGTAAAAAAATATTCACCATATTTCGGACATTTAAAAAAAAAACAGAACAGGCAAATAATTTTCACCTGCGCGTCTGTATGCAAATCTTAGCAACTGAATGTAAACGACCACGCGTATAAATGTCACGTAACGATGTAAGGAAAACTGACGCTCAACTCTGTAAATCATTGTTATAGCTAACTTCAGCAAGTTTAGGAAAAGCTAAACTGTACTTCCCGGACGACTGAGTTCGATCATTTACAGGACAGCAAAACATGTGAGGTGGTCACGATCAACCGTGGAATACAGCTTCGAAAAGTTTTCCGATGATTTACTATCCTCAAACTGCCATCAACATGTAGGCGGGCAACGGCCCCTGCGTGTTGATGTGAGGAAAAGTGTATCCCGTATGGTTCGTGCAAACAGAAAGGATGCTATGGCTCAACTCGGCGGTAATTTGAATGTTAGTTGTTAGTGACGGGAGTAATGTGTCACAGCACAGTAAACCTAGCCATTTTAAAATGGCGCTGTACATTCTCAAGCAGCTCGAAGTGCTCATATTGTCCTTGGTTCTCCATCGAAAGATTCTACACTAGGCACGCAAACATCAAAACTGGACATTGAATGAATGAAAAAAAAACATTTGGCTCGTTGAAACTGTTGTCCTGGTGCACCAGGTGGACATGTGTGTATGTGCGGGAGCCCTTTATCAGGATAAATGTTGGTACCAGGATGCACCATCAGACAAAAACCAGTTAGAGAGTGGTTAATGTTTTGCTGGGAAATCTTGGTTCCAATTGCTTATTTGCAGGAAACTATGAGGTTGCAGGCCAGTTACATCCTTTTATGAAAAGGAAATTTTTCCTCTAGTTGGGCATCTTTCAGCTGGATAATTCGCCATGACACACTACCTGATTTTCGAGAATGGCTTGCGGAAAGTGAGATAGCCAACCAGGTACTGCCCTGGTCTTCATATTCAATACAGTGGAATGTATGTTCTTTGTGTTGGAACAGTATCTTGAACAACTCTAGTAGGCAACCTACCAGAGTTGAAGCATCTGCTGTTAATGTGTTGGTATCAGATACTGTTAGACACCTTCAGAATATTTGTAGAGCCTTTTTTTTACACTCTAAGGGTTGTCGTGACGGCCCGTGGAAGAACATCATCCTATTAGGTGGGTGGACACAATATTATGTCTGTTCTGTGTATATACAGAACATTTATTATAGCAATAACATTATAACGGTCAATATTTCAGCTTGAGTTTGGTCTGCTTCTTTATGAGGGTCAACACCTGAGAGAGCTGTCCTGGCGGGAGAGACTCCTTATCTTGGAAACACTCCTCGCTTTCAATTGCTGAAGTGTAAGGCTATGTAATACTAACGCAACAAGGCGATTCAAGATGGGACGTAATTCTATGAGAACTGCCTTATGATACATAAGAAAAAAGAACAAAAATTTCCTAAAATCAGAGAAACTGCTTATATCTTGTAAATAGACGACGTAATCGATCTGTCCACGTTATTTTATAAAAGACGCATAGCAACTGAAAATTTTTCATCCGATACCGCTGTGATCGAAATTCAGATCTCTCGATTAACTATAGCCAAGTACGTTTGCTTTACGATACAGTGCCAACAGTTAACAGCGCTATACGTAGTTTTTCATTCAGCATGTGTCTACACAAATGCGCATTGATGGGCTCTGCAACTGATGTGTCGCCATCTGGTGGCATTCAGCAGACCAAGCTATTTAATTACAGGTGGCTTCCCCGGTGGCGCAGTGGTCCAAGCGATGGCTTCTGGTCATTCTTCCGTGATGGATCCCGATTCGAATTCCGGTAAGGCATAGATGTTGAGGTTGTCTAACGGCACTAGCTGTTTCTCCTTTCCCTGGAGTTGGTGGCCTGAAAGAGGGACAAGCAACTGCTTGTAGCTCATTGAGTTGCTCACGGTGGCCGTTAAACCTGCAATAAAAAAATGCAGCTGAAAATCCAAAAGGGCGATAGAAATGTTGAATATATTTCAAATACGTACGGGGAAATATTGTAAATATACGATGACATTGTGCTGTCACCGTTATTTTATAATCAACGCATAGCAATTTAAAAATTGTTCATTAGACACCGCTGGGATCGAATCTCAGATCACTCGATAATTAGCCTAGAGCGTTCGCTTTACCCTATGATGCCACCAATTCACAGAGCTATGCGTTGTTCATCATTCAACATTTTACTACAGAAAACCAGATTGGTGGGCTCTGCAACTGATGTGTCGCCATCTCATGGTTCTATATCTTGGTTTCTTCTGTGAATAGAGGACGCAATGCTGCTCTATAACCTGGAAGAATCTGAAAGCTGCGAAAACATCACATTGTTCTGCGCAATGAACTATTTTGGTAGGAACTTTCTCTAAATACATTTAAAATGTTTTTAGAAAGAATTTTTATAAAAACCTTTTCAATCTTTCAAAAAACATTTTAAATGTTTTCACAGAAATTTAGACCGTTTCCTGGTTATTTATTCAAAAGGAGTGTTAGTTTTTGCATTCTATTGATTTTCCACCAATTAAAGCTGAAAGGTAGAAAGAAATTTCACTTTGAAGGTATACCTGATTTTTAAAAGATTGATAGCCATAAAGTTTTTAACTCTTTATTGAAATTGTGGGTAAGTTTTACACACAATAAACGCGATTCAAAAAGTAAAATCTCTATCGTTTAAGTTTGCTGAAATATGTACAAATGAGGATTTGCTACAGAACGTATTCTTTCGCTTGACGCAAACACTTGAACATATCTCCTAGTATGCTTCAAATACACTGGTGACCACCCAAAATGCAACACCAAGGAGGAAGAAACCGATTGGCCTGAAATTCGCAGCATGCGTCGCCCGTGAGAGGACATGCAAACGATTAGCATTGCAGGGCATATGCATATCATGTGCGCTTGGTACGATACCAAGAAGCACTATAAGAAGGGTGCACAGAAGGCGGGCTGTAAGTAGCGGAAGTGTGTTTTGCTGCCGGACCTGTGCGTGAGAAACTTCCTGATGGCTCGTCGCAGAATACGACAGTCATTCCAAAACGCTTCAGAGTTCGACAAAGGAAGAACAGCGGCTTATCGCGACAGCGGTTTATCGTACCGAAACATCGGCGCCCGTGTGGGACGACATCCAGCCACAGTGAGGCGAGTATGGATTCGGTGGGTGCAGGAGGGACGGTAGGACCAACGTGAGCGATTGCCGCAGCCGCCACACACCACTGAACGAGAGGACCGTCATGGTGTGCGGTGGGCATTGACGGCTCGCACCGCTTCATACGAAAGTTTGCACAGGGATTAGGGTGTGTTGCGCAACAACCTGTATCAGCAAGTAACGTTCGATGCCGTCTGCAAGAGCGGGGACTTGTCGCACGACGCCCATTGCTCCGATTACCATTGACGTTACACCACCGACGAGTGCGGCGGCAGTGGGCCGTTGAACGCCGCACCTGGACTACGGAATGGCACGACATTGTTTTCTCCGACGAATCCCGCTTCTGCCTGCAACACCACGAAGGTCGGATTCGCGTGTGGCGTCACCGCGGCGAGAGACTGTGTGACGCCTGTATTATGCATCGCCATACCGGTACGTCGCCTGGCGTTATGGTTTGGGGCGCAATTGAATGTGACACCCGCACCCCTCTGGTACGCATCATCGGTACACTCAACAGCCACCACTACATCTCCGACGTTTTGGAGCCCGTAGTCCTCCCTTACCTGCATGACCTGCCAGCGACCACGTTTCAACATGGCAATGCGCGCCCTCACGTGGTACGCATCGTGCAACAATTCTTCACGGCCCACTAGGTGTCACTGCGGCCTTGGCCCGCTTGTTCTCTTGATATGTCGCCCATCGAACACGTCTGGTCGCGGATCGGCAACCGAGTGGCCCGGCAAGCACAATCCGCGGTTACGCTTGATGAACTGTAGCAACGTGTGGAAGCAGCCTGGACCGACATACCCGAAGCTCACATCCAAAGCCTCTTTCGTTCGATGCCGCGTTGCGCAGCGGCAGTTATTGCCAGCCATGGGGGCCACACGAACTATTGATGCCAGCGTATTCCGCAAGTCGAACGGGGTTGTAAGCTCAATCGTTTCGTCTTTGTATGTTTTGTTATGTGTCCAGCAAATCTGGCTTTGCTATCTCGTGTTCTTCTTTGTGTTGCATTATGGGTGGCCAGCAATGTAGCTTCCACAACTCATAAAACTTGAAAAACAGCCGATGACTTCCATTTTTTGACAATAAATTTCACAACCACAAAACTGAAAAAAAACAGCAGATGACTCATTCTAGCTGGGAAAGCCTCTCGCGCAGTAAGGCTACATGTCGTTTGAAAATCCCATTTGCCAGACGGTTGCGATGTCAGCAGGGCGCAAGTGTCCTGGTCAATCACTGTTTACGTCCACAACCGGAAGCCTTAGTATTCATTAAGCTAGCTTTTCGGTATCACTTTTGCCGAGCAAACGGCGATAAGAAAAAAGTGCAACTAATAATCTTACACCGAAATTTCTAGAATAATATTTTAAGAAAATTATTTTCTGAAAAAAAAACTGAATGTTTGATTTCTTTTTAATTTGCAATGATTACACATATTTTCGACAATATACAAGCAAATCATTATCCTGCATAAATTAAAAAATAAATAAAATCGATTATATTAAGAAAGTACAGAAAAAATGTTTTGCAAATTCAGCATTTTATTAGTGTTCCAGTAGTGAACAAATAGCCTATTTTGTTTTTCTAATGAGTTCCACCTGAGAACGTTCGGATAGATGTTTTTTTAGATGGCATAGGATATGTGCTTTTATGCTGCTTTTTTATCAAGAAGTACAGCGATCACCCTGAGGAACTCCTGAGTTGTCAGCTGTCGCTTCTTTGCAATTTCTATCTACTGGTTTCAAGGAAGTATAACGAAGTAAATTTCTCCGTCATTTCTGTCCACGCCAGGATTCGAACCCGGATCCCCTCATTCCGGAACAAGTCACTCTACCAATTGAGCTACGCGGACGTTTTATTCTGATTCCTATCTCCCATTATGTCGTGTGCGTCCTTCTGGCAGGTACGTCACATCTCCTGGTACGTTACATCATCTCCTTCTTATTTTTTTTTATTTTATTTTTTTTTATTTTTTTTTTGAAGTGCTGGAGAAGGGATTCTCTTATTTTTCCTATCTCGCGGTGTGGAAATAACATCACACCAAAAGCGAGATTTTGAACGGTCGGGTCATCCGGATAGTTCGGGCGCCATTATAACGAAGTAAATTTCTCCGTCATTTCTGTCCACGCCAGGATTCGTACCCGGATCCCCTCATTCCGGAACAAGTCACTCTACCAATTGAGCTACGAGGACGTTTTATTCTGATTCCTATCTGCCATTATGTCGTGTGCGTCCTTCTGACAGGTGGTCTGTGGAGTTCGCCCGTACATTCCCAGTCCTCTGCGCTGTTTCAGGTGCCAGAGGTACGGGCATTCACAACGTTTCTGTAAGAGTTCCGCTCGTTGCGCTAATTGTGGCTCCAGTGAACATGACGGGGAAGGTTGCATTTCTGCGGCCTGCTGTGTTAACTGTGGTGAGGCCCATGCAGCTTACTCCCGCAACTGTATGAAATGGAAGGACGAGATGCGATCCAGCGCCTCAAGACCCTGGAAGGCCTCTCGTACCCTGCTGCAAAGGCCAAGTTGGGTATACCCACCAATCGACAGCGTACTTTTGCCGCAGTAGTTCAGTCTCTGCCACAACCCGTGCAGCCCTTTGTTCCGCGCCCTGTAGCTCTCGCCGAACTTGCCAAGCGATCTACAGCTGAACAAGCGACACAGGTGGATTTCCCTGAGCTCCAGATTTTTCGAATAGCTGAGTCTGCGCCTTCTCTTTTGAAGACGACCGACTCTTTCAGTTCCCAGCAGAAAGCCTGCACGTGCGGAAGACCCGGCCCTCAATCCGCAAAGGTGTGCAGTGTCCATCCAACTGTCGCGGTCCGCCTGACCAACATTGCAACTGTCTCGGACTCAGCGAGGTCCCCACCCTCAACCAACATTATCGAGGAAAATAGGGGG
This sequence comes from Macrothele yani, assembly GCA_039090855.1. Taxonomy (NCBI): domain Eukaryota; kingdom Metazoa; phylum Arthropoda; class Arachnida; order Araneae; family Macrothelidae; genus Macrothele; species Macrothele yani. Next base: position 3,834,750 of record CM077018.1, read on the forward strand.
AGGAGAGTGACAGTTCGTCCCCAGCCTCAACCAACATTGCAGAGGAACATGGGGGGGGAGGAGAGTGACAGTTCGTCCCCGCCCTCGGCCAGCATTGCAGAGGAGTGTGGGGGGAGGAAAGTGACGGTTCTTCCCCCTCCTGTGACTCATCCTTTGTGTAGTTGTGTTAAATAAAAAACAAATTATAATAATTATAATAGTAAGTTAATAAATTTTTATATAAACCCAATTAACTAACTTGTCTTCCCGGCTTTCATCATCCTTTTTTCCAACTTTTACCAAGCCTGTCTGCTCTTAATCATTTTCCACGCTTTTAACAATCTGCAGCTGATAGTTCTTTGTCTGGCGCTCTTTGGCCAAATCTGGCCCTTGCGCCACTAAAATCAACCAACCAACCAACCAACCAACCTTCTGGCAGGTACGTCACATCTCCTGGTACGTTACAGAAGCAGCAGAGCAATCGCGCGGACAAGTACTGTTTCTCAACCGAGCATGTCACACTGTTATACCTTACACAATTTATCAGATGTCAGTGGATTCATCACGGGCTCACCGGGCAAGCTATAATATTTTATTTTAATCAAAAATGCCCTGTGCTTCACACATAACATTTTGGGTTGTCAGATAATTTCGTTTGGCTTTTGCCAATGTTGTTTGAAGGAACGCGAATAATATTTTGATCATAGTGTTATACGTTTTTTTTGTAGCTCTGTTCTTCCTATACAACCTTTGTTCATCGATTTCGATATTATATTTTGTTTAACTCTTTTTCGCCATATGAAAATCGAGCAACAAGTAGACAGAAATGAGCATTTACGACACCTGCTTCTCTTCGCTTTCAACCAAGGCTCCAAAGCAACTCGATACATTTCTGCTGTGTACGGAGAAGGCGCTATTTTTGAAAGAACTTCCCAGAAATGGTATTCAAGCTTCAAGAATTGGAAATTCGATTGCAGTATTTTGCCACTTAATTGGCATCAGGAGAGAGAGACAGTATGAGATTCGTTATAACGGAGCTGCGACGCCGTGTCCAAAGCTTTGTGCCTGTTTTAAAGCAGCGGTAGTTCACTTGTGTGTATTTGCATACAACTATGTGAAGAGGAACCTTTCTCGAAAGCCTGTACACAGTCGTCCAATGAACCAACGGGAAGTTCATTCTCAAGTGATTCAAGTAGTATTATTTTAATGCGTACCCCTTGTTTTGTAGATTATCACAGTAATACATGTATGCTCCATTATAACTTGATATGTGGAATAGGAAAACAGTTTCCATGCACCCACTCCTCAACACTTACTTTACGTCAGTTGCAACATAAAATTTAAAATGCGGAATAAGAGATATAAGTTTATTCCCGATAAGCAAGCAACAAATCCAATAGATATCTCAAAATATAGCCATACGTGGCAAATATGTGCAGACTTTTCACTGATTCATATGTAGTTATCCATTCAGAAATCTGAAAATTACATCGCCCTTGAGATGGCCTCGTAACGAAAGCCACTTTAGTCCCTGCCTCCCGATATTTTTTATATCAGTCAAAATGAAATTGCCGCCCCGGTGGCGCAGTGGTCTAAGGCGCTGGCCTCTGATCATTCGTCCGTGAGGGGATCCGGGTTCGAATCCCGGTGAGGCATGGATGTTGTGTTTGTCTTACGGCACTGGCTCTCTCCCTTCCCTGGAACCAGTGACCCAAAATTAGGGACGGGCGACTGCTTATAGCCCATTGAGTTGCTCACGGTGGTCGTTAAACCTCCAATCAAAAAAAAAAAGTATGTGTATATTCGTGTTATTCTTTCGAATAAGTTATGCTCTGATAAACGAGAAACCACAGATGCCTTTTGCTTCTTTCCGGGTTAAAGGACTAATACCATATGAGCAACACTTTTTGCTAACCGAAATCGTACCATTCTAATTTGGGGCCACAAGTTTTTGGAAGAGGGCAGAAGGAGAGCCATATGACAAGATGCCACATATGCCTCATTCAGTGCTCGAACTTGGGCTCATCTTTTCCGATTGGTCAAAATTCATTGGGTCACATCATTCTTCCATCTGGGAGGAAAATTTCCCTCTTTGTAAAAGCATCTGATTATTATCATGCGATAAGAAGCCATTCATAACATTTATTCAATTTGTTGAAAGTGTCTGTATTATTCATGTCCGAAGCTCTTGAAGTGGGAATCCTTAGAGCAGGTTTCTAAATACGTATTGGCAAATTTTCTAGTACTAAACCAATGGTAAAATAAATCCTTCATCAGAATCGATCTTTTTAACTAAATAATCTAAATTTGATGTAAAACAGTTTTGCTTCTTAAAAGCAGTTTTAAGAAATGGTAAGTAGCATTTTGATACGTAAATACTAGGTATTAAATTAAGCTGAAAATGGTTCCGGGGAAAATATTTCATGACAACTGTTGCAGTAATTTATTTAAAACTTAATTTTTAATTCCTATATACTAAGTTTTGTTTTGTTAAACCTACCTGTGGCAGTGTTGAAGCAAAATGTGTTTTGCTGTTTTTTGTAATATTTTAAGATGGAACCGGCACAGCAACAGTTCCTACTAGACATTCCGTAAAAAACATTTCGTGCAGAAGGTTGAAAATTAATGTAAGTACTTTGCCGTCTATGCACGATAAAATAGTTTAAAAATCTTTAATGTAAAAACACCTTACTCATAAAAGCATTCACATAAAAGGCACACTAGAATCTTTTAGATCCGCAACGGATCCATCCTCAGGTGTAAGTCTGATGGTTAGATCAGCAGGATATATACACAGTGGGATGAGATACACAAATGACGTAGGATGTAATGAAGGCATGTGCACTACAGTGACATAAAAGTTCAAACAGGTGAGTGTGTTATTATTCAAAGTTTATGAAAATGTTTTTAGAAGCTGCTATCTGTAGCAAAAATTTCCAGGGATTATGAATGAAACTTGGGTAATCGTCGTTACAGCATTGGTGGCGATGAGCGAAAATCTGCAGACTCTCAGTAAGTAGGGTTAGATGCTTAGAATTAGGAGTGGTGAGAATTTTGGTTTTTTCCCACAATGGTTGAAAAGGTTCGTTAAGGAGTAAACGTGACATTGCTGTATTGGAAGAACAAGTTTTTATATCATATTTGTGTTCTTTAAGGCGAGTACTCAGATTACGAGTTGTTGAACCGATATAGAGTAAGTCCTTCGTTCCAGGTTCGATAGCTTTGAGAGGTATTGCATAGATTCCATGTTTGTCTGATAGCTGTACGGGATCTCTGTCTTTTTTGATGATGGAGTAAATATTGCGTGTTTTTATTCCAAAATTAAGATCAAAAGGTTTACAAATATTTTTCAGATTGTTTATAACAATCGGAATATAAGGTACAGATCCCACGTAGCGAATGTCACGTTTATTAATGTTAATTAAGGAGCAGGTGGTACGTTCTTGACTTTTTGTAGGATCCTGTTGACAGTATGTGGTGTATATCCAAAGGCTGCAGTAAGGTCCCTGATTTTTCCAATTTCAGCATTGTATAGCTCGAGGGTTGAAGAGTGTGTTTTTGCACGATTTAACATAAAACGAAGTGAGGAAAGTTTTTGAGATATGGGGTGAGAAGATGCTTCAGGGATCATAGAGAATGAAGCAGTAGGTTTTCGAAATACTGAAGTGATAATATTGTAGTTATTAGCTTCACGCCTAATCAAAATATCGAGGAAAGGTAATGTTTGATCAGATTCATGTTCAATGGTAAAATTTATAGAAGAGAATTTAGACGACATAGTACCAATGAAAGTATTCAGATCAATAATAGATGAGGACCAAAATAATAAGATATCATCAACGTAACGAATGTATAATAATGGTTTGGTGCAGAAGTTTGAAAGAACATCGTTTTCAAGGTGCTGCATTAGTATTTCTGCAAGAATTAGGGAGAGTGGTGATCCCATGGGGGCTCCGTCGGTTTGACGGTAAATGGTCTCATTAAAACGGATGAATGATCTGTTATAGACAAGACGAAGTGCACATAGAATAGCTTGTGTTTCAGAATCGGAGTATAAAGCTGCCTGCATTTTATCGACTATGAGGTTATGGGCGGTTGGAACAGGAATATTTGGGTATAAGGAAATAACATCCATAGATAGCATAATAAATGGGGTGGTGATGGGAGAAATGGAACGAATTCGAGCTAAAGCTTGGTGGGAACTGGTAATTGAAGAATTGGAGGTGGTGGTAAATTGAGAAAGTTAAGGAAGCTAAAGCCTGTTCGAGAGGTCTGGTAGGTGAGGCATAGCCTGAAAGTAGGGGTCGGAGGGGATAGCCATCTTTGTGCAGTTTTAGTTTGCCGAAGAGTTCTGGGACTCTAGGTCCTGGTGGGGGGTGTAAGCATTTAACAATGTTTGCGGGGAGTGAGTCCAGAGATCTTAGCTTCCGATTTGCGGCAATGGAAGCCGGGGTCGGATCTTTGTTGCAGTTGACGTGGGGATTATTGTTTATAGTTGATTCCATTTTTTCGATGTAATCAGATCTGTACAGCACAATAATCTGTGATCTCTTGTCTGCTGCAATAATTGAAATGTTAGAATTTTTTATGAGGGCACGTAGTTGTTCATGTTCATCAATAGCATATTGTTTAGTGGTTTGATTATGTCCAAGTGTAGAATCAAAGGATTTAATGGCACTCGCCATTCTACAGCGAGAAGTCTCTTGAAAAGGTTCCGGCACATGTTTAAGAATTGATTCAATTTGCGGAATTAATGTAAAGATATTGAGACGTAAAGCTGGATAGGCAAATTTTGGGCAGTGGGTAAGAGCTGTAAATTGTGTGGAATTCAAGTTCAGATTGCCGAGATTCAAAAAAGGTAAGGATGATTGGTTAGTTGAGGTGTTTGAATAGTGATCAGGTTTCCTTACCTTAAAACGTGATTGAGTTTCATCAGCAACAAGATTCCGTAGTTTGTTAATGTGAGTTTTTTGCAGTTCTAATTCCCGAGAGAGGCATGAAGCATAGACTGTTATGAGGGCTCTGTTTAACAAAATAGGATGAATTGAAGTCGTCATGTGTTTGTATAATTAATAAGTACGTCGATTGAGGAAATCAATAAAACCTCTTTTTTGCCTGATAATGCAGCGGAGTCGTTTAGTCTCATAAGTCTTTAAAATTATGCTGTCTCTCAGAGATATGGGTTTTTGACGAAGTAATAAGAATTTAGGGATAATGCCAAGATCTCGACAGTTTAGTAAGAAGGTTAAGTGCATACCTTCTGAGGTCAATCGTTGTCTTCATTTCCTAAAGGTCTTCACCACGCTGTTCATAATAACGAATGATAATCGAAATATATAGTATATACCAGTAAGCGGCGTTCGTTGATTCCGTAAAAGCTTTTCAACCTCCTGCATGAAATGTTTTTTACGGAATCAACGAACGCCGCTTACTGGTATATGCTATATATTTCGATTATCTTTCGTCATTATGAACAGCGTGGTGAAGACCTTTGGGAAATGGAGACAACGATTGACCTCAGAAGGTATGCACTTAACCTTCTTACTAAACTGTCGAGATCTTGGCATTATCCCTAAATTCTTATTACTTCGTCAAAAACCCATATCTCTGAGAGACAGCATAATTTTAAAGACTTCTGAGACTAAACGACTCCGCTGCTTTATCAGGCAAAAAGGGGTTATATTGATTTCCTCAATCGACGTACTTATGAATCCCACAAACACATGACGACTTCAATTCATCCTATTTTGTTAAACAGAGCCCTCATAACAGTCTATGCTTCATGCCACTCTCGGGAACTAGAACTGCCAACAACTCACATTAACAAACTACGGAATCTTGTTACTGATGAAACTCAATCACGTTTTAAGGTAAGGAAACCTGATCACTATTCTAACACCTCAACTAACCAATCATCCTTACCTTTTTTGAATCTCAGCAATTTAAACTTGAATTCCACACAGTTTACAGCTCTTACCCACGGACCAAACTTTGCCTATACAGCTTCACGTCTCAATATCTTTACATTAATTCCGCAAATTGAATCAATTCTTAAACATCTGCCGGAAACTTTTCAAGAGACTTCTCGCTGTAGAATGGCGAGTGCCATTAAATCCTTTGATTCTACACTTGGACATAATCAAACCACTAAACAATATGCTATTGATGAACAGAAACAACTACGTGCCCTCATAAAAAATCCTAACATTTCAATTATTGCAGCAGACAAGAGCTCACAGATTATTGTGCTGTACAGATCTGATTACATCGAAAAAATGGAATCAGCTATAAACAATAATCCCCACGTCAACTGCAACAAAGATCCGACCCCGGCTTCCATTGCCGCAAATCGGAAGCTAAGATCTCTGGACTCACTCCCCGCAAACATTGTTAAATGCTTACACCCCCCACCAGGACCTAGAGTCCCAGAACTCTTCGGCAAACTAAAACTGCACAAAGATGGCTATCCCCTCCGACCCCTACTTTCAGGCTATGCCTCACCTACCAGACCTCTCGAACAGGCTTTAGCTTCCTTAACTTTCTCAATTTACCACCACCTCCAATTATTCAATTACCAGTTTCCACCAAGCTTTAGCTCGAATTCGTTCCATTTCTCCCATCACCACCCCATTTATTATGCTATCTATGGATGTTATTTCCTTATACCCAAATATTCCTGTTCCAACCGTCCATAACCTCATAGTCGATAAAATGCAGGCAGCTTTATACTCCGATTCTGAAACACAAGCTATTCTATGTGCACTTCGTCTTGTCTATAACAGATCATTCATCCGTTTTAATGAGACCATTTACCGTCAAACCGACGGAGCCCCCATGGGATCACCACTCTCCCCAATTCTTGCAGAAACACTAATGCAGCACCTTGAAAACGATGTTCTTTCAAACGTCTGCACCAAACCATTATTATACATTCGTTTCGTTGATGATATCTTATTATTTTGGTCCTCATCTATTATTGATCTGAATACTTTTATTGGTACTATGTCGTCTAAATTCCCTTCTATGAATTTTACCATTGAACATGAATCTGATCTAACATTACCTTTCCTCGATATTTTGATTAGACGTGAAGCTAATAACTACAATATTATCACTTCAGTATATCGAAAACCTACTGCTTCATTCTCTATGATCCCTGAAGCATCTTCTCACCCCATATCTCAAAAACTTTCCTCACTTCGTTTTATGTTAAATCGTGCAGAAACACACTCTTCAACCCTCGAGCTATACAATGCTGAAATTGGAAAAATCAGGGACCTTACTGCAGCCTTTGGATATACACCACATACTGTCAACAGGATCCTACAAAAAAGTCAAGAACGTACCACCTGCTCCTTAATTAACATTAATAAACGTGACATTCGCTACGTGGGATCTGTACCTTATATTCCGATTGTTATAAACAATCTGAAAATATTTGTAAACCTTTTGATCTTAATTTTGGAATAAAAACACGCAATATTTACTCCATCATCAAAAAAGACAGAGATCCCGTACAGCTATCAGACAAACATGGAATCTATGCAATACCTCTCAAAGCTATCGAACCTGGAACGAAGGACTTACTCTATATCGGTTCAACAACTCGTAATCTGAGTACTCGCCTTAAAGAACACAAATATGATATAAAAACTTATTCTTCCAATACAGCAATGTCACGTTTACTCCTTAACGAACCTTTTCAACCATTGTGGGAAAAACCAAAATTCTCACCACTCCTAATTCTAAGCATCTAACCCTACTTACTGAGAGTCTGCAGATTTTCGCTCATCGCCACCAATGCTGTAACGACGATTACCCAAGTTTCATTCATAATCCCTGGAAATTTTTGCTACAGATAGCAGCTTCTAAAAACATTTTCATAAACTTTGAATAATAACACACTCACCTGTTTGAACTTTTATGTCACTGTAGTGCACATGCCTTCATTACATCCTACGTCATTTGTGTATCTCATCCCACTGTGTATATATCCTGCTGATCTAACCATCAGACTTACACCTGAGGATGGATCCGTTGCGGATCTAAAAGATTCTAGTGAGCCTTTTATGTGAATGCTTTTATGAGTAAGGTGTTTTTACATTAAAGATTTTTAAACTATTTTATCGTGCATAGACGGCAATGTACTTACATTAATTTTTTCCCTACTAGACAGGAAGCAGGAATTTGAATAAATGCCCTATTCTGCCTTTGTGCTATTCTTTAATTGCTTTTCTCTGATTTCTTTGAGGTACTAATGCAGGCAGCTTCCCTTTTCGTAGCATTTCATGACTATTTGGGTGCGAAAAGCGAAATGATATCGGTCCCGAACTTTGTTTATCCACAAACAAAAGCTAGGATTAAAAAGATCGTTTACCATTTATGCAGTTAAATTACATTTTGACTACAGCATAAATTAAATATCTCTGGGTTAGTTAATTCTTCAGCTGATTGTATTCAGATTGAAAAATTAAAGAATACGAATTCGTTTCAGCTCAGCTCTTGAGAAAAACATTGAGGAACACAAAGCACATGAGCGAAATAACCGGTATAATATCAAAACCTGAATGGGCGCAGAATTTGTCAAGGAGAGCAAGCTCTGTAACTCAGATAATACTGTGAGGGCCGAATATGCTGAGAATAAAACAACCAATGAAAACTGCGCATTTATTAACACGTTCTCTGCATTCTTCCAGTTTTCTATAGAAGAAATATTTTGAAAAAAAGAAATGATAAATATCCGTCTCGCTACGATTTTCTTGGCATAATTATACGGTAAGGTTACAGGTTCGAACACAAGAAAAATGTATCCCTCTCTCTCCTCATTTAATTTTTTTAGTATGAAAAGTACTTCCTTGAAACTGTTATGGCGAAATCTCCGGAAGAAGATCTGTAAAAAAAAATCTTCATAACCTTTTTACAGGAGCATGACGGTCAGCAGACAGTGTGAGGTTTTTTCATTTTATTACCTTTAATATCAACAATGTGTTCATAGGGAAATGCTGAAGACTTATTATGTAATATCGTAATTATTGCAGCATTTTTAGAGGTACGCATAATGGATCATTATCATTTTTTAAAATCCTTATTTTCCATGTCATTTAAAAAATAACCTACTTTTCTGTTGCAATCCATCGTTGCATGGCTCATGAGAAGCCATCCGTGCGACAGGGGTGCATCCATTTGGTTTTGTGCACTGCATCTTGATGCCGTAAAGTCAAACGCCTTTTATTTTGTCAATAATGTTTATTTTTGGCCAGTAAAGCGTACTGCGCAGAGTACCGTATAAATTAAAATTGGTCTTCAGTAGTATTTTGCGTTCTCTAGCTAATGCATTTCATGTTTCGCCAAAAGTGAAATGTTAGGCCTTTTTTTTATTTTGAGGCTAATGAGGGAGATAGTGAGAAATGGTTGGAGAAATATTGGTAAGTGCATTCTTCCACAACACTAACCTGTGTACGTTCAGGAACCAAATTTGCACGCACAAGATTTTACCCAAAAATTGCTATTCTTTTCAGTCACAGAAATTTCGTTAAGGGCCTCATTCATGTTGTTCATAAATATCCAACTTCCTTTGATTTTACAACGATATTTTAAGGTATATCTGTAACAGGAAAATATAAATTTCCTACGTTGGCAAATGTTGAATTTTACAAAGGAATTATTTCTTAAAAAGGGAACATTATAAAAGAAAAGGGCTTTAGAAGCAGATGTAATTAGTCATTCTGAACTGTTATGAGTCCCTACATCAGAAAAAAGTGTAAAAACGGGACGATATGCAATTTAATTTTATAAACATCTGTACTGATTTTAGTTTCAAAACAACAATGTATATTCGCCGATAGATATACTTCAAGTATGCATATAGAATAATAATAAGAAAAATAAAAGCTGAACATCTAAACTTCTTGATCAAGCTGCCACTATTTAACCTGATAAATTAGATCTATATATATTAAAAATACTACAAAGTTTAATTTACTGCGTTTACCTCTCCTTGTTTTTTAAAACCCCATTGGGTTCATATTTTAGAGCTTGTAATGTAAGATCATAACAAAATCTCAGAAATGAAACTACACTGAAGAGCAATTGAATTAGAGACAGCTGGCATTATGCAAATGTGGAGGTGTGGGCGGCCCTGTAAACGGAAACGACAGGACGTATGCAGCTGTCCGATAATATATGGAGAGATGCGATGGGAATCAGTAAGAGTCGGACGCAGTGTGGGTAAGAAGAAGGATTTAAGCGCATTTGGTCGTGGGCCATCATCCGTCGAGGGTACCGCTTCTAACCGCACATCACAGGGTGCAAAGATTCATGGGCGCGGGAACATCGAAACTGGACCCTTGACATGTCTAAAAATGTTGCCTGGACTTATGAGTCGAGATTCACGTTGGTACATGCGGATGGCAAGATACATGTAGGGCGCAAACCGCATGAAGCGATGGATCCTTCTTGCCAGTAGGGTACTCTTCAAGCTGATCGGGGTGGCATTCTTGTCTGGGGACTGTTTACGTGGACTGAAACGGTACCCCTGGTACGTATGACATCGTCCCTCACAGGTCAACGTTACGGGGATATCCTGGACGACCATTTGCTCCCGTTTGTGCGTCTTCAACATCTAACTGAAGACCTCTTCCTGCAACATGACAATGCACCGTGCCATCGCTCCCGAATTGTATCCGAATGGTTGGATAAACACTCCACCGACGTGACCTCGCTTCTTTGTCCAGCTAGGTCATCTGACCTCAATCCTATCGAGCTCATCTGAGATGCCATCGTAAGAGATGTTCGAGGCTCTGACCACCTCCATCAAATCTTCGTGAACTGTGGGAGCTTGTTCAGGGTCGTGGATCCGTGTTCCTTCCCGGTGTCTTGTCGAGTCCATGCCGAGACAAATCGCCGCCGTCATCAGGACGAAAGGTGGTGCGACACGTTACTAGACAGGTATCTCTAATTCAATTGCTCTTCAGTGTATGGTGTACTTTGGAAACGGAGCATTCCAGGGCGCACAAAAGTGTTTCAAATAAATACGTAGTAATTAATAATGATTACAATTCGGTAAGTTAAATAAAATAAAATTGCATCTCTGTCTTATTTGAAAACATGTATACCGTTTTCCTCGGTAACAGATACCAATTCCTTTCATAATAATGCGCTATAGTTTTTTACCACAGAGTCATCTAGCATGTAAGGATGAATTAAAAATACGGAAAGTTGTGCGTTTCAGGTCACTTATTCCGAGAGTGTAGTTTATTGTCGTAGAAAGAAGAAGAACCCAAAGCTCATGAATGTGCATTATAGTATATGACACTATCCTTTAATAAGTTTTATAAAGACAAAATTTCTTTCTTCGCGGAACTATAAAAAACACGCAATCGCCCAAGTGAGAAGAATAAAAGCTGCTGAAATTCAGTGCATAAAAATGGTGCTTATTCCTTTTTATTTGGTTTATGACGTTACTTATTTGGCAGTAGTTGTACATTGCGCGGTTCACAGAGCGCTATTTTCTTTTTATTGTAACACAGCATATAGCATAACTGCCAATGAAAATATGCCATTGCATCTTGTAAAATTTCTTTACAGATCGTGCTAAGTGGAACAATTACAGATCCTCAAAGTGTAAGAATTTTTGGTAAATAACATGACATTTCCCCATTTCCTGAAGCGTTACTGTGTGGGACATATGGGCTTTTCCCTGCCTTTAATAATGAACATCAGCAGATTTCAAATGTGAAAGGTCGACACCTTCTGAAATTAGAAATATTCTAAGTGAGTCTGAGAAACCGCGCGAAAGATGATAGAGCTTCTGGTTTTGTTGGGAACCGCTGAATGCTAATACACACAATGGACGTGGATTAGGAACATCAAATGGAAAACATCGCTCTTTCCACGTTTATAAGTCACGGAAGTATTATCATCGGCCGCCACCGGGAATCGAGCCCAGGTTCTTTAATTTACGCGCCGGTCATGCTACCACTGCACCACAGCGGCCTCGAATTCTCCAGTCTCATACAGTATACGACAATGGCATGTTGCTTCTTGGAGCCCCGCACAATGCTGGGGTCTCACCAAAGATCGTAAGCAGCAACAGAAAAAATAACTAGGATGCGAATGGATATTTAATACACCCAATTAACGTGGATTAGGAACAACAAATAGAAATCACCGCTCTTTCCACTTTTATAAGAGAGTCACGGAAAAATTATCATTGGCCGCCACCGGGAATCGACCATAGGGTCTTCCAGGTATGCGCCGGTCATGCTACCACTGCACTACAGCGGCCTCGAATTCACCAGAGTCATACAGTATACGACAAACTGCCATAACACATGGCATGTTGCTTCTTGGAGTCCCGCACAATGCTGGGGATTCACCAAAAATGGCAAGCAGCAACTAGGAGGCGAATGAAAAATTAAACTGAGTCAAAGTTTAATTTTTACTGCCTAATATTTCTGTTAATTTCGTATTTCGTTCATTTCTTCTGTCAGTAATTTTCGTTCAAATTGATTCATCATTGTAATTCGGAGACCTACGGGACACGCAGGCGGATTTTGTCTATTACAAACTGGTTACCTGTTTCGAAAGGTCACCCTTTGGTTGGTGTTCCCCTGAGAACAGCCTAGTTTAACAGGTATTGCTCCTTTCTTACGGGTAGTTCCTGGAGAGTTAATGTTTTTGAAGCATCCCTTATATCAATTATTTTTACTTTTGTACGTCCTTTTATAATATGGTTTTAACTTCAATTTTTTCACGGGTGTCAATATATAGAAGTGATTGTCTAAATGCATGTGATATTATTATAGAACCCAACTTTGATATGTTGCTGTAGCGCTGTCTTATGGTACTTTTGTATATTTTCATTAATTCATATTTTGTGATTCTGATTTTAAATAACTTTACTATTCATATATACATATATACAATCATTGTCAACCATTATCGATCCACTTCTGGGTGAAGATATCGCCATGTTTCTTCCACAACTGCCTGTCTTGACCCTGTCTTCTCCATGTTGCTCTGGCATGCTTTCGAATTTCATTCTTCCATCTCCCATGCGGTATTCTTCTGGGTCTTTTTCTGTCCCTCGGAATCCAGCCAAAAAGGTTGGTTGTCCATCGGTGGTCCTTTCTTCTGGCGACATGTCAAGCTCATTGACATTTCAGTGATTTTACTCGGATCATGATGTCGTCCACTCTTGTCATTTTCCTTATCTATGATTTCCTGTTCTTATCTTTCCTGATTACACCAAGCACGCATCTCTCCATACTACTTTGAGTTGCCTGCATTTCTTGTATATCCTTTTTACATGAGATCTATGTATCTGTTCCGTACTAAAGAACTTGCAGAATGCACTGATCAAACATTTTTCATTTCAGACATGATGCATGCAGCTCTTAAAAATTACATTGTCACTTCCAAAAGCTTATCATCCAAGTTTTATACTCCAACTTATTTCTTCGTCAATGTTACCTTCGGTTGATATCTGCTGCCTAAGGAAAATGTGGGTAACGGTTATTTCAAGCTTTTCTCCTTAAATTGATAAATCTTTATTTCTTGTAAAAGCATTGTACATCAGTTTTGTCATCAGAAAGTTCAATTTTAATCCTCCTCCTTTACTTTAGTCAGGAAATTCTTGGATCATATTCTGCAGCGTTAAAGGGGTACTTGCAAAAATTGCTACGCCGTTAGCAAAGCGAACGTGAGTTAAATAATCTCCATTAAACTTCATACCTTTGTTTTTCCTGTTTAATGATTGAAAGACATTTAGCCATGCGGTATTAAAGAATTTGGAAGATATGGTGTCACCCTGTCTTACTCGCTTTCCAATTTTTATTTTTGCTGTATCTTAAAATAATCGCTTGCACTTGTATTTTTATAGATGTTATTAATAATACTAATGTACGCATCTTCAATACAGCAGAATTTCAATGCCATTGTAACTGCTGATAGTTTCGTAGAATCGAACGCCTTTTCATATTTAATAAAAACCATGCATAATGGGAGCAGATATCCCTTCGATTTTTTTCAATTTGTTCTCTCAGTACGTGGATATTATCTATAGTGCAGTAGCCACTGCTGAATCCAATTTGTTTTCTGGGTTGAGATATGTCCAGTGTTATTTCAAGCGATACGCTGGGATTTCAGATTTTCTCAGGTTCTTACATGACCCCACATGTAAATTCGAGTGGTGTGAGGCCGGGATATTGGGTGGCCATTATACAGGGCCACGCAGGCCAATCCAATGACCAGGTATTTGAACATCTGGCCATTAACGAACACTTGCTCCGTAGTGTGGTGGAGTTACATCCTGTTGCAAATAACATGGGAAACTGCCATCTTCATTCAGAAGAGAAGAGAACAATGTTTTCTGTAGCATTTCCATGTAGCGCTGAGCATTTAAGTTATTTAGATGGAAGTGGGTCCGATTACACGGGTGCTGCATATTCCACACCACACCGTAACCTTTACATTAGTAACGACGTTGGATGGTACTGTCCATTGAGGGTTCCTGTCACTCCAGTACCTGTGGTTCTGGCGGTGAACTTCATTACTTGCATAAAAATTGACCTCAACACTGAAAGAAATACCCTGTGCGAAAGAGAGATCCCATTCATTTTGATCTAAACCCCAGGTGTAGAACTCGAAACGTCTATCAGGCTCATCATGTGATAGTTACTGCTGCATCTAGATCTTGAACGGATGCCAGTGAGCAGTGTGAAGAATTCTTACAATGGCAGACTAGCTGAAATCACATTATGCTACGAGATGTTCTGTGCTACGTTGTGGACTCTTTGCAAAAGATGCAAAAACCATTGTTGAGGTTTCTTTGTCGGTAGCAATTTTCGGTCGGGGATAAAGGCGTAGGCGTAGCCAAGGGACGGAGGGTCCTTGTGTCCGGATCCTTCTTGAGGTAAACTTAAGCACGAATTTCAAGCGATATATATGTACCTATATTTGAGGCTTTTACCAGTGAACCAAACCCATGTACTATCACCTTATGAAATTTCTAGCTACGCCACTGTGCTAGGAACTCTCATGATGAACGCAACTACTGAGCTTCCGAATTTGAAACAAAATGGTGAAATGATTTAAAGAAACAAAACGAATGAAGCAGAATGCATATTATTGATTTTTCCTATTTCATATATGAGTGTATTACTTCCATGAAATGAGAAAATAATGCGTGTTCTTAATAACAAAAAATCGACTACTGTAATTTTTATGAGACGTTTCGGATATTCAGGTGTCCTTTTAATTTCACTTTGACCCTCTGCAAGTGAGTTTACCTGTGTCGAAAGCATTTGTCATTTTTTTTCAATTTTTGATTTTTTTTCGTTTTGGTGTTTTACCTTAATTTTCAGCTCTCGGATTAGTTTCAGTAAAAGCTGGGCCGAACAATTCCGTATTCTGGCTTTGCGAGAAAAGCTTTTTAAAATATCATTTTTTCCAGTTTTCAGAAAGTTTAGCTCTTTTTCCATTATTGAAAATTCGTCATTTCCATTTCCTTTTTTTCCTTTTTTTTTGAACGTATCACATTTCACGCAGAAAACTGTCTCTTCATTAATTGCAAGTTGAATAGCCGCCACGTTTTCTTCAAAAATACCCTTTTGGGACTTAGATTTTTTGGTTCATCAAAAGCATCATGCAGTATTTTTCTCTTCCTTTGTCTTTCACCTCTTGCAGTGACATTTTCAACGTTTGATCTCGGTAAAGTGACTGTTGGTATAGCCCACGATTTCTATACCTTTTTCATTATTAAACCAAACAGTTGTTTCATTCATACCGTCTTCGTAATCACTATTTAAAAGGTGCTCTTTGCAAATCTTGTCATTTTTCTCATAAAAAGAATCCGCTCTCTAACACCTCTTAATCCCGTCTAAGCTGCGAAACATTGTGCTTCGCCCTTTCGTATTCTTGCTGGTTTTTCGCCGCGTAGCAAAAGCGTAGGAAGCCATTGTACGAAAATATGTACTGAAGAAATTAAATAAATAAATCGATGATAGAAATAAAACCAAACACACAGCAATAACTAAAGCGCATGCAACAAACGTGTGTTAACAGCATCCACTGAGAGCTTTACATCGCGCGCTGACAAGTGACATGCATCCACGTGACGTGACTGAGCGGCGCAGGGGAGGACCACTTCAACGACCAGAAACAGAAAGCGATGCGCCAGCCCTTGTTACTAAGACCTGAGGGTAAATAGGCGATATCACTGCCCCCGGCTAGATTAGGTGACCTCCGTGAAGCTGTAACTTCCAGACACTGGGTATCAAATGAGGAAGAGGAATGCACCAGTATGAAAGGAGCAGCGTTGGTTAGTTCAAGAATTTTTGTGGCTCCTTAGCTCAAGGATTTTTGTGGCTGCTTGGTCTGTTGGACGTTTCTGATTTTTTGTTTGAGTGATGTTCGGGAAGGTTTAGCGGATAACCCCATGAAGCCGGACTACGAAGTGTTCGCAACAAGACCACGCGGTCCAGCGTCGGAAAGCGGATTTTCCCCTCCGATAAGGAAAGGGAGACTTACGGTGACGTATGTTGGGCAAGTGGAACCTACGCCGTTCAACGAAAAGTCTCCTCGGTGCCGAGAAACATAGCAAGTTTCTGGAATCTTGTGCTGTTCAGAAATCAGGAGGTCTATCGGAGGTTATTTTCATAAACAGTTAAACTTTCGTTTATGTTACTACAAAAACTTGTCATTGGCGTTCTCTGCTTCACTTGTATGCCACAGCTCAACCAGCTAGATGACGGTTGAAACTCAGCGTTTAAGGAAAGTCCTGCCACACGTAGAAATAATCAACATCGGGACCGTTGGGGTTATGAAATTGTTGGGCCCAGACTTAGACCAACCCAAAGGGTTTCGACACACATCAAGTATTCAAACACTATATTTTCGAAAATAAATTTCCCAAATATTTGATGATACAAAGTTAGTTTAAATGTTTTAAACTATATATTCAAGTACATACCCATGAAATTCCGACATTGTTTAAGAATGTAAGTTATAAAAAAAGGGACAAAGTATTTCGAAGAAGATATTCCAATCTAGAAAATATTTCGTGAGGTTTCACAATGATTATAATTTTTGTGAAAAACAATGAGATTTTTTTAGCGAAAGGATATTAGGAAATCAAGAGCAATATCACGGATTTTTCTAAATCGTCATGTATGACGTTCATTTTTAGAGTTCTTGTGTGTTGTGAACAAAATTAGGGATATATTGACTCTAATCTAAATCTGAGCTCTTAAATTGTACTGCTGTCTCTAAAAAAAAAACTGTGTGTGTTATTGCAAAAATACGCTGTGACAATGAAAGTAATTTTGTCAATTGCACTTCACTAGGGCAAAGAGAAAATAATCGCCCACACAAGAACTTAAACAGACAGTCAGTCCTCATTTACTAAAACCAAATTGAGCTAAAACAGGAAGTCGTTGGTAGCATCATTTGTTTCTAAAGAAGATTTTGCGCAGAAGAAGAAATATTACATAACTATATGCATTAAAGTATAAAACTCACCCAAGGATAAATGCAGAAATATCACGAATAAAAATATTATTGCTTTATATTAATTAGCTTCGAAGGAATTAGAGCGATGTACCTTAGCAATTCAATCCTTCGCGAACTGTTCTAAAAAAGTTTTAGACAAACACATTTTTGGGTGAAATTCTTATTAAACATTTGGAATGGTGCAGTTGAAAATTAAAAAAATATGATATATAAATTTATTATCAGTGGAAGGATTACTTTTGTGCTATTAGATGAAAAGTTATAGAAAGGCATTTGAAAAACGTGTCGTAAAAGACTTGTAAATAATGACTTCCTACGTTGTTTCATTAGGTGACTTACGGTGAAGTTAATCAACGTTTAGCGGCACACTTAAGTGTACGTAGCAAATCATGAAAACTGGGAAGAATCATCCTATGAATCATGTTATATCATCCATTCTGTCTATTGTCCCGTTCGTACTTGTAGCATGATCTATTGGCTCTCTCATGGCGTCGAATATCCAACCCAATGGGAGAGGATGTATGATATGCAACATGTTTCCCTGGCATGACCTGCGAACGAAAACACTGATCTGCAATTTTACAACTTTTTTCTGTTGTTTTCAAGTAAATAGGTGTACCTGAATGGAATTTTTGGGCAGATTCTGAAAATGACTTTCAAAATTCCGTATCACGTAAGGTTTTTTTAACAAATGACGGAAATGTGAAAATTTAAAAAACCGTTAATTTTTAGTGTCATTATTATGGCAACGTTTGTAACGTGTGAAAATGTTCTCTGGAGGGGCGTAACGATTGTTTAAGGAATAGATAAACATAAATACGTATTAAAAAGCAAACATATCTAACATTCGCCACTGGTCTCCCCTTCAAACTTAATCTTTTTGGATTGTCTTCGGTGTGCGTCCGTACAGTCTCTGTTCAACATCCAACAATAGTCAGCCATCATATGTACAGTCCACTTTCCTTGTTATCCCTTTTCCATCACTTTAATATCCTGATGGAAGCGCTCGCCATGTTCTTACGAAAAATCACCAAGATTGTTAGGAAAGTAATTTAGAAGAGCATGAAGAAAGTGAACTTTGACGCTCATGTTGCAACCAAACAGTTCATAGGATTCCAGCATGTCCTCGACTAAAGTGGTGTAATTTGAAGCCTTCGTGTTCCCCAAAAAGTTGTGTACCACATTTCTGAATGCATTCCATGCTCGCAATGCACACTCACTCATGGTTTCCTGGAATATGTTGTCTGTTATTAATTTTCGTATTTGAGGGCCTATGAAAATGCCAGCTTTAATTTTTTCAGACGTGATTGATGGAAACATACCACCAAGATAATGAAAGCATTTACTGTCCCTGCTTAAAGCTGTCACGAATTGCTTCATTAAGCCAAGTTTGATGTGTAAAGGTGGAAACAGTATTTTCGAGGGATCAACCAGTGGAAGTGAAACAATGTTTTTTTGGCAAGGTGTGAATGTACTTCTGACTGGCCACTGCTGCGGAACCCAATGTTCCGTCCTTGCTCTGGAGTCCCATTTACACAAAAAGCAAGGAAATTTGGTGTAACCTGCTTGTTGGCCTAGCAATATTCTAATCATTTTGAAATCCCCGCACAAAGACCATTCATGAAACTTGTACTGCACACTTTCCAGCCGTAATTTAAGGTTCTCGTATGTCTCTTTCAAAGTCACAGAATGTGCTACTGGAATGGATGGATGGATGTTAGTATTCTGTAATGAAACACCTTTTAAACTGGATTTGCTGGCATCTATGAACCACCTCCACTGTCCTTAATTGTAATTATTGTTGAAGTATTTCATGACTGCCGGAATGTCTCGACAATATACCAAACCGCCTTCCTCAGCAAAAAACGGAACCAATTCTGCTTTTCGGTGTCTGTACCAGGAGAATCTCGTATTAGGACACAGCAAATTCTTTTCCTGAAGTCGTGATCCTGAAAGCTCTGCTGCGTTTTTCGGTAAATTCAGATCTCGAACCAAATCATTCAGTTCATGCTGGCTAAATGGCACAGGGGTTTCATCCTCCATGCTGTCCGGTTGGTACATCTCATCACTTGTATAACCGTCTGAATCGGTGTATGCTTGGGCTTGATGTTGGACGGGGATGGCACAGGGATGGATTCACTATGGGGCACTGGTCTTATGGCAGGTGGGATATTGGGAAACACAATGTTACGCTTACTGGTTCTGGTATGGCCCACGATATTCACTGTGCAGACGTAGCAGTCGTCACTGTGATGTTTTGGCTCACGCCACACCATGGGTACACCGAACGGCATTGATGCCCTTTTTCACTTTTCCAGTTCCTCAACCCCTCCACACATGCAAGGCACACATTGTGAGGAGACCAAACTTTGTCCTGATCTACTAGTTTAATGCCGAAGTATTGAAAATAAGCATTTTTTCACGAAAGGTGTAATATTTTGCCTCTGTTTTTTTTCTGTCGTAAAACAGCCACATATGTAGCAAAATATGTCTGGATGATTTACACAACCACGTGAAGTCATTGCACACGCCACAAAGAAACAACCGAACGGGACCAGTCCCTTCTTTGCACTGACTAGTGTAACACGATCTGCCCCGAATGGCGCCACATGTGACTAATAGAAAGAAGTTAACAGTGGTGTGAGGTATGAGCCATACTGCCGTGCCAAGAAAACATTCTCTCATATTCCGCCTTTGTGAGTGGCGCAAATCATGACGTCATACAGATAAAACAGTTGCATTTCCATTATCAGCTATATATATATGTTTATCTATTCCTTAAACAATCATTCCGCCCCACCAGAGAACACTTTCACACGTTACAAACGTTGCCATATAACAATGTCATTAAAAATAACGTTTTTTTTAATTTTCACATTTCCGTCATTTGTGAAAAAACTTGACGTGATACGGAATGTTAAAGGTCATTATCGGAATCTGCGCAAGAAATCCATTCAGATAAACCTATTCATTTCAAAAATACAAAACCTTGCATATTACTGTAATGAATGTGAAGCACGTTGTGTACATGGTTGTTAGCACAGAGTGCTAACGTCCAGTATAAATTCCAACTTTTGTTCCTCATTCCATGGATAGATGACTTCATATAAAAGGATCGTGTAGTAATATTTCCACGAAGTGCCAATATGAGGTACCTCGAATGACCTTTGCTCCAGTCCTCTAACAGCAGAAGAGCTGGTATACCTGATGCTCGATGATGTGCCTCCCTGTGGCTGACGCAACTGGCACAAAATCATCGGCATAGTCCTAGATGTCTGCTTTCTCGTCCAAGTCTAGGGTGAGGGCGGAATATGCGATTAAATTCCACATGAAGTCAAAAGCAGTTGAATAAACGTGTGTTATACTTAGCTCGTAGTAAATGGTTCTTTATCGACCTTGTTTTTTGCAGTAACCTGAAGATTTAATATTAAAATGTACTCCCGCAGACACAGATAAACAGAAGCGAGGAGGAAGAATGTTTGAAGACATTTGCTCAAAATTTTCTGCAGAATTTGAAACAGCCCATAGTAATGTTTTCCTATTCCTGCATTACATAAAACGCATTGATTGACATTGATTTAAATTTTGTAATATGTGTTTATAAAAAATGATTCTGAAGAGTTTACTGATTTTACATTTCCATCCAACATGCAAAACTTTGTTTTTGTTCATGATGATGAACCAAATTTTAATACGCTAGAAGTTTGAACAAATTATAAGTCTTCAAAGTGCCAGATTTGATTATTTAACTGATTCTTCATTTGCTAATCCTAACGGAAAAATTAGCTGACACTTACGTCTGTTTTGGAAAGGGGTCTACAAACCCATTTTTTAAAATGCTCATAGTATTTTGGAGGCAGGAGCACTAACCTAGAGCTTCAGACAGGGAAGGAACACGAAATTAAATCTTAGTATCAAAGCCGTTTGGCGACTAAGCACTGCTTCTAATGGGGAACAGGAAATATTTTCCCAAATAGAGGCATGCACACGACAAGCACACGACAAGCACACAGCAGCAGTTGAATCAACACCAGGAGCTACCCATCGCACATTGGAGTCCGGAAAGGGATGCAAATAATTTGCGAAAACTCAAACGGAGTGCAAAACGAACTGCATTTCAAACTATGTCGCTATACCGATTATTGTGGTACATCAACTACACACTCATGATTTCAAAATTGACGTTCTTTGTAACCCCTGTTAGAAAACTGCGAGCAGACCAAAAGTGTAACTGTTGGTGCTCAGATCCAACCCTCCATTTTACTTCATTGCAGGAAACTAATCTCATCTTAGGGTAAATCCAAACTATGTTTTCTAATCTGATCAAGGTTTAAGATTGTACACTTGGGTATTTACCCAAGTAGTTGAATTTTAGAAGTGTTCATTTAGTTTCCACGTATATGTTCTATATAAAAAGTTATTACTACTTAAGGTGGCGTTGAAGTATGCTCAAATCTACCTCACTTTAAAATAAATATAAACACTAGAATCATTCAATTCAGGTATCCTGTAAAGCACCAATTTAAATAATGCTATTTTAGTAATGTAGTGTTTCGATATGTCACGTATCAATCAGTGTTCCTTCCTTATTCTGGTTGCTGACACACGTATTACATGTTATTACTCTTCATTGGTTTTTAATTAGGATGTAGAAATATTTTACTTCGGAAAATATAAGAAATACGGCAAAAAGGTCGCAAAAATTTATAATAAATGTCTTTAGTGAGTTTTTTTATAGTAAATTTTGACTTTTTCACACTTGGGAGTGTGAAGTACCATGTTCAGTAATACATTTTTTTGAGCTGGAAATATTTACTTCTTCATTGGCATTATCCTCAAGCACATAAAAAATGTGATGGCGGATATTTACTTCTTCATTGGCATTATCCTCAAGCACATAAAAAATGTGATGGCGGATATTTACGTTATTTTTAATTACAATGGCATAAAAACATTTTGCACTGGATTCGTTGTTTACAATTCTATGTGGCGATACTATGTAAGGCTTTTATAATCTATTGGTCTCAATGTCCCATCGTATGACTACGATTATCGGGAAGAAAGGTAGTCCTACCAGTTACTAGGTTGGTATCCTGTGATTTCTGTCCACACAGTGTATATGCAATTTCAAAATTACAGAATTTTTACCCATTTTTAGAAAAGAAATGGCATTTAAGTTTTGTGTCGAACAAAATGTACGTGCAGCTCGCCTAATTGGTCATGAGCTTATTAACATAAAAAATTGTCTAACTGAATTTTTTCAAACACCGCAATTTAGAGTGGCACTATAAGTATAAAGTTTGATGTCACTGGATCATAAATATGAAAAATGAACGTCATTTCAGTGCTTTTATCTTGTTAATACTTCTAAACAAAACTTTTATTTGTTTATAGTAAAAGTACAAAACTGATAAAATCTGACGATTTCCAAAAAATAACAAGTCATCTAATTTTCCGGAGTGCTCTATTATTGTATTCTCATCAAATATTATCCATCAAATAAGTGCGTTTAAAACTAATGTGCGTAGAATCGCTGTGGTTGACAGTCCTGATATTAGCTCATTTTTCAGCTTTTTTTAAAGATGTTATTTTTAGTAAACTAATGCACGCCCACTCCCATGTTGTGTCATTTGCATTAAAATGCGAATGAGAATGTATTCTCCGGATCAATGTGGGAGCGATTTAAATTGTGTGCGATAGAAATTCAAATATATATTGGATAATTTTTGTTTTTATACTTTTTCACTTCAGCACTAGGATTGTATTTTACACCGAAGTGTAGCTTTGATTCATTACCACTTTTTAACTTGAATTTCTTTTTATAATATGTATATAAATTATTTTTTTAATTCTCTTATTAAAAATTGTTGATTTCATCGAAGGAGTTTAAACTCTCCTGAATTCTCATTCATAGGCGGTTTTCATTGACATTCCTCTAATTTCATAATAGCATTGACATCCATGCTTTGGAACTTTACGCAATTGTTCACCCCCAATATAAAAGAAAAATAATTATGTTTATCCGAATAAAATTTTCTTACGCGATTGCTCACCACCGCTATAAAGGGGAAATAATTTTGTTGATTCCAGTAAAATTTTCTTTCTTAAATGTTAGTACATTTATTTGTAATCACTTTGCATTCCACTCGTGCCTTTGAGTATTTAATATAGTTTTGCTGGTGTTGTTTATAAACGGTCACGCGATTAAGCTTTCTGCAAACAAAAATCGTATTCGTAAAAACGTTTTGCAACGGAATAGAGGTGATTACGTCTATAATTCTTCGTTCAAGTTGAATTTCGGTGTTCTGTTTTTTTCTAGTTAGATAGATGGTACCAAAAATCAGTCTTTATGTTCCCTTCATTTCGTATTAAAAATCGGAGAAATTTAATATGCATTCTATTTAGAAAATGTACTCGACAAGTTGTCTTAAGTTTTAGTTTCGCGCAATCCGCTGGCTTTGTACTATTAGTTACGAATTCACTTTCTGAACAACTGAAAAAATACGGCTAAGCATTTTGAATAATGCTTTCCTTTCGCAATCGTCCATTTCATACATAACATTCCGAAAAATAACTTCTATATGGAACACGTTTTTATCATACACTAATTGTTGCCTTTTGCTGTGGGATATTCTTGCTACATGACGGAAAATGCAATAGTTTTATTGACAGATTTCGCATCGTCTAGCTTCATGAATAACGAATTAAATGTCTTAATTCTGTGTATTGTTTGCTTAATACATTTCATATTATGTTGAGCTTATCGAGTTTTCTCGGGCATTACGATGCATTTGAAAATACAAATGAATTTCTAGCTAATTTAAAATTTATTTTTCCTGTGCGAGGATTGCTGATTCTCTCAGCACGGATACTCATTCCTTTTCTGAATAACATCACTGTTGAAGTACTCCTTTGCTCGCGTTGGAAGATTCACGAGAGCTATTTCTTAATAATTTGTATGAAGTATGGCATGGTCGGAATCCGAGTAAATCATTAATTTTGTATTCGTTCATTTACCAGTTTTCACAGCTGTTGGATACTACAACTGCAGTTGCTTGCAAAATCTGTTTCATTTCATCTATTGGTATTATACGAATTTTGGTTCACTCTTTAGTCTAATTAACGTTCCTAATATAAAAACCCTTTCTTGTTTATCGGCAAAAATAGAAAAAAGAATAGCACATTAAATGTATTCTGGGTATTGGTTCCTATTTGAGTTACAGAGGATCATTCTATTTCTTTCGAGTTTCTAATGATATGTGGATCTCAAATAAATTCTACTCATGAATAGTCCCAAACTGCGCCCATTACACTAACTTGTCTTACTTATGGTTACATCTACTGCATTGTATTTAGTTCTGCATTGAGGGACTGACCCGGAATGTTCGCAGTCTGGAAGTCTAAAAAGATTGAATGGGCATTCCTTCAAGCAATTCTTAAACACTTGTAGTTAAGACACTAGAAACCACAATCAAAGTTTTTGCGATATAAATAAATTTGAACGCGAACAGAAATTAATGTGTAAATCTATCAAAGACTAAATGGATAGCCTAACAACTACAAACGATGGGCAGATAATTTAATTTTATGTTCAAATAAACTTTAATTTCCTACGTTTAACAAATAAACATAAGACAAAAAAATACTAAAAATACAAAATCACTTCGTCGGATTGTATCAATAAAATTTTAATTTATTATAGACTTTTTATGTCTTGTGTAAGAAATGGTATCCAAAGAAATCAAAATTAATTAACTATTGGCTTTTTGATCCTAAAAATAATCGGCATTCTTTATTATAAAGCTTCCAGTACAAAGCTGTTAGATGTTTTCTGAAACTTTCCGGAGTCGCATTCTGTTTCTTTTCATTCAGTGATTTTTTTGCCACTTGCTTAACTATGTAGAAGCGGTTTGTTAAGTTTCAATTTTTTTTCGGAAAAATAGCTGTACCATTTTGAAAAATCACCAAATGAAATTCATAAATACTTACTGCATCTCTAAGTTTTTAAATATGTATTTCAACAGATTAACTACTCTAAAGAATACAATATAACATGGCAAAATTAATAAAGGGGGAAAACTGGCTCTGTTGTTTTTCTGGCACTATTTAGTAGCGATTTGAAAATAATTTTATAACACATGACATCGCACCTTGTATCCAAGGAAAGCATTTGAGGAGTGTAATTATCAATTTAAGCGGCTGGAACGAATTAAATCGGGGTTAACAAAATGACCTGAACTCAACTCAAAAAATATATTCGCTGTCTAAGAAGTAGGACGAACGCGACTGGAGCGAATTCATTCAGATTACGTTGAATGGTCCTAGAGCTGTTCGTAGATACGTTCATTACTAGAGCATTGAAAAAGTTGCGTTCTCCCTTAGATTTGTTATTCAGATTGGTCATTGAGGCTTGTAATTGACATGATAAAGGACTATGGCAATAAAGCCAGGTTTAAGGAAGGAAAGAGAAGACATTTGAGTTTGTTTTTCACCCATTTGTATGATGTTCGTGTCAGCGAGGCTAGTCCTTCCTTATGTTTTAGGTCATTTAACCGGCAATATAGGACTAGAAGTGAGGGCCTATCACCTATAATGGGTTCATTTTCGTTGATGATGTGATGAGAGGGGGAAAATATAAATAATTTTCACTTAGCTTTCCTAAAATTCGGTCGCTATATGAACACTTATGTTTGGAGGGACAAACGTCTTGGGCACCTTTTATTTCAAGCACAGTACATCGGACGCTTAAAGGGTTAACAGATTTAAAGATGTACACTTAACCAAAACTTTTGAAGTCACACACGTTTCTATAGGTTGAATGATGTGATAGATGAACCTCAAACAACGGCAAAGATATACATATAGACGAGATCACTTGAATAGAATAAACAGTTAGAAAAAAAGTGACGACAAAGAACACTTGGTAACTTAGCGCCCGATAAGAAAGTGACACGCTGCCGTGTCACTTTCCTATCGGGCGCTCTAGCACAAATCTCTCAGTTTCCTGTTTCTAAGAGCTGTTTAAGACCTGGGGTCCGACACTTCCTTCCTAAAATTTCTCTAAATTTGATCCTTATTGTATATACTTTATATTTCGCTTATCTTCTTAACTTGAAAGTAAAATAAGAATGTTATATCGTTTCACACATGGCATACTTATTTTCAGAAAGCTATTATTTTCTCTCTCTCTCTCTCTTTCTTTGCTGCAGGCCCTCTTTTGAGGCACTTCTCACACAAAGTGCGTTAAGCTAAAAAATATCCCCTTCCTCATTCCTTAATGTACATTTCAAAGTTATCTCTGAACTACAAACTAGAATCTATTTCTTAGTGAGAGCGGCTTCTTTCGTACTAATGATAAGCAAAATATAGTTTTTAATTTTTATGGGTGTACATTATAAAATCAGAATATCAGAATTCTATAATTTACCTTTAAGCGGCCAATGTACTTGTAACTGAACCAAATGGAACCAAAGTTTTCTGTGCTCTTTAAACAGAAAGAGTCTACTAGCTGCTGGGTCCAACAAGATCTACGGCAACACAATTATTTTTCACATTTATTTCAGCAGAACTCCGTATGAAATTATGGCCTGTAGTAAGCGTGTCTTTTAGTCCCTTATTTTCTGTTCTATGACGAAAGCATGGTAGCGAAGAGCTCTTCCACACTGCCCCCGATATCATACGACTGGTTAGAGACAAGTGACAAACATTTCCTCTCCATTCGTAATTCTTAGGTACATCGACATTGTTAGAATCTTTTCAGCAAGTAACTAGTCAGAAAGCAATAGTGTCAGTCAGCACACTGAATGACCATTTCGAGTAACAAACCTGAAGGAAAGCAACGTATTCTGATGAGCTGGTTGGTTTGTTTCAGACGTGTTTCTTCCACCCTATATATTGTGAATATATTCGTTCCATCTGATATCAGCGTATTTTGATAACCCTAGGTAATTCGTTCTAGCTGATTAAATGTTTAATTGATATACACATAAGTGGGGCAGAGTTTGTCCTAAAGTAACCAGAAGCAATAAAGCAAACCGTTAAGCGCTGTAACACATATCTGTCGGCTTGATGGAGTCTCGAAGTTGCTGAACAAAATAAAATATTTTAATTAGATATATCTTATTTGGAAGTATTTAATGAACATTTAAATTCAAAAAAACATTACTTTTTCTCATATCTGTCGGCTTGATGGAGTCTCGAAGTTGCTGAACAAAATAAAATATTTTAATTAGATATATCTTATTTGGAAGTATTTAATGAACATTTAAATTCAAAAAAACATTACTTTTTCTAATTTCGAATGTTCTGAATTTTACAATTCTGAACATTCGAAATAGTGTAAAGATAAAAGTGGCTATTTTAAAGGCAATAATATGAAAAATGTGTATTTAACTAATAATTCCGAACAATTTGAGCCATACCATTTCTGTTACGCGTAAGGGCACTGCAGCGATATGAGCAACGTACCATCAGTTGAGTTATATCACTTTCATTCAGGAAATAGATTGCACTTTCCGTATACTGGAAAGAAAGAACCACTGAGGTTATTGACACAGAGAAGCGCCTGAAGCGACGTACAGCAAAATTTCAATTTGTCGTTGTAATTTGCAAAATCTGCGAAGCTATATCGCGTTATCTTCCAGAAAACCATTTTCCTTAAAGGAATGTAAAAAATCTTACTTCTGCCCAAAAATATTTTTTCAGCAAATGAAATAATAATTTTGTGTTCGGTTTCGTGAGAACGACGTACTCCTTAAGTCTGGCAATATAGTGTCATGTTTTTTGCTAATCTCGCCTTTTGGCAAAAGCTAGTGTTTTATATTTTCACTGTGGCGTCCGGCCGTCTGTATGTGTAAATCATGGCCCATGTATTAGTCATTTCTGAAAAAAAAATCTCATTCCGAAGTGTAGAGTACGAATGATAATGCGCACCTAAATAGTTGGTTTGAAAATAAATTTTATTCCCACTAAGTGTTTCAAAATGTTAAATTGAAATAATTGTGCTTTTTTTTTTTATCGTATAATACAATTTTCAAAGATTTTCCTCCCCCTATCAGCGAAAGGAAAATATGGGCTAGATATGTTTAGTAAAAACACCAATAAATGAATGTATAAAAATGTATCTCTTAATTTTGAGAAATTATATCATTGTTCAACATTCCAAGCGAGACTTGGAGTGCCTGTAATTCGTTACCTCATTGGTGCGAGCTCAAGCGGCCCTGACGAATCAGCTAACCGATTGACGAGTGTTGGGAAAAAATCAATGTACTTGATTTTTTCTGCCAGACAGACAGGTTCCGATTCATGAGGAGTCAAAACATTTCCTTTGGAATATACATCAGAGTAACGATTCAGGTAATATCTCTGAAGTTGCATTTAAGGGCTAGCTAAAGTAATAACGTCTTGAAGAATGACACAGAGTTCATGTGTTGTCATCTAGCAGCTCGGCGGACAGATGGCGGCATGTCAGCGCACGCGCGGTGTTGCGGCATATTTTGTGAAATTTACTTTCATATTACACTACTCTAGAGATCCTGTATTTCGCTTTAACAATTCAATACAGGGATGGTTATTCAACAGTTAATGTGGTTAGATTACGATTATTTCCCAGTCTGGAGTAAAATGACACCCTGCACGTGCTCTGTTGAACATGCGATATCCACAGGAAACTAATGTTCGCTAAATGTGTTAGGAGACTGTTAGAAAGGATTGCAGGTATACGTAAAACTATTTTTATTTTAGTTCACATGTATTGCTGCACTTCTATGTTATGTCGTGTCTTGCACTAAACTAATAGTATGGGGTAAAGCCCTTTAGGGGCAAGCATGTGTTTAACGTAACAAATATGTGAAACATATTGTTTTTATCGTTATAGATACGGTGAAGAAGAAACCATCCTTGGGCAGTATGCCCTGGTAACATTTTTGACACGTATGTAGAGAGCACATGATGCAAATACAGGGTGTTCCACTCGCTACCGAGCCCGTCATTTCTTTAATAGTATTAACACCAATTAGGAAATTGCAAAGAAATCTGAAGTCGACTTACCTCATTTCGTGCGAAATCTGACGACATAACATATGCTGTTGTGACCGAAATCAGAACACAAAAATAGCCTTTCAAACTTGAAATGAGAAAGCGATTCTCTTCATCCGCGCGTCAAATACTAAATAAAGTTTTAGTTTTTTTCTGATTATATTGGATGTGCTTTCAATATAAACCGGTGAATAGCGTCCTAAATTATTTCGTCGGAAAAAATTAAAGTGTGTGGGAAAAGTGTGACATACATTTTTTTAAGCATGCAAAATAATGGGGAAAGATGCAAACACATAGTATTTGTAGAAAACAGGAAATAATTTTGCCAAAGTATTTACCTGGGAGTACGGAGGGTTGGAAGAGTACGTGCGGTAGGCCTAGGACGACAGAGCGGAGACGGGATCAAGATGTTGTCCGATGAATGAAAGATTTGTCGAAATAGGCAGGTAACAGGCGGAAGAATACAACAGGAAGCGGTTGAGCAGTACGTAGTCATAGAAGCGTCTTGTAGGAATACGCGGGGGAAGGATGTCGGCTTTATGCAGCATTGTAAGCGGTGTTAGTAGCTTTTTCAACAGTTAGTGTGTCTTTCTAAAGTCGTGAGTCTCCCTACTTATTTTCAGATTTCGTCAGTGCTTAAAATTTGGTAAATGTGTGGATTACGTCCTAAATTATTTCGCAGGAAAATTATTAGTACCTGGAAAAAGTGCGACGTACAGATTGTAGGGTACGCCAAATAGTAGAAAATGTTGCAGAAATTTCATCTTTTAAATGTGTTTTAAATATTTTTATCTTAATATTTACGTGAAAGTGTGATGCTGTGAAGAGACGCTGTAGTAGGCCTAACGCATCGCTACCGCGATGATGCTTTGCTCCTTAAAAGGAAGGTTCATTGCTGTACCGAAATGATGCGCGGAAGAGTAAAAGAGAAAGTGGTTTCGTTGTTGGCATGAGAGCGATGAAATGTTGTAGTGATACGCTACAAATAAGAGGTCCAGACTATCTATCCTTTATTTTGTTGTACCTTGTACGTTGATGGCAAGAAAAACCGGAAAGAACCTCTTTGATTTGTAAAACATACGTACCAGTGAGATAGAAACTGACCTGCGAAGAAAGTATTAACAGGAGAACCAAAAGTACAGTGGCAGAGCTAATCAGCTATGAATGGAAGCCGTTCAAAGCAGAACCGAAGATTTTACTTCCCCAATTTCCTGTACAACATAGAAAGGCATATTCGTACTTTTCATTTGGAATCATCGAATCACGTGTGAAAGAACAAAAAATTTCTCAACATCTTCTTTAAAAACAAGGACAAAACATGAAGGAAATAAATTCTGTATCGTATGAGTACATGATGCTTCGCTTCCCGTCAAGAACGTACGCGGCTGCACTTGTAGTCATCCGCGCCTGAATTACACGCCACAGCAAATATACCTTTCAACGCAGCACAGCTTGACATCGTTGCGGTGGCGATTCGTTAGGCCTCCCTCTGCGTCTCCTCACAGCATCGCACTTACACGTAAATATTACGATAAAAATATTTAAGAGACGTTTGTTACATGAAATTTCTGCACCATTTGCCATCAATTTCCCTACTCTAAAATCTGTACGTCGCACTTTTTCCAGTTATTGATATTTTTCCGATCTAAATAATAATTTAGAACGCTGATCTACACATGTACGCCTTACCAATGTGATGTATGTTGCAAGGAATTTCCTCAGAAAGTGTCCTGAAGTCAGCGTTGACTTGAAGTTTTTGTTATACTAATTTTCAAATCACACCCTACTTTCAGAAATAGAAACCGAATTCAGGATAAAAACTTATCCTGTGCTTCACGACAAATTTGTAAACACAAGACCAGTAACACTACCAGCTTTTTGCAGTAATTCAATTAGAAAACTCATCTCGTAGTAGATTTGAAACGTACCTGCGTTTTCCAAAAGGCACAAATATTACAATTGATAAGTTAGTCTAATTAGGTGCAATTGTTTTTTTTTATCGCCACGGACATAGATCAGCAGCTATCTTTAGTAACGTGCAAGTACACAATATGATACAACGAACGGTACCGCCATCTGGTGACAAATAAATGCTTAAGGGGCGGCGCAGTTTCAGGAAGGGAGAATCTGAATGGGCAGGTCATTTCTATATAAGCTGATCTTGGTTTCAACCTAACACGAAAGTGTAAGAACAGGTATCGTAGTTAAGATATCTTTTTAAATTCTTTATTTTGTTATTAAGTGGTATTTTCTTTTCACTTAAAATCCACAGAAAATGCACGTTATATTCGTTGAACTAAATATACACTCATGTCCAAAACTAAGGTCACGAACATTTTTTTACGATTCAAAGTAGCATCCAATAAAATATTGAAAACTCTTTTTATATATATTTTCATCTGATCGGAATCTAGTGTAAGCACCTGCTGTTTGTGAAACGGCTAACAAGGATAGTTTACGGAATTTGCGAATTTCGTCTTCAGAGTTAGATTTCTTGCAAGAAAAATCAAAATATTGATTGATTTCAGTTGGAAAGTGAGCTCGGAATCATTTAGACGATAGACTGAGGTGGAGAACCATCGGCTGGCTTGAAGCTGGCCAATTTCAAACGGAGGACGCTCGATTGTTACACGTATCACAAAAAGAAGTATTCAGGTTATGGCACTCATTCTGAACAACGGATACCATCACCAGCAGGCCCAGCCCAGTCCGTAAAAAAGCCACAACGTCGCGGAGGATCGATACGTGGTATTATCTGCCAAACGCTTTATACGGATGATGGCTAAAGACCTCTCTGAGGACCTGACTGGTGCGACTAGAACAACAATTTCGAGGCAAATCTTATACAGACTCATAGCAAAGAAGGCCATTTACGCCCTGCGACGAGTGGTGTATATCCCCCTCACCAGATCCCTGAAGAGATTTTGTCTTTCGTGAAGCAAACACATCTTTCTTGGAAGCAGCAAGATTGGGGTCGTGTACTTTTCTGTGATGAGTAGAGATTCAGTACACAAAGTGATTCTCGATAAGTCTTCGTCTAAAGACAGCGTAGAGGCCGCTATCATCCCTCCAACATAAGGGGAATCGACCACTTTGGTGGAAGTGGTATCCGTGTGTGGACACGCATCATGTTTGACGGCCGTACATCACTGCACGTCTTCGATGGGGTTACTGCGACCGCACAGCGCTATAGGGATGAGGTCCTTAAACTTTATGTGAGGCTTTTCCGTGGAGCTGTCGGACCGCAATTCATTTTTATGGACGATAAAGAGAAACCACACAGAGCTCAGCTCATTTTCTGAAGGAGAGGATAGTCGCCGTATGGTGCACCCATCGTCGCCGGACCTAAATCTTATAGAGCATGTATGGGATGCTCTCGGAAGAGCCATTTCACGACGTCAACACTCACCCGGGATCCTCCAGGCGTTAAAACTCCTTCTTTCAGAAGAATGGAATTTGTTGCCACAAACTGTTATCAACAACCTCATTTACATTATGAGGGCTCGTTGTGCGTCTTGTAAAGTTGTGGAAGGTGGCCACTCTGCCTACTAGATGGAGTGTTCTTGAGATATGTTGCATCATCTTTGGACCGTTTTGGTCTACATTGCATATTGCATGCAATTTACCTTCTCTTCATGTTTTATGTTGCTATTGCATCTCTTATAGTATGAAGCATCTATGTACCAAATTTAATTGCAATGAACTATTTAGTTTTCAGGGTATCACATAATATGTGTTAGTGAACTAAATTTTGGAGATCAGTGAACATTCCGAAAGAACCTCATCTTAGAAATCAGCGTCTTGGTCTATACAATCGAATTAAATGTATTAATGAAAGTTCTCAATTCATGAGATATCTTGTGTTACGTATTCTCGAACACGTTATATTTAAGGATAAAATGTTAACTACGGTATTTAACTAATATCACAGATCCGTATATATGACTTGCGGATCAAAATAAATATGAAATTTACTGTTTCCGCAAGAAAACAAATCTCTGATTAGCTGTGTTTAGATTTCAGAAAATCTGAGTAGCAAATTCAACAATTATTATGTAGAAAATAAAACGTGTATATACATATCGTTACTGAAGGCATCGACTTGAAAAACATTTTTACGTATTATGAAATATATTTAGGAACGATTTTTTTTGTCTAAAAACGATGCATCGGTAATGCAGTTTGAGAAATTTCGTGCTTTACTAAATACTAAAGTCTTTATTCTAACGATGATACTCTGAGTCATAAAAATTCAATTTCAGTTCACTCAATGTTAAAAGTAACTATAATTAACATATTATAAGAATAGTTATTAAAACGAAAACCTTTGCTTTGGATTTTAATAAATATGATCTATTGCATTATTTATTCAAACTTGCATTTGGAGTGTAGTATCAAGATGGCATAATTGTTTATTTTTCTTGTTTCATATGGACACACATTTTTACAAGTTCTGCAGTTTCTTAAAGTTATGTAAGACCATATCAAGAGCCACTCCTTCGATATTTAATAGAGTGAATCCTCCGTTGGAACATTAAAATGTGAACAAATTGTTGAATTTGCATTTGTAAAGAGATATAAATAAATTGAAAATTAAGAGTGCAGATGAATAGGAAAAAAAGAGGTAATTTCTAAAATCAATGGAATTCTAGAAAAATCGATTTCACTGCTACAATAGCTATAATATTTTTACACTAATTCCTAGATAAGAGATCTTTTAGAGTTTTCAAAGTTTATAGTAGGTGCTTTTCAATTTTATTGATTTACTTATCCTTCCTTTTTTTATTGTTATTTTACCAGGAGAGTTTACATCTCCAATTTTAATTCCCACGGAGCGGTTTGAAAACCTCAAAATCGATTTTGCGATGGAAAGTGTTCAGTGTAAGTGGTATAACAGATTCTTTTAGTACGGATGCGGATTATTGCAATAGAATATCTGCATATGTAACTGCACGCTTTAGCCATATTGTTCGCCAGTGCTTATTAATGAATGAAGCTGCAAATTGCCGATAAATATGCATATTTCAATCAAAACATTTAACTGCCGATTCGATCGTTCAACGGACGCTTATATAAGGAATTTACTTATAAAAATAGATTCTACCGATATCTATAGAACCAAGCAAATTTGCCAAAACTCATAGATTTTATAGGCTCCGCAGTATATCGAAGTATCGGTAATGTACTAATGCTAAGCGTTTTAAAAAATAAATAGGTTCCGATCTTTACACGCTGAAGCAGAAAACTCGGCACCAGAATTAAGCTCCACCGTAAGGCTTGTTATGTGTTTTGACCTATCTCAGTGAAAGACCAACAATTCTCGGGCTATAAGGATAAATTCATGAGCGCGAACACAGTTTGCGATATTTAGCTTCGTTAACAAATTTTCATACCTAGTGATATCGGCATACAAAATTTTAGCTCTGTTAAATCAACCAAGCAGATCACCGAAACTATATTTTATTTTTAATCTCTGAATAATGTAGTGTTTTCGGAAACGAGGTTGGAGAGCTTTGGAAGAAACATGTCAAATTTCAAGAGGAATATGCCATTACCTATATAAAGAAAAGTGTTTAATCAATGCATCCTTCCAGTTCTTACGTACGAAACAGAGACATGGACGTTCACTAAAAAAAGACATACAAAGGCTGCGACGGCTGAGAAATATGGAGAAGTGCATGGTTTGTGTAACCAGTAGAGATAACAAGAGACATTCATGGATTAATAATATAACAGGAGTGGAAGACATCACGATAAGAGTAAAATCCCTGAATTGGCAATTAATTGCACATACTGCCAGACGAACGGGCCATAGATGGACCACCGAAACTTTAGACTGGAGACGAAGTGACAGGAAAAAGATCCAGAATGAGAGAGAGAGAGAGAGAGAGAGAGACCTTGTGTGAGATTTTCTGGATAAAATATGAGTACCGTCGGACTGATATGAATGAGACTGGGTAAAAACAGACTGTTGTGGGAGAAACTTGGGTACAGCTGAGCTCATCAACCGTTGAGGTTAACAGTAAGGATAGAACGGGGCACAGATACATTTCTTTGGTGAATTTTGGATTGTTTTTCACAACGTATTCACACAACTTTGCAATTTTTCTTAGTAGGGTACTAAACCTTTTAAAAATCACCTACACAGTCAACTCTTCTACGAAAAATTACATCAGAAATATGATATATAATTAATTTGCGCAATATATTACTGTAAAGCAAAGTTAATAACAATCATTAGCATTAAGACAAAATTGCTTGCTACAAAACCATAGAACTATCCCTCTTCTTATTTCCGTCGTTTTAGAGCACAACATAAAAATTGAATTCCTGTCATTTGAGATATTGGCGAAATTAAAAAAAAATCATGTTGTAAAAAAAATATACCAAATGCCAAATGCGTTAACGAGAGCTTAATGATTTTGTTTAATACAAGCAAAGAGGATCACAACAATTCGCAGCGCATTTTTTGGCCAGGTAGGATACTCAAAGAAAATAAAAAACAACAACAGTGAAATATAAAAAAATATATTTTAACTGATACTGGCGATTACGAAGTTGAAAAACTTATTAAAATTTCATTATTATTCTATCCCAGGTAAGTTTCGCGTGACGAAATAGAAGGCTAACATTATACCTTCTGTAAAGGTATGTAAAATATAGCAAACATTGTTATTTTGCAAGGCCTAAATTGAACTTTATGAATATTAATTTCATCCTTATTACCAAATATATATTTCGAAGGAACTATTTTGTTTGCTCATTAATCGAAACCTGGGTATCTAGCAAACCAAATAAAGTGCTTTAACTTCCTGCAACCGAAAAACGTCTGCTGACCAAAATCAAAAACAGTGCAAACACAGTGACAGTGAGTGTTTGTGACATGAGTCATCATGCTCCCGGTTTAACCGAGTAAGAGTCAGTTTTGAGTCAGTTTCCCTTATCTTTGGCTTGACCGGCCGATTCGTCATCGAGCCGGGGAGCGAGTTTTGTGAGTTTGATTGCGATTTTCAGTTCGTTGCGTTAGAGCGTTCAAGAGCACCGCTCATCTTGCGAGAGAGGATTCCTTCCTCCCTCGCAAGAAAAAAATTTTTTTTTTTCAAAATGAAAGTGTTTCGGTGCAGTCAGATCGATTAGGGACTTAGAATAAAAACGCCCTTGTGAGGGCGAAGTCCCAATTGACCGCAAGACTCGTTTGTGACGAAGAGCGGGTACGTCAACGCCGTGCCGGTTCGGTCAGTGATAGGACTGTTTGATCCGTCACTGGGCTGAAGCCCGCGCGCCCGGGTTTTCTGAGCGTTACCTTGAGTGGGAGAACCCCAGGGTGCCCACTCAAGACTCAGAAAAATCTTTGCATCTCTCTCACAGAGATGCAAACCTCCCAAAAGGGAGCGATGCTGAAGGGAGGTTCCCCCAAAATTGCTTTGAAGACAAAGCAAGGCACAGCCTTACCCACCAGGGTGAAACCCTCTAAGGTTCAGGCGGCGGAGACACCCTCTCCTAAGCCCGGTACCTCCAAGTCACCAACGGCCTCACCGATGGTGACCTCGGAGTCCACTCCGAAGGCCAATCGGGGGGATGAGACTCCCTAACAGCGGCCACCAGAGATTTTCTAACCCTGGTGGGGGGATGTGTCTCAGAAATTAATGTGGTCTTAGGCACCCTTCCCAAGACGGCAAGCAAGACTGCGGTGGGAAAGATTGCGGCGGTCTTGCAGACGATTCAAGACGCCTGCCATCAGCAAGGGTTGCGGACCTCGAAGCTGGAGGGCAAGCTCGAGGTGAGCGAGGAGAGGGTGGAGCGGCAGCCCCCCCTCGGTAGGACCTAAGTCCTACGCCGCCGCAGCCAAGATGGGTGCCACGAAGGCGCAACGGTCTGTGCCGGCACCCAAAGTGAAAGTACCGAAGTAGGTGGTGCCAGATAGGAGACACGTGCTCCTTATCTATCCCACCGATGAGGGCAGAACGTCGGACGACGTGAAGGCTACTCTTATATCCGCAGTGCATCCAGCGAAACTGCAGATAGGAGTCAAAGGTGTCCGCAAATTGCGGAACGGAGGGGTGGCGGTAGAGTGCTCGAAGAGCGACGATATCGCCAAGCTTGAAGGCGAGCTGCGGAGCAATCCCCTGACCAAGGATTGCACCCACTCGAAATCCCCCAAAAGCGACTCCCGCGTCTGATCGTTTACGGCGTCGACGGGGAGGTCTCGCGAGAGGACTTCGAGGCCGGTGTTAAAGAGCAAAACTCGGACCTCGAAGGGGAATTTAAGGCGAATTTCGCCATTAAGGCCAAAGGGGGAAAGGTCCACTGGGTGGTGGAAGCCGAACCCCTGGCCTACAGACTATTAATCAAGCGCGGTCGACTAAACTTAGGATGGTCGATCCTGCGCTTGAAAGAGTTTGTGAGAGAAGTCCGATGCTTCCGGTGCAACGGCTTCGGCCATTTTAGGAATGGTTGCAAGGAAGCAGAGGACAAGTGCGGGCAGTGCGGTGAGACAGGTCACCGGCACAAGGATTGCACTGCTGCTCCGAAGTGCAATAACTGCACTTCCGCGAATAAGCGGTTTAAACTGAAGCTGGAAACCGCCCATTCCAGCTTCAGTAAGACTTGTCCCTCCCTATTGAGGGAGTTGGAGCAGCAGAGAAGCCGAACCAATTATGGTTGATCGGCCAAGGACAAGTACCGGTCTTAGAGTACTCCAGCTCAATGCTCACCACGCGAGAGCCGCTACAGAGCAGATTCTTAAAACTGCCAGCGAAGTCGCAGCTAAAATCCTGTTGATACAGGAACCGTACCACTCCCATGGTAGGGTAGCGGGGTTTCCCAACTCCACACGGAGGTACTACTCTCGATGCAAAAAACCAATGGTAGCCACAGTCGTTCTTGATCCGGACCTGGGAGCTCTGGAGCTGGAATGCACATCCAATGTGGTGGCATTTGGCATCGAGAGCAGTAACAGAAAAATATTGCTTGTCAACGCATACTGTTCACCGTCAGGTGCTCTCTCGGACGTGCTAAACACCATCTCGCGGTTGCTGGATTCCCACCCACAACACGAGACAATCATTGCAGGCGATTTTAACGCGAAGAGTCCCCTCTGGGGCGACCAAGATGAAGATGGGCGAGGTAGTGAATTCCTTGACTTCGTCATTTCCTCAGATCTGACGATCAGGAACGACCCCGACAGTGTTCCCACGTTCCAAGCTGCCACTGGGACGTCGTGGGTCGACCTCACCCTGACGAGGACATCGGTCCTCAACCTCCTCCAGAACTGGCAGGTACTGGACGATGTGAGCTGCAGCGACCACCTAGCTATAACCTTCACGATAGGGTTTGAGAAAAGTGGGAAAAAACCCAGGTCTAGGTTCGACGCCCGGAACCTCAAGTGGTCGGAACTCCAAGGCCGACTATCAGATCTGCTAAAAGAACGAAGAGCAGCAGATCTCGACGAGGTAGAAGATCTCAATCAACACCTTGGTATTCTTACCAAAGAGATAGTAGAGACCTGTGAAGGTTGCAGGAAAGCAGGGGAAGGGCAAGACCCCTGCTCCCCTGGTGGTCGGAAAATCTGAGCCTTCTGCGAGGGAAGGCCAGACGCAGCAGACGTAGAATGCAACGTGAGAGATTTGACCCAGACAGGAGGGAGCGCCTGAAAAGGGAATATAATCTCCTCAACGCAATGTATCGCAAAGCAATGGTAGCATCGAAGAGAGAGCACTGGAGACAGTTGTGTGAGACCACCCCTGTCGGCAACCCCTTTGGGGTACCGTACAAGGTGGCGAAGGGCTCGATCACCGGCCCACTGTTACTGGCTTCCGTCAGAACAGAGAGTGGCACCAACACCGCCACCCTGGAAGACACAGTGGAGGTACTCTTAAACCACCACTTCCCTTCCGATGAGGAGACGGGAGACTCCCCGTATCAAACATCGATCAGAGAGCATTGCAGAGAACCACCAGACACGGTTGACGACCCGCCCTTCACGGAGGCGGAGATAGGTGCTGCAATCAATAGCCTGAACAAAGGCAAGGCACCAGGCATAGATGGGTTGGACCTCTCGATCATCAGAGAGGTGTTTCTATCCAACCCTGGGTACTTCGTTGCCCTGTTTAATAAATGCCTGGAAAGAGGTTGTTTCCCATCAATGTGGAAAACTGCGCTGCTTGTCCTCTTCAGCAAAGAAAACAAGAGCCGAGCAGATCCCGCAGCTTATAGGCCGATTTGCCTGTTGACAGCATGGAGTAAGGTGCTGGAAAATGTCCTCGTGACCCGAGCAACCCACTACCTAGTCGGCCTAGGTAAGCTCTCCAGCCGCCAATTCGGTTTCACACCGGAGAAGTGTACCAGCCAAGCGCTGGTCAGCCTTACTCAGCAGGTAAAGCAAAATCGTGTACAGGGAAAGCACACCTGTCTCGTTTCTTTGGATGTGCGGGGCGCTTTCAACAACGTCTGGTGGCCACTGGTCCTGGACCGTCTGAAAAGACTTGACATCCCCAGGAATCTGTTCCTGTTAATAAGCGATTTTCTCTCGCATAGAAGAGTAGAGTTCGAGGTCGGAGACAAGACCTTTAGCAGGGAATACACCAAGGGGTGTCCGCAGGGCTCTTGCTCGGGCCCCATGTGGTGGAATGTGGTTGCAGATACCGCACTTGCGCTTCCTCTGGAAGACGGGGT
Organism: Macrothele yani; assembly: GCA_039090855.1. NCBI lineage: Eukaryota > Metazoa > Arthropoda > Arachnida > Araneae > Macrothelidae > Macrothele > Macrothele yani. The sequence goes on from CM077018.1 coordinate 3,874,950, forward strand.
GCAGCTGCAAGCCTACGCAGATGATCTCATGCTAATAGTGTCAGCATCTGGTAGGCACGTGATTGAGCGGAAGGTACACACCGCTCTCTCACAGCTAAATAGTTGGAGCAAGGAGTGTAAGCTCTGCTTCGCTCCCGAAAAGACGACACTAATGCTAATAGCAAAGAAGGGGGAACTGGTCACTCCACCAAAGTGTCGCTTCAATGGGCATACTATTAAAGCGGTGAGAGAGATGCGGTACTTAGGGGTCATCCTTGACACCAGATTGTCAGGGCTACCGCATCTTCGCTTCTTGAAGGACAGATGCACCAGCATTCTAAATAAGATCAACGGAATGCGGCTGCCTGGGACAGCCAAAAAGGTGCTCTATAAGCGAGGGGTGGAGCGCATATTAACATATGCGTGTCCCTCCTGGTGGTCAGATACGGTCAGGATGAGAAATGGTATTAACCAAATTCAGCGCAGGGCGCTATTGGGCATGACCAGGTGCTTCCGAACGACCTCCACAGCAGCGCTCCAAGTTCTGGCTGGGTGCGAACCGGCGGACCTGGTCGTAGCGAGGGAAGCAGCAATGCAGACCCTCCGCTACGGGGAAGATGTTTCCTTCCTGGGACACCAGTATCGGTCGTCCGAGGTGGAACTTCTGAGAATGGACTGGACTTGCCATCCAGCCAACGAGCTTTGTCTGAGTTGGGATAAAGCCCTCCCCACAGGTCAGGGGAAGGAACTGTACACGGACGGTTCTAAAATAGGAAGTAGCGTCGGCGCAGGTTTCTGCGTGATCTCGGATGGCAACGAGATGCACGCGGAACGAATGAAACTCTCGTCTAATTCCTCTGTGTTTCAAGCAGAGTTATTGGCGATCAGAGAAGCATTGCGTTGGGTGCTTGCTATGAACGGAGAAGGGGCCTATAGCATACACTCTGACAGCCAAGCGGCCCTGAAAGCGCTTGGCCAATTCGGGAGTAAGACTCCCCTTGTCAGAGAGATAAAAGTGCTATATAAATCAATGGAGAGTAGGAGGGTTACCTTCCACTGGATCCGAAGTCATGTCGGTACAGTTGGAAATGAACGTGCAGACCAGTTAGCGAAGGAAGCTACTGGTAAAGAGGAGATAGATTTTCAGATACGAACGCCGCTGCAAAGTGTGCGGACGCAACTGAAATCAACCACATTGGTGGAGTGGCAGCAGAGATCGGATGAAGGGGATACGGGTAGAAGGACATACCGTATCTTCCCCCGAATCTCGATAAAGCGCATTGACAGTAATGGCTTCCTCAACCAAGTACTAACCGGGCACGGAGTGTCGCCGGAGTACTTCCGCTGATTTGCGGTTAGGGAGCGAGTGTGCATGTGTGGTGCCCAGACTGCAGATGTCGCACACATGATTCTAGAATGTGCTTCTCTGGCAGGGAAGAGAGCAACGTTGGTGCCAGAATTGGCAAAGACGAGAGACCTCTCGATCCTGCTCGCGTACCCAAGAGCGAGACAGGGGCTCATCGAGATGGTCAAGTACCTCAAAGAGGAACAGGCGGTCTACCTAATAGAGGGGTGACCGAAGAAGAACGAAGAAGGAAGAAGAAAGAAGAAAAGAAGAGGAATGAAGAACCGAAGAAGGGAAACCGATGACTCGAGCCCAGAGTCGTCACCACAGAACCTACCCTAGTCCTGTGGTAATGTAAATAATGTAAATATTTCAATGTGAGAGGGCCCATTGAGCAAAGGACTTGTTTCCTAAGCGAAGATGGGTTCCTCAGTGTAATTAACCATGTTTGTAACCTGTCTGTTTGAATAAAGGGCAGATGTCCCAAACAGTTCGCGCCAGCAATTATTCTCCCAGTCAGGGGTAGAGAAAAAATTTCTAGCCCCTGCCCAAATGGCACGCACACCCGGGTCATGAAGGAGAGGTGGGAAGTGCCGGCAACCGGGGGTAGCAGCGCACTGCAGGTCCACGGACCGATCCTGTCCGGATGGAGGAATGTCGGATCCAGGCAGGATTACTCGCAACGCCGTCACCAAAAATCTTTTGAGAGAGTTCTCCTAACCCTGTGGAGTCCGCATTTGGACGGTACAGGATAATGGTCATCAGCTAGTCGTTATCTTTGGCTTCTGTATATTTGCATTTGGATGTTTGTGGGAAACAGTTTTGTCATAAAGAGTGCTCATTTGTTTTATTAATGGTGTACTGTTTTATGGTTTTGTGTTTTTCCCATTAACATAGTGAACTAAAAGGCCTCCAGGGATGTTCTATTTCACGAGATATTGTTTGTTAAATGTGTTCGGACTTGGTATAATTCTCCGGAATAATCCAAGACAAATCTTGTGCATAAATATTGCATTTTAAAACGCAAGCCATGGAATCCTAAATAGTAGAATTTATATAGGTTCAATTTTAATAGAAATAAACGTATTTTAAAAAAATGTAGGTCCAAAACATTACCACAGAGGAAATGCAAAGTTTACCCAACCAATTCTAAATGAGAACACCATGTGTTGTAAATGAGATAATGTTTCAATATGAGAGTAGTGTAGTATATACTGTATGTACAAAGATGGGGACAACACACCACATCGCACTATAATACAGTGCTTGTGCTTTTTTGTCAATGTGGTGAATCAGATTTTAATTTGTATGCCAACCGTGGCTGTGTTTCTTCGGTCACTGTTGCAAATGCAGAAGGGCCCCATAGTGGTCACAGTGTCGACGGTAGACAGCGAAAAAGGCTTTCAGCTCTGCCATCGATCTATGCCTGAAAACTTCAATGAATCTCCTGGTAGGTTTCAAAGTTGCTTGTATTAGGAGGTCACCGTTTTCTTAAAGTTAATGGGGTTTAAAATACGAGTAATTTATCTCTAGCTATTAAATAACGAAGTAATTGATAAATGTGATGATTTTAATTATATAGGTGTTAAAATTACACAAGAAAGGACTTATGAAATAGAATCGCACAAGGAAGAAAAAGCTGTTAAACGGCCGAATGGAATCTGGTGTAGTGATTAAATAACCAGAAAAAGGAAGTGGTGTATTTAAAATAGTATTGTTAAGAGCATCTTACTGTATGGGACAGAGACCTGGCGATTAACAGAAGCGGAGTGAAAGAAAATTGCATCTGTAGAGATGGATGCTTTCAGAAGATCATGTAGAGCGTCTAAAGGACAGGAAATAACGAATGTAAAGGATTAAAGAACTGATGGAAGTGAAAGAAAAAATGTTTGAAGGCATACAGAAGAGACAACTACGTTGGCTTGGTACTGTTAAAAGAATGACCAATGAAAGACTGCCCGAAATTGCCACGGAATTTATAACAAACGAGTGGAAAGATGGAGGCAGACTTAAAGAACATGGTATGATTTTATAAAGAAGAATTTAATCAAAATGCCCTCTTGGTGCTTAGATAGAAAAAAGATGGAAAAACTACTGGAGATTGGAAGGCGATGTGAGACGCAATAAACCGATTATACATATATATATATCATCATCATCATCATCATCATTGTCAACCATTATCAATCCACTGCTGGACAAAGGTCTCCCCAAGTTTCCTCCACAACGGTCTGTCTTGTGCCAGTCTCCTCCATGTCACTCCCGCATATTTACGAATTTCATCCACCCATCTCCCATGTGGTCTTTTTCTGGGTCTTTTCCTGTCCCTTGGAATCCAATCTAAAACCTCCAAAATATATATATATATATATATATATATATATAGGGATGTAAGGTCAGGTGATGCGTAACATCACAGCCTCTCCTTGACAAATGTCAACCCCGCCTTCTCGTGGTGCATCCTGTTCCCACTAAAGGGGCTCTGACGACCGCCCATAGCGGTATAACTATACCATCGGGATCAGAGGAAATGCTATCCCACACTCACCAACCCGCTTGGCCAGCGTGGTGAGTTATGGCCAAACCCCTCCAAAATGATTCCACAACTTAAATCTTGGCCCTCAGTCTCCGGCAGCTGGAATGTACCTGGCCAAGGCAGCGGCCAGTGCGACATGAAGGCAGAGGGTGCTAAGAATCCCCGGAGGACCGGACTAGGCTGCCATCTGATGCTGACCTTGGCTACTTACAATGGACGCTCCCTATCTTCTGATTCAAGGCTTCTTGAATTGGAAGAGGAACTACAAAGGATCAAGTGGGACATCGTGGGGCTAAGTGAGGTAAGGAGAAAAGGAGAAGATCTCATCGAACTGAAAAGTGGACATCTCTTCTACTATCGTGGGACAGATACTGGCAGAACTAGTGGTGTGGGATTTATAATAAACAAGAAACTGAAGGATAAAGTTGTAGAAGTTGAAAGTTCCTCTGACAGAGCTGCACGACTTGTTATCCAACTCTCGAAAAGATACCAGGCTCAGATTATTCAAACTTATGCACCCACCACAAGTCATCCTGAAGAAGAAATTGAAGAATTTTATGCGAGGAAATTTGTCATCTAAATAATAAAGGTAAGCAGCACTTGAAAATAATTATGGGAGATTTCAATGCAAAAATAGGGCAACGGCAACAGAATGAAACTTCAGTAGGTAAATTCGGTCACGGCAACAGAAACCAGCGTGGAAATACTCTCGTTGAGTTTGCAGAGGCAGAAGGGTTTTTCATCTTGAACTCCTTCTTCAAGAAAAAGCCACACAGGAAATGGACATGGAGACATCCAAATGGGACGACAAGTGAAATTGATTTTATTATGTGTAACAAAAAATTCGTCATAGAAGACTGCAGTGTGCTAAACAAGTTCAACACAGGTAGTGACCATAGATTGGTGAGATGTAAGATGCACCTCAACACTAAACTTGAACGTGGCAAGCTCATAGGACAAACAAAATCTATTGACATAACCAACCTTAAAAAACACCATAATACCTTCAAGTTAGAACTGAAGAACAGGTTCTCTGCTTTAGAAGGCCTAACATCGGAAGAAGTGGACATCTCTGAAGTTAACAGAAAAGTAACCAAAGCTCTTATGGAAACAGCAACAAAATTAGCTGGGTCTAAGAACAAGTTGCATGTGAACAAATTATCAGGAAAAACCAAAATGTTGATGCAAAAAGAAGAGAGATGAGGACAACTAAAAAAGATGGGACTTCCAAAGTGGAATATATAGAGCTATGCAAGACAGTAAGAAAAAGTATCACTGAAGACGTAAGGAAATTCAACTGTGAACTAGTGAGGAAAGCAATTGAAAACAACCAAAGCCTAAAGATAGCAAAGGGACATCTCAGTAAGGGAAGAAAACAGATTATGGCACTGAGAAAAGAAGATGGTTCTGTAACAAGAAATAGAGGCGAAATTTTGACAAGAGTGAAAGATTTCTACTCCAAATTATATGAAAGGGATGATATATGCACTCCAGACATCATGAAAGATACCAGTACCAGAGTTCCTCCAGTCCTTCCAGCAGAAGTTGCACATGCAATCAAGAACATGAAGCGAGGAAAAGCTCCAGGAGAAGATGGAATTACTGTAGACATCATACAAGAAGCAAGTGGAGAAATCGAAACAGTACTCGCCCAAATTTTCACTCGATGCCTTAATGAAGGAAACATTCCTGAGGATTGGAACACCGCTACAATGATCCTGCTACATAAGAAAGGTGACATTGAGGATCTCGGAAACTACAGACCTATCAGCCTCCTATCAGTAGTTTATAAAATCTTCACTAAAGTTCTTTCACACCGCTTGAAGGTAACACTGGACATGGCTCAACCGAGAGAACAAGCTGGATTCAGGAGTGGCTACAGCACAATAGATCATATCCACGTGCTGAGAGAACTAATTGAAAGAGCGAGGGAATATGAACTTCCATTGTGCATGGCTTTTATCGATTATGAAAAAGCCTTTGATTCGGTGAAACCATCAGCAGTTACAATGGCTCTGAAAACCTGCGGTATTGAAGATGCATACATTAATATTATTAATAACATCTATGAAAATGCAAGTGCAAAGATTAGGCTGTTTGAAAATACAACATACGTAAAAATTGGAAAGGGAGTGAGACAAGGTGACACCATATCTCCGAAGCTCTTTAATGCCACATTGGAGGGTGTTTTTCAGTCACTGAGCTGGGAAAACAAGGGGATAAAGATTAATGGAGATTATCTAACCCACCTTCGTTTTGCTGATGACGTAGTCATTTTTGCAACTACCCCATCAGAGCTGCAGAGTATGATCCAGGAACTTGCTGACAAGAGTAAAGAAATGGGATTAAAAATGAACTTTCAGAAGACAAAAGTGATGCTCAATGCTTTTACAAGAAATGAAGATTTATCGATTGATGGAGAAAAGCTGGAGATAACAGACACGTACGTTTATCTTGGACAGCAGATATCAAGTGAGGGTCACATTGATGAAGAAATTAATCGGCGTACAAAACTTGCCTGGAGAGCTTTTGGAAGAAACAGCATAATTTTCAAGAGCAATATGCCATTATGTCTTAAAAGAAAAGTGTTTGATCAATGCATCCTTCCAGTGCTTACGTATGGTGCGGAGACGTGGACCTTAACTAAAAGAGACATACAAAGGCTGCAGACAACTCAAAGAAGCATGGAGAGGTGCATGCTTGGTGTAACCAGGAGAGATAAGAAGAGGAACTCGTGGATCCGAAAAATGACAAGAGTGGAAGACATCATGATCAGAGTTAAATCCCTGAAATGGCAATGGGCTGGACATACTGCCAGAAGAACAGATCATCGATGGACAGCTGAAATTTTAGATTGGATTCCAAGGGACAGGAAAAGACCCAGAAGAAGACCACATGGGAGATGGGTGGATGAAATTCGAAAGTATGCAGGGGTGACATGGAGGAGACTGGCACAAGACAGACCGTTGTGGAGGAAACTTGGGGAGACCTTCGTCCAGCAGTGGATTGATAATGGTTGACAATGATGATGATGATGATATATATATATATATATATATAACATAATTTTATAATTTTCGGAAATTGAAGAAAATGTCCTTTAATTTATATTTACTTTCAGTTTTTAATGAAAAAACATTTTATATATAAAATGCAAAAATGTAATTGGGTAAGTGTAGAATGGTTAACTTAATATTTTATTTTAACTCTTGTGTAAGCGTGTGCATTAATACTTAATGCAGATCGTAAATAAGTTAGTAAAATCATGCAATGCATTAATTATAATACGCTTTCCAACATAGCAGAAATCATTAATCAAGTTATGAGAATAATACATACTTCACAAACGCTTCAGGATGACGTTTGCTATCCAGTAAGCACTGCTTATTTATGCTTTCAGTGAGTGTTGAGACGCGGATTCTTTTTGACACAAAACAGAGGAAACTCTACTTTTTTTATAATTGTTTCTTATTTAAATCAAAAATAATGTTCACAGCTAAGTGTGCAATAAAATATTGCATTCTGTTTTTTTTCCAGGACAGTTGCAAAGAAACTAGAAGCTGGATGAAAGCTTTCATGAGAACGAGGTAGATAAATCGAATTAATGCACAATAATCATTTGTACGCGGTCTTGTTCTGCAAATCTACCTTTGTTTTTAGGAATTCACTATCTCAACAGGAAAAATAGCTACTTGAGTAAAATTCCTTCTGATCTGTAATAGGAAGAAGACTTTAGGAGTGAATTTAGAAATTAAAATTTAAATAACAGCGACTTAGTGGAAATCAGTTTCCATTTTTTACATACATGGAAACATTTTACCTCATTAACTTGAAATTTTATGTATCACAATAAGAATAATTTACTCTAAAACTTTGTGCTTCTGAAATGTATCATATATAAATGCTTCTAAGAATTTTCAGGCCAAGCAGCAGGTTATTTTGGTTTGATATTTACACTTCCAACGTCACAGGTCTACTCTCCCGTAACATAGAAATCTACGCGCTTGTCATTGTTCACTATTCGGAGTGCCATCTATCCTTTCCTAGAAATACTTAACACAAAATTTCGTACTGATGACTTTTTCAAGAGATAAAAATTGCTCACGATGGTTGGTAAACCTCGAAACAAGTACACCGTAATGTTCAAGTAATAATCCACAATATATTAATGTGAGTACTCCCCCGTAAAATTACATTCAGCAGAAAATCGGAAAACTGTCTGCAATTGCCGTATAAAACAAATATTTTGAACTCCCGGTGGATATGTAAATTTATCGCCAAGTGCGGTTGAATGATCCCATTCACAGGTTTTTGTTATTTAAATCAAATCAGAAGATGTTGAGATGAAAGTGTGAGAATTAAACAAATGTATTTAAAGATTGTAAATGCTGTTCTGGGTATGAAATTCTGAAGGAAAATTGTCTTTCGATGTAGCTTTGACTAGGGGTCAGAGCAAAGTAAATAATAATTTCATACAGTTTCAGAGGTTAAAAAACATTCCCAGAAGAAACAGTTCATTCGTTGACGTCTTACCCCTTTGAAACTGATGAAATCTAGTTTCAGCATTTGTGAGGAAGCTAATCCTCCTGTAGTAAGATGGAATATTGCCAAGTACAATCGATGAAGAATCTGAAGCAATAATAATATATACGTTTGTGCGTCTCAACATCCCACTGGAGACCTCATCCTGCAACAAAACAATGCACCGTGCCATCACTCCTGATTTGTATCCGAATGGTTGGATGAACACTTCACCGATGTGACCTCGCTTCCTTAACCAGCTAGGTCACCTGACCTTAATCCCATCGAGCACGTCTGGGATGCCATCGAGAAAGATGTTCTAGGCTCTGACCCCCCTGCAACAAAACTTCGTGAACTCTGGGATCTTGTTCAGGGGTCGTGGATCCGTTTAGCTTCCCAACGTTTCCGGTGTCTTGTCGAGTCCATGCCGCGACGAATCGCCGCCGTCATCGGGGCGAAAGGTGGTGCTACGCGTTACTAGACAGGTATCTCTAATTCAATTGCTCTTCAGTGTAATTTCTGTTGGAGAATACAGTTAAATATACAGGACTCATATTAACCTGAAACACAGTAGGAAATAATACTCTTTAACACTCAACTATTTATTTAGTTTAACTAAGAGAAATACGTCTTGAAATGAATTAGCATTTTTCAGAACGGAACAACATATGAACTTTAAATAAAGCATAATTTTTTGCGTTATAGAATTGGCTAAGCTCAACCAACATCCCGTTCACCCTCGGCTCATGGGGAGATAGATAACGATGAATTACTTCAGCACGGGAAGAAAAGTTGCTTGCAGCACGTTCGTCGTACTTCAAATGCGACAACTCCTTTTAGATTGAGCGGCTGCATGAAACGAACTTACCTTTGTTTTTGAACAGATCTTAAGGTATTTTTTAAACGAATGGCTATCTTACACGTTTCCAAATATCAAATGAGTGTCTTAATTTTATTTCCGGAGTACTTTTGACTGTTTTACATTAAGTAACATACGGGACAGTTTTTCAAAGAAATTAAGGCAGTTCCATGGAAATTAAAAAACATACAAATAATGATAATGTGTACATAATAACCATACAAATAAGAAACATGATGATATGTGCAAACACAATTATATATGATAAAGCCTCATGCGCCTAGCATCTCCAGTGCTAATAAAATTATGGATGTAATGTTACCAGTTATAGAAATTAAAAAGATCTGCCCAGGAAGCATTCATACGGAACAGTTTAGAACGTAGAAAAAATTACAGTACATAAAATCTCCTCTTACCGACAGGCATTTTTGATGCGAATATGGAAATATCAATACAGGGTCGAGTACCACTATTTTGACAACCAGTTAATATCCAGATCAACCGCGCTGTGCAGCGCGGACAGCAACTAGCCGGGCTAGGCGTGCCTCAATAAGGTGCTGGAAGGTGTTCACAGGTAAGTGGAGCAATGCTGAGTGCAGTGCATCTGACAGTTGCTGCAGGGCGAGTGGTGGAGGATCCATAGAGCGAACAACACAACGCAAGTGGTCCCGCAGATGCTGGATTGGGTTTAAGTCTGGGGAATTATGGGGCCAGGGAAGTACTTTGAAATCTTCGTTGTATTCTTCCAACCACTGTCGGACAATTCTAGCTGTGTGACATGTCGTACTGTCGTTCTGGAAGATCCCATCCGCCACAGAGAATACAACCAGCATGTATGGACGCACGTGTACTGCAAGCATGGATAAATAAAGAATTCGGTACATAGTGTCTTCCTCAGTAAGGGGACCCAGGGAATGCGAAAAAAATATTTCCCAGACCATAACGCTGCCCCCACCAGCTTGTGTAATTCCAGAATTGTTGAGCAGTGTTTGTTTTCCGACATTTCTCGCCTTATACACCAATGTCCACCCGTTCTATGAAGCAGCAAACGTGACTGTCATGTCCAGTTTGGTCGCGCGATTGGCAAAGGATTGCATCTGAGAAGGCAATCCTTTGCCAATCAGCGGAGGTCCAATTGAGATACTGTCGTACAAATATAAGGCTTTTCTGCCGATGCACATTCAGTAGAATAGGTGCAGTGACCATCCGTCTACATCGAAGCCTCATACGCCACAGGGTTCGCTGAACTGCCGTTTTAGACACACTTCTCGTAACACCCTGGTTCATTTGGCTGTTAAGCTGCTCAATTGTAACGTGTCGATCGGCCCTCACGCACCTTCGTAGCCGACGTTCACCTTTCATATCCATGCCGCGTGGAGCTCCGCAGTCTCTACGTCGCTTATTCGCAATGGCGCCATTTCTCCAATCACGATGAATTTTAACCATAGAAGCAGGCGAACAGTTCACAAACTGTCCTGTTTCAGATATACTTCCACTCTTGGCCCGAAAGCCGATAATCATTTCTTTTTTGCAAATCTGATAAATCGTTCCTTTTATCCATGATAGCAATTAATGTATTTTTTCAGATTGCCTACAGCACACCTTATGTGCCTTCCAAGCTAGTTCACGTCATGTGCATTCATTTAGTGGCTACGCGTCGTGCTGTTGACGTCAAAAGTAGGAGGAGGTCAAAATCATGTGACTCGACTGAGTATTACTGTTATTTCTTCTGTTGTGGCGTATTTGGCTAATTCATAATTTCTTTTTTTTTCGCAGGTGACAACTGGGGGACAAACTCACCGTTGGTTTTTTCAGAGATCCATGTGAAATTGCATTACTTCCATAGTGAATATCACACCACAAACTAAAGCATGCTTTCAGAATCTTGGAATAAAACTCATCTGTTGAATATCTACACAGAAGTGACTTGGCTTTAGGAATGAATGTTTTTAGAAGCAACACCTATATAACCTTATTTGCAACATTTTCTCTGCAAAGAGAAGTATTTTAAACTTTTTTTTAGTTTTCCGGAAAATTCTTATAGTAAATTTCACATCACTGTTTCTTCGTAAAAGAATCGTATATAAAATGTAATAATTTTATATATCATGACAAAACGGTTTGTAAAACTTGATATCTGGGAATGCTTGAAAAAGCCAAAAATAATTTAAGTGCTTGTGGAATGGATCGTTCGTTTCTCTAAAAAATGTAAAAGAAAGCGATTAAAGAAATGATTTTGCGTTGGTATCAGCTACCACCGAAAGTGTTGTAACCAGTCCCTGTTCGAGCACACGTATTCCAGGAAAGTGACACAGATAAACCCGTCACTCATTCCTACCACGGATATGAAGCCTTGACCATCTCTAAGGAATGATCAGAGGGCCATAGGTGCATCCTTCCGCGAGTGACTGTGGCAGCATTTTTTTTTACCAAACTGGGAAATCCACGTACGAACAGTTCTCAACAGTGCAAGTCATGTGGAAGAAAAATCTAAACTTCGTCAAAATCAGATAGATCATCTGCTTTTCCCATGTTGAGACGAAACGAAATAACGACTGAGAGAGCTCCGACTCAGGTATTTCATATATGTACAATGCTCTACCTTGGTACGTGGTGCTGTTTGGCTGCATAAGCGGTTGTTTGCATAACGCAGAGGCCGTTTTGAGGTTTTGGCTGGTTCGGTTTTATAAAAATCCAAAAAATTGGCCACTGTGATATACCCACAAGATCAATGAACAGAGAAAAACTAACACACACGGGAGGCACTAGACTAGAATTAAAGTATTAAATCACATTGTAAACTATTGGCCCACAAAGATGCAAAAGCATCTTTTGTTCTATGTTGTATCAACAATTTAAAGATATAAAATTCATGAATCACCTAGAAATGAAGTGAAAGTGCTTGCACATATCGTTAACTTCACGTCCATGGAAAATTATCGGAAAAGCAAGAACGACCCACATAATCAATATTGTCTCCCTGGACCATTGAAAGCATTTATTCAAGAGCAGAAAATCTTATAAACAAGAAAGATGACACCGAATTTTCGGGTGTATTAAGCACGTCTTTTGAATCCGTTCGGACGCAAATTAAATTTATCAAAGCTATTCAAAGTCAATGGAACCGGTATGGAGAACAATAGTATCTGACGGAAGAAAGAAGTTTTTCAATCGGGTTTTTAATCCCTCAGATATTGCTGTAAACGGATTCGGGAGCTTACGCCCTCTGGTTGAAGACTTGTGCGTTAAGAAAAACATGAATTAATATGAGAAATAGTTCGCACCGGAAACTCTCTCCAACACAGAAAGAATTTTTCAAATTGGACCCTAGAAACATAGAAATCGAAAAAAATAAGATGTGACTTTACGTCCCATATTGGGAAAACCATGCATTATTTTAGGAAGAAAGTATTCTCAAAAGATTTTTCCATATGAGCGGTATCGGTCCAAGAAAAAAAAATTAATCGAATTTTCAGGAACCCAGATTTTGCTACAAGTACATCAGAAGCAGAAATGAACTGTTATGCCCCCTGGTGGCCAAATCATTCTTTACCAAACAGAAATTATGTGAAAAATATTTTCCATCAGGTGTTGTATGCGATACAGGAAGATTCTTCAAATCGGAGCTTTAGTAACAGACGTAACGCAGAAAATGAAGTTTACTTTTGCGCCCCCTAGCGGAAAGTCTATCATTTACTTAAACATTTTTAATTTATAGGAGAAACATTCGCATCGGAAACACTATCCAACAAAGAAGGAATTTTTCAAATCGGACTAGCAGAAATAGAGATATTGACAAAAATAAGAAAAAAAATCTACAACACTGGCGTAGAAATCATGCATTATTTTAAAAAGAAAATGTTCCTAAAATGTTTATCGACGTGAGTAGTATCGATCCACAAAAATTTTGTTTTCAATCGAGATTTTAGGAGCTCAGATTTTGCTGCAAATACATCAGAAGCGGAAATTAAGGCTTGCGCCCCTGGTGGCCAAACCAGGGGCGCAAGGATTTCCCATCGGGAGCTGTATCCGGTGCAGAAGGAATTTTCCAAATCGGAGATTTAAAAGCAGAGATTAAGGGGGAAAACCAATTTACTTTTACGCCCCCTAGCGGAAAGTCTACGAATTACTTGAAAATTTGAAATTATATGAAAAACATGTCACACTGGAAATACTATCTAACAAAGAAAGAATTTTCAAATCGGTCTCTTAGAAGTAGAATTATTGAAAAAAAAAATACAGATCTACACCCCTGGCGTATAAACCATGCATTATTTCAAGAAGAAAATGTTCCAAAAAGATTTGTCGACTTCAGTAGTATCGGTCAACAAACGACTTTTTTCCAATCGAGATTTCAGAAGCTCATATTTTGCTGGAAATACATCAGAAGCGGAAATTAAGACTTACGCCACGTGGTGGCCAAACCACTTTTTACAACAATTTGAAATTATGTGCAAAGGATTTCCCATCAGGAGCTGTGTCCACTGCAGAAAAAAATGTTCAAATCGGAGATTTAGAAACAAAGTTATAGGGGGAAAGCAATTTATCTTTACGCTCCCTAGCGGAAAGTCTATGATACACTTGAAAATTTTGAAAATATGTGAAAAATGTGTCACACTGAAAACACTACCCAACAAAGAAGAAATTTTTCAAATCGGACTGCTAGCAGTAGTGATATTGACAAAAATAAGATTTACATCTACGCCCTCTGGCGGAGAAACTGTGGAATATTTTAAGAAGAAAATATTCCGAAAAAGTTTATCGATGTGAGTGGCATCAACCCACGAAATATTTTTTCCAATCGAAATTTTAGAAGCTCAGTATTTATGGCAAATACATCAGAAGCAAAAATTACCGCTTACGCCCCCTGGTGGCCAAAGTATTATTTACCAAAAATTTGAAATTATTTGCAAAAGATTATCCATCAGGAGGTGTATCCTCTGAAGAAAGCATTTTTCAAATAGGAGTTTTAGAATACGAGTTATGGGGAAGAATGTAATTTACTTTTACGCCCCTAGCGGAAAATCTAGGCGTAATTTGAAAAAGTAACTACATCTAAAATACTCTTTGACATAAATAGAATCGAATTATATAAATTTTTTTTCAATTGGATGTTTAAAAGCAAATATGTGGAATAAAACGTATTTTTGAATTCGACATCATCTGCATTTACGCCCTCTAGCGGCAAAATTGTACATCGTAAAAAAAAAACGAAAGAAGAATCATCATTCGCATATTTCAAACTTCTCAATGCTAAAAGAATTTTTCAAATCGGACTAATAGTTACAGAGATATCGTGGGTACAGACAGACGGACGGACGGACGGACAAACGATAGCATAAGCATGACCTTTTTTACAGAAGACGTGCTAAAAACGGGAATCAAACGTGAATGTCTATCACTTTAATACAGTAATCAGTGTGATTGGAGATTCAGCGTGCGTGTTGAACAGTACTACTATACTCACGTCCTTTGAGCCAACTGCCAATTCCTGCTACAACATCAGGCGCTTTGGGTAAATGAAACTTTGGTCTTTCAGAAAGACCAACAGTGGAAAGCGAATAAGCATTCAACACGTACGCTGAATGACTCAGCGTGGGTTTTTAATGCACATTCGCCCCACTCACAGATGATTATTCAAATGATCATCTGTGAGTGGTGCATGAACTCCCAAGAACAAATTATTTACGTCCTCACTAGATTAAACAAAGCCTTTTGCTAAAGAAATTGGGAAAAGCAATGATATCGAAATTATTTCACATTTTCAGTTCTGACTTATGTTCCGATGACACGATCTTAATTAAATCGCATACATAAACTCCGAATATCTCTGAGAAGTATTGCGAAGTGTATACTTGATGGAATCAAGAAAGTAAGGAGTAACTCCAGAACCAGAAAAATGGTTTGATTTCATCATGATCAAAGTAAGAATATGCAATTAGCAAGGTGCAGGGCATATTGCTACAGAAGTCCTCACGGCTGGACTACTGAAACCCCACGCCAGAATCCAAGAAACATTGAAAGATCTCAAAGCATATCATGTGAGAGATTGGTAGAAAAATTTCAACATTTCACAGGACAGCCGTGGAGCAATATTGATGAAGACAGAGAGTAGTGGAATAACCTTTTTGAGAACTTTAGCTAACAATGGACTGATATTCGTAGTTGATGACGATAATTAGTAAAATAACAATTAAGTGAAAACGACGTTAGTAGCACATATTGTAAGCTGGTACACATATTTTATTTTTCCTTTTTATCTTTTTGGAGATTATTTCGAAATAGGAAATAATAATCGTTGAAAACATTAACTTCGGAAACGATGAATGGAAACGTGAATATCTAATTGCTATGGTCAATTCAAGTAATTTGTAATCCGCATTAACCATTTAATTTATAATTTTTGGAGAAATAAATTAATACATGTATAAATATATAAATTTAGTATCGTATGTGCTCAATAACAGAGAAAGCGATCATGAGATCTCAGCATCTCCCATAGAGTAAACTTGATAAAACTATATTCCTTTTTTTAAATAAGAGTGAATATAGTCGGAAAAGTTAATAGAAAAGGGAACCTAATTCCCTTTTTAATTCAGTTCTGTCATTTTTGTAGATCAATCACACTTTTCACTCTGTTTTTTAGTTTGTAGTGCGTTTTCTTTAAAAAAATGTGGACGAAGAAAAAATTCAGTACGTGCAAAATATTCTCCAAAACATTAGGAACTATTTGATGCACTGGTAATCAGAAGACTAGGCAAATTAATAAATATAAAACTGAAAGCCCGCACAGACTCATCACCGTATCTCAAAAACTACTGAACTTCGAACATTCATATTTTGCAGAAATGTTCATTTTACAACATAGAAACTCACTAAGAAAGGATTTCTTCCTATGATAAATTTAAGTGGGTCGAAATAGGGTTTTAAATAACCCAGTTTTGATAACGTAAGACGTTTTGCAATGATCGAGCCATTGTTGCTCAGCAACTGAAGCCCTGCCCTAAGTTTTGAAAGACTTCAGTTGACCTGGTCAGTACAGATTTCGTTCTAAATTTATTTGTTCTGAATATACTTAACAAAATACCTTAAAATCACCTAAAATGCGCTATATCATAATATGCTTTGCATTTAAGCATTTATTATCATTTGCCATATGGAATGTCAAGGTTTTTTTATTTTTTCTAAACGTATTTAACAAAAAAAAAACTTTTAAAAATGTCACGTAAAAAGCGCTATATCATAATATACTTTGCATTTAAACATTTATATTATCGTTTGACATATAGAATGTTTAGGCTTTTTGAGACAAAATCAAATTATCAACATTCGTTTTCACCGAAGCAACGGTGACGTCATATAAGTGTTTTTTTTAGTCAAATTCAAATTACCAACATTCGTTTTCACCGAAGCAACGGTGACGTCATATAAGTGTTTTTTTTTAGTCAAATTCAAATTACCAACATTCGTTTTCACCGAAGCAACGGTGACGTCATATAAGTGGTAAGGTGACTGCAATAAATGTAAATATTCTGGTAGAATTTCATAGTAATTGAAATTTGAAAATAAAAAAATTCAGCCTTGAGATATTAGCGATGGCATCACAATTTTGCTCACGCTTTCAAAAACATCTGACTTGCTAGCTTTTAAATGTGCAGTTTCGAACGAAATCGTTTATAAGCAAGATCCTTTTTACATTTATGCTGAAAGTAACAACGCATTTTGCTCTGTTTTCTTTTATTATTTTGTTTTGTTAGATATTAATATTTTAGCGATGAAAGTGAAGAGTAACGATTAATTTTGATTTGTTTCGTGTAGGCTTTAAGTTTTAAGTTTACAGATATGAATGAAATTGCTTACGTGTCGTCAGGCAGACATGTTTTTCCCAAAAGAGCGAAGAAATATGCAGTGTATGGCCATATCAACTCTACATCATGTATATCGTCCATATTTCAACTGTATTTTAATATCATCACGTTCGAAGAGCGGGTATTTAGCTAGTTAATAAATATAATCCGTAGACTGAATCGTAACACAGCCGCCCGCATTTGCCGAGGGAGCATTAATATGGTAATGTTTATTTCGCATAATGAGTGGCGCCTGAAAAGTCATTGTCTCAAATGTAAAGAACTGTATTGGGGAAAGCTGAGGAGTTGTACACCTGTGACTTTAGATGTACGTTCACGCGAAAGCGGGGTTACACTGAAAAGTAAATATCACTAGCGTTAACAAATACCCTGAATGATCACTGAATTATGACCACCCCTCTGAAATGAGATTCCGCCCATTGATCACGTGATTTGCAAGAGTGCGCCATTAGTCTATAAGGTGCGCGATGAGCAGTAGGTAATATATTTGGAGGGCGATGGCGAAACAAAATGATTTATCGGATATTAAAAAGGGAAAAATGTGTATGCTCTGATAGCGGGTGCCTCGATTACCCAAACGGCTGAACTGGTGTGTTGTTCCCGAGCCGCAGTTTAATAATGCGTGTTAGAACTTACGTGAAATGGTCACACTTCCAAACTGGACAAGACAGCGAGAACTGGATGATCCGATCGTATCTGATCTTGCGTGAAATGGTCAGAGATCAAACTTCACAGGGCAGCAAAAGGTTGATTTTAGAGGTGAGCGCCAGGTCCGACGACTTATACAGGGCAACAGAAACAGCACTGTTGAACAGGTGACTACCCAACACAACAGAGGTTGACCCGGAACAGTATCAGTCCTGATCATGCGACTCACCCTCGCAGATGTACAGCAGACGGCCTCCACGACATCTACTGACCACGTTTCATCGACGCAAAAAATTCGCCTGGTGCAAAGACCTTGCACGTTGGATGTCGGATGACTGGAGAAAAGTGTGTTAATCCACTCCGTTGATGGTCGTGCACGTATTTGGTGTAAATATCATGAATCACTCGATCCAAAATGCATGGTGCAGGAGGTTGTATGGTGTGGGTCATTTACGGCATGAACATAGACCCCTGTTGAATATGGAACAACGTATGACTGGTGCGCATTATCGAGAATGTCTTGCTGACTCTGTTAATTGAATGTGTATGTAAAAGAAAATTATCACTGGATAAGAGACACTTTATTTTTAAGTTGGTAGATCCTGTATTATGCTTTTAATATATATTTTGAAAACCAAATTAAATTAATTCTACATAAAAATATTTTTTTGGATTATTGTATAACATACGTTTTAGAAGGGCCGCGGGTGGCCTAGTGGGCATCGTTCGTGACTGCCACCGAAAGTACCCCAGGTTCGGTAC
This sequence comes from Macrothele yani, assembly GCA_039090855.1. Taxonomy (NCBI): domain Eukaryota; kingdom Metazoa; phylum Arthropoda; class Arachnida; order Araneae; family Macrothelidae; genus Macrothele; species Macrothele yani. The sequence continues at coordinate 3,893,468 of CM077018.1, forward strand.
CAGGCCGGTGCGAACGCTCGATCCACTAAATATCTGCCGTGCGTCGGATGGGCACGTTAAGCCGTCGGAGCCGGGGTACCCCCCCCCACCCCGGTAATAAGTAAGGGCGTCTTCTCCCCCTTTCTACCTCGTTTCCGTGTTACTTTCCTATCAGGCACTCTAGTACAAATCTCCTAGCTTCCTATTTCTAAGAGTTGTTTAAGAACTGGGTTCAGACACTCCCTTCCTAAGATCCTCTACATATGATCTGATCTGATAAGTTTTAGAAGAGGAGTCGCTGTTAACCCCTAATGTTATTGGTAAAGGAAGCGACAAAATCTGCTGGAAAATGCGGCACATTGTACTTCGATGGAACTTGCGTACTTCTATTACATTCAGTTGTGGCATTCACAGATTTAAACTCCATGAAGATTCATATGGCCTTTAATTTTAAAGGAAGGATGGTTTTCTTTTTGGTTTTTGCGCGTTAACAGTAGGGTAAGGTGGAAACGAAACGTTTATTAACGAATGAAAAAATATGTTGAATGACAACAATTTTTAATCTGAGGTTGTATTTCCGGAAGGAATCTTAAAAGAATACCAATGCAACTAGCATATTTGTTCGTAAAACATAATCAATGTTTTAGGTATGGACTAGGAAACTCATGAAATACTAATCTTCGTTCATTATATATATGTATATGTCGATTTTCAAAATATTTTAACTGCTTATCGAAGTGCCGAGGATGATGTGGCTCCTTGGAAATATTCTCATGGAACATCAGAGTCTCTTGAAATTACAGAAGATAAAAGTCCACCAATGTAAACCATAATATTTTTGGTCGCTTTCCAGCAAAATATTTTTAAAATCTCTTTTACTTTCATTTAAACCATTGAAACATGTCGTTTTAGTCTTTTTCTTGAAACCATCTTAAGATTCCGGACTGCGTAATATGTATTTCATGAATTACTAAAGTCGCTAAATCCTAAAATAGAAAGTGAAAAATGTGAAAACCTTCATAGCTTGATTTGTTACAATGTTTAAATATAAAATGTTAGCACACTTTTTTTTGTAAATCTCTGTTGTCCTAGAAATTAAAAAAGGTGCTTCAATAACACATGTTCAGAATAAAACATTTGGTTTTATAAATAAGAAGAGGGACGAAATGAAAATTATGTTTAATAATCGAACATAACTATACACTCTTTAAATAGAAGCAGACAAATTCTCACATTTGAAGACCTACGCCATTTCATGTTTAAACAATTCAATGTTTTTGTATGCGTTTCGTCAAGAGAAAAATTGATATTAAAAGATACGTATTTCCATGCTTTTTTACCTTAGACGCGGTACACAAATTGTAATTTTAAAGATATTCGAAGCCTATGGAGTGTTATGTTTGGTATTTGGAATGACGGACGTTTTGCTTGCGCTTCATAATTGAGACCAAGCGAACTTTCTTGCCAGAGGAAGATCAATACAGTGATGTTATTGTGAAGTGCTAACGCCAAGGAGAAAAAACAGCGTAAACCCGAAATGTAAGCCAAAATGAAATGACAGAGTGCCGAAGCAGGTATTGTAACAAATGCCTCCAAGTGCCGAAGCAGATAGTGTAGGTAGTGTAACAAATGCCTCCAAGTGCCGAAGCAGATAGTGTAGGTAGTGTAACAAATGCCTCCAAGTGCCGAAGCAGATTATGCCCCTTGGTGGCCAAACAATCCTTACCAAACATTAGAAATTATGTGAAAAACATTTTCCATCAGGTCTTGTATGCTATACAGGAAGAATGTTTCAAATCGGAGTTTTAGAAGCAGAAATAACGCATAAAACGCAATCAGCCTTTGTGTCCCCTAGCAGAAAGTTTATTAATTACTTAAAAATTTTGAATTTTTAGGAAAAATATTTCGCATGGGAAACACCATCCAACAAAGAAGGAATTTTTCAAATCTGAATCTTAGAAGTAGAGATATTGACAAAAATAAGATATAAATCTACGTCCCTGGCGTAGAAACCATGCACTATTTCAAGAAGAAAGTGTTCCTACAAGGTTTGCCGGCATGAGTACTATCGGTCAACAAACTACTTCTTTTTTTTCGATCGAGATTTTAGAAGCTCATATTTTGCTGCAAATAGATCAGAAGCGGAAATTAAGACTTACGCCACCTGGTGGCCAAACTATTTCTTACAAAAAAATAAAATTATGTGCAAATGGTTTCTCAGCAGGAGCGGTATCCGTGCAGAAAGAATTTTTCAAATCGGAGATTTAGAAGCAGAGACATAGGGGGAAAGCAATTTATCCTTATACCCCCTAGCGGAAAGTCTATGAATTACTTGAAAATTTTCAAACTATATGAAAAACTTGTCACACTAGAAACACTATCCATCAAAGAAGGATTTTTTTAAATCGGACTCCTAGAAGTATATTGACGAAAATAAGATATACATTAACGCCCGCTGGCGTAGAAACCCTGCGTTATTTTAAGAAGAAAATGTTTCTAAACCGTCTGTCGACTTGAGTACTATCGGTCTACAAACGACGTTGTTTTCAATCGAGATTTTAGAACCTCATATTTTGTTGTAAATACATCAGAAGCGCAAATTAAGATTTACGATCCCTGGTTGCCAAACCATTTTTTCACAAACATTAGAAATTATGTGCAAACGGTTTTCCATCAGGAGCTGTATCCCGAGCGGAAAGAATTTTAAAATCGGAGATTTAGAAGCAGAGATATAGGGGAAAACGCAATTTACCCCTACGCCCCATAGCGGAAAGTCTATGAATTACTTGAAAATTTAAAAATAATATGAAAAACATGTCGCACTGAAAACACTATCGAACAAAAAAGAAATTTTTCAAATCGGATATCTAGAAGTAGAGATATTGACCAAAATAAGATATATATCTACGCCCTCTGACGGAAAAACTGTGGAATATTTTAAGAAGAAAAGATTCCGAAAAGTTTTATCGATGTGAGTGGCGTCAGTCCACGAAATTATTTTTTCAATCGATATTTTAGAATCTCAGATTTTATGGTAAATATATTAGAAGCAAAAATTAACGCTTACGCTACCTGGTGGTCAAAGTAATTTTTACCAAATATCTGAAATTATATGCAAAATATTTTTCATTAGGAGGTGTATCCGCTGAAGAAAAAAATTTCAAATTGGAGCTTTAGAAGAAGAGTTATCGGGAAAAATGTAATTTAATTTTTCGCCCCCTAGCGGAAAAACTATGCGTAATTTGAAAAAGTAACCAAATCAAAAATACTCTTCGACATAAATGGAATCGAAATATAAAATACTTTTTTCAATCGGATGTTTAGAGGCAAATATGTGGATTAAAACGTATTTTTGAATTCGACATCATCTGCATTTAGGCCATCTAGCAGCGAAATTGTACAACAAAAAAAAACCCAAAGAAAGGATCATCATTTGCATATTTCTAGCTTCCTAATTCAAAAAGAATTTTTCTATTCGGACTAACAGTTGCAGAGATATCGTGGGTACTAGCTGACGGACGGACGGACAAACCGATAACATAAGCGCAATCTTTCCTTACAAAAGACGTGCTAAAAACATACAGAAACAAACTTGGCGCGTGAACGTTTAGTGGGGCATTAACAAATTCTATACTTACACACAGAATAATATGATCACCCCCAGAATCAAAGTATAACCACCCAGGCGCGTCACAGAGTTTACGTGACATGTTTGGCCAAAGGGTATACTTTATGCTTTAGGGATTCAATTACTTCACTAGAGTGTCACAAACTGAAATCGGAGGCGTATTCAGAAAGTAAATTCCGTTAGCGAATATTTTTGCTGTAGTGCTGCGGTCGTTATGTCATGCATGTACGCTGAATTCCCTTGTATATGGGAGATCCAACGACGCCCTTTCGAGAACATCTGACAGTGTTTGAGTGATGTTCTGTTCGTTTAACACGTTTAGAAAGATCGAGTTGCACAACGCCTGATAGATAACAACCGTAATTCGGTTTTGAATGCAAAACATGTGGAACGGGCAGACCCTCATCGTCAGATTTGTCAGGTATACGGTAAAACTTTTAGTTGATTTCATTCGAAAGATACTTAATGTGAGCATGTCACTGTCATTGATATTAAAAAATAATTCGAATGCGTTTTAAATTTAAATTATGTGGAACAATTGAAAAATCATATAAAGAATCATTAGAAATATTTTCATAATAGTTTGTAATAACGCTAAAACAAGATTTTATTTAAAAACGATTAAAATCTTTCAGACGCTTTACTCGGTTCTTAAAAACCAATTCAGCCAAATTCTGAACAGAAGGACGGGAATATTCTGCAACAACGTACGTGAGTTGTACAGCGACATCTTGGAAAATGAGAAAATACAGCAATGCAATAAAGTACTTACACTGTAATCAAGATGAATAATCCACAAAATGTCAATGCACAACCCGTTTGTAAGAACTGATCTTACACCACTATTGTTGTCTTCGCCGAAAGGCTAAGCCAATGGAAAAACACTTGGTCCCACTGATGCACACAAACACCGTAAAATTTTATTAAATTTCACTTAAGCACACATTGAAAGAATCACAGAAGAATAAATTGAAGAAATCGTTGGAATCAATTCACATTACAGAAACGCTGGTGTCCAATAAAAACTTAACATTTTGAGGTCTCAACAGCGAAATTTACACAAAAGAAAACTTAATTCGCATTAGAAAGGAGTTAGATACTATTTTTACCAGCCATCTGAACATCTGATAAATAGTAGTAAGCAGACACTATAAATGTTTTATCTTCTGCACAAATTACTGAACGGTTAGTGACATATGTTGTGGCAAACTAAATGATATCATATTAAATATAATCCTGTATGTTCAAATTCAATAATATTGCGCGCAGTCTTTTTATTATAAATGTGGTATCTCTTTTTGGTGATGAAACCACTTTCCATCTGAGTGGAATGATCAATTGATGCATCGTTCTTAATCCGGAGAGAGAGCCACCACTTGCCGCGATTCCGTACGAAGGTAAATCCCTGAATGCCAACGTCTTTTGTGCTGTCTCGCACGGGAAAGTGTACCGGCTGTTTTCCTTTGCCGAAGCAACAATGACGGGTTTCACATAACAGGGCATGTTTCAAGCCGGTTTGTTTCCACAATTTGATAGCAATTACAACGACTACATTTTCAACATGACAACGATTTCCTCCATTTCCATCACGATGTGAGACACCTACTTAATCGTGTCTTTCCATAGTGTCGAAGTGGACGTGCTGCAGATGCGGACAACCACTCCCTCTGGTCGCCTACTCAGTGAACGGTCTTAATCCCATGCCCCTCTTCCTGTGGCGGTACGAGAAATACACAAGTTATAAACCCCCAATTTTCCGATCCTTCGGGGATCTTCAGGAAAAGATCACCCGTGCTATGTAGGCTACCACACTGGACATGATAGATGGGGTCTGACAGGATTAAACTAATTCTCAATGTGTGCCGGGTGACGAAGGTTGCGTACATATAGGGACTTTGAGTGACGTACACCAAACTTAGCAGGTGCACTTAAGACAGAACAGTAACGGAAAATTTAAGGCTGTGAAGTCCCGTCTCTCCTTGTGCCATGTACTTCATTGTTGCAACATGCCTTTTCAAAGGCGAATTGTGAATGTCAAGAATGACCATAGAAGAGTTTTATTTTCGGTGTCAGCTCAATTACAATATTTTAACAGGTAATAAACTGAAAATTTTAATTACATCAATATCACAGTTGTGTCTTCATATAATTATAGTTATCAAATGTTGTGAACGTTCCGTATTGTAAAGCAAAGGTATTAACCACATTTTGGAAGAAACAATCTTATATTTATATTACAAAAATTTCGAGTCACCGTCGATGGATATCAACATTTTTAAAAACATTAAAACGAATTTTAATGGCCCATTGCACCAATAGTTGAATAAGAAAGAAAACTGTTTACAGAATACACATTTTTGATCCACAGTTAAATATTTTGGTCTCGAATGTATAAAATGATTAATAGAGTTCTCTTAAAGACACTTAATAATTATCTTAGGATTTATGCAAGCTGTTGTTTACATAAAGAGTGTTTGTTCTTATAAATTTTCATAGACTTCGAACTCCAAATTTAAGTTCCTTTAGACATATTATTTAACAAAATTTTCTTACTAGACATAAATTTGAGACGCATTCTTACGAGCAAAGCAAAACCACGCATTTCGTATCCTAATCAAAAGAGATTCTTATTCGGTTCGAAACATATTGAATTCCAAATGTCTACATGTATATTTTTTTGGCTTGAAGATTTTGAACACCCACGTCTTTAAAATGGGTGCTGTCGCATCTTTATCTCTTCGGGAATATTTTCCTTTGTTAGGAAAGGAATTAACGCATGTTTCAGCATGTGTTAAACTCTTTACTAACATAGGAATATAATTTTTAGCCTCAAATTTGAGACGCGTTTTGCTATATTGAGTAAACAATATTGAATACTAGTGCACTCTAACTCATCCACATGTCGGTATGGCAAAGTAAAAAAGTTCCGAGGGATTTCGAGTAAAGATATTTCAGCCTCCTCAATCATTTTCCCAGTGTACACCACTTACCGTTTTCTCCTTTTCCTTTTTTTTTTTTTTTTGTTTTGCCGGCATGGAGAAATGTTTATTGCGGTAAGAATTGGTAAAACGGATAACGGTCCAAATGGCGATCCAGCGTACTTTTCACCTAGAAGTCTATTTTCTTTGGTATTGGAAATAATCAGAATGCTGAACAATGGAAAACGCTCATTGCAAGTAATAGATCCAGAGCAAAAATTTAAAACAAAGAATTGTGTAAGTAAAAGTAGGTGTGTATTTCATGTACGCAAAAAAATGCGAAGTTTTGAACTTACCAAATAATTTGTGTGAATACAGTCATTACGCAGAGTAAAACGAATGTAAAGATTTATAGCAGTTCACAAAATTGCAAATGAATCTGACCAGCAGTCAGTTAACGAAAATGTCCACAAGCGTATGTGAAATAGATGTGAATGTGCTGACAGGAATGATGTTAGCAATAAATAAAGGGTGTGCTTATATATACGCATTTTTAATTTTAATTCAGTGCGTTATTAATTAGAACTTTGCGCATAATATTTGGCCTAAAACTGTAGGAAATGTAATGGAAAAGAGAAATACACAGAAGATAGTCATTTGTTTCTTCTGAGCACGTTAAAATAGATCCAAAGGGCCAACCGCCTATCGAAATATGACAACTGCTGGGGAGAAATTATCCGGATCGGATGAGTAATGCAAAGGTAAGCGACAACATTGGACTCTCTCATGGTTATAACAGTTACAGGCATAAGATACAGACCATTTTACAACAAAACACGGAAACGTTCGTAGTAATCAGTAGCTTTCAAATCTTCTGCTTTCTTATGAACGGATGACTTATGATTTTGGTGTTTAAAAAATACTTTTCTGAGACGTAGTCTATTTCTCCGCCAGGGGCGTAGGTGTATACCTTATTTTTGTCAATATCTCTACATCTAGGAGTACGATTTGAATCTACCAAGTCTGATCCCTGTCAGTTCTACGAGGCCACAGAATCACTTACTCTTAAGAATTAGTTATCAAATTCCATCTAAGGAAGGGAAATTTTTCAATGCTCTAACCCCATTAAACTGATTATCCTATCAAATTAATCGACACACTGCAGACATTCTAGAAATTTATGTGATAAACGTGTTCCAACGCTCCATCGCGAATAAGCTAGTCCTAATATTTTGCAAAAAAGAAAAAAAATGCGCCCAATTGTAAACGCCAGATTCTCAAAAGACTTTCTTTCCGTTAGGAATATAGTAGCACAGCAATGACCAGTCAAAACTGTGTTTCTCGGCTTTATCCAGGGATTTGTGGTAAATCACGGAACATTCCGGAGCAAATATATATTCAACACGCAATAACAAGCTAGCTATGAAAATTCTGTTTCTTAAATTCAGAGCTGGAGCTGTTCCTTTGGTGGTGAATGATATCAAGTGCCAAAATGAAACTTCTCTAATCGGACTTTAGAATCGAAGGTACAGTGGGAAATTTAATGAAAGATTCAGCGTTCAATTGAAAGATTCAGCATTCACATGAAAGATTCAGCAACGCATATTCGTTCAACAGGTGATTTAAAATAACCCCTAAGGCGTCTGCGGAGAAAAGAGAGCCATGTTAAAAGAAAAATATATGTATGCTACATGTTTTTAAATTTCAAATATGTATAACCAAAGAGATTTTGAGTCCATTTTGCAGAAGTGGGAATTCAGTTCTTCTGCAAAAAGGAATACAAAGTTCCCACGCTTCCACAGAAAACTGCATGTTGAAAGATTTGAAAGTAGGTGCAAAGTGTTCCTTTTTCATAGAAAGTTACCTTAAGAAAATCAATTTTTTACATATTTCTTTTGGAATTATAGGTGGAATAGAAAACATAATATCCACAAATGATCGCAGATAACTCTTCGTTTTTTAGTGAGCTGCAGTCGCACTATGGAAGCGTTAAGGACATTCATAATGATTAGATACTTTTTGAGTTCGAATTTTGATAGCGAACATACAATACATACAGAAACATCAGCTTACCTCCCTTTGGAGGGAGAATTTGACATCACGGAATATTTTGTATCTGCTGCAACTTGTTCGGATGTAGATGCGTCGGCAACGTGACGTAAATAAAGCAATTTTGTGATTCCTATAGTGCAAAAATTGAAATAAAACTGTGCTGGACGTCCACTTTCTTTGATACGGAAATTTCTTTCTTTAAAACAAATATAACAATGTTCGGAAGAAGATATGGCATACAAGATATGTTTCTTCTAATATTGTTTTTCAGTTGTACCACTTGAGGACGAGTTAAGAAGTAGAAACCCACATATTTGTTCTTCCATTGCAATAACCATTTTTTGACTGAAACAAATATCTTAGTCATATGATGACGCTGGACAGATGTCTGTCTGTCCAGTTCAGCTGATAGATTATACACTTCGTTAGTTGTGGGAAAAGTTTCGTTAAAAAAAGGAAAAACAGCATTACGAAAATTAACTCATTAAATGATTCAGTCATAGAACACAGATATCATAGAATCTAAGTAAAGCGTCTCGTAAATATGATTTCGAACTATAGCATTAGGATATCCATAAAATACTTTTAGAAAATTTTTGAAAACTAATTAAAACTGATCACGGAAAAAGGAAAATTTTGTACTTAAAGATATTGTACATTTCACTGCTTTATAAATACAGTGCAACATCCCTATTTTCGTTAAATTTCGGTTGCAGTATTTCTACTGTGGAAACTTCTATTTAAAAAAATAAATATTAGTACTTTAGTGCAATTTTTCCTGTTCTATACCGTCTTCGAAACGCTTGGGCAAGCGCCAATATACTTAAAACGTACTTGTGATTTCAGTAGCACGTAAAGTTTTTTGAAGAACAAATTTAGTAACGATGGTTTTCTTTGTTGAAAGTGAATATATCCACCCTCGCTGTTGTTGAATTTAAAGGTTCGCTTCTCAATAAGTGTCACACAGACACCCACACGCACCCACACGCACACAATCACACAATCACGTCATTTTGCTCTTTCACAATCGAAACATTCTGCGTTTAAACTATTTGATTCAGGAAGTTGAAATGTTATTTTATGCAGATCCAGGCGTTTCTTGCGTCAATAACTGTAGTGTTTCAATCTTTCCATCATGCTGAAATGTCATACGTACATACAGTAGAACAGGAATTTAAAATAATATTCATTTGCTGACAGATTTGGGAAATGAAATGCGATGATCATGTGATAACCAATTTTCTGGAGTTTTTGCAGAATACGCATTTTATTTATTATTATTATCTTCAAAAGTGCTACCATTTTGTTTTACAGAATTTTAGAATAGAAGTTCCAATGTGGTTGTCAAAATATTCTAGTGAACAAAATTAAAAAAAACGCAAATCACAAATGCACAAGATATGAACAATTGTTTTACTGTAGTAAATAAAAATAGCTTCCTCGTAAAAACTGTGAGATTATCTGAATGAAATATTGCTCTAAAATAATTTGGAACCCTTTTTAAAGAATTCTCATTTGAACGAAAGCGTAAATTTGTAAACTCAAAATTCTGTAATCGTCTGTTGTACTACGTGATTGGGTTCAGTGAGCTGCTGCAACGAAACAATGGATGTCATATGCACTTTGGAAAAACAATTTGACAAAAGGTTTGCAACAATTTGGAACAGATGACTATTTTACTTCGACCTAATAGTCCTCTGTTCCCAATTGGTTACATAAATTATTGTGTTCATTGAACTTTAAACTTAGTAGACATAAGCGCCTGAACGTTTCCTATACTAATTAAACAATGATGCTAAAATGATTAAATCTTGAAGCGATTTGAAAAACATTTAGAGAGGATTCTCCTTAAATGTTCTATAAACACACAGACGCAAAGGCATTGACTTATTATGCTGTGTTAAATGAGCCCTTTGTGCGAAAGTAATCATGTTAGACTGATATCGCTTAGCTTTCATTTATTTTATATTGAACCTTTACCTCACATAAGTAATCAGATATCTCAAACATGTATGTGTCTTAAACTCTGTCATCAGCTTCTGGTGGACTGAGGTTGAGCTGCAGGTACTACTACAGAGCTCTTACATGCAATTGTACTTTAAATCCTTTAATCATTGTTTTAATAACAGGTTTTGTTAATGTTTATAAAAGGTTTTTCACTAGGTAATCCCCTAAAGAATCAGTCATGTTTTGCAACACTCTCTGTTTAGAAACATGACATGTGCTTTACAGCGTACCTTCGTTCATGGTAATGTAGCTTCATTCACAATTATGCTCGAAATATCCTCCATGGATATCCAATCACATCGAACAACACGCTGTTTGTTATCAAATGTTCTCCGCATGTCCTCGCCAATTGTGCTGAAGTCTGCACTGATATTGCTTTCTAAGTCTTCTAATGCGTTTCTTGTGATAAATGTCGTAGTGACTTATTCGGTGATGCTAGCAACCTGTGCTACATCTCTCCAATTTTTCTTCCGCTAAAGGTGGACGCCCGCCACTGTACTGATTCAAAACACAGCCCGTGGTTTCAATTTCTTCGATAAACTGGCGATGCTCGCTGGTGCTTTTCTTCCCTCAAACTTATCCAGGAATTCACGCTTGTTACCTTTATTATATTTGTTATCCAATAACTTTTCACAATAAACACCCTCTACGCAACGGGTTACACAGCCTTTCTGAATGACCTTCAACGATACAGTAAAACTTGCAGATTACTGTCGGACAGAGTTAGCGTTTCGGGCGATCTGATGGGGTCAGCCAAAGAGTTATCGCCTTATTATGAAAATCACTCCCGCCCATTTTGCGAGGATCATGGTGTCTTGTAAAGCGAACGTACTATTCTATGCAGAGTGGAAGAAAAACAAGAGTTGGTTCTTTTTTTATTGGAGGGGGGTACTAAGTAATCTCCCTAGTGAATTACCCTGTATTTATTAGGATGTCTAAATTTCGTTCTCAATTCAACAGAATTATGCTGTTTTGGGCAAAAAATATAATTCTTAGATAAATGGAAAACTGTTTTTCAGAATATAATTATTCACATTGTGATGAAATACTTTTAGTTGATGAAAGTGAACAATTTTTTGCTGACTGTACTGAGATCGGCTTGATGAAACTAAAGAAGGAAGGGGGCCATCAAAGAAAAGCTTAGATATTTTATATAATATTATCAAGATCAGTAAGTACATGTCGCCAACTAAGTGGCTATTCGAATTTTCATAAACACTGGCAGAAGAAATGACAGCAAACCGCAAAACCACCAGTGTTCCTAACCTCACTTAGGCCATTTTCGGCAGATTATCAGTGCAGACATTTTCTAGGTGGTGGGTTTCTTGTCACACACTAGTAGAGAAAAGTGACGTAAAAATGTGTTTAAAGAGCGGCTTTATTTTTTTTTTTTTTTCTTGTGTGGCAAGCAACAAGTTGCACGTGTTACGTTAGTAGATTTTTTGTGTTTTTGATTAAATCACAAGCAAACGCTAAGTGCGAATTTTCACATCTGTGGAAACGTAAAATTTGATGTGTTGTTAGATTTTAAAACAAAACAAATTAACGTTCTTAATAAATCTGTTGTTTTTTTTTAATTGGAATCGCGCGAATCATTCTGATGTATTCGATGCTACAGTATACCGCGTAACACTTTCTAAAACTGAATGTAAAAAAAATGCGAGGCCCACATATACGATATTAGACACGAGATTAGACCCATCGAAGTTTGAATAACCTTTTTCCCAGACGCTTTAAGAAGCTCTTCACAAAATTGTTGCACAAGCAGAAGATGAGCAGATAACATAGAAACACGAGCGTCAATGTAAAGAACTTGTAACTGAAATTGCAACGTGCGAGATATTGAACTAACTGATAAACTTTCTGGGAAGGAACGAAGTACACTGTTAAACGGTTAGGCAAGAAACTGCGATTGTTTACAAGCATTTTTAACAGAATAAATTGTGTACAATGCGCAGCGTGGAATGTGCTTTGATGACTAAGCTATTAAAGGCAGCTTATACATTGGGTTTCGGTTATTATTTGAACGTAGAACAAATTAACATGAGAAACATTTGGCAGCGGAAGTGCTCTCCAACAAAGAAATAATTTTTCAAATCGGATTTTTTTAAGCAGATATATGGACAAATATGAGATACGCATCTACGACCCCTAGCGGAAAACCATGCATTATTTTAGCAAGAAAGTAATTTCAAAAGGTTTTTCAATGTGAGCTGTATCGGTCCAAGAAAAAACAATTTAAAGTAGAGTTTTCAGGAGCTCGGATTTTTTAGCAAATGCACCAGAAGCAGAATTTAAACCTTATGCTCCCTGGTGGCCAAACCACGCTTTACTAAATATTATAAATTATTAAAAATACATTTTCGATCACGAGCTGTATGCAATACAGGAATAATATTTCAAATCGGAGATTTAGTAGCAGATATATCGGGGAAAAAACATTTTACCTTTGCGACCCCTAGCGGAAAGGAAAAATTATCTTCTGCGATTGGCTCCTGAACAGATATATAAAGGAGTGGCTCACCGTACAGGCACCACTGTATTGTAGTGAAGAGAAGCAACCACGTCCACTGAGAGCAAAGCCGGCAAACCTAAAGATCCTCGCAAGAAGGAAAACTACCCAACAGAAAATTTAGAACAAACTCAGGAAGCAAATGCTCTCTCCTTGCTGCAAGAGACTGTAAAAGAAACACTGGTCTCACTTCTTGAAACGAATGAGGTGCAGACCAGGATATTACAAATCTGTGAAGAGCAAATAACAGAGAAAGTGAAAGAAGAATTTGGTAAACTTCATAAAAGGATGGTTGAAGAAGTAGAAAACGCCTCCAAACGATTGAAACTAAGTACCAAGAAGTACATCATAAAGGGGGTAGCCAGCCACATCTCTACCGAGGAAATCTCTGAAGCTCTGAAAGAGACAGGAGTACGAACTCGAAACATTGAAAGAGAAAAGAACAGTTACGGAGCACCAGGAGAAACCATGACGTTCTCCACGGATGACTACTTTCCCACTGTATCGATCACACTAGTTGGATATAGACTCAAAGTAGAAGAATTCAGGGAGCCTCAAAAAACAAGCATTTAAGAACCATGAAAGAGGTCGAGGATCTTTCAGCAGAGGTAGAAGGGGATCTTGTGGCAGAAATGGAATGACTGCTCGACCCACCTCATTTTCCGCTAGTAGGCAAACTTATGCCCAGGTGATTGCACCGCCACCACCAACGTTTCAAATAGTAGGAAATCCATCTACTGCCATGGCACCAGCTGGAGCCATGACACTAGACGAAAGGAAGAGGTTGGCTACCTACCTCATGACCATGAAACAGAAATGAGGGGTAAAAAAAGGCCCTTTTAAGGGCCACCTCTATTTTTTGCAAAGATGAATTATCTGTTTTGTGCTGAATATATCTTCCCTAAACAAACAAGGGTTGTCTGGCTCAAATAATTAAAAATATATTAAAAAAAGAAGAAAAAACAGCTCTTTTAAGAGCCGAGCAAAATACTTGAAAAAAAAATATTTTTGTTCTGTATACCTTCCTTTAACAAACAAGGGGTTGTGGGACTTGTCTTTTTTTATTTAAATTCGTTTCTGAGCTGTTGCACACGAATGTGCAACAAGCAGACAAATAGCGAGAAAATTAAATGATTGGCCCTTATACTACCGGCTTCCTAAATAAGGAATAAAAACCCTGATTGTGGCTGTTTTTACAGTTTTGTTTTTCTGTTGTTTACTCAAAATGAGTTATTCAAACCTCGATCGGTGTAGTCTTTTGATCACACCACCTCAGCTATGGTTGCTCTGACATGTCAGGCGAGTATCAACAAAAGTAAACCTGAGAAAAAAATTTTAAACCAATGGCGAAAAATCTTTTCTCTCATTGGCTAACGAGTAACGAAGTAATAGCGGACCAGAGAGAAACACTGAGAAAATGGCCAGTTTTGTCTTACCCGGTGTTGAACAACGATTTTCCTCTGTGAAACTTATTCTGTGTGTGATGTTTTTTTTTTCAGGTTCCTCTTTCCCTTGTCCTTCCCTTCTTTTTCCCCTGTACTCATCTCTGGCAGCGGTGAACCGGGCATTTTTCTGCGGAGAGAAATATCGCTCGGAACGGCTTGTTGTTGCAAGTAAGTATGTAGGGCAGCTTACAACTACACTACTTAACGGGAAACCGTTTACTTCTTGTGCACTAATATTTCTACACTTTTCTTTCGTACTATTCTATCAAGGCAATCTGCTCCTAACTCTCTTAGATTCTCTTTCACCTGCCAAAAGGCGCATGGCGCTGTGGTTTCGGGTATCTCAACCTCTCATAGGAAATCTCTCTCTCGGCGTTAGAGATCAATGCAAGGTCCGCTGGTTCGAACCTGGGCTGATCTTGCAGAGGCGGTGTGATTTACCAAAAATCGCTGAATATCCGCCGTGCATCGGACGAGCACGTTAAATGACGGCCCCCAGGCTGGAACCACTGGTTAAATGGGTATCCTTTCCTATGCCCCCCCCCCCCCTGAAATTCTCTCACCCCTCTATGTGCAACATCGTACTTGTACGGTGGCGCCATCTACTGTACTCTCTCACTACAAAACTGTTCTGTCAAAGTCGCTAGACTTGCTCTCATTCCTTTCGTTTCTGTGTCCTGCATAAAAGGCGATCTCGCTGTAGTTGGCTGGGACCTAAAACTCTACTCACTGTGGACGGAAGTCCTACAAGAAAATGACAAATACTGTGGAAAGAGAATCGGCCAGAACAAAGGATTGCTAAAAATTTGATTTGGTGAACAGAACTGATCCTTCTGAAATGTAATATCCTGACACATTTCCCAAGCGACATATCACATATCCAATTATGTTCAAACCAGACAAAAAGCGACTGTAAGTGTAATGAAAACTGAAACGCTGTTAATATCCTTACACACCTCTGTTGGTAGTGAATCCTATCCACGCAATTAATACATCGCAGATCTAGTTGTTTCATCATCATCACCATTGTCAACCATTGTCAATCCCCTGCTGGACGAAGGTCTCCCCAAGTTTCCTCCACAACGGTCTGTCTTGTGCCAGTCTCCTCCATGTCACTCCCGCATACTTTCGAATTTCATCCACCCATCTCCTATGTGGTCTTCTTCTGGGTCTTTTCCTGTCCCTTGGAATCCAATCTAAAATTTCGGCTGTCCATCGATGGTCTGTCCTTCTGGCAGTATGTCCAGCCCATTGCCATTTCAAGGATTTAACTCTGACCATGATGTCTTCCACTCTTGTCATTTTTCTGATCCACAAGTTTCTCTTCTTATCTATCCTGGTTACACCAAGCATGCACCTCTCCATGCTACTTTGAGTTGGCTGCAGCCATTTTATATCTATTTTAGTTAAGGTCCACGTCTCTGCACCATACGTAAGCACTGGAAGGATGCATTGATCAAACACTTTTCTTTTAAGGCATAACGGCATATTGCTCTTGAAAACTATGCTGCTTCTTCCAAAAGCTCTCCAGGCAAGTTTTGTACGCCGATTAATTTCTTCATCAATGTGACCATCACTTGATATCTGCTGTCCAAGATAAACATACGTGTCTGTTATCTCCAGCTTTTCTCCATCAATCGATAAAGCTTCATTTCTTGTAACAGCATTGAACATCACTTTGTCTTCTGAAAGTTCATTTTTAATCCCACTTCTTTACTCTTGTCAGCAAGTTCCTGGATCATACTCTGCAGCTCTGATGAGATAGTTGGAAAAATGACTATGTCGTCAGCAAAACGAAGGTGGGTTAGATAATCTCCATTAATTTTTATCCCTTTGTTTTCCCAGTTCAGTGATTGAAAGACATTTTCCAATGTGACATTAAAGAGCTTCGGAGATATGGTGTCACCTTGTCTCACTCCCTTTCCAATTTTTATGTGTGTTGTATTTTCAAACAGCCGAATCTTTGCACATGCATTTTCATAGATGTTAATAATAATATTAATGTATGCATCTTCAGTACCGCAGGATTTCAGAGCCATTGTAACTGCTGATGATTTCACCGAATCAAAGGCTTTTTCATATTCGATAAAAGCCTAGCACAATGGAAGTTCATATTCCCTCGCTCTTTCAATTAGTTCTCTCACTACGTGGATATGATCTATTGGGCTGTAGCCAAACCTGAATCCAGCTTGTTGTCTCGGTTAAGCCATGTCCAGTGTTACCTTCCAGCGGTGTGAAAGATCTTTAGTGAATATTTTATAAACCACTGATAGAAGGCTGATAGGTCTGTAGTTCCTGAGATCCTCAATGTCACCTTTTTTATGTAGCAGGATCATTGTAGCGTTGTTCCAATCATCAGGAATCTTCCCACCTTTAAGGCATCGAGTGAAAATTTGGGCGAGTACTGTTTCGATTTCTCCACTTGCTTCTTGTATGATGTCTACAGTAATTCCATCTTCTCCTGGAGCTTTTCCCCGTTTCATGTCCTTGATTGCAAGTGCAACTTCTGCTGGGAGGACTGGAAGAACTCTGGTACCTTTCATGATGTCTGGAGTACATGTGTCATCCCTTTCATATAATTTGGAGTAGAAATTTTTCATTCTTGTCAAAAGTTCGCCTCTATTTCTTGTTACAGAACCATCTTCTTTTATAAGTGCCATAATTTGTTTTCTTCCCTTACTGAGATGTCCCTTTGGTATCTTTAGGCTTTGGTTGTTTTCAATTGCTTTCCTCACTAGTTCAAAGTTGAACTTCCTTACGTCTTCAGTGATCCTTTTTCGTACTGTCTTGCATAGCTCTATATTTTCCACAGTGGAAGTCACATCTTCTTTAGTTGTCCTCATCTCTCTTCTTTTTTGCATCAACATTTTGTTTTTTCCTGATAATTTGTTCACATGCAACTTGTTCTTAGACCCAGCTAATTTTGTTTTCCATAAGAGCTTTGGTTACTTTTCTGTTAACTTCAGAAATCCCCACTTCTTCCGATGTTAGGCCTTCTAAAGCCGAGAATCTCTTCTTTAGTTCCAACTTGAAGGTATTATGGTGTTTGTTAAGGTTGGTTATGTCAATACATCTTGTTTGCTTCTGAGTTTGCCACGTTCGAGTTTAGTTTTGAGGTGCATCTTACATCTCACCAATCTATGGTCACTACCTGTGTTGAACTTGCTTAGCACACTGCAGTCTTCTATGACGAATTTTGTGTTACACATAATAAAATCAATTTCACTTGTCGTCCCATTTGGATGTATCCATGTCCATTTCCTGTGTGGCTTTTTCTCGAAAAAGGAGTTCAAGATGAAAAACCCTTCAGCCTCTGCAAACTCAACGAGAGTATTTCCACGCTGGTTTCTGTTGCTGTGACCGAATTTACCTACTGAAGTTTCATTCTGTTGCCGTTGCCCAATTTTGGCATTGAAATCTCCCATAATTTTCTTCAAGTGCTTATTATTTAGATGACGAATTTCCTCATAAAATTCTTCAATTTCTTCTTCAGGATGACTTGTGGTGGGTGCATAAGTTTGAACAATCTGAGCCTCGTATCTGCTCGAGATTTGGATAACGAGTCGTGCAGCTCTGTCAGAGGAACTTTCAACCTCTACAATTTATCCTTCAGTTTCTTGTTTATTATAAACCCAACACCACTAGTTCTGCCAGTATCTGTCCCACGATAGTAGAAGAGATGTCCACTTTTCAGTTCAATGAGATCTTCTCCTTTTCTCCTTACCGTACTTAGCCCGACGATGTACCACTTGATCCTTTGCAGTTCTTCTTCCAATTCAAGAAGCCTTGAATCAGAAGATAGGGAGCGTCCATTATACGTAGCCAAGGTCAGCATCAGATGGCAGCCTAGTCCGGTCCAACGGGGATTCTTAGCACCCTCTGCCTTCATGTCGCACTGGCCGCTGCCTTTGCCAGGTGCATTCCAGCTGCCGGAGACTGAGGGCCAAGATTCAAGTTGTGGAGTCAGTTTTTTTATTGTAGGTTTAACGACCACCGTGAGCAACTCAATGGGCTATAAGCAGTCGTCCGTCCCTAATTTAGGCTCACTGGTTCCAGGGAAGGGAAAGAGCCAGTGCCGAAAGACAAACGCAACATCCATGCCTCACCGGGATTCGAACTCGGACCCCTTTCGGACGAATGATCAGAGGCCATCGCTTAGATAACTGCGCCACCGGGGCGGCGGAGTCATTTTGGAGGGGTTTAGTCATAACTCACCACGCTGGCCAAGCGGGTTGGTGAGTGTGGAATAGCATTCCCTCTAATCCCGATGGTATAGTTATACCGCTATTGGCGATCGCTAGAGCCCCTTTAGGGGTAACAGGATGCACCACGAGAAGGCGGGGTTGACATTTGTCAAGGAGAGGCAGTGATGTTACGCATCACCTGACCTTACATCCCGCTAGTTTTTTATGTACTCTTAAGCCAGTAGGAACTATTGTAAGCGCAAGGTACCTCGACCGACAGTTATCAGTATGTAGCATGGGTCAATTTGTACCTGGTGCCACGTAAGCAGTCCACTATACGTAACATTTCAACCAAATTGAAGACCGTTTAGGCAACGTTTGTTGATGTGAAATACAAGTATCTAAAGATTAGGTTTGAATCACCGAAGACAAAACATGAAAAATGCTCGAAGGTAGTCTTCGAATAAACTAAAATATTCTTCATTATAAAAGGCATCGAAAGGACTAAAGATTTTTTCAATCGAATATTTAGAAGGAAATGTTCAATATAAAATTAGTTTTGAAATCAGTATCATCTTATTTTATGCCTTCTAGCAGCAAGGTTTTGTATCAGGAAAAATCGGTATGCAAGGATCATCATTCTCACATTTCACGTGTCCCCATGCAAATTGAACTTTTCAAGTTGGACTAATATTTACAGAGATATACTGTCCACTGGCAGACGAACGGATAAACCCGTAAAATATGCTCCACTTTTCTTTTACGAAACACTTGTCAGAAGTATATGTAACATTTTGTCACATCTGAGCATGTTTCGCTCACAGAAATAGCAGCAAACGCAACCGTACGCACTATTTTCCTTATACCTTTAACCGACGAATAAATTATTTTGTAGGACATAATTAAATAATGAATTACTGTACTTCATATCTAAGATAATTGAATAATATGTTACTGTGCTTTATTTCAATGTTAATGCCATAGTGGGTAAACTTCTGATGTCAAGTATGTCCATACGACACTTTTGATGTGAAGCTTGTATTGGTACGCCACTTCACAGTCAGTTTAAATCCGTGTTTAATGTCATAGTATCGAACATTTTGTGTGAAGTAAAGTAACTTTATATCTGGTGCGCATTGGTACTTTCTCATCATTCTTCCAATTTCCATGAAAGAACCAACACTCGGGCTGTTCTAAAAAATGTCCAGGAAACCTTTTACGGTAGGAATCAGGCGTGGTGATCGGGATGTTGGAAAGTTATTCCAGTTTAATGAATTTAGACCGCCATGTTGACATTTGGAGTGGTAATGTACCATAGTTTAAATAGGAAAAATGGTGTATCATTTGTTTTGTTATCTAAGGATAGAGTGATATCATGTCTGTATTTCTGTAGAAAGAACCTAAGCTTTGTCACCTATACTTTGTTGCACAGAAAATGACATCAACGTACCTATGCCAATAAAATTCTTTCGACGTACTACACGACTTCTTTTCTTTCTGTGGAGATCATTAAAGATAGAAGTGTACGGAAATAGATCTCGCATATTCGCAGTCTTCAATGAAGCTATACCTTAAGAGATTGAGTACATTGCTGACGACCCTTTAAAAGGCGTATTCCACAATTTCGTGAGCTTCGAGCAGTAAAGTGATTAAAAGCTGAAGGGGACTAATTTTAGCATCAGACAGGTCGGAAGACACATGAAGTGTTTCCAAGCGAGCGCAAACAAAAAAGTTACTGAATTAAGTGCTCAGAGGCCATGGCATCTTTCCTGAATACTTATGCAGATTTGCAATCAGGAACTGCACTTGTCCCTGTAGAACACGATTGGCAAGCATTGAACACTGCGTGCTTGAGTGCAGTGGATTTGCCGAATGGAGAAACACACTGATCCCACGTGTGCAAAAAACGTGGAGATTGGATCTGCTCATCCAATCCTCCGTAAACAGGAGGCGGATCATAGCCCTAGCAGAGAGACTAACCATCCAGCAACATACGAATTTCCCCAGCCAAAGGGGAACCGAGTCGCAAGAGTTGGACGTGCACAACGAAAGCAACTCGGATACGGAATGAAGACAGAAGACAAAGAAGATAGAAGGTAAGAGAAGAACCCATGTAAATACCTTGTCAATACACTTTGTTTTATACTCAACTTTGTAAGTTTTGAGCATGAGGAGAGTGGATATAAATGCGTGTAAGAATTTTGTTTGTAAATAAAGGGAAATGGCTCTCCTAAACCAAAAGCTGGTCGAGGGGTAAACAATCTCCCAGTGAGCCACTAAAACTTAACGGCCTATCCCGCTGGCCAGTGCGGGAACCCAGTCAAACTGCGCTAGGTCGGCGGCCAACAAAAACCTCGCGGGCTGGTCTCTGGACCACGTGGCTGGCCGATGTCTGAATCGGCGTCTTTAGGCAGGAAAATTATCGCAACATTTCACATAAACCTAAGGAGTTCCATTAGTCCCCGTGGGGCCAAGCATACTGGCGGAACGGGACAATGAAATCAGTATATTAAGTATATCAGTTCTGAGCAAGTCCTTTCCAATGGTTTCGTAGAATGCGTGTATAAAATTTCATGACGAACTATAAATAAATGCAGATTTCTTGACCAAAGACTGGGGCCTCTAGGGAAGGAAATACTATGTTGCTCCTATTTAAAATATTTTAAACTTAGCTTGACAAAAAATGCGTTAATTTCAAAACAGGAATTCTTGTGATTTCGCGATTTGCTATACTGGATCGAACACGAGGATTCTAAAACCTGATGCCTGCGAGTTATAAACACGATTTAATGATTTTACGCAAATCAATCAACTCACTTATAAACGTGGAAAGAGCGATGACTTCTGTTTGATGTCCCTAGTCCACTTTAAATGTCTGTATTATTATAAGTCCGAGTAATTAAGATATTGCTTTTTGTTCAAGTCATAAAGGAGACCATATGAGCAGCGAAATATGTCCCAACTTCTCTGTTTAGCAAACTCTTATACTTATCCGGTATGATAGCCACTATAATCGGAAAGAAAGTCTCCTCGTTTCAACACACACACACAGCAGTCGTCCCACTTCAGTGAGATGCAATAAAAAGGACAAGATTCGGCATTTGGTTTTCGACAGCTAGCTGCACTTCAGTTAAGGGCATCATTCTTTTTATGGGGTCTCGGCCGTGGAGGAAGCTATTATTTCACATCACCCGCTGAACTTGTTTTAGGAGCTCCCGTCCAACATGACTTCGGAGCGCCTTTAAGAAAATAAGATGGGTAATTGGTAGTGTTTTTCAAAAATATCTTTATAAATTATTACAAATATTTTTAGAGGCTGCCCAACGGGGTATTCTCCGATGAGAAGCCCAGAAATGTTGTTATAGCGTCATAGCTGATGGTGGTCTGTGTGTTGGCACTTTCAAGAGGGAAATTTGTATTTGGAAAAATATGATAAAATTTGTTACCCGTGGGCTGGTGGCGTTTTAAAGTGAGGCGAATTAACGAGGTTGAGCACCTATGGATTCTTAAAAAATCTCACCCGGTTGTGTATTTTTTTTGTGTGTGGGTTAAACTATTCATATCGCTTGGTGGAACCCCGAAAGGCGCGATGCCAAAATTAAACAAATACGCCGGCAACGTTTGCTGAAAAAAAAACCTCACAGCTTTTCTAAAATACATTCCTAACTGGTTTTTTTTAGTCGCAACTGGAAATTGTTCACCGTGAAAAATTGAAATGTAGTCTCGTTGTCGTTTTATTTCCTATGTACTACGTGTCGATGGGCTTAATTTCGTTTCACTCAGTTACTCTCCGTGTGTCTCTATGCAATAAAAATAGTTCCACAATGAAATTTAAAACAACTCGTGCGTGATTACAAGTAGAATGTTAACATACTCAAAAATATCAAATAGTGTTCTTCGTTTGTTCGGACGGATTTTAATATGCAAATAAGCTGACTTTCTAAATTTTCTTCGGTTTAAATGTGATATCGCATCAGCCAATATCGGTTTTTGTTGGATTGCTTGACTTTCGGTTGAATTCTATTAGATGGTTCTATAAGGCATGTATTCAAACTGTCGGATTCCAGTTATATTCTCAGGTATACTCCGACACAAGATATGTGCGAGACAGCTCAGGATGTAACACATCTCAAAATTATCAACTTGTGGTTTAAATTAGAAATGACTCGATCCCGTACTTAAACAAGCGTGTCGACGAAAGCCGTAGAGAAGCACACTCATTTTTTTTCTATTATTCTGCAATAAAAAAAGACAAAACAATTAGAAATTACGTTTCGGTATGAAGGTACACTTTGTGAACCTTAATACTTATTCCCATGCTTGTGCTTAGGAGAGAGTGTCAGACCCGGATATAAATCTGTCCTTTTCTAAATAGGCAGCAGTAGATTTGAATAAGGAAAGGTAATATGATACAAAAATAGGAAAATTTTAGACAGTCTAATAGGCAAACTCTGGAGGTCCAAAGGAAGGAAGGCTACATGAAGAGAAATAAAAAAAATTATGAGCAATATCATATACAATAAATGTGTGCATACATACAAGCGCTTCTGATGTTTGTAAGCATTACGTGCATATGCAATTTTTTTTATGTTTTAACCATATATACCTACTTAATATACACCTTATAATTTCGCGATTACACGAATAATGTGTACAAAAATCTATATTAATTCTTTAAGAATTTTTGTGTAAAAAGTACATATGTTTTCACAGCTACAATGCACCGCCTATTTGTTTCTAACTTTTTTTATTTCATTGTTTCTGGTAATTGGAAAATATAACTGTAAAGAGGGATACCGAATCTTAAAGGCGACTGAAATACGACCCTAGAAGGCCGATACACTGAAGTAAGCGTACTCGTATCATTGTACCTTGAGGACGGACACCTTAATCGTTATTGCATTGCTGCTTGATTTTCTCATTACAAATAAATTGCAAAACATGCACCTTATTATTTTCGTACTATTTTTTCCTCTTTCAGTTGTCTCATTTTCGAAACGAAATATCATAATTACGGTAAAACTTTCATGCGATGTCACCTTCTGATATAATAAACAGTTTTATGTGACACGAATGTTATCACCAACAGAAACAATGCATAAAATAGGCTTGGATAAAAATCGTAGTTAACGGGGTTATTGCCTTCGGTACCATCATTACCAAGGGCCCAGATGGCATGCGCCCACACAATAATACATCGATTGTACACACGCCGGCCACTATATTTAAAGCATTTATATAGATGTACATAAAAGTCATTTACTCTGCGCATCTGCCAAGTAAGTTACCATATGTGTCACCATGTGATGTAGGCAACTATTTAAGAATGTTTTTCGTTAGTAATCCTGTGAACTGGGGAATACAGTGGGAAATACAAAGGATATGCAGGAGTTCCAGAAAGGACGTGTTGTGAATGGTCGTCTGGCTACAGTGACCACTTCGAATACAGCAGAGCTGATTGGTTTCTCAAAAGTGGAAATATTTTTAATCAGTGGAAAAATAACCATCATTGCAATACTAAAAGGCGTAATTGTCGGGCGACAACTGTTTGTCAGGAACGAGATCCTCGTCATCTGAGAAGTCTTGTACGGAAAACGAGAACTTCCTTTGTTCAGCATTTGACCTAAGAAGCTATCTTCCAAATATATCAGGGAACGATGCCAAGGAATTTGTAGAAAAATGGCATTGCAAGTCGCATACATATAGGGAAAAAACTGATTACTGCGCAGAACTGGGAAGTCCATCCCCATTGCAGTCAGGAACTCAGTGACTGGACACCAGAAGGAATGGCTTCTGGCCCTACCCGTCGCGATTCAATTGTTCTATTCCGACGGTAGGCATAGTGTTCCTCGGAAGCCTCATAAATCAATAGACACAGCTTGACTTGAAAACACTACTCAAAATTTTGGTGGTGGTATCATTCTGTGGCGCACATTCAGTTGGAATACTCCGGTTCCTCTGATATTGCTGGAAGTTCAGGAATCATCAAAGGATTACCTGGGCGATGTTTCCAATTAAGTCTGACGTGCAGTGTTGACTTTTTATTCAACAGGTGTCAGTGGCTTCATGGAATGCAATGCCACTGTTTATCTCTCTAGCTGAGTTCAGCAGTGGTTCCGAAAACATGACAGGACTTCCACCACCTTTACAAGCCGCAAAAAAAATGGATCTGCACCCCAGAGACAATGTATAGAAAACGATAGAAAACCCGATTGGAAAGCAAAATTCCCTACCGTCAAATATCAACCAGTTAATGGACTGTCTTGAGAACGCCTGGTATTCTGTAGACGAAGAGCTGCTCCAATATTTTGCGTAATATATTTTAAAACAGCGTACGGGTCGTGATTAGAGTTGTTGAAGAATGTGTGAAAGCACATTGTAAATCGAACCCTGTTGAAGTGGGGCTAGGCCTCTCCGAGTACCAATGCTGAGATTGGTTCACCGTCAACAGCGCCTGCAATTGGCAAGTGGGACTAGACCTCTTCGAGTACCCTACCCATGCTGACCTTGGTTCACCGTCGGAAGCGCCAACAATTGGCAAGTGAGACTAGGCCTCTCCGAGTGCCAATGCTGACCTTGGGTCTCCTTCGAAAGCGCTTACGTTTGGCAAACGGGACTATACCTCTCTGAGTACCCATGCTGACCTTGGGTCACCATCGAAAGCGCTTACATTTGGCAAGTGGGACAATACCTCTCCGAGTATCTATGCTGTCCTTGGTTCACCGTCGGAAGCGCAAACATTTGGCACCTCGTCAGTTCCGATAACCCTCGTTTCTTGTTGCACCATGTGGACTGCCAGATATCTGTACGACCTTCACCTGGAGAACGGTTATCACGTGAATGCGCCGCGGGACGAAACCAAGACGGGGGAGCAAGCATACATTTATGGGTAATGTTCTTCTGGGAAACCCTCCGTCTTGTCATTAATGTGCAGGACGCTGTGACGTCTTTCAATTAGCTAAACACCACAAAAGACAGGGTTATCGTTTCACGGCAACACTAATCTGTTGTGTTAGTGAATTATTTCAGAAGGATATTTAAGCTTGCCAAACCGCCGAGGTGTTTGAGGATGGTTCGTAGAACATTACGCATTCTTCCAGGTGTTGCACTGGTCTAAAAATGTCGCATAACTCAATCTAAACGAGTATCTGTGGTGTGTGTCGGAACAACAAATCCAATATGCGGCGGCTCAACTACGTATCTTACAAGAGTTAATAGATCTAATGATAAAGTGTTAGTACTAGACATCAGAAGACAACTTTAGAAATCATGTAGTGTCTATACTTCTTCGAGTAAGATCTATTTTGGGGGTTTGTATAGAATCAGTATCATATTAGGCATGTTGTCATAATGTTTTAGCATTTCGGCGTTTATACGCGTTTATCTCGCAGTACAAAGTGTGTTTTTTCAACGAAAGAAATTGAACTCAAACAGATTGCTGCAATTAAATAACAAACCCTCCGTCAATTTCTGAAGAAAAAATCGAGGTTCAATAAACTGTATTTTTCAGATAAAGGTTATCTCTTTACCCGGTATAATCTGTAAAACAAGGGGAATGCAGCTTAGATTTTAAATTCCGTTCGAGTTGTTAATGGTGATCACACTGGTCAAAGCTTATCCGGAGGCAAAACGTGCAGTTTGAAATTACTCTTCCACATTCTATGTTCGTTTTGTGTAATTTATACCTACATCAGGATTCTAGAAAAAATTAATGGCAGAAAGAGCACAAGCTAGAATGATTTTGAAAACATATCTTATTATTTACTACTATTAAAGTATAATACTATAAATAATTATAGTCATGGGAAAAGACAAAACGAAAATGTAAACTATCCCTCAATCGGTCTTATTACTTATATTAATTTTGACCATATCAGAATAATTTGCTATTAACTCGGACAGAGGTGGTTTTATAAAACCCAATACATTGACAAATATGGTGTTGGAATACGGAATCTTTAAACTGGAAATGAACGAATTGGAAGAAAGAAACGATGAAACAAAAATGACTCTGACAACATTAATCTACAAATTGGATGACCGAAGTGCAGAGTTACAGTGGAACAATTAATATCAACAATGTAGCAATATGGCAAGCAAGTTAAGAGAAAGAAGCTGATCAATACATTTTTATTTCTTTTTCAGAGAAGTAATTAAGAAATTATGATTGGCAGGTAATGCCTGTTTCAAACGAAGATCTTTTTTGACGCCCAAAAAACAGAGCTCAATGAAGTGAAACGTAAAGATTTGGGTTGTACATCGCAATTCATTCTGATGCGTTGCTCTCCTAGTTTCTCGACTTGTTTCAGTGATATTGAGCTATCGATAAAGCAGAAAAATGATTTTCCAACTACATTATCAAAATGTTATACTTTGCCGATTCAGCATGTTTTATCCAAACTACAAACAAGTTCATCACGCCTTGGTAGAAATATCATGCACTTATTTCAGGAGAAGATTATGGAATTCGGTTATTTTACTGAGGTAGGTATTCAAGAAAACTCTAGTCAAAACAGTTTTAGTAAATTTAACAAAATGGTGCTTTTTGAATCTGGAATTCAGGAGAAATCCTCGAAAGATCATCATCTGAGGTGACTTTGGGCCAGAGCAAACAAATTTTCAAACCATTCAGTTCTTTGTAAAATTATTTGAACGAAAGATACTTTATTTGTGCATTCTATGTACCTCTTAGTATGCTGTGTAGAAGCTTCAAAACACCGGGATTTTCAAGAAAACAGCCATAGATCTGCTTCCTAAAATAACCAAAAAATTTTGTATGACTGGTGCCTTTTTTTCGTTTTGTCTTTCAGATTTCAAAAATTTTGTCTTTTGAACTTTTCGCAAGTGAGTTTATTTAAAACAGATCTTTTTAGTTTACTGATATTTCCTCCTATGTAGGGAATATCAGGAAAATAAGAAGTGAACGACTAGTGCAATACGAAAAATTGTCTTTACTGCATTTTTCATGTCCCTGTTCCCGCTTACAACTGAAAAATCTTTCGCTTGGTAGATGTTTTTTACTCTTAAAAATATCGCTGGTTTGTATTTTCTCATTCGGGTTACATACGCAAAATGGAACATCAGGAAAGTTGAAAGCCAACGCAAGATTAATAAAACAAACATTGCTGACAAGTCCATATTAGATTTGTCTCTATGATTGTATCCAGTAATAGTGATTCTGTACGAAAGAAAGTACTGCGGCATTATTTAAACAAAAATTATGGAGATATCATATTGATCGACAGGACATATTACAGTACACGAAATGTGTAATGTGGTATGAGTAAGTCTTTAAATAGAATAAACTGCTTTTTCCCTCCTTTTTACACATTTCTTAAATTTGATGACGTGAAATTAAGATGTTTGTTCGATAGGCAGATGTCCTGCGAAACTGATATTTCTGTTTCAATCGCAAACACGACCTGTGAAACTGAAACCACCTACTAAGAAGTATTACATGAAAGAATATGGCAAAGAAGGGATTTGGATAGCCTTCTCTTCCATAGGGGATGAAAGAACCAAGAGTTCCAAATATTTGTTTTTACATTTTGCGGAGAATATTATTGTTAAACTAGTGTGCTGATGATTAATTTTAGAAAAAGTAGTAATTTGAATAATAATATTAGAGTGGAAGGGAAAAGAAATTATCTTATATAAAATTTCTGTTGCTGTCTTAAAATTACGCAGTATTTCAATACAAATGGGGTGACTTCGTTAAAGATAGAGACATTAACAATTTTCAGTTTTATGTGCAAAAATAAAAGTTATATTTAAAAATTCCCCAGATCATCTACATTTTCATGGTCCAGCACTTGTTTTCTGAAAAGGTGTATGTACCTGTTCAACCTTCATTATAAGTTTTTGGATACCTATCAAACGAGTGAAGTTTTATCATTGCTTTCATTCATCAGAATGCAATGCACAACATTATGGGCTTGTGTGAGTCAACCCAATTTCCTGGAGAATGTTCTTTCTGTTTAGTAAATTATCAACTCCCATAAATGACTGCGTTATTCCCAAAACGTTTGAATTAAATTCAGAGTTCAATGTGGAATACTTTGGTGTGCAAAACGAGTAACGTATGACACAATACATGAGAAAACATCATACACTTTGTGATCTTTCCTGCGATATAATTACTGCATTTCCGTATAGCACGATAAAATCGTTATATTTATTTTTATGGAAACTGAAATGTAACCGTCAGAAAACAGTATAAAATGTTTGGCAAGTCAGTTGTGGATGATGTAATGAAAATGACAGAATCTTTAATAGGAAGTTAATTATTTTAGAAAGTAGTTTAAGGTGTTCAACCCAAAAAATGTGGAAATAGAATAAAATAAGTGAAGTAAAACAAAATTTGATTTTCATATAAATGGAACAGTAATTACTTTTGAGAAATCATAACACGTATTAAATGCCTACAAAATTTTGGAAATTCAAAATTTAAAGATAAGAGGAAGCGTGCTGTATTCCAAAACTGGCTTAAAAATGCTTTTCAGTACGTTTAAGGTGAAAAATCAAGTTAATCGTGCTAATTTTAGTATTACTCATCGTAACATATGGATTCAGATGGCACCGTTGAAAGTGACTGAAATAAGAAAATTTGGCTTTTGCCACATAAGTATTTGACATTTCAGATTCTTTCCGGGAGCAAATTAAGCAGTCTGTTTGAATAGACATTTTGAATCTGAAATGTCAAAAAAAATCTAAAAATAGACATTTTTAGATTTTTTTTTGACATTTCAATTCTTTCCGGAAGCAAATTTAAGCTTGTCCGTTTGAATACATATTGTCAGTACCATGCGTTTATTTCTGCAAATAACATCCGCACCTACTCTTGTTTAAGGAGCTGTATAAAACTGATCATATGATCTCTTTAAATCTCCTAATGTCCTGAGAAAAGAAAAGGAAGTGTGTGACTAATTTTTAAACTCAATTATAGGAATTTTCTTATATTGTTTCGAAACACTTTAACTGTTCAAAAAGGAAATATCATAATATATTTTCTTTATGAAGATTTTCGAGGTTCCAAGAACGAATTTGCCTCTATCCGAATGTTTAAACAGTATTCATGGATTATTATTAAAGATAAAGAAATTAAGCTAGTATCTGATTACCAGGTCTGAAATCGGAAAGAAGAGCTTTGAAATGTATCATAATCTGGAAATTATACTGCAATATATTTCTCAAGAGAATTGGACAATGTGACTACAAAGTTTTGTGTTATGCCAATTAAAAAGCCTTTTAGCTGTTAAGATAATCTCAAATGAATAGTTACACAGCTGCTCCGATAAGACAGGGTTTGTTGAAGGTTATAGATATCTTTACCTGAAAAAGTCGCTTATCTGTAATTAACGAACGCTTTTGAAATCCACAGAATACAATATAAAACAGCACAATTCATAGGTATCGGAGAAAATGTGTCGGATGATCTTTATTCCTTTCACCCGAAGGAACATTGAACCATTCCACACTTTAACAGGTGCTTTTCCTGAATTAACTTCTTCGAACAATGAGTGAAAAACACTTTAGTGCAATAGTTTGAGGAGTATCGTATCTACGTGGTAGATGTATTCACGAGATTTTAATTTTTCAAAGAAAAGTCGGTAACAGATATTGTTTGTATATTTGTTTGAATCGCATAATGCTATAAATTTTTCTCACTTATCATTATTCTTTCTTTGTAAATAATTCTTGCATCCAAAATATTGCTTACCAGAACAATATTTTAAAGACGTAATCATGAACGTTACATACATATTGTATATTGCTTCTTTATTGTGAAAAAAGAATACGAGGTACGTAAATCTCAATTAACGAACTGCATAATTATTAGAAAACACATCAGCACATTACACACAGGCATAATTATTAGAAAACACATCAGCACGTTTTAGTGGCATGTTAATATTACTGTTTCTTTTCACCTGAGGTTGACTAACAACCCTTCAAGCATCCCTAAGATGAAAAATAACTAAATTTTCCATTGCTATGTCATTAAAACTATTCAGTCATGGAAAGACAAATTGACAGATTAGCAGAATTAAATGTTTTTCTTTATGCATTTATAACACTCCTTATCTTCTAGTAGACGCATTATTAGTTCTGTGAAATTTTGCAAGTGTACATATTACGGACACTTTGAATAATATGAAGAACATTTCATATACCTTTTGCTCAGAAGAAGCCGGATTCGATTAGTAAATCTGAGATTTTGAAGAGAAAGGTATTGAAATTATTTAACGTCAGAGACAAGGAAATCGCCTTTAATTCGGCAATTTTACAGAAAGATCCCTTTTTCTTGAAACGCTCTACACAGCCTTGGTATCGGAAGATAGTATTACGGTGCAATCTAGTGCAGTATCCCTTGCCTAGAAAGCGAATAGAATGCTTGAGTTTAAAGCCATAGTTTAAGAATTACCGTTAAAGAACAAAGTATGATAACTTCATAAAAGAGGTTCTGATTTATTATCTTAAAAAACAAATTTTACTGAGTATTCAGCTTTTACTACCTCAGCAGCTAAAATAAATTCTTTATATACCAAGCTGGGCATATAAATTTTCAGATATTTATCAAGCCCTGCCCAGGGTAAATAGAATAATCAGCTACTGTTAAAACGCTAGATAATTTCTCCAGACAACCTACAATATGAGGCAGACATCAACGGGAATAATAATTCCGACGTTAGTGCCGATCTCTGTTTCAATAAACAATTGATCATTTAATTCCCATGATTAAAACTAGTATCCTGTAGGAAAATGAAACTTTTTGTCCTGACAGGGAAATATTCTTCTTCGATCACAAATTGTCTGTTGGGCATCAGAATATGTGCTACAAGTATATATCAAAAGTCGTTTATACATGTGCCGAAACAAATATAAAGGAAAATATATATTAAATTCAACGGCATGATAGCAGGCAAGTAATCAATCCTTCTCAAAATTTTCATGAAAAGGTTTATGGGTTTCAGGAATTTGAGTTTTAAATCCTTGATCATGAAATGGTTCATTCATGGAAATTACACATCTCTTCAAGGAATAACATTCATCAGCTTCAGAAATCATGATATGCTATGCTTCTAAATTCTGTGCATTAACATTAGATCTGACGTATGCGCCACTAAGACGACAATCTTCTGAACTGGTGTTTAAAAATTTTGTTTGAAAGACACGTATAGAAATGCACATCTGGTAATACATCCACGATATTCATTTTATATGAAATGAATGTAATATAACAAAATAAAAAAAACAGTCTGAGGAAAACCGTATAACCGAAGAACAACTTCATATGAGCAACAGTCATGTCTATTTCTATAGCTGTATCCTTCCTTCCCTGGGACCAGTGGCCCTAAATTAGGTACGGGCGACTGCTTATAGCCCATTGAGTGGCTCACGGCGGTCGCTAAACCTTAAAAAAAATGTGTACCAATCACCTACGCAATAGGGAATGCAGCTCCATTTCAAATTCAAGTAAACTCTAGTTTTTGACATTTTCATTATTAAAGAGAAAGACAAGCCTTGCGTTTGGCAGCCCATTAAGTAGTGCCATATATTTCACGCGAATTATTTTTTTATTTGGAACGCTAATAAGTAGCAATTTTGCAAAGGAATATGAGATTTGTTTTATAGAAGCGAATTACTGAAAATTAAAAAATGTAATTATTAATTGATAGTCTTTTTTTACGCAGTTAAACAAACTAGACAATAATAATTTCTATACATTTTGTGTGAATTTTGTTTTAATTGAAACGCTAATAGCTAGCACTTTTGTAAAAAAATTGACATCTAGTTTGTAGAAAAGAGCTGTTTGATAAATATGGTTATTTGTTTATAGTCTGTTTTCCTCATTAACGTAACCTGATGCGCTGATAAATTTCGTATATTTTGTGAAAAATGTTGTTTGAAATGGAATGCTAATAAATAGCAGTTTCGTACTGAAAAATAAGATTTGTTTTTAGAAATGAAATGATGAATAATAAACAATATACATTAATTATCGTTTATTTCCTTGATGTTTTAAGGTAATTACTTAATGCTCTGAGAAACAGAAGTTTCCTTTACACTAATTTTGAAATTTTAAAAACCTATCAGTATAAAACGTTTAGCAAATTAACCTCGCTTTAACCTGCAAAGTGTTATTTTTAAAATACATAAAACATAGTATTCCGATTTCACATAAATAACATTAAGGAATTCTTTATAAGCCATGGCGCAATCCACTCTAATTACATTATCTACTTAAACGCACTAGATTGAAACTTTATTTACAGTTTTAACCAGAATGTCTTACTCATCAAGTGAGATAAATTACTTCAGGATTTTAAATTCACAGTTATTAAAATTGCTTTCACGAAACATATAGTACCATTCTCAGAAAATATATAAATGGCTTGTTCATATGTACAAAATACTATTATTTCGAAAAATATATATATCTACTTTGTTTGACCATAACCAATCATATTTTTTTAAATCTTCGATTACACTTTTCTGTTATAAACTTGATAAATACGTCTGATGCTTAGCTGTGATAAAAATGAACGAAACATATTTTTCTACTGTATATTTTCATAGTTCCTTGGTTTCATACGGCATTGGAGGACATAACGTTTTGAATTTCTTTCCCCGAAAAAATATCAGTATACAATCTTAGTATGATATCGTCACAATCGGCAACTCAATCTCCACAGCAAACTATGACGCAGGTATTACACCGTGACGGCGAGTTTCATTTTTAAACGGCATGAAGTAAGTGACTACGTTTAGTAAATTACGTTAATTATTGTTTTAAAATGACATGTGTTCTATATTCACGAACATTATTTGGTATATCAGAAAAAAGATACCTTTCATAGTTAGTTTTTCTACTGCATTTTTATGTTTAGGTTTACATCACTCGAAAAGGAAAGGGGGAGGTGTAGCATATTGCTCATGCGTGTAGTTAAATGTAGCTTAATTTATTATGTGTTTAAGAAAATGTAAGCAACATGACAGTTTTTTTAGAAATTCTATAATGTAAAAGATGGGCACTTGACGCATCTTTAGGTTTTCATTATATGCAACACCGAAAAGAATATAAATAAAAATAAAACAGTGTCAAAATGAAATTCTGTAGCATTTCGCCATGTAGAATTTATATGGTTTGTCAAAATGAAAACATACAACGTTTTTAGAATATTTTCTGTTAATAATACTCTATTGACATCAACAAATATTTTCTGTGCTGTTTTACCCTGAACTAGGGAGCGAAATACCTGCCAGTTTTGTACGTTCTCGAAAACTGACCTTTCTAACGAAATGCTGATTTTTTTCTTAAATGTATAAATAATCATATGACAGAAAGGTCTGGAGTATTGCTGCTGAATTATGTTAAATAACCGTTTAAAGCACATCTGTATTCCTTTCAATTTTTGACTGTAGGTAAACTTGAATTTTCCAATTTGCTCTTTCGCTTTGTTTGGAGGCTTAAGTGTCTTCATATTTTGAATTTTTTAGCATCATAATACACAAATTGTAAATAAAAGACACAACGTAAAATGAAAAAAATACTAAACATAAGACTTCAAGATAAAATAATGAATACAAATACAATATCCAGAACAAATTTTTTTAGACATAGATGAAAATATACTCAATTTAAAATGGAAATGCGCTGGCCGTATAGCAAGAAGTGAAAATAATAGATTGACTAAAAGAGTAACAGAATGAATGGAGACAATACAAAGGAAAGAGAAGATTGGGGAGACCAGAGGGAAATGGATGGATGATCAAAAAATCTGTAGGAAAGCTGTGAATCATCGTCATTATCTTGTATAATCCCATTCTGTCCCAGAATTATTTACTTTATCTTCGAATTTATCCTCCATCTTCCCCGGTATAAATTTTACTGTTGAGATTGAGGAATCTGGGTCACTTCCTTATCTTGACCTTTTGGTTTCCAACACTTCTGAGCACTCGCATTCCGACTTTTCAGTTTATCGAAAACAAACTCCCCCCCCCCCAGTTACTATTAAATTCAATTCATTCATTCCAGCACCGTACAAACTTTCAGCACTTAGATTCCTTGTACACAGAGCTTTTAGTAAATCATCAACCTCTGATAGCGGAAACATAGAAATACAAAATAATCACAGAGATTTCTGATGCTCATGGATATTGTGTTCAAAGACTTGTTCAACAATATCACCGGAAAACTTTCACAACACTGACTAGAAATGTACCCACAGTTAAGTATGTGGGGAGTATGGACTACCGGGACTCTGTGGTCTCTTTATTAAAAAGCATATGGAAAAAATACTCTATTGGGTTCGGGGTTAAAACCCAAAACCTATTTTCATTAATTAGACGTTATTCAGACGTAGTTCCAACTACTTCCCATTTTGGAGTTGATAGCATTCCTTTATTGGACAAGAATGGGCAATTGGCAAATGTTTGCTGTGTGGGCTCGACCTATCGAAGCCTGGGTACTGGTGGGCTAAACACAGATATGTCATCAGTAAAGAATCTGCTGCATCGACATTGTCAAAAATTGTTACTAAAAAAGACATGACCTGATTGGAACAATGCAAATTTACTGTCGACTGCTTTTAATAAATGTTCTACATTTTACTGAGAGCCTATATATTATTAAACTTGGACCAAAATGCTGTAACGAAGACGTGCCTGTATACATTACTTCTACCTGGAGAAATCTGATTTTGTAGAACTCTCGGGAAAAAAATCCGAATGATTACAAACGGAATTTTATCAATAATTTGTAGTGAATGGCAATGATTTATGTGTTCATTTACATAATGTGTATTACTTATTCTCCTGTCTGTTACCATTTAACCTTGTGTCGTTCTAATCTGGTTTCACTCAATGGTATGATGATGCGGCCATAGCGGTCGCAAAAATGTTCGACAGAGCTCTTATCTACCATATTTTTTAAATTGTAAATAAAGACGTTTTTTATATCCTACGTTTTCAGAAGGAATAGTTAAAATGCTGTATGTGTGCTTTGGCTGCTTCATGAAAATTTAACCGTGCGTTGACAGATTAGAATTCTTCTTATCTATACGAAATACCTTCAATCTTACATGTGAATATTTTTAATTGGAGAATTCTCTTATATCTTGAATTGGCGCATTTCTGTTTGTCAATCCTGAGTTTTATTTTGCTCTTTAAGTATGTTTGGTTTGTACCTTTTCAAAACGTGTGGCTGGTTCTTGGCGGTAACCACCTTTTGATTCCACATCACACACAGGATCTATATAAACAGTGCTTGCCAAAATACGTTTTTAATATATCCTCATACCAAAATTAAATTTTAATATCTGCTCCGTGCATCCAAAAGAGCATTTTATTCCATTGCAGTATGCAAATTAATAAAGAAATATTACTCAGTATCAAACTGTCCAACAATAAAAAAGCAAACGACTGCTGGTACATCACATAATCACCTTAGTAACCACAGAAGAGAAAGTTGTAAAACCTAAGTCCCAGGTTTAAATTTTAGTTATTATAAAGCAAACAACTCAAACAGTGGATAAAGAATAGCCATGAAAAGAAAGTAACACTCTGTTTCATGAAGAAGGACATGGTCTCTACTTTTACTTTGTACCAAATTCTCGGGACAAGTTTCGTTAAAAGCATTTTTCAGATGCGCAGCTTTGAGGCCATCTGAATTATATTCGTGGGGTTTGTACTAAAGAAATCGTAAGGCTGCCGAATAGAACTTTCTAGTATTTTTGCATTTCCACATACTAGTTTCCAAACGCATTTTTATATGCTGCGATGACTCTAAGCAGTATTATGTTTTTGCTTGTTTTGTTTTTTTGTTTTTGGATAAAATATTTACACTAATACATTTTAATATATTTACCCAAACCTCCCTTCATCAATGTGACTGCCCGGAAAATTGATTACGAATGTTTCGCATAATCCACTTTCAAAGAAGACATGTAAGCAATGTAATAGTCTTTAAAGTATTTTATATGATACATACCAGTCCTGCAATAAAAACCGTTGTAATTGTGCGTACCGGAGAATTATTATTTTCAAATAAAAACATTATGTCCTTGACAAACACATTCAATGCATATGAGGTTCGCTGCACCTCAGAAGCTAGGAGAATGCTTTGATAAAAAATATTTCTTTCGCTCTTTCCAAACGATAGAAGACGCAAGTAATGCCAGTAAACTGCAGAAAAAAATAGGATATCTTTATAATGTCTTTTTCAAAAAATATACTGCTTCTTAATTGAAGTTTCAATACAGAAGGAGTCACTGCATAAATGTCGATATGAATTTATAGCAAATGAACAAAAGTTCTTCTAGACGTAAATACTATATTTATTCTAAACCTATAATTGCGCGCATTTGCATTTTCACTGAAGTATATTTGAATTTCTAAAGAAACCCTCAGTAACAGAAACTAAATTTACAAAAATTGCATCTGTTCAATTCCACTTTGGAAACAGATTTCCAATTTCTCTATTGATGATATGATGGTTGACTATTTAAACTATTTTGTGTGTGTACATGTCTTTAGATTCCATAAAGAACAATTCTGTAAGTATTGTGAGTAAATCCAGTGGTGCTTCTGAATTAATATATTCACAACTAAATCTTGGAGTGAAACTGATTGATATTAAATTAGTACTTGTTTTACAATGATTTTCTATCTGTTCATAGAGACTCTGATGTGCAACTTTTCAGTGAAAAGTAAGTTTTTTGTTATTTGTTATGATCTGTATTAACATTTTTATCTTACCACTTTGGTGGAATAAAATACTTCTTTAAAAGTGAAAACGAAAATAATACATGACTTTTTGGAAAATATAATGTCCTATAGTTATTTAATTTGTATACTTATTTAACATCTACTTAATTATTTGCTATATATTTAAAAGACATCTCGCTTTTTACCTTTTGATCAGCTAGATTTGTATTTGGCACCACTGTGCGGCGTCGTCTTTATTGTGTGTGGGTTCATCATACCCGTATTTATAAGTGGAGATGTACCTTCGAAATTAACTGTCTGGCAATGTTTTTTTGCTAGGAGACGTACGGAGGGACCCTTTCCCACTTGTGAGCTGTTTGCAAATGAATGTTGAGTGTGTGAGAAAATATGTAGTTCAAATGGTGTGAGTGTGTGAGTTAACGGAGGTAGACTTTAGAAACCGTTCCAATTGTTTAATGGTTGAGAATGGCTTTCCAGATTTATGTGTTTTAATCAATGGGCGCTCCACACCCTAGAGGCAGGGGGATACAGGGTCTTCTGAGATCACGTTGAACACAATACGCAGTGTGTTTCATGAAGTGCTTTGATTTTCGAAGGAATAGCTACTTTAGATTTTTTAGCATTGCAGGAGTTGTGTTGATTTCATCTGAGGTGTTATATATTTAATTAAACATGGTCTGCTTTCTTTCCAGGAACGATTTTACACAAAATGTGTATTTCTGTGCATAAGCAACATTTTTAGTGCATATCGCCTTCTGTATGGCGATTGACGTGTTCCCTCTAATTCCAGGAAGATCAAACTACATGGATGTATTCCATGTAAATATAACGTGTTTATGTTTTCACTTGTTTCCCCATTGTGTATTTGGTAGGACGAATTCTTCCAATTTGCTTTACTGTTTTGTTTGTTTACTTCGTTTTTATTAGAAAGCTATTTCATATTCCACACTGATGGCCATATGTCCATTTCAGGGGAGGAAATAATATTCACATACTTTTTGCTATTTTTTTTTCATTCATACGAAATTCTTATACATATTCCGGCAAGAGCACAAAAATATTAACAATGGGAAAACCTAAAAACTAAAAACGGAAAACTGCTTTGTTTTCTATTGTTAAGAATGATTAAAAGCGAGAATCTGTTATACAAAACTGCACAATTTGTTTTATACTGTTTTATTTTTTATCCCTCATGTATAAACGTTTCTCTGAACAAGACTATAGTCGAGAAGTATTATTAGCATGGTTGTTGAAACAGTAGATACTGATAATTTTGTAAATCTTGTGTGTTGTGCATGCCGAAAGGATCAGTAGTGTACGAGTTTATTATGTGGCAGAACAAAATGAAGAGATATATACATTGGTTTACGGTTGCAATGACTTGGCTTTTAACATATGCTTCAAACAAGAAAAATTAAAAAGAAGAAACATTAAAGTACCATATACAGGGTGATTCGACTATGCGTGTACAAATTTCTGGGAGAAGTAGGTTGCAAAAGACAAATCGGAATCACATAGCAATCCAGGGTCGGAAACGCCATCTTCATGCGGTAGATGGCGTTGTTGGGCCGCGAGACTGCTCATATGTTCTTTCAGGATACCATCATTTGTAAACCGCCCGCAGAGGTAGTAGGATGGCTGAGTTCACGAACGCGGAAATGGCTGATATGCACCTCGCATACGGAACTGCGGACTGCAACGGACGAGCTTCTGGCGACTGTACCGTAATGGTACCCGATGAGACGAGTGACAAACCACCAAGTGTTTGCACGTCGTCTGCATCAGAGGTTATGCGTCACTTGTTCTTTCCAGCGTATTGCCCTTTGTCGGGAACGATGGGTACGCACTCCTGCCATTGAAGAGAATGTGTTAAGTCATGCAGCAGACCCTTTTTTTTTTTTTTTGATTGGAGGTTTAACGACCACCGTGAGCAACTCAATGGGCTATAAGCAGTCGCCCGTCCCTAATTTAGGGTCACAGGTTCCAGGGAAGGGAGAGAGCCAGTGCCGTAAGACAAACACAACATCCATGCCTCACCGGGATTCGAACCTGCACACCTCACGGACGAATGATCAGAGGCCAGCGCCTTAGACCACTGCTCCACCGGGGCGGCCAGCAGACACTTCAAGTGCCAGAACACGAGCAATTGCCAATCGGCTGCGTCTGTCCTAAT
The DNA here is from genome assembly GCA_039090855.1 of Macrothele yani. Lineage (NCBI taxonomy): Eukaryota > Metazoa > Arthropoda > Arachnida > Araneae > Macrothelidae > Macrothele > Macrothele yani. The sequence goes on from CM077018.1 coordinate 3,933,095, forward strand.
CCACCGTATGTAGGGTTCTGCACGAAGACCAATTGCCTCCATATCATGAGCAGCGCGTTCAGACACTAAGCCCTGAGGATTACCCTCAGCGCATTGTATTTTCGCAATGTTACCTGCAGAAGAGTGCGGCAGAACCTCAATTTCCTGCTTCTGTGCTGTTCACAGAGGAAGCGTGAG